>OX451735.1:1499049376-1500276113 GCA_948472305.1 Vicia faba | reverse complement strand
GGTTCGGTGTTAGGGTTAGAAGAGAGAGACGAGAGAAAACAAAAAGAGAGAGAGAATGAAGAGTGGAAATAAAGAAGAAATATGGAAAAAGTAAACAAATATGACTCGTTTGGATCCTGTGTGTCACCTTTATCATGTTCCCCCAACGTCCATCATTTGATCATCATTGAGCGTCCCTAAAATGCATGCCCACTATAATTACATGTATCCTCCCACATAAGATCCAACGGATCCTCCAAGCATTTCCAATCTTGGGCCTGAGCTCATCACTAGTCACGCCCCATGTTTCTGTTTTGCTACTACGTTAAGAGATCACACCCCCATGCACTATTGAGCCCTAGTTCAGTATCTGAACTTGGGCCCTTGCTGAATAAGCCCCCAGATTTGCTATCATGTTAGGAGTTGCACCCCTCCCCCAGCGTCTGGGCCTGAATTCAACATCTGAATTTAGGGTCCTACTACCTATACCCCCTATTTTGCTAACCCAATACAAAATACACCCTCCCCGCGTTTTTTAAATTTCTTTTATTATTTATAATTATTATTTTTTATATTTAATATATTTATAAATTCTAATATATCTACTATTATTATAAAACCAAATATTTATTTTCTAACTCATCCAAATATTTATTTATTGCATTAAAATTATTTTTAACCATGCATTAATAATAATATTTTTATATATTAATACACTTAAAAAATATTTAACCAACACCAAATCATTTTCTTAATAACTTAATTAATTTAAAACAAATTTCAAAAAGGATTAAGAAAATATTTTAATCGACTGCGAACATCGTCTACAAATTCTGCTATTCACATACCCAGACTTGGTTCAAGAAAAATCCAAAGTATCTTCGTAATCCATAAAAAGCACCAACCAACTACGAACTACGAATTAGAACTCTGATTCCTCATAAGAGGATATGTAGGCATACGACTAAAATCGTGGCGAGTTCCCCTAATAAAAAATTAAAACCCTATTTCCTAAATTGTAAATCTAAACCCAGTATCCTTGTGAACAAGGTAGATGAGGGGTTCCTAACACCTTCCTTTCGTCTAAAACGAGTCAACAACTTAGAATCTCTGTACAATTTAGGGTTATCCGTTATTTTTCCATCCTTAGGATAAAAATTAATGATGGTGACTCTCCTTTTTAAACTGTTTACAACACCATCTCCCTTCTTTTGAGTAAGAGGCTTTGTGACTAAATCGACAACATTGTCAAGTGTTAGTACTCAAGATATATTCATATCTCCTATTTCGATTATCTTCTAAATAAGGTGATAGTGCCTAAGTATGTGGTTAGATTGCTTGTGAGATCTAGACTCCAATAATATACACAGGCTCTTTGGTAGAATTAGCAATTGTTTCCTGGTTTGAACTCTTCTAATTTACAGTGACGCCATTTAAGCCAAATATGTAACTAGATTGTGATTTGAAGCCGTCTTTGTTTGTCTAAAAGGAAACATTAGCGTAACATATTACAAAGAACTCTTCCTATTACAATGATCTTTGTTCTTCTCATGTACTTAATAGTATTCTTGAAAGCAATCCAAAAACCATCACAAAATCATACTAGTACTTGCTCATTATGCTTGAAATATACAAGACATCTGGTCGAGTACATAACATGTCATACATGATAATTTAATTGAAGATGCATGTTGAATCTTATGCATGGGGTTCCTTTATTCTTTCATTGAAGGAGATTGTACTTTTGACAAACACACGCCATGTTACATGAGGATGAATCCTTTCTTGAAATCATGCATATTAAAGTGTCTCAACATATAAGTAGATTCTTCCTTGAATCCTTTCTTTCATTTAAGGATGAATCCTTCATTTTAGATCTATCTCTAGATATTTATTACTAATATATAGGTAGGTTCCCCCAAATCTTTCATGGAAAAGCAATTCCCTGATTAAGTTTTAACTTGTTGCAAGGTAGGGGTGTTTTTTCTAATGAGTAATATGTCATCCACATATAACACTAGAAATACCTATGTTCCCACTAACCTTCTTGTAAACACAAGTTTCATCTTCATTTTTAATGAATCCAAATTGTCTTACAGTTTTATCAAAACAAAGGTTCCAAGTCCTAGAAGCTTGCTTCAATCAATATATTGATTAATGTAACTTGCATACCTTTTTAGTGTGTTCTGATCAAAGCTTTTAGGTTGTGTTATGTACGCATCCTCAAGGATATTTTCATTAAGGAAATTAATATTGACATCCATTTTCCATATTCAGCAATCGTGGTATACAATGATAGAAAGTTAAATTCAAACATATTTAAGAATTATAGTCGGTGAAAAAGTTTCATTATAGTCTACATCATAACTTTGGTTGAAACCATTAGCAACTAGTCGTGTCTTCTAAGTATGTATTTAACCATCCATGATTGTTTTTTTAAGACTCACTTGCATCCTATAGAATTAACCCCTCCAGGTGGCTCCACTAAAGTTTGTACTTGCTTAATGTACATGGAATCCATTATAGATTTCATGACTTATATCCATTTCTCATTTTCAATCCCAATAATAGACCATTGTTAACTAAAAAGTTCATTTTCATCCATGAGTAACAAATCACTTTTCTCGACTATGAGAAATTCATATCGCTCAGGTTGATGACGTATCATGTTTGACTTACGTTTTTCTTGGGTTAATTGAGTTGGTCATTCATACACATAATATGGTATTACTTGTTCTTGTTTCTCCATTTAAGTATTACTGCTTTCTGATTATTGAATTCCTTCAAGTTTTACTTTCTTCCATTGGTTCCTTTGGAAAAAATTCTCTTGCTCGCAATATCTCAGTTCGAGTGTCAAACACTTTGACATCATAAGGGTTGTAGAAGCAATATCCTTTTGTTTCTTACAAAGAAGAATTTATCACATTTAGAATCAAGTTTAGTATAATTTTTTTGTTTCACATACACTTTATAGCCCCGAATATTCATTTAAGACATATTGTGTTTCTTCCCAATCAACAACTCATATGGAGTCTTTTCCACTTTTTTGGACGGAACATGATTAAGTGTGAAAGTTATAATTAACACCCTTAGAAAAAGTTTGGAAGATTTACATGGCCCATCATCGACTGAACATGTCTAACAAGGTTTAGTTCCTCCTTTCAGAAACACCATTCCATTATGGTGTTATAGGATGGGTGAGTTAGGATAAGAACCCACACTCTTTTAGATGTTCATAAATTATAGACTTAAATATTTACCACCTTTATATGATCAAAGCATTTTAATATTCTTAACTAGTTAGATTTACACTTCATTTTTTGAATTTTTAGAACATTTCAAAAGATTTTTATTTATGTTTCATTAGATACACATATCCATATCTACTATAATAATTAGTAAATTGGATGAACATTGAAAACCTCCTTTGGCTAGCGTGTTTAGTGGCCGACATACATCAATATGTATAATGTACAAAATATCACTAGTCATTTCACTTTTCTGGTGAATTGGATATCTGTCATATTTTCTAATAAATAAGATCTATACGTCTCAAATTATTCAGAACCTAAAGAGTCTAAAAATATATGGTTATGCAGTTTGGAAATATGTTTCTCATTTATGTGGCCTAAATAACAATGCAAAAGGTAAGTTAGATTACAGTGATTTGGTTTAATCATGTTAGCATTAATGTTATAGATCTGTATTTTGATATCAAGGACATAAAAGTCCACTACTCATTTGTGCACTAAAATAGAAAATATCATTTAAATAAATAGAGCAACATATATCCTTTATTATAAATAAAAACCAAACATGTCCAAATAAAAAACAAAAAATAATAATATTCTTGCTAATTTCATGTACAAAATAACAACTCTCTAACTAAATAATAAAATTGATGGATAAAGTCAAATCATAAGTTCCTACAACTAAAGCAACAATGTTTGCTCTATTTCCAGTTTTCAGATCGACTTCACCTTTTGCTAGTGTCCTACTCCTTTTGAGTTCATGTCCATTAGTACAAATGTGAGAACCACATACAATATATAATACTCATGATTCCATCTACAACTCTCAATCTAAGAACCACACAAACTTAAGGTATTTAAAGTGTTTCCCAAACTTAAGGTCTGATGGAAACATGGGATGACTTTGATTACTCAAAAGATGAATTTGAAGACGAGCAAGTAAACATGACATTAATGGAAAGGACAAAAAGCTAACAACTCCGAGCCAGAATTAGAATCAAACTCCAAAGAGGTATTTTCGTTTTTAACTCACTCTAAACTTGAAACCTCTCTAGCTGAAACTCTTGAAAAAAATCAAAACCTTCAAAGAAAACACAAGTCTCTGAAAAAGATACTTGTAACTCATTCTAAAGCTCATAGAGAGCTAATGAAAGAAAATATTATTTTAAAAATATATATTTGTCTTGAAGATGAAATATCCCCTCTCAAAAGCAAAAAGGAACTTTTGAAAAAAGAAACTCTCTTAAATTCTTTTATGAACTCAAATTGTGTTTTAAAAAGGTATGAAGTTTCTTTTCAGAATTTTCTGGATAAACACATAGATAGAAGCAAGATGGCTTCCATGATTTATGGTGTTAGTAGAAATGGAAGAAGATGCATGGGATACATCAAACGCATAGATGGGAAGTTCTACCCTAAAGACGTAGATGATATGGTGATTAAACCTACACATCTACACTCTTATTTCATCTATGGTCACACACACGTAACTGATTATGCATAAAGACCATGAGTTGATAAGACCTATGGGAAAGTTAACACTAAAGGACCCAGAAAGATATGGGTACCTAAAGAAAAGATAATCTTCGTTGCAGGTATCCTTAGCACCCAAGTCAAGACACCAGTCATGGTACATGGACTCTGGAAGCTTACGACATATGATGGGAAGAAGGTGTATGTTACAAGACTTAAAACTTAAGTCTGTAGGCTCTATAGGTTTCAAAGGAGATCAAAAAGTAAAAATCATTGGCTCTGAAACTATTGGTAATGACTATATGCCTTCTATTTCTAAAATTTTATTACTCAAAGGATTAATGCATAGCCTCTTGTTCATAAGTCAATTAAGTTACAATGGTTATTATATTATCTTCAATTAAGAGTCATGTGAAGTTGTTGGTCAGAATGATGGCTATGTATTATTTAGAGGCAAGAGGAAAACCAACATTTACAAAATCAATCTTGCTGATTTAAAAAGGAGAAATATTAAATGTCTACTGTCTTTAAATTAAGAGCAATTGATTTGGCACATAAGATTAGGCCATGTTAACTTGAGAAAAAAAATTCTAAGCTAAACAATCTAAATCTTGTCATAGGTCTCGCAAATATGAAGTTTGCTCTATATGCTCTTTGTGAAGCATGTCAGAAAGGCAAGTTTTCAAAAACATCTTTTAAAGCTAAAAACATTTTTTTTACCTCTAGGCCTCTGGAACTCTGACATGTTGACCTTTTTGGGCCAGTAAAATAGCCTATATGAGTGGTAAGAAGTATGGATTAATCATCATTGATGACTACAGCAGGTGGATATGGGTAAAATTCTTGAGACACAAGGATGAGTCACATTTTATGTTTGCTATCTTCTGCTCCCAAGTGCAAAATGAAAAAGAATTTAAAATTATTAGAGTCAAAAGTGATCGTGGTGGTGAATTTGAAAACAAAGATTTTCAAAAACTTTTAGATAAATATAGAATTTCTCATGATTTCTCTTGTCCTATAACTCCTCAACAAAATGGAGTTATAGAAAGAAAAAATCGAGCTTTACAAGAAATCGCCAGAACCATGATCAATGAGACTAATGTGGCTAAGCACTTCTAGGTAGATACAGGTAACAAAATGTTGTACCCCAAAATTTTCCCTCTCATTATTCAAGACAAATTGATTCAAGATATCTTCTCATGCTCATAGGGTTCTCAATTACTCAAGACTATTCAAGGGTTGATCAGACAAACCCTCCTCCTAAGCATTGACCTACAACTAGGGTTTTACTTTTCTCAAAGGAAATTGGACTTCTAATGCCTCAAGTGGATTTCATGGATTCTCATATGCTTCATATAATCCTCATACCAAATTTCAAGCCTTGCAGCACAAGTTTGCTCAGTCAACTAGTCAGATGATTGAAAATCGACTATATTGGACAAAAAGTCAACTTTGACCAACTTACAGTCAAACTTCAAGATTTTTGGTCAACATCGACATTTTAAAGTCACATTGATCATTTGATCAAAGGTTGGTCATGATTCATCAAGAAAACTCAAGACTCATCAAAAGCCAAAAGTTACTAAATTAGGGTTTTCTTTAGGAGAAGTCAACTGAACTTTGACCAAGCATAACTTTCACATACTTCATCAAAATATTTTAAACCAAGGCCTATCTTGAAGGAAATTTAATTCTCTATAACTTTATCTCTACTCTCAAGGCCAAAAATGCTTCATTTAAGAGATATGGGTCAAAACATTACAGGCCATTTTAAAAGTCAACAAAAAGACATCTTTTGTCAAAGCAATTTACATCAAGCTCAATACATCAAATGAAAAAATGACCAACATGAAAGTTATAGGATACACCTTGCGATTCCCAAAAAGTCCAAGATCACCTTCATGTGATAAAAATTGATAGAGTTATGATTGGTGCAAATTGGGAAATTTTGAGAAAATGCATGAAGTTCAAACTGAGCAAATTTGAATTTTTGGGCTAATGAGTCTATCTTGTTAGGTCCAAACGTATTCCTGATCTCATATTAGACCTTTAAATCCATTCACATATTTTTTATGATTTTTATTTCTTTCATTTGGATTTTATTCATTTAAATGCAAATTAAATCGAATAAAATATCAAATAAATGATATAAGGCATGCGGATCTATCTTTGAATCAAATCATAAGTCTAAAAAGGTGGTGACAACTTGAAAAAAACGTGATTGATATGAGATTAGCCTAAAAAAGAAAGATTTCATGTAAAACTTCAATCAAATGTTTGATCATGAAATTCAAATATTTTGTAATTTCATCAATATTTGATCATAAATATTTGATCATGAAATTCAAATCATGAAATATTTGATCATGAAATACAAAAGATTTGATTCACTTTTGTTGACCTAAATCTTCCACTATAAAAACATGACATCTTCAGACCAAGAGGGACATACGAAAATTGCCTCAAGAACATCCTCTCAAAAATCTCAAATTTTCTCAAAACCAGGGCAAACTAAAAACCTTGTGTGCAGCCACTTTCACTCCATTCCAAGTATTCCATCATGTTCCTGAAGTTCTCAGGAGTCCATCCCATCCATCCTTGAAGCTTGAAGCATGCTAAATTTTCACATCTCAACATCATCGATTGAGTAATATTCTTGAAATTCAAACTCTTAACTCATGTGTTATTGATTAATTCTATGCATATATACCTATCTATAATGATGTTTAGACTTGTTTAGAATCATATTTTACAAGTTTTGACACATGAATAAGGATCTGTTATTGCCAGGGCAGTTTGAGTTATTTTCATTGAATCTCACGATACAAGTGTTTTCATGCCAAACTAATACTCACCCTAGGCAATTGTTTTTTTTTCTTTTTTTTACTAACCCTAATTTATTTTTACCATATTTTCTTAATTTTCTTTATAATTAACAAGTAATTAACCTAATATTTTTTTAATACTTTAACAAATTAGGATTAGGATTTTTAATTAGTAATTAAATTCTTGATGTATTTTTATTAATTAATTAACCTTTTTCTTAATATTAAAAATTAATTAGAAACAATTAGGTTTTAATTAATTATTATCAGTTAAATTATTTTCTACACAAAAACATTTTAATATTTTAACATTCTTTTTCTTATTTATTTACTATTTAATTTTCTGATTTTTTTGTTAATTTCTTTTTAATTAATCATTAACTAACCTAATCTTTTTTCAAAACTATAACAAATTAGGGTTAGGTCTTTTTAATTAGTAATTAAAATTTTTATTATATATTTTTATCTTAATAATTATGTTATTAATTAATTAACTTTTTTTTCTTAATATTAAAATTAATTAGAATTAGGTTTTTAATTACTATTATCATTTAAATTATTTTCTACAAAAAAATATCAAAAAGATTCTAGGTCTTAAACATTTTTCAAACATTTTTCTCATTTCTTCTTGCTATTTAAAATTCCTAGAAAAATGTATAGGTCACACTCTACAATGTAATAGCATAGATTTACATTCTCACATTTTTCTGATTATGTAACTGCTCACAGGATGTAATAGCGTAGATTTATTTTCCCGCAAATTTATATACTTATGTATCTGCCCCAAAGCCATGTAATAGCTTAGGTCTTTACATTCCGCACTTTATTTTCATGTACATATTTAACTGTAGTAACTAGGGTTTGTATGGCAAGACTAAAAACAAACGTAGAAAACCCTAATTTCAAGATTAAATAACTGAAATCAATACACTCTTCACACTTGCACCTCTAGGGTATCCTCTTTTGTTGCCTTATGGAATATTGGTCATGTCCCTCGAAAGTGGGGATACTTTAGCAAAAAAACCCTTGATGAAATCATCATAGTCCCTTTTGAATAAAGATCATAATCCCTCGATGATCCTTTGAGTTGCCTACAAAATGATCTAGTCCCTTCGATGACCCTATAAATAAAATGATGATAGTCCCTTCGATACAATTGCTAAAGTATCCTTACATGTTGCCTTCGATAACCATACGATGACCCTACACATGTCCCTTCAAATCCAATATATGGGATTACCTACCAACTAATGGTATGGATATTACTATCTCCAAAGGAGAAGGAAAATAACAAGAAAGACTTTAGTGGGTAAGAACTCCTAATTGCTTGCTCACAAACTTTTCTCACAAATAAAACATTTTTCACACATCACTTTCAAAACAACAAATATTTTCAAAAAACACTTTGTAAACATTCTTGAGGACTGATACAAGAATCATTACAAAGTTGGCCTTGCATTGGATTTTCAAAATATTTTTCAAACAAATCACACACACACAAAGCAAGTTTTTTTTTCAAAAGTGAGCTAAGCAATTAAGAGCCTGTTGATAACTACGGATGAAAATGGTTCTAACACCTTCCCTTTTCATAACTTACCCCCCAAACTCAAAATCTATCAAAGGTCTTTCCTGTTCTTTTCACCTTTCCTAAATATTGGATAAAAGAAAATTCAGTGGCGACTCTTGCTATCCGCACATTTGGATAAAACCAAAAAAGTCAGTTCTCCCACCGTATTACAGAACTGGCGACTCTGCTAGGGAGAAAATTAAAAAAGAGGGGTTACCTTAGAGTTTAGATCACTTTACTTTTATTGTTTGCTTTAACTTTAAGGGCTTATTTAGGTTTAATTTCTTGTAAGATCCTACACCCGGATCTAGGGGTTCCTTAGGTAAGTAGCAATAGATCATAAAGATTGTACGGCGTAGACCGATATGGTTAATATGATGGCTACAGTTAGTGTGAGACTTTGGTTGGTACTGATGTTCCTTGAGTCAGTCAAGGATAACATTAGGCTTCTGTATGATGTAGTTAACACTAAATTACTTTTAGAACCTTAATTGACCTATCTTGGCCATTAGCAAGTAGTGATATAGATGGATTTGGTGCAATCCAAGGTTGGTTGATACTCGAAATTACGCTCATTGAGATTCAACTTTCGGGATGTTTTAGTGGCAAGCCAGTTTTCGTGCTAAAATAAAGCTTGGAGAAATATCGGTGATATGAGATTCCTAGAACCCGATTACTAATTTAAGACAGGTTGAGCCAACTTAACTTCAATGGAAAAGGGAACTTACCTATGGAATTCATTCAAGCCTTTAAACCTAAGTCTCTTGTATGACTTGTTTGTGTTTGCTACTTATCTAACATGAACATGACATCATAACATCATATCATCATAACATAACATTTTTACTAACCATTTCAAAGATCTTAGGGATTTATGGTGCACGGTTATCATAAGCCAGATTTCTAACAAGGGGAAAGAGGATTTATTTTCCTCTATCCAGATGCCGTCAAGATCAAAGTACATTATCTTGAGTCAGAGGCTATGACTCACTTGATATGGTGAGCTTAATTTTTATAGAAGGACGTTCAAATATGAAGACTTAAAGTTCTTCAGACAAAGCTGCAACCAGATTCAATTTCTAATATTTCAAATTTAAATCCCATGAGATCCTTGAAAACATTGCATATGCATCTACTTGCCATACATATTATTGCATAGCAGGGTTCCAAGACAGATTTGTCATCTTCTTGCTGTTTATTTCAGCAAAAATGGATCTCGAACATACAATCAAAGATCTTCGGGCTCAGAATGCTCAATTCTAAAAGATGATCCTAAACCTAACCAAGGGGAAATAGGGATTGAAAGCACTCCTCGCTAAGAACATGACCAAGAAGAACCCTAAAGACAACAAGGATGACCAGTTGGAACAACTGCAAGTTGAGATGAGAATCCAGATGATTGGTCAGATGGATCTCATCCAAAATTTAGCTCGAGGGCAGTAAGAGTTAAGAATCCTCATTAACAAGCTTCATTAGGTCAGATACAACCGTATGAGACAAATTGCTAGAATCAGGGACCCAATCATTAACCAGGCTCTGATGAGACAGAAAATTGACTTGGTTGAAAGTAGGAGGAGAATAAGAGAGGGAAAAAGACAACTTGACATTGCTAATCCTTCAGTTAATGGAATAGGGCCTTTACAAATTGCTACTACATCGCAAGCTCAACAACGACCGCACCAACAACAACATGGTAATCAGCATAAGTAGGATACGTCCAAAAGACAATTTACCAAAATCAACATGTTGTTGTCTCAAGCGTTGAAAGACATGTTGAAAATGGAGCTGATTACATAGAAAGAACCTCCTCGGAATCCCAATACTTTCGCTCCTAGCTACAATCTTAATACAAGGTGTGCATATCACTCCAACAGCCCTGGACATGACACTAATAGTTATTGGACATTGAAAAATAAGATTCAGGACCTGATTGGTGAAGGAGTTTTCGAGTTCACACAAGATGGTCAGATTGATTTTTCTATCATCCCTCAAATATCGAAATTGCAAGGCACACCATCTGAAGTGAAAAGTCCAGGCGAAGAAGCTTTAAGTTCATTTGAATTTTCATTGGCAAAATCTCTTGTTTGTTAAAACACTTACTTCATGTCAAACTTTGGTTTTTCCCATTAATGCATTGCATATGTTTGTCTAGAATTAATCCATTTGTTTTCACTATATTTAAACTATGCTCCGTACTTCCTTTTCATGATATTCAACTCTCGTTAAAGCTATAAGCCTTTAGAGGGAGGATGATAAAAACAATACCATAATCTCATACAATATGCTTTTGAACAGACCTTGCTGACGATGTACATGCATTGCTTCAATTCCAAAATAGTGGAGATATAAGGAAGTTAATCCCTAGTCAACCCCTTTAAGCCTAAGAAGTATGAGTTTTCTTTTTCGCATGAATTAAAACCCTTGAACATAACCTGGGGGGGGTAGTTTCTCAGTCAAATCAATTATGCATTCACAAGCTTTACCTTCGTACATGACGACTAGTGTCGAAGATACTCTTCTAAATCAAAAATTGATGATGGTTCCCCGTAAACATTGAGTCCATCAGTTATTATCTTTTAAAAGAAAAGCCCTCTAAGTCAAAACCTATGAAGGAGACTTAAGAAAAAACTGGGGCATCCCGCTGACTGTAATCTCAAACGAAATAGTTCAGGCAAAAGTTAGGGATAATAAAGTCAAAAAGAGGTCGCAACAAATCCTCAACAAAAGAAAGATGTTACAATAAAAATGACTGCCTTCCCAAATAAACTCCTGATTTCAGAACCATCACCAAAATACTAGTTCCATAATTCCAAACTCTATTAGAACCTAAATGCATAATTAACTGAGTATAGGACTAAAGAACATCATGGAGAACGGGTCGGGTACAAATAAACTTTGAGCCTTTATCCTTTGTTTCTTAAACCATGAACCAGGCCACGTCACAACCCTTAAAAGTCCTAACTAAAGCATGGGTTAGTTCGAAAGCATACTGTTATAAAAAGGTATCATGACTCCTGTAAGGCTTACTATAAATCCTGAGTTGATATCACATTCTTACAAATTCTTGTTTTACTAAAAAATGCATTTTTTAAAACTTCAAGACAGACATAAGCTTTGCATTTTAATATCACTAACTAAGTGTTTGACAATGGAGAAATATGCATGACGAATATTTAATGAATGAAAATCCTCCCAACAGATAGAATTACTTCAGATGATGTGTCAAAGAGAAAGACACCTCCAGTAACAGGCCTTTCGTGTACCCAATTGGTTATAAATCAAGGGGCATGACATGTTATTGTCCAACTCATTTGTGGAAGTCAAGTCAATATTCAAAGAATCTCTCAAAAGTGCTGAATAGCCAGGGGAAGATCTCCATCTAAATCACTTGGGGCATGTTACATTGATCATGAGTTTCAGCAATAGCTAATATCTTCGGTATCACCAAATTGCTTGTCTATGTCAGTAGTATCAGGTGGTGTCATTCTGCTGTGACAATTCTTAGAAAAATACTGAGGAAGGTCAAGACTATCAGAAAGTTGGTAATCAACGATTGATCAATAACTTCAAACATCGAGTGCACCAGACTAATCTCAGGGGAAAATGGACTCTCGCATACTAAGGGCCACGTGTGATCAAGAAAATATTTCCTGGCAGTACTACAACACTTACTACCATGGACAGTGAAATTTCTCTGCACCCTGTGAACATATACATAGTCAAAAATACTACGCATGAAAAAGAGACCCGCTAGGTTGATTGACCTAGGCAAAAATAAGGGCATCCCGACGAACTAAAAGAGTTCAGGAAAAAAATTAGGGATATATAAATAAAATTATATACCCGACAAGTCGAAAACCTGAAAAGGCGGCTTGGGCAAGAAAGGGTATCCCAATGGACTGAAAATCTTAAAAGGTGTTCTAAGCAAAAGTTAGGGATTAAAGCATACGACTATGTGTCATTTATCAGTAGAAGATTTATCACTCTAATCAGCATTTGCTAAAGACTTTAGGAGTTGGGATAATGTTTAAAGTTATCCCCAAATTCCCACAGAGCAATCTCTATAGAAATATCTCTACAGAGCTATCTTCACAAGTTCATCCCCAATAGAGATATATTCCTCAACAAATCTAATATGCCCTCAGACCGAAATTTGGGCATCTTCCAGCAGTTCACCTCCATGTTCCTGATGGATAGCTTGGCATAGTCATCTTCCCTAATAGGTCCCTTAGTAGATAAGGAAGTTGGATCATTTCCCTAGCATACGGTGGAAACTTCCTCAGTGCAACCTATGAATTCCCAATCCCCATCAAAGATTATTTCCTCAACATAATCTACATGGTTTATTTCTCCAATGGAGTTTATTTCTCCAATACTAAAAATTCCCCGATAGATTCTCTTCTCCGGCCAGATGTCATTCAGCACTGCTCTCCCTAGAAGAGCTGATATCCGTACCTGGTCAGACATCACATCAGAGGATTATCCATCTCTTTTATCCCCAGTCAGAATACATAATGAATCAAATCCTTCAAAATAACGATGAACAACCGGCTCTCCTTGAATGCTTCCATCCTCAAGCAGAAGTCGAACATCCCCAACTGGATGTCCTCAAACAAAAAGCAAAAAAACCCCAGTAGAGGAGTTTTGAGCAAAGCTGAAGAATTACTGTCTTCATCCCCAACAAGAATCATGGATTTATTTTCCCCAACCAATAATGTTATACAAAGCTACTGATACGCTCCATTGATATCCATACATCACTCACGAAATGTCACAACATATGCATACGAAACACATATACTATTCTTATTTATTTTAAAAACATCATTACATAATGCATTACGTACATCATGACATTGCATAAAACTAACTTTGTCTTTTCAGGTTAAATTCTCAAATAGACGAATATTATCAGCAATTTAGAGACAGGTTGTAGATCAATTCCCAAAATAGGACGGGGTGACCATCTATGTGACCAAATAATTTCCTTTAGATCTTCATTCTGAAAAGCATTTTCTTCAGATCTTCATCCAAAAAAGCATTTCCTTCAGATCTTCATTCTGAAAAACATTTCCTTCAGATCTTCATTCTGAAAAGCATTTCCTTCAGAACTTCATTCTGAAAAGCATTTCCTTCAGATATTCATTCTGAAAAGCATTTCCTTCAGATCTTCATTCTGAAAAGCATTTCCTTCAGATCTTCATTCTGAAAAGTATTTCCTTCAAATCTTCATTCTTAAAATAATTTCCTTCAGATCTTCATTCTATAAAGAATTTCCTTCAAATCTTCATTCTGCAAAGCATTTCCTTTAGACCTTCATCCTGAAAAGAGTTTCCTTCAGATCTCCATTCTGAAAAGCATTTCCTTCAGATCTTCATTCTGAAAAGCATTTCCTTCAGATCTTCATTCTGAAAAACATTTCCTTCAGATCTTCATTCTGAAAATCATTTCCTTCAGAGCTTCATTCTCAAAAGCATTTCCTTCAGATCTTCATTCTGAAAAGAATTTCCTTCAGAGCTTCATTCTGAAAAGCATTTCCTTCAGAGATTCATTCTGAAAAGCATTTCCATCCGATCAAGTCGAGCATAGACTCATTCAAGTACTCCTATCAACAGTTACTTCAGGTGGCATCTTTAAGCCCATCTCCAACGACATCCCATCACCTCTCCAAATGGAATGTTTAAGCCTATTCCCGATATAATCAACCAACAATGTTACTTCATGCACATGTGAGTGCAAATTTCCGGGTACTTAAGTGTTCAATCCTCTTCCACCTTCAAATCATGAATGGCGGACATGCCAATCTAACTCCTAGGGTTTAAGAAGATTGAACAGGGGAAGCTATTGTACCCCAAAATTTTCCCTCCCATTATTCAAGACAAATTTATTCAAGATATCTTCTCATGCTCCTAGGGTTCTCAATTACTCAAGACTATTCAAGGGTTGATCAGACAAACCCTCCTCCTAAGTATTGACCTACAATTAGGGTTTTAATTTTCTCAAAGTAAATTGGACTTCTAATGCCTCAAGTTAATTTCATGTTTTCGCATATGCTTCAAAGAATCCTCATACCAAATTTCAAGCCCTGCAGCACAAGTTTGCCCAGTCAATTAGTCAGATGATTGAAAATCAATTATATTGGACAAAAAGTCAACTTTGACCAACTTACAGTCAAACTTCAATATTTTTGGTCAACATCAATATTTTTAAGTCACATTAATCATTTGATCAAAGGTTGTTCATGATTCATCAAGAAAACTCAAGACTCATCAAAAGTCAAAAGTTACTAAATTAGGATTTTCTTTAGGAGAAGTCAACTGAACTTTGACCAAGCATAACTTTCACATACTTCATCAGAAAATTTTCAACCAAGGCCTATTTTAAAGGAAATTCAATTCTCTATAACTTTGTCTCTCTAAGCTCAAGACCATAAATTCTTCATTTAAGAGACATGGGCCAAAATGTTACACGTCATTTTAAAAGTCAACAAAAGACATCTTTTGTCAAAGCAATTTACATCAAGCCCAAGACTTCAAATGAAAAAATGACCAACATGAAAGTTGTAGGAAACATCTTAAGGTTCCTAAAAAGTCAAATATCACCTTCATATGATAAAAATTGAGAGAGTTATGATTGGTGCAAGTTGGAAAATTTTGAGAAAATGCATGAAGTTCAAATTGAGAAAATTTGAATTTTTGGGCTAATGGGCCTACCTTTTAAGGTCCAAACGTGTTTCTGACCTCATATTAGACCTCTAAATCCATTCACATATTTTTTATGATTTTTATTTCTTTTATTTGGATTTTATTCATTTAAATGCAACTTAAATCAAATAAAATATCAAATAAATGATATAAGGTATGTGGATCTATTTTTGAATCCAATCATAAGTCTAAAAAGCTAGTGACAACTTGCAAAAAACGTGATTGATATGATATTGTCCTAAAAAAGAAATATTTCATGCAAAACTTCAATCAAATATTTGAATCTTTTGTAATTTCATCAATATTTGATCATGAAATATTTGATCATGAAATTCAAATCATGAAATATTTGATCATGAAATACAAAAGATTTGATTCACTTTAGTTGACATAAATCTTCCACTATAAATACATGACATCTTAAGACCAAGAGGGACACGAAAATTGCCTCAAGAACATCCTCTCAAATATCTCAAATTTTCTCAAAACTAGGGCAAACTAAAAACCTTTTGTGCAGCCACTTTCACTCCATTCCAAGCATTCCACCGTGTTCCTGAAGTTCTTAGGATTTCATCCCATCCATCCTTGAAGCTTAAAGTGTGCTAGATCATCACATCTCAACATCACTGGTTGGGTAATATTCTTGAAATTCAAACTCATAAGTCATGCGTTGTTGATTAATTATATACATATATACCTATTTATAATGATGTTTAGACTTGTTTAGAATCATATTTTGCAAGCTTTGACGCAGGAATAAGGATCTACCATTGCCAAGGCCGTTTGAGTTATTTTCATCGAATATCACGATACAATCATTTTCAGGGCAAACTAACACCTACCCCAGGCAATTGCTTTTTTCTTCCTTTTTCAACTAACCCTAATTTATTTTCACCATATTTTCTTAATTTCCTTTATAATTAACAATTAATTAACCTAATCTTTTTTTTATATTTAAAAAAAATTAGGATTATGGTTTTTAATTAGTAATTAAATTATTGATGTATTTTTATTAATTAATTAATTAATTAACCTTTTTCTTAATATTAAAAATTAATTAGAAATAATTAGGTTTTAATTAATTATTATCACTTAAATATTTTCTACACAAAAACATTATAATATTTTAACATTCTTTTTCTTATTTCTTTACTATTTAATTTTATATTTTTTAAATTAATTTCTTTTTAATTAATCATTAATTAACCTAATCTTTTTTCAAAACTATAACAAATTAGGGTTAGGTCTTTTCAATTAGTAATTAAAATTTTTCTTATATATTTTTATTTTATTAATTATTTTATTAATTAATTAACCTTTTTCTTAATATTAAAATTAATTAGAATTAGGTTTTTAATTACTATTATCTTTTAAATTATTTTCTACAAAAAATATCAAAAACATTAACACTTAGATTCTAGGTCTTAAAATTTTTTCAAACATTTTCTTATTTCTTCTTGTTATTTAAAATTCCTGAAAAATGTATAGGTCGCACTCTTCAATTGTAATAGCATAGATTTACATTCTCGCATTTTTCTGATTATGTAACTGCTCACAGGATGTAATAGCATAAATTTATTTTCCCGCAAATTTCTATACTTATGTATCTGCCCCAAAGCCATGTAATAGCTCAGGTCTTTACATTCTGCACTTTATTTTCATGTACATATTTAACTGTTAGTAACTAGGGTTTGTATGGAAAGACTAAAAACAAACATAGAAAACCCTAATTTCAAGATTAAATAACTGAAATCAATACATTCTTCACTGTTAGTAACTAGGGTTTGTATGGCAAGACTAAAAACAAACATAGAAAATCCAAATTTCAAGATTAAATAACTGAAATCAATACACTCTCACACTTGCACCTCTAGGGTATCCTCTCTTGTTGCCTTACGAAATATTGGTCATGTCCCTCGAAAGTGGGGATACTTTAGCAAAAAGACCCTCGATGAAATCATCATAGTCCCTTTCGAATAAAGATCATAATCCCTTGATGACCCTTCAAGTTGCCTATAAAATGATCTAGTTCATTCGATGAACCTACGAATAAAATGATGATAGTCCCTTTGATACAATTGCTAAAGTATTCTTACATGTTGCCTTCGATAACCATATGATGACCCTAAATTTCTCCCTTCACATCCAATAGATTGGATTACCTATCAACTAATGGTATGGATAATACTATCTCCAAAGGAGAAGGAAAATAACAAGAAAGACTTTAGTGGGTAAGAACTCCTAATTGCTTGCTCACAAACTTTTCTCACAAACAAAATTTTTTTCACACATCACTTTCAAAATAACTAATATTTTCAAAAAACACTTTGTAAACATTCTTGAGGACTGATACAAGAATCATTACAAAGTTGGCCTTACATTGGCTTTTCAAAATATTTTCAAACAAATCACACATGCAAAGCAAGTTTTTTTTCAAAAGTGAGCTAAGCAATTAAGAGCCTGTAGATAACTATGGATGAAAAGGGTGCTAACACCTTCTCTTTTCATAACTTTCCTCCCGAACTCAAAATCTATCAAAGGTATTTCACGTTCTTTTCACCTTTCCTAAATATTGGATAAAAAAATGTCGACGACGACTCTTGCTATCCGTACATTTGGATAAAACCAAAAAAGTCAGTTCTCCCACCGTATTACATAAAACATGTTATATTCAGAACAAAATATTTATTAATTAGACCAATTCTGAATAAGTCTCCTTATAAATTGTGGAACAATAGAAAGCCCAATATTTCATATTTTTCATATGTTTGAGTGTGTATGTTTTATATTCAAGTGTATCATGTTAGGATACTCTGAACACTCTAAAGGCTATAAAGTGTACAACACAGAAACACTAATTGTTGAAGAATCAATTCATGTTAAGTTTAACGATAAGCTTGACCCTGAAAAGTCCAAGTTAGTTGAAAATTTTGCAAATATGGAAATCACATGTTCAAAATATGAAGTTAGAGACTTCGAAAATAAAGACTCTAAAGTCAAGAACTTTGGACGCTCTAAACTAGAATCATCTAATATTCCATCACCTTTGAGGCAACATAGGCAATAGATTCCACTTCCTGCAAAATTGATTATGGGGGATAAAACTGAGCCTGTTTGAACTAGATCTTCACTCAAACAAGATGAAGAAACTCTTCTAGGTCTGATGGATGTCATAGAACTAGAATCTATCAACGGAGCTCTTCTTGACTCTAAGTGGATTTTGGCCATGCAGAAATAATTGAACCAATTCTCCATAAATGATGTATGGGATATGGTACCTATACCAAAGGAAAAGAACATGATTAAAACTAAATGGGTATTCAGAAATAAGTTGAACAAGCAAGGAGATATGGTAAGAAACAAAGTCATACTGGTTGCACAAGGCTATAGTCAGCAAGAAGGAATTGACTATATTGAAACCTTTGCCCTAGTGGTCAGCTTAGAATCTATATGTCTTCTTATTTCATTTTTTGTTAATCATAATATGATTCTATATTAAATGGATGTCAAGAATTAATTTTTGAATGGTTACACACTACAACAAATAACACTTCTAATATCGGACGCGAAAAGCATTGTACGTCGGCAACAGAAACGAGATCAATAAGGTCGTCATGAAATGTGTCCCTTTAACACGTCGGTGTTTCCAAACCCGACATGAATAGTTATTTCAAAACCATTTAGTACATGAGTTCGAACCCCAGATGCCGCACTTTAATAATATTCTTGTTGTACCCCAAAATTTGCCCTCCCATATTTCTCAATACATTGCAAAAATAATCTCCAAATGGCTCAAGATTGCTCAAGAGTTGGACAGTCAAATCACCTCCTAAGGCAGTCAATCTCAAATTAGGGTTTTGTGTTGCATCAAGGTCCTTACATCCAAATGATCTCAAGTGATCCCCAATGTCCTAATATGTTCTCAATTTCATCCATGTCAAATTTCAAGCCTTGCAGAGGAAGTTTGGTCAGTCAATTGCTCAAAAGACCCAAAAATCGACTGTGCTAGGGCAAAAGTCAACTGTGACCTACAAATGGTCAAACCTCAAGATTTTTTGTCAAAATTCTCATTTTGAATTATAATTCATAATTTGATAAAGGGTTTATCATGATTCATCAAGGATTGCTCAAAATTCATCAAGACTCAAAGTTGCTAAATTAGGGTTTTGTAGGAAAAGTCAACTCAACTTTGACCAAGCATAACTTTCTCATACTTTATGATAAATGACCCATCCAAATCTCATTTTGAAGAGGATGCAATTTACTACAATCCATCTTCACACCCCAATATCAAGAAATGCACTCACAAAAAGTTACAAATTTGGACATCATAGGTCATTTTTGAAAGTCAACAAAAACACCTTTTTTCCAAAGCTTATAACTTGAGCATGGCATATCAAAACGAGATTATACCAAAGGGTTGGTTATATAACATCTCAAGGTTTCTAAAAAGTCAAAGAACACCTCCAAAAGTTCAAAATTGAAGAAGTTATGCATTGTTGAAGTTGGGCATTTTCCAAAATTGCCAAAAGTCAACTATCCCCAAAACTTCAAATTTTGCCAAATGGGCCCACTTTTTTTCACTTGATTTGATCTTGTCACACTACACACGTGTACTATCTTCAATTTTATGTACATTCATTAATTTTTCTATTTTATTTGATTTTTATTGAATTAATTCATTTTAAATCAATTTAAATCAAATAAAATCCAAATATTGATGAAATAGGATCTTTTTGATTGATACAGGTTTCAATTATCATCATGGATAGGATCAAACTCGTATCAAGCTATATCATGCACAAAATATTGGATTTGGGACATTTTTGGAAGCTTTGTAATGGAGGATCATATCAAATCTTAAATCATCAATACACAGAGATTCAAAGCTCAAAACTAAACCTAATTCATTCCCTTATACTTGTACAATGCAAAGGGCACGAAATTAGAGACCTAGAGGCTGCACAATCTGGAAAACCAAAACTTGAAAAAGCTTGAAAAAGTTGGAAACTGAAATCTTGGTTAGAGGCCAATTCAAGACAAAAACTCAACATAGACTTCTTGCTTGACATCCACTGAAGTAGTAGCAATCAAAAGCAAAGCCAATCGCCTCCTAAAACGCGCTGTAAGTCTCCTTGAACACCGCCCTGTACATGAAATCGAAACCTCTCATTCTTGCATCTTTTTGACAAACCATGGACATATTCTTGATCCTTGTTTGATTTCGAAACTTTCTGCAATATTTGATTTTGTTTTCATAGCCTGTAACGCCATGCCGGAATCTAGGGTTCGTGCTTCTTGTTTTTGAGGTTTTTAGTTTCAGGAAAAATCAAAGCAAATAATGGACATAGCCATGTCCAAGAGGGAGAGACGGAGCGAACCATGGTTTTGGATTGCATTTTTACAGCCTAGAGAAGATTTTAGGAATGAGCCATGAATTTAGCTGCGGATAAAATCTGTAGGTAAATAACCAGGCTTTTCAATGAGGAAGACGATGACACGTCCCCCTCCCATTGGATGATTCAAATCTCGCGCTTTTTATTTTTTTAATTCTGGCAATTTTGTTTGTTTCCCATTTAATAATTGTCATCTAATCCACTAACAATTGAAAGGCAGTGGTGTAGTGGTAAGCGCGTTATTCATTGGATCATAGGACCTGGGTTCGAATCCCAGGTCCTCATATTATTTGTTGCATTTTTCAGCTAAATGGTTCTATACAATCCCAGGCGTACAACACACCATACACCTCCAAATCTCCAGGCGCCAGATGGCCTTCGGGCCAAATCTAATGGCCAAGATTGAACGTCCATCATGGTCTCCAGTCAACCCAGGCATATGGGATCAGAAAAGTCAAAGCAGATCTCAACGTACATGGGCCTCAAAAATGCTAATTTCACTCCTGATCAAGCCCAACACTCCCCTTGGTTTATTTCTTTTTCTTTTCATTATATTTATTTATTTGTTATTGTTATTATTTTTTATTATTATCACTAACCAATTAAATTTTTTCTCATAAAATCAAAAACACAAAAATATTTTATTTATTAAAATTAATTTCAGCATTTTTATTTTTGTAAACAAATTAATTTAATTAATTTAGTTTACTTAGGTTTAACTTTTAATATTTTTGCAATATTTAAAATTAATGTAGAAAATTAGGTTTTTACTAACCATTGACCAAATTTATTTTATTTCCTTAAATATCCAAAAATGCAAAAAAATGTCTTTTTAATTAATTAATTCATTTATTCATTTAATTAATTTAGATTTAATTCCTTTCAATTCAAAAATAAACAAAAATCTTTTCTTTAATAAAAAAGGGTCAAAACCCTAAAAAATGCGTCGTTTTAATTTTCTCGCACGCGATCCATATTTATTTCATATTGATGTAATTGTTTCCGGAATGTAATAGCTTTAAATAGGACTTTATTTTATCGCTTTATTTTACTTTCCGCATTTTAATTTCAAGGGTTGTTTTTGGCGATGTAAATACCCAACGCCTTGTAATAGTTTAGATTTAATTTCCGCAATTTAAAAAGCACAACTATACACTGTTAGATGTTTGATAATAAGGAATGCATGACAAGATCAAATCTTAAACCTAAAATCAACATAGCTCACCCATGACATGTACAAAGATAAAATTAACCGAAATAACACACTCGCACATGCACACTCTTAGGGTACACCTCGCTTGGTTGCCTTCGAAAGTGGTCATTGAGTATAGGAAGTTTTAGAGGTCGCCCTCTTGTCCAAAGATCATAAGTTGCCTCGAAACGGTTGCCTCAGAAAAATGATCTAAGACATTAGGGTTACCGCTAAGGCGTCCTAACATTGCTTTAGTGACCACACATCCCTTAATCAAATTGACCCTTAAAACTCCAACGACGGTGCTACCTACTCCTCAATAGTGGGATAGCATTGTCTAAAGAACATTTGTACAGATTAATTCCTTTTTTGAGTAGGTAGATGGTTCTTAAGTACTTGCTCCTTTCAAAACAAAATAAAAACTTTTCGCACTTACATCCCTTTCAAACAAAAACTTCTTTCAAACCCACAAACACAAAGAAAAGCAAATTTTGAAAATACTTTGAGCAAGTACCTAAGAGCCCGTGGATAACCACATATAGAAAGGGTGCTAACACCTTCCCTTTCTATAATCTACCCCCCGGACCCGAGAAACATCTCAAAAAAGGAATTTTTCTGTGCTTTTTTCCTTTTCTTGTTGGATAAAATAAAAGACGGTGGCGACTCTTGCTTACCGCGACATTTTTGCGAAAACAAACGCAAAACGTGAACCAGCATTCCAAAACAGTCAATTCTCTTCCCACCATATCACAATTCTAAACTAACGTATCTTTTATCTCAGTTTATCCAAAAACCGAGGGGTATATAAGATCTTTTTTTTTTAAATTGTTAAATTTATATTCTTTTTTCAGAATATTACATTGTTTATGTGTACCTAGAAAATTATATTGTTTACCCAGAAAATAAAGATAAAAGTCAAACTCCATAGGGTGGTTCAAGATAAAAAATCAAATTCCCTAGGGTATCCTGTTCCCCCTCAAGATGTAGATTTAGATCTTCGTATAATATAATCTTGGGGAACATCTTCTGTTAGATCTTACATGCAATGGTTTATGATGAAAACATAGGTAAGATAATTAATATTTGAGAAAACAATAATCTAAAAATAAAATAATGAAAAAATATTTAAGAAAACAAACCTTGAACCCAGATGATTTTCTGCACTTGTAATTCATCATAGAGAACTTTTCCAAGCGTTATTAGGTTTCAAGTGCTTCATATGTTTCATTTTGCTTAGATATCCTATCGTAAGAGAACTTATATAGTGGATGTCCCTTAAGTTTCACGCGGATCACTAAAGGCAGATTCTTGAGCGTTGATAACCTTTAAATGGACGACATAGATTTGTTTAAGGTCGTTAAGAATAGTGAAAAATAACACTTAACTATCATCTCGGTTTTGGAATATTGTATTGCCTAACTAAACTAAAACAATTTCGTTTTTAAAGACAAACTCATCCAAAGGTGTTTCTATATCTTCTACTTCTGTAAAATCACGATCTGGACCATTCTGTGGGTGTGATGGTCGTATGGTTTCATACCAATGCAAGAAGGGACAAAATCAAGGAATACTTTTTTGGAGATGTCCATTTTGGAGGAATGAAGAGACAATATCATGATGAAGACATGGTGGAAAAAGGTGGAAATGAAGATGTGAGCATGATGAAGTCAGAGGTGGAAGCTATGGGTTATTTGAAGGTTATGTATGAAGAATCAAAGAAGAAGAACAAGATACTAAAGAACAAATTGAAATAAGAAATTTTTTATTGAAATTTGAAGATGTTTTGTTATCTCCTTTATGTTTAATGTTTACTTTGTTATGAAATATAATAGATAAAGTGGGGTTTGAATTGCATTGTTAACGTTATGTGAAAACTATAGAAGTAAACAAATATATGTGTTAAATAAATGGAATTAAATACCCTCTCGATTTTGTAATAAAACTAAGGGGTTAGTTCAACTAACCCCTCGGCTTTTCAAATAAACCGAGGGGTTAAATTAATTTTTTTAATGGTTACATTGTTTACTCAGAATATTAAAGATACTGAATGTTCAGATCCCATACAAGATGCTAGCGATCCAAGATTGGTTGTTGTGGTATCATTATCATTGGATCCAAGATTGGTGGTTGCACTATCATTATCACTACCTTCACTAGCGTAAACAGTGAGTTTGAATGCTTCCAACTTCTAATAAGGTGTTTGTTGTAAAATTTGAAAAAAAAATTATGCACTTTCTATCCATCAATAACGACGAATATATCATAGTTGTTCAAAACCTTCAACAATAACAACAACATTAACACCATTGTTTGAGATGGATCGCAAAAGCTGAAAAAATGTTTTGCTCAAGGTAGAAGAATATTTTTTCAGTTTTGCAATCCATCCCCAAAAAATGGTGGGGCGGCTACAAGTAAGATAACATTAGGATTAAATTTGTTCAACGAGTGTCTTTATAATCAAATTGGGTTATTTATCCCTTATTTTATTAAAGAAACTGAAGGGTTAGATAATTTATTTTACACTTTTTTACAAACAGAAACATAAAGTGTCATAACTGGGACTCGAAGCTTGTCCGTAATGGCATTTCATCGCAAATTTCTAGATAAACGAGGGCTCAAGTTGTTTTTTAAAAATAATTATATTGGACGCATTGGTGAAAAACCTCAATTTTTTACTGGCTGACGTGAAAGCTTCGTCATAAAAAGCGTTATTTGTTGTAGTGACATAACAGAAGAAGTGTATGTGCATCAACCTCCCGATTTTGAAAACCATAAAATACTGATTTTGTTTATAAACTTAAGAAATCATTGTATGGTGTGAAACAGGCTCCCTGAGCATGGTATGAAAGACTCAACAACTTTCTTCTGAAAAATGCTGTTACAAGAGGGATGGCTGGCACAAATCTATTTTGAAAAACATTCAAAAATGATATCTTTGTAGTTCAAATCTATGCAGATGATGTTATTTTTGGTTCTACTAATGCATCCTTTTGTGAGGAATTTTCTAACTCTATGCAGGCAAATTTTGAAATTAGTATGATGGGTGAGCTTAAGTTCTTTATGTGAATCTAGATTAACCAAAGTTCAGAAGGAACCTAAGTTCATCCAAGCAAATCGACTATGGAGCTTATGAATAAGTTTGATCTATCTGAATGTAAGATATCTAAGACCCATATGCATCTAACGTGTATTCTTGAGAAGGATGAAGTAGGTAAGAAGGTCAAACAGAAGTTATACAAAGGTATTCTTCATTCGCTTATGTATCTGATTGCTTCTAGACCTGACATTCTGTACAGTGTGTGTTTGTGTTCTAGATACCAATCAGAACCTAAAGAATCAGACTTAACAAATGTTTAGAGAATCTTTAGATATCTGAAAGAAACTACTAACCTCGGTTTGATATATAAAAAATCAAAAGAATATAAGTTAGTAGGTTATTGTGATATTGATTATGTTGGATATCAAATTGAAAGAAAAAGCATCAGTGAAAGCTGTCAATTTTTGGGTGAAAAACTTATTTCTTGGTCCAGCAAGAGGCAGTCAACAATAGATTTATCCACTGCAGAAGCTAAGTACATTACAACCTCTAGATGCAACACACAAGTACTCTGGATGAAAAGTTAGCTGGAATATTATCATATTAAATAAGGTAACATTCTTATTCCATGTGATAACACTTCAGCTATTTGTCTATCCAAGAATCCTCCATTACACTCAAAGGAAAAACTTATTGAAGTAAAACATTATTTTATTAAGGAATGTGTTCAGAAGGGTATTTTAAATCTAAATTTTATAGACACAGACCATAAATGGGATGATATTTTTACTAAACCCCTTGCTGAGGATACATTCATTTTTATTTTGAAAAATCTAAAAATGGAATTGTGTCCAGATTGAGATTTTTTGTGTGCCTCTAATAATGTAATATAAGACTCTGGGAAATGAAATCAGAAGTGTTATCCTTTTGGAGACTGAAGTTTTTATCTACTCAGAAGCGATATTAGGCAGATTCTAATTGATAAAATTGGATGACTAAAATGTGAGGAATAGAAAAAGTCACGCTTAAATTGATTGAGACTCTGATATTTGACAGCTGTCATACATATAGATATCAAAATCTATTTGATTAGACTTTTAGGATACTTTATGTCTTGGGAATAGAAGAAAACATGACCTTATATCTCTCCTAAGTCATTAATTGATGATGTATTATTGTTCTTTAAGACATACATTATTTCACTAGTTGGTTATCCAAATCAAATCTTTTGAACATCTTTCACTCTTCCTTCCCTCCCTAATTAAACTCCTCTCTTGTTCTTTCATTTCTCATATCCTTTTCTCAAACTATCTATCTCCTTCACTTAGACAATTCCAAATTGCATCAAAACTTTTTTGGGTGATGACGAACTACTTTTTGTGATTAATAAAAAGGCTACCAACTTCAATAAGTTGAATGAGCAGGGATTTTATCTGATAAAGAGAGTTCTTAAACAAAAAATGGGTAAACTATTTTACTATGTTGAATGATCCCATTTACTCGAATCTTATAAAAGAATTATGGGTTTATGCATCGATTGGGCATAACAGAATGTAAATACATTCTTTTGTTTATGGAATTCCTTTAATGATCACTCATAAATCCATTGTTGATGCAGTTGGTCACAAGGAATGAGGGTATATTGTCTAACATTACAAGTTCAACAACACCTTCTCCAAATCTCTAATCTTCGACATCTATGAAAATTTTAACAAGTTGAACTGTCCAACAACTCTCTACCCCGAGGCTAGAGTTTGGCATCAAATCCTGATGGATAACCTACATAGAGAGAAAGAAGTGGAAATTTTGACCTACAAGGATAAACATTTCATATACTTCATGATGTTCAATGTTTACAATGATCTCCCCTCTATTATCTTTAACTATCTTAAGGAGACAATTATTGCCTCCAGAAGCAAGATGTAATTTCTTATACCAGATAGGAGAGTTCTGTCTGAGATTTTCATAAGGACTGAGATAGTTAATCGAGTAAAAAGGGACAGGGATGTTGCTGCCCTAACAAAGGAAGAATGTGAAAAGTTTGAGTTTATTGGATAAGTTATTTGTTCGAACTGTAGTATAGCGGTAAGAGTAAGAGAAAATAAGTATTCTTTCCAAAAAAATATCGTCTCCACAGGGATCAATGCAAGGGAAAGAATGTCATTCAACATTTTCAGCATTTTTGAGCCTGGGTTAAATGTGTTTGAGGTATGAAACGTAAAACTATTAACAATAAAATAAATCCATTCTTTAGAGAGGAGAAACTTATCAGACATGAATATAAACTACTCATCACAAACTTAAACTTATCGATCAGTTGTACTCAACCTATCATACCCATCAAAATCATTACGTACCTCTCACATCAGTGTCCATTTCCGCAACACCTATGAGACATACCACAACACATGTTATGTCTAACCCAAATTGCAAGAACAATTGTATTACTCTCGCCAGAGATGTCTCGCGTGACTCAAACATCACTTAGGTATTAAGCTTTGATACCCAAGTGATTATTAGCTCTAAACCTATCTCTAGAATCTAGAAACTAATATATTTCCTTCCCAAATCAAGATTTGTGAGGTCTATCTTTACAATGACACAAATTCAAACATAAATGAAAAAGATAAAGGAAAGCATCAAAATTGAATTGTAAGGCAAGTTTTATACAACTCCATGAGCGATAAATATACATAAGATTATAGTAAGAGTATAAACAAACCCAATAAATAGAGAAATACATAGATAAGAAATGAAGGAAAACCAAACATCTCACGGGTTGTCATCTCCGATTGATGAGAACTCCGCCTCTGGATCATCCATATGCAATCTCTATTATTGTTTTCTAGCTCTCTCTACCAAAGAATGAGAGGTGATTAATAGGGAGCAAAAATTCCCCATAACATAACATAAAATATGAAATAATGCTATTTATACAATTTTGGGATCCACCGCTCTCGCTCGACGCTCAAAAGCTTCACCCGGAGAGAGGCATATTTACACTCATACAGCCTGGGCAATATGCACAGCCTTGCACAAAAATATCTACCTTCGCCCGGCAAGAGGGAAGTCTCATCCGAAGAAGTATTTGCCTCAGCCTCGCCTGACACTTATCTCACGAGACCAAGTCATTAGCCACTTGAATTAAACTCTTCTTCTCGCCCCTGCTTTGCCCAATGAACACAGAGTGTTGAAATCACTCCTAGCTTTCCACTGCTTCACCTGACGATCTTGACAGAACATAACTTCTTTATTTCTTTGGCTTTCTTTCTTAGCCTTATTCCTTTGGCCCTTATTCTTTTATTTGATCAAAATTTCATCTTGGAGCTTAGATTTTTCCTCTTATTACTCAATGCTCCAACAATGCTCAATACCTACAAAAAGACATAAAAACTATCAAACATTACACTAATTACACAAAAACGCAATTATATACAATATGGACAAATATACGCTTTATGTACAAATATTCACACAAGTTGAGGCAAAAGAGTAGATAAGTGCCACAAAACTATATACAAAAATAACTACAAACTAGGCATGTTCATGGTATAGTTCTGTCAAAATCTGAACTGAACCAAACTGAATCATTAGATAAAGTTATTTGAACTGTACCGAACCGTTTCAATTTTTCTAGAACCAAACTGAACCAAAAGTTTTAGTTTGATATAACGGTTCAGAATTCTGAACAGTACCGAACCATTCTAAGACAATTTTTCAAACCGATCCTTTTATTAAAGAACCGGACCGTTATACTTGATTTTGAATTTTTTAATAAAAAACCTATTCAAATTTATTTTTAGTATTTTTTTATAAACTTTTTTAATATACTATTTTACATAATTTTTTAACTTAAATTATTTTTATATACATTCACAATCAAAATCACAAATTAATTCAAATCAAAATTGCAAACTCATCCAAGAAATCACAAATTAGTCAACTATTATATATCTATAATATTTAGACAGTTTGGATAAACAACTTGTTTACATCTTATAGCATAAGTGCTTACAAAAATAAGCACATATGAATAAGCCATTTTTATAGCAAAAAGTAAAATAAACTTAAATGGTTTTATGTGTTATAAGTGGTTCTCATGAGCTATCATGAAGAACTTATAAACGTTAGGAAAAATATGTGATGTTTCTTTGGATCCTCATCTTCAGTGGGTGCAAGCAAGGGCAATTTAGTTAAAGATCGCTTATCCTCGTCATGATTCCTTATCTGCAGTTTTTGTAGAGCTCACTCCTCCTCATTTGACTGATGTTGAAGAGCTTCAACTTGCTTTACTCAAGATGAAACAAGAGGAAAATGCTTGGAAGAACAAGTATCAGGCTATGGATATGGAATACTCAGCACTTTAGGAGCAGTTGAAAGAGAAAAATGACCTGATTGAAATTCTTGAGCGACTTGTTATAGAGAGGATGAAAGAGCAAGAGGATTTATTTTCCTCTATCATTCATTCGATTCTGTGTGTCCAAGATTATTCTCACATTCTTCCCGACTCTGGTTCCTGGAAGGGAGTTATTGACAAACTTGTGATAGAGAATAACTAGTTGAAGAGTCAGATTAAGGGGCTCAAGAGAAAGCGTGAGCATGAAGTGGGATCGTCTTCATACATAGTTCCTTAGGACCCATAAATTCTAGTTTTCTTCTTATTTTTAGGATTATTGAAACTTGTACTAAAGTTGTAATCCTTCGAAATTATTAATGAAACGAGATTATTCAGTATTCCAAATGTGTTATTCCTTTGATGTTTGCAATTATTAAAGTTCTTTAAGTTACTTGGAAACTAGATAAACAAAATAAATCATTTTCATTGCATATTGTAACAACCCAATTTCTATTTATTAGTTATTTTACTAGTTATTTATTTTATTAATTATTATTTAATATAGTAATTAATTAATTGTGTGATTTGGTAAATATATGTGTTATATGTGTATTGGGTTATTGGATGTGAGAATGGCAAAACAATTAATTGGGCCTTATGTGTTACATTAGTGTGAGTGAGTGAGATAATCCCATTAGAGTAAAACAATAGTTAGTAAGTGTTTTGTAAAACAAAGAGAGAATAAAGTTAGAAGGAGAAAGTTGGCAAAATAAGAGAAGAGGAAAAGAGGAGAAAATGGAGAAAAGAGAAGAGGAGAAGGAAGAACCTTATAAAGGATCTACATCCAAGGTAAGGGTAGGTTTTCATTTGATTATGGGAGTATGTGATGTATACAGTGGGTAGTTACATGATTTAGGGATTTTGTTCTTCAGTTTCTAGATTTTAACATGTTAGGGTTTTGAATGGAATCCATGAAATTGTTTGAACCATGTTTGGATGTTCTAAATAAAAACTACATGTTAGGTATGTGTCTTAATGCCATAAACCCTAGAAACTTGGGTGAAAATGTATTTTTAGAGTTAAAACTTGGACTGGTGTGATGTTGTCTTCGTAGAATTTGTTTTGCAGAATTTGCAGAGCCGCGCTTAGCGCGGATTTCCGTGCTTAACGTGAAAGCTACCGCCTCGAGGGCGCTTAGTGCGACCTGCAATGCAGAATTTTATAATTTTGTTTAATTTATTGGGGGTCTTGCATGCTTATGATTTATAAGGGATTTCCATGCATTTTAATAATTTATTAAATGTGTATTGAATATGTTTTGAATATGTCTTGTATGCTGTGAATTGATGATGAATGAGAATAACAAGTTTTGGCATTATTTGTTATGTGTTATTGTAGTGTGTTGAGTTGATTAATAATATGAGAATATATTATATGTGATTGATGACATGAATTATGTATGTTTGTGCAATGGTGAGATAATTCAAATGTGATGAATTATGTGACGTGTGCTTGTATAATTAAGATTGAGAGATGGTCTTAATTGCATATGATTGTTGATATTGAATATGCATCATTTATTGTTAAGAGGCAATGTTTGCTAGTTTCATGGAGGCTTGTGACTTATACCAAACCTAGAGGACTGGTTTAAAGCTTAGAGGACGAGCTTTTGGTGGTTATCTGTCTGAGAGATGAACGCGGTTTAAACATAAAAACTGTAAAGGTTAATAATTGGTACCACATGCATCTTGCATCGTATTGAGTTGCATTCGAGTCACATGTGTCAATGTGAAATGTTGAATTGGTGCGTAATATGTGATATTGATGTGAATGTTACATTTTGTGGTATTTGTGATTGATTATCATTTGAATTATGGATTGTTGAGTAATGTTGTATATGTAAAAATGTGAATTGGATTGGATAATGTTGAATACATGAATATGTGAAGTGTGATGAATTCAATTGATGTATGTATGCTATGCATTACTTATTATTATATATTTCTATAATGATGTGAATTCTCACCTTTCTGTTGGAATGATGTTTTGTACGATATCACTCAGGTACCGAAGATAGTGGTGCTTCTTGTGAGGATTATTCGGAGGAGCTAGTTCTTTATTAATCTATATTTAGGTAGTGAGTCATGCTTTGGTTATGTAACAAGGGAAAACGTTTGAACTCGTGTTGTTTTAAGAGATGTTTGATATGCTCTCTTTTATTTTATATTCTATTTGAGATCATATGATGAGTGACCTTTACTGCCTAATGTTTAAATACATTATTTCTATTATGAGACTCAATTATTGGTATCATTTTGAAAAGAGAATTATTCCGCTGTGATCAAGGCCGATCATTGTTACAAGCTAGTAAAGCTAGGGCTTTAGGCCCCAAACATCTTTAGGCTCCCAAATAGTTTTTTATCAAAATAATTAGTGTAAATTAATTAACTTTAAATTGATGATTAAGGCATAAAAAAAGGAAAAAAGTCTCCTATCACAAAATAATAGCGTGAAAAAAAATTGGGACAAACCGTTCTTGTATCTTCTTCTTTCCAATGTTCCTATAATAAATTAGTAACAGTTTCTTATCATTAAATCCATCAATATCTTTAAAATTTCTCTTATTATTTTCAATTTAACATTTCCAGAAAAGCAAAAAACTTTGTAATTGCAATTGTAGCAACTCTGCAGATTTATATTTAAGATTTATCGATTTTATGAACTTTAAATTTGTGTCTGTTATTACAAGAAAGAATGAAATTTATCAGGGGATTAACCAGGGGTTAAATGCCTAAAAAAAGTTGCTTGAGATATAACCCCTCGCAAAATGCAGATTAGGAAAAAAATAAAAAACAAATTCTTCTTCAAAAAGTCACTTCTAGAGCCGCTGCATCATATCAGAGTCACTTCTACATAGACAAATACGACTTATTATTCATCTCAAATCACTGATTTGTTTTGTTGTTTGGATTGACTGCAGACAAATTATTTTTTTATTTATTCTTCTTTATTTTATTCTCTTTTGTTGGCAAACAAGTTCTTTTATTTTTTTGTTGAATCTATTTTTTTGTTATTATTTGTTTAATCTATATTTTTTTAATCATTATTTAATTGTTTGATTATTGTCTTGTTTGTATTTGTTTACTCTCTTGTCTTATTTTTAGAATTAAAAATATTAAGAGAAATCATACATGTAAAAAATGATACTATAATTGATATACTTAATTATATAATAAGATTTAACTCCTTCTCAAAAATATTTGTTCCTTATGGAATAATGTTAATGATCCTTATATAAAATCTTATCTAAGATCAACAATGTCTCAACAAAGATTAAATGAATTAGCTTTATTATCAAATGAAAAAGAAATATTAACTGAAATTGATTATAATAATTTAATAAATAATTTTACATCTCAAAAAACTTGAAAAGTACATTTTAAATAAATATTATAATAAATTAATTTAATTTTTTATTAGAATATAAAAGACCTCAATTTAAAATTCGCTTTAAGCCTCATATAATGTTGGGCCGGCCCTGGCTGTGATATGCATATGTGTTAGTATATGGAACATGATTTTAAATGCGTGTTATGAGTATGACCAATGCATTTGTGTTGGTTTTGAAATACATGTGACACCCTCTTTTGATATGCATGATAAGTTTACTCTGATTTTACTATATTATTGCACGGGGGTTTAAAGGATGTTACATTAGTGGTATCAAAGAATGGTCGGCCAGCTGGCCAGGTTGTTAATGTTTTTATTTCCTTTTGTATTTAATATGTGTATATTACACAATCGATACTATTTGTCTGATGATAATTGTTGGTTGATTGGAAATCTCAGGATGATGGTCGCAAGAAGGAATGATGATGCTATTGCTGAGGCGTTGGTAATGTTGGCTGGTGAAATTGGGAAGGTTCCAAATGTAAATGCTGGTAGCAGGGATGATGATAAATTCCATGATTTGGGGAAGTTTTAGAGGGACAATCCGCCAATTTTCAAAGGAGCACATGAACCTGACAAGGCACATGTATGGCTGAAAGCGATTGAGAAGATATTTTTGGTCATGAATTGTTCAGATGCACAGAAGGTGCAGTTTGGCACCCACATGCATGAGAAGGAAGCTGAGGATTAGTGGGTGTAATACGGTGGGAGAAGTAACTTTTGGGTTTTGCGTTTTATCGCAAATATTGCAGATAGCAAGAGTTGCCACCGACTTTTCTTTTATCCAATAAAGGAAAGGGTGAAAAGAACAGGAAAGACCTTTTGAGAATTTTCTAAGTTCGGGGGGTAGGTTATGAAAATGTAAGGTGTTAGCACCCTCTTCATCCGTAGTTATCTACGGTCTCTTAATTTCTATCTCACTTTGAAAATGCTTTGTGTTTTGTGTATGTTAGCAAATATTTTGAAAATGCCTAAGTGCGGCATATTTGTAATGATTCTCATATCGTTGAGAATGTATACAAAATGTTTGTTTTGAAAGTATTTGTTGAAAGAAAGTGTTGTTTCGTGAAAAGATGTTTTGAAAATGCTAATGTAAGGCAGTTTTCTTTATAATAACCCTTGTATCAGTCCTCAAGAGTGTTTATAAAGCACTTTGAATGTATTTGTTTTAAAAGTGGGAGGTGAGAAATTTGTTTTAGTTTGTGAGCAAGCGATTACGAGTGATCTACCTACTCAAAAAGTATTTCGCGTTATTTTCCTCTTCCTTTATATAGTTCTATCCTACCATTAGTTAATAGGAAGCCCTATCATTGGATGTGAGGGGCAGGCGCGGGTCATTATACAGTCATAGAAGGCAACTTGTAGGACGCTTTAGCAATTGTCATAAGGGACTAAGATCGTTTACCAAATGCAGCATCGAAGGGTCATCAAGTGACTATGACCTTTTAACTGAGGGTCTTTGCTAAAGCACCCCACGTTCGAGGGACATGACTGTTTAAATCCGAGGCAACAAGTGAGGTTATCCTAGAGGTGCGTGTGCGAAAGGTGATTTGATTTCAGTTTATTTTTGTCTTGAAATTAGGGTTTTGGTATCAGTTGATTTTAATCTTGTGATACAAACCCTAATTACTAACAGTAATAAGGAAAATAGTAAATTGCGAAAACTAAATGTTCTACGCTATTACAATGCTTCGGGAATGGGGATACAAATTTATGAATGAGGATGAAAAGAAGTCAACCCTAATTAAAGTTATTACAGACCATTGAGCAATTACATAATCGAAAAATGTGAAATAATGAAATACGCAAAGGTGTAAAATAAAGAAAAGAGAAAGGAAATTGTTTTTTTGTGATTTTTTGATAGAAAAAAAAGTTTGATGATTAACCTAATTATTTGATTAATTTTCATTAAAAAGAGTTTAATAAAAACCTAAAGAAGCTAAATTAAAAATAATAAATGAAAAAAATTAATTAATTTAATTAATCAAAAAGAAAGCTAATTTATTTAATTTAATTAAAAAAAACCTAAGTCTAAATTAATTTTAATTTTAAAAAGAAATTAATTGATAGAAAATAATTTTAATTTTTTATTTAGAAAAATATTTTATAGTATAAACCCTAATTCTAATTAATTAATAAAATAAAATCAAAGTGATTAAGTTAAATTAATTTTTTATTTATCAAAAATTAAATTAAATTAATTAAAAACCTAAATCTATTTTTTTATATGACTTTTATGATTTTAAATAAAATTAATTAAAAGAAAAGAAAAATAGTTAATTAAAAAAAACAAAAAAAAAAGAATTTTAATGGGCCTGCTGAAAATAAGTAAATTAGGGGTATGAAAAAAAAATAAATGTTAGGCCCAATAAACAAGTTTTTGTTTGAAGCAGAAAATAAAAAAAGTATTAGAATGGGTATGCGTTTGTAAAAGAAATGGGGGGGGGGGGGTGTTAGAAAGCAAAATTCTCAGGCTCATTAACAAATGAGCCCATGCACCTGTGAGATCTAGCGAGGACAATTCTTTGGGATATACCATGTGCATGGCTTTCTGAAGCACTAGATCTGGAGTTATGAGATCTGATGGTTGTTATACAGAGGTGCACCATGTGCGCCCTAAGCTTGCCTACGCTGAATCTGCAAGGAACAAATATGTGAAAAATAAAAGGGTACCACTGGGGCTTGAACCCATATTCCTACAGTAACGCGCGTGCTTGTTTTACCACTGGGGTGACTGTTTCATCCGTTCATAAAACAACAACCAATAAATATAATATGAAACAAAATTTTAAAAATTTAAATGTCATCTTCTTCTTCCTCGTGCGCGCAGACAACAACAACATCATTGTTGATCTTATAAAACTCTCATTTCTCAATCATTTTAAAAACTTCAAACACCAAACTTGCTTGAAATTTAAACATGAATTCAACTATGCCACTTATTTTTACGAACACTCAAAGATTATCAAGAATTTTATTCAGTACCAAAAATGAAACCTAACTGGTCAGAGCTTCGATTCTCACTCCACGAGCAAAATTAATGAAAACTAATGATATGGTTAGCTTCAGGATATTGATATCTACATTTTTGCTTTAGAATGTATGCACTAAAAATGCTTGTATCAAGATATCACAGTTTGGAAAACTTACCTCTTGAAGTGAAAATCCAATTCCCTTTACACGACTTCCAGAAGCAATGTGATGATGGATTAAGCTTGCTGGGACCTTCCTTGAGCTAATGGGATAACTGCTTTGCTTTGAAAGTTGTTGAATCAATCCAACTAAGTCAAGTTGCTATGGTGAAAATTGGAAATGATGTATGATGATGGGGTGATTATAGAAGCCTGGAAGAGGTGTGGATGAGTTCTATATGGTGTATAAATGATGTTTGAATGATAAAAAGGGAAAACACACGAGTGGATTGAGAGTTGGCTTCTTAAGGCTCAAGATATCACTAATGGAGTTTTCTTGGTGATTCTGAGTTTGAGGGCTTGTGAAATCCTGTTTTGGCTTACAAATGGCCTCTCTATTTATAGAGAAAAGGTTTGAGAGGTTGAAACAACCAGATTTGTAAGATAGCAAGTTATGGTTTGGTTGGAAGTGAATAATCAAGTTGGATGAGTTTCCATGGTTTCAATGCTTAAGTACAAGCATGTTCTGAAGTTTTTGGGTGAATTGTGGATTGTAGATGGTTGCTTCTTGGTGCTGAGATGTTTTAAAGTCAGAAGCAATAATGTATGGGCTCAAGGAGTTGACTTTGTGATTAAAGTTTTCTTTACAAGAATGGAAGTGTTATCTTTTTCCCCTAAATGAAAAAATGGATTGGATAATGCTTGAATCAAATGGACCATAGCTCAAAAGCTTGTGCAATCTTATGATTAGAGATAGTTTTACAAGTTTATAGGCCTACAAAGTAAGATCAAGTAGCTTAGGTTTGAGATTTGGCCATAAGGTTTTCACAAGAATGACCTAAAATTCATGTTTGTCATGCCATCTTCATATCTTCAAAACTTCTAGCTCAAATATGATAAATTTGTGTTCTTAGACATTTTGGAAAGCTTTAATCAAGATCTACAACTTTCAGGTTGACCACTTTGGCTAAATCAAATGGGAACTTGGTGAAAATTGGCCAAGAAGTTGGGATAATAAACTGATCAAAACTTGTTGAAATTTTTTCTAAGTGTTAGATAAAAAATATCACAACTTCATGGGCTCATACATCTTAAATTAAGCACTTTTAGAGGATCATACCACATTAACATAGTTGTATAATTCATCAATCCCTACAACTTTCATGTTGAAAGTTTTCTTTGAATCAACTTGGATCTTAGTGAAAAATGGCCATGAAGTAGTGACTTTATTAAGAACAAAACACTTAAAATTTTTCTAAGTGTTGGAAAATTTTCCAACTTTTGACTTCTGTTGACTTTTTTGATTCTTCATGATCAAGTTTCGTAGTTTTGAATGTTTTAATGATTCTTGATTTTTGAATTCCAATATTGACCAATAAGTCAAAGTTTGACTTTTGTGTGACTGTTGACTTTTTTTATCAATTGATTCAATTCTTTAACTATCAATCACTTGTATCTTTGGAAATGTATTGAGCTATGTAATTAGGTCAAGATGTTGTGTTTAAGCTCTTGATATCATGCTTTAAACCATTAGGTCACGCACTAGGCCAACAGTCAATGATCAGTCATCTTCAATCAAAAACCCTAATTTGGCAATTTTGACCTTTGATGATTTGAGGGCTTTCCTTGAGGAATCATGATCAACCCTTGATCAAATGATGAATGTCACCTAAAAATGTTGATGTTGACAAAAAATCTTAAAATTTGACTGTATGTTGACTACAATTGACTTTTTACTCAATACAATTGATTTTCAATCATCTAAGTCATTGATTGAGCAAACATGTGAATCAAGACTTGAAACTTGACATAAGAATTATTGAGGACCTATGATGAACCATGAAAATAATTTGAAACCCTTGCAACCCAATCTTCTTTGAGAAGCACCAAACCCTAGTTGAAGACCCTTTCTTAGGGGGAGGTTTGACTTGACTAGTCAATTCTTGAGTGGCTTTGGGTATTTGAGACTTTTGTGAGTATGTTTTGAAGAAAATGGGAGGGAAAATTTTAGGGTACAACAACATCCCCTGTTCAATCTTCTTAAACCTGAATAATTAGATTTGCATGTATGCCATTCGTGACTTGAAGGTAGAAGATGATTGAACACTTAAGTGCCCAGAAATTTGCACTTGCCGGTGCATGAAGTAACGCTGTTGGTTGATTATACCAGAAATGGGCTTAAAGATGCCATTTTTAGAGGTAATGATGAGTCATTAGAGATGGGCTTATAGATGCTATCCAAAGTAACTGTTGATAGAAATTAGACTAAGTCTACGCTCGACTTCAACTGGAAGAAGATCAGAATAAATCTACACTTGATTTAATCTGAGCCAGAAAATGTCTACTGGAAGAAGTATTAGAATAAATCTATGGTCAATTTAATCTGAGCCAGAAAATGTCTACTGGAAGAAGTATCATAATAAATCTACGCTTGATTTAATCTGAGCCAGAAGATGTCTACGCCTGTCTTTAACTAGAAGAAGTATCAGAATAAATCTATGGTTGATTTAATCTAAGCCAGAAAATGTCTACATGAAGAAGTATCAGAATAAATCTACACTTGATTTAATCTGAGCCAGAAGATGTCTATGCCTGTCTTTAACTGGAAGAAGTATCAGAATAAATCTATGGTTGATTTAATCTGAGCCAGAAAATGTCTACTGGAAGAAGTATCAAAATAAATCTACACTTGATTTAATCTGAGCCAAAAGATGTCTACGCCCATCTTTAACTGAAAGAAGTATCAGAATAAATCTACACTTGATTTAATCTGAGCCATAAGAGGTCTTTTTGTCTTTAACTGGAAGAAGTATCAAAATAAATCTATGGTTGATTTAATCTGAGCAAGAAAATGTTTACGTCCGTCTTTAACTGGGAGAGGTATCAGAATAAATCTATGGTTGATTTAATCTGGTCCAGAAAATGTCTAATGGAAGAGGTATCAGAATAAATCTATGCTTGATTTAATCTGAGCCAGAAGAAGTCTATTTGAGAATGACCCTCTGAGGAAATTGTTGAAATAACCCTTTGTCAGATGTAGCCTTGGAGAAGACTGTCAGGTCATATAAGTAGTTGATGATGTTTGTCTGTTGATTAATCTTTCTTGAAAACGTAAAGAGTTAGCTGTATGTAATGTCATGATGTATGAAATGCATTGCGTAGTTATGTTCTCAAAATAAATGAGACTGTGCTATATGCGTTTCGTAGGCATATGCTATGACATTGATAAATGATGTATGAATGTGAAATGTTGTTGGAAATGTATCTACATTTTTGTATGACATTTTGTTGGGGAAGATGAATCCATGACTGGTGCTGGGGATGAAGAACATGTGTAATCTTTAACCTTGTCTAGAATGCTTCCGCTGGGGATTCCTGATTGCTGTTTGAGGAAAATTTGATGGGGAATGTTGACTTATGTTTGGGGAGAAGAGTTTAGGAACATTAGTCGGTCATCGCTCTACTGGGGAGTTTAACTCTCGCATACCCTGACTAGGGATAAATGAGATGGATAACCTTATGATTTGTATGGGGAGTTTAATTCTTATATACCCTGACTGGGGATAAAAGAGATGGATAACCTTCTGATTCGTCTAGGGATTTTAATTCTTATATACCCTTACTGGGGATAAAAGAGATGGATAACCTTCTGACTCATTTGGGGAGTTTAATTCTTATATACCCTGACTGGGGATAAAAGATATGGATAACCTCCCGACTCGTCTGGGGAGGATAAAGTTGATTGATATATGGTCCAGTTCCAGATTTCATAGCAACTCTCTAGGGATAGTGACAACTTCACCGAGGAGAGGAATTTTGCCGGTGATTTGTAGCCATATGAGGAATAGACTCAAGTTGGGGGGGGGGGGGAGGCTGTAATATGTTGGAGAAATAAACCCTGTTGGGGAAATAAACCCTGTTGACGGAGAAATACTCTATTTAGGAAACAAGCTCTACTGGAGAGGAGAAATCTGCAGGGGTCTTACAATTTTGGAGGAATAAGCTCAACTGGGGAAGAGAACCTCCATGAACTATAATAATTGGAACTCCGCAGGTTGGTGATATTTCCAGGAAAAGATCATATTCTTTTATCCCCCAGAGCGATATGCCGGGAAAATTGCGGGGAATGTATCTTCATTGAGGATGAATTTTGAAGATTACTCTGTGGGGATAATCTCATGGAAGTGGTTTGTGGGGATTTGTAGACGGCTTGAACGTCATCCCAACTCCTAGAGTCTTTAGTAAATGCTTATTCCTGTTCTTACACATATATTAGTTGACAGTTAATCGTGTTCATATGCATATGTTCTTTCAATATTGGACATTTTCGTAAATAAAACAGGAAAATAAAAAAAAAGTTCGAATTTTAGGGTGTATTTGCATTGATAGTTTGCCTATAATCAGGCGATTTATTACAAAGAGACATAAATCCTAGTAAGAGGACATTGTCGTAAAATGAAAAGAGTACAAAGTGAAAACAAAACATATAGCTATGTGGAAATGATCTTGTTAGGTTCGAACTTTGCTATTGCCCCTATGTCTTCGAACATCTCATTCTTTGATGTCGGAAGAAGTTGATTGAACTGATCTGTACCATTTGAACTTTTGACTTTGGTAATAAAGCTCGCTGTAATTGATCCAACAGGACATAGTCGTATGCTTTAATCCCTAACTTTTAGCTGGATCGCCCTTTCGGGTTTTCAGTCCACGGAGATACCCTTTCTTGCCCAAGCCCCTTTTCAGGTTTTCGACTTACTGGATGTACACTCTTTTATATATAACCCTAATTTTTGCTCGAACCCTTTTGGTTCACCGGGATGCCCTTATTTTTTCCTAGACCAGTCAACCTAGCGGGTCGTTTTCATGCGTAGTATTTTTTAACTATGTCTACGTTCACAGGGTGCGGGAAATCTTCATTGTCCATCGTGGTCAGTATCATAGCACCGCCAGAAAATATATTATTAATTACAAATGACCCTTCGTAGGTGGGAGTCCATTTTCCCCTGGTATCACCTTGCGGTAGAATGATGCGCTTTATTACCAAGTCACCAGCCTGATATACCTGATGCTTGATTTTCTTATTAAATGCCTTGATCATACGTTTCTGATATATCTGATCGTGACAGACAACTACATGCCTCTTTTTGTCAATCAGATTCAACTGGTCTATCCTAGTCTGAATCCACTTGTCTTCGTCTAAGTCTACATCTTTCATAATCCTTAGAGAAGGAATCTGAACCTCGACATGAAGAACAACTTCCATGCCATAGACCAGAGAGAATGAGGTTTCCCCAATTGATGTTCACGCTGAAGTGTGATAACCATGAAGAGAAAATAGTAACATCTCGTGTCAGTCTTTGTAGGTAACAACCATCTTTTGTATGATCTTATTAATATTGTTGTTGGCATCTTCCACTGCACCATCCATCTCTGGTCGATACAGAGAAGAATTGTGGTGCTTGATCTTGAACTACGTACAGAGTTCGGTGATCATAGTGTTGTTGAGGTTGGTACCATTTTTCGTAATGATTCTCTCAGGGATGCCATACTGACAAATAATATTATGTTTTATGAACCGAGAGACCACATTCTTGGTAACAGAGGTGAACGAGTCTGCTTCAACCTATTTTGTGAAGTAGTTAATGGCGACGAGAATGAAGCGATGTCCGTTAGAAGCAGTAGGTTTGATTTCTCCGATCATATCAATGCCCCACATTGCAAATGTCCAAGGAGCAGTCATGACGTCAAAGGTACCAGAGGCACACGAACCTTATCAGCATAGATGTGGCACTTATGACAAGTCCTCGAGTGGTGGAGACAGTCGGTTTCCATAGTCGACCTATAATAACCTACTCTCATAATCTTTTTAGCCATAGTATACCCACTGGAATGAGTACCAAAGACGCCTCCGTGCATGTCTTGCATAATTTACTCTGCTTCCTTCTTGTCCATACAACGAAGAAAAGTCGAATCATGATTGCGCTTGTATAAAATCCAATTACTCAAAAAGAACTTAGCCGAGAACCTCCGTAGTAATTTCTTGTCATTGATCGATGCCCCTTCAGGGTATTCTTGAGCCTCAAGGTATCTTTTTACTTCATGAAACCAAGGTTTTTCTTCTACTCCATTAATATCAATTTCGTAGCAATGTGTCGATTCATCGAATCTTTCAATGGTAATTTTGGGAGCCTAATTGTCCTACCTAACCTTGAACATGGATGACATGGTAGCTAATGCGTCCGCCAACTGATTCTCTTCTCTTGAGATATGTTTAAGAGTAATCTCTTCGAAGTACGAAATCAAGGTTAGCACATGTTCTCGATAAGGGATGAGATTTAGATGCTTTGTATCCCATTATCCCTTAACCTGACTGATTACTAAGGCTGAGTCTCCATATATTCTTAAGAACTTGATTCTCAGGTCAATAGCAGCTTTAATTCCCAGGATACATGTTTCATATTTAGCCATATTATAGGTGCAGTCAAAGCAAAGTCTGGCAGTGAAAGGCGTATGACAACCCTGGGGAGAGATAATTACAACACTGATCCCGTTTCCAAGTGCGTTGGAAGCTCCATCGGAAACCATAGTCCACCGGGATCCTAGCTCAGGTCCTTCATACGGTCCAGGTTCTTCACCATTTGTAGTTAACATGATGTTCTCATCCGGGAATTCAAAATTCATAGATTAGTAATCGTCTACTGCTTGATGCGCCAAATGATCAACCAATATACTTCCTTTTATTACTTTTTGAATGGTGTACCGAATGTCGTATTCTGTTAAGACCATTTACCATCGGGATATTCTTTCGGAGAGGGTTGGCTTATCAAATATGTACTTGATGGGATCCATTTTAGAGATCAATAAAGTAGTATGAGTCAATATATATTGTCAGTCGGTGAGCAGCCCATGCCAAAGCGTATTAAGTTTTCTCGAGCAGTGAATATCTTGTTTCATAGTCAGTAAATTTTTTGCTAAGGTAGTATATTGCATGCTCTTTTCGACCAGACTCGTCATGCTATCCCAGTACACACCTGTGATCGGTGGAAATAGAACTGACTGTTTTTTAGCTGGTTTCGCGAAATGTCGCGGAAGCAAGAGTCGCCACCGTCTTTTATGTTCTCCAACATGGAAAGGACAAAAGCACAGCAAAATTCCTTATGAGAATATTTCTCGGTTCGGGAGGTAGATTTATAGAAAGAGAAGGTGTTAGCACCCTTTCTATCTGTGGTTATCCACAGGCTCTTAGGTACTTGCTCTTATGTTTTCAAAATTTGTTTGCTTTTTAAATGTGAGTGGGTTTGAAAAAGTTTCTTTGAAAGATTTCTGAATGACTCTTGTATCTGTCCTCAAGAGTGTTTGAAAAATTTGTTTTGAAAGCTTTTGAAAGTGTAAGGTGTGAAAAGTATTTTGTTTGTTTTTGAAAAGAGCAAGTACCCATGAGTCATTTACCTACCCTAAGGAATTAAGCTGTGTAAGAGTCCTTTAGATAGTGCTATCCCACCATTGAGAGGTAGGTAGCACCATCGTTGGAGTTGTTCGGGTCAATTCGATTATCGGGACAGTGTGGTCACCGAAGCAACGGTAGGACACCTTAGAAGTAACCCTGATGTCCTAGATCCTTTTATCCGAGGAAACCGTTTCGAGGCAACTGTTTTGAGGCAACTGGATCTTGGACATAAGAGCGACCGCTAAAACGTCCTATACTTGACGACCACGTTTCGAGGCAACGAGTGAAGCGTACCCTAAGAGTGGCATGTGCTTTGTGTGTTGTATTCAGTTAATGTTTTTGTACATGTTATTTGTGAGCTACGAGTTGTTTTTATTTACCATACATTCTTTCATGCATTTAACAGTTAGGGGGTGCGGAAAGTAAATTGCGGAAACATAAATCCTACGCTATTACAAGGCGCGGGTCTATACATCGCCAAAAATACAAAGACCCGTTTTTTTGGTAAATAAGTACGGAAAGTAAATAAAAACAATAAACCTAATTACTATTACAATCTTGAAAGCAATTACATAATAATAAACTATGCGCGAATAAAAATTAGATCGGAAATGTTCTAAGGGTCTTGACCCTTTTGAGAAAAGAAATTGAATTTTTTTGGTCTTTTTGGTGATTAAATGAAATTAAAAAACTAATTGTTAAACTAATTAATTAATTTATTAAAAGAAAAAATATTTTTTTGTGTTTTTTATGTTTTTTTATGAAATAAAATAAAAAGAAATAAAATTAAAAGTTAATTTTACCTAATTCTAAATCTATTTTAATTATTAAGAAAAGAAGTTAAAATTGCCTAATTAAACTATTTATTTGTTAATATTTTATTTACAAATAATAATAATAATAATAATGATGTTAGTTCTTGTTTTTATTTTTATTTTTTATGAAAATATGTTAATTGGTTAATTTGTTAATAAGAAATAAAATAAGGTAAATAAAAAAGAAAATGACAAAAATAAAATAAAAAAAAGATTAAACCCAAGGGGGTGTGGGCTGGAATTTGAAGGTGTATTGTTGAGATTTGAGGCCCATTTGAACAAGGCCCGTTGACTTTTCTGGTTGCCTGCGTCCACGTTGACTCCAGAGCATGGTGTCCTTGATTTCTGGGCCTTTGGATCTGCATCTGTGGACACCTGGCTGGCTCTTGGATGAGGTCTATGGTGGAAGCTGGATGAGACGCTACACACAAACACTTTAGAAAAAATGATAATGAATTATGGGGGGACCTGGGAATCGAACCCAGGTCCCAACGCTTGCAAGGCACCTGGCCAACCACTACACCAAACGCGTTAGTTTGTTAGTATAATGGAAAAGAAATATAATATAGAAAACACGCGTTATATGCTAAAAAACAAAAAGAAGCGCGCATGATTTGAATGGACCAATGCCTTGCTGCCACGCCTTTCGTCTTCAACCTTTTCCTGTAAATATAAAACATATAGCGGGGGTTTTAAACCCCCACAAAATGCAGGCAATATGAAAATAGCGATTAGACGCTCATGAAGCATAAATTGGGCGCGAGGTGTGCATCATGTTCGTCTCATTGTGCTGAGTTTGGCCATGTACATTTGGAGTCCTGATTTTACAGTATAGCAAAAGCCCTAAATAACAAGCTCTAAAAACCTAGAAATTCGTCCATGGTGATTTTCGATTTAAGGCACCATTCTCAAATTAAATCACATGGAAAGCTTTGTATTGATCCTGTGAGCATAATGCAATCCATGAAAAGAGTTAAAAATGCATAAATGTATGACTGTGATTTTGAGAAAGAATGAAAACCGTGTGACTTGTGTAGCGTGATTCCTTGAGTGATTTGGCTTAATTCTGATTGCAAAAGGTTCCTTGAAGGGTCAGGAGTGTGTTTGGATCAAAGGAGAGGCTTGAAATATGCTGGAAGGTGGTTTTCAGTTTGTCACTTTTCTCTTGAAAATTTGAAGTTTGTTTTTCCGTTTCTGAGTATTCTAGGTCGTGTCTTGTATTGTGAAGGCTTGCATATCTGTATATGAATGAGTATCAATCAAAATAAAGGACCTTTAAGCCTTGCAATGAAGTTTTGATTTTGCCATGAACACCATTAAAACCACTTGCCATATTTGCTTCAATTTTGAATTTTGTACTTGAAATAAGCCTTACACGAATTTGGCATGTGAATAATGGTGTATCAAAGCTATTCAAACTCAAAGATATCCCTCCATTAATTTTCTTGTTTTTTATTTGAATTTTAAAGATTTAAAATGAATTAAATCAAATAAAAATGGAAAAATTAATTTTTAATCTTGAAATAAATTGTGGGACACGTGGGAGGCATGGCCAAGCTGAAACAAGTGGAAAAAGTGGGCCCTTTTTGTCAAAAATGAAGTTTCAAGGATAGTTGACTTTGGCCATTTCACAAAAATTTCCCAACTTCTCCAATTCATATCTTGCTCAATTTTGAAGCTATGAACATGTTCTTGGACATTTTGGAAAGGTCTTGTAGTCCTATAACCAATGTCTTTGGTCCCATGTCATTTTGATTTACCAATATCAAGTTATGGTCTTTGACTTAAAGTGCCTTTTTGTTGACTTTTGAAAATGACCTATAATGTTGAAATTGATAACTTTTTGTGAGAGCTTTTCTTGGACTTGGAATGTGAATATGAATTGTAGGAAATGTTTTCCCCTTCAAGATGAGCATTGGATGGGATTTTTCTGATGAACCATGAAAAAGTTATGCCTTGGTCAAGTTACAGTTGACTTTTCAGCTGTCCAAAAATAGAAACTTTTGACACCTTGATGATTTTTGAGCCATTCTTGTGAAATCATGGTCAAGACTTGACCAAATGATGATTGTGGCTTCAAAATAAGATGTTGACCAATTTTTTTGACTTTTGACTGCCAAATGACCATTTTGCCCCTGCAGTTGACTGTGAAGCAATCAGGGTTTTTGACTGTGCAATTTGACCCTGTGAATCTTGAAACTTGGCATGTAGGTGCTTGAAAATGTATATGAGCATGTGGGACTTGATTGAGCCCTTGAAAACCTCAACTTCCTTGAAGGAACCAAAACCCTAATTTGACTGGCTTAGGAGAGTGGTTGACTGTGTAGCCCTTGAGTAGACTTTGAACCATTTGAGGTGATGCTTGTCAAAACTCTGAAGAATATGGGAGGGCAAATTTTGGGGTACAATAGTTGCCCCTGTTCAATCTTCTTAGACCTGAGGATGTAGATGGGCTTGCGTGCCTTTCGTGGTCCGAAGGTGGAAGATGATTGAACACTAGAGTGCCCAGAAATTTGCACTCACATAGTAGAGTATCAGCAGTGTGACAACGGGAATGGGCTTACAGATGCCATTTGGAGAGATGGTGGATAGGAGGATGGGCTTATAGATGCCATCTGGAGGTGTGACAGAACCTTGTCGGGAATGGGCTTATAGATGCCATTTGGAACTGTAACGGGAGGATGGGCTTATAGATGCCATCTAGGTGTCGATCGCGTAAGAGATTCCTTAGCGAGAACTTGCGTACCTGAGAGAGAAAGATAATTACCTGGCCTGTTACAGGGGTTGATCTTCAAACTCTTCATGCAGACGTGCCCTGGCTAGATACAGGTGTCGAATCTGGAAATAGTCGTCAACAGATATTCCCTGGCTGGCTACAGGAATCAAATCTTCAAACTCTTCAGACGTGCCCTGGATGGATACAGGAGTCGAATCTGGAAATAGTCGTCAACAGATACGCCTGGCTGGATACAGGAATCGAATCTTCAAACTCTTCAGACGTGCCCTGGCTGGATACAGGAATCAAATCTGGAAATAGTCGTCAACAGATATGCCCTGGCTGGATACAGGAATCGAATCTTCAAACTCTTCAGACGTGCCCTGGCTGGATACAGGAATCGAATCTGGAAATAGTCGTCAACAGATTTGCCCCGGCTGGATACAGGAATCGAATCTTCAAACTCTTCAGACGTGCCCTGGATGGATACAGGAATCGAATCTGGAAATAGTCGTCAACAGATATGCCCTGGCTGGATACAGGAATCAAATCTTCAAACTCTTCAAACGTGCCCTGGCTGGATACAGGAATCGAATCTGGAAATAGTCGTCAACAGATATGCCCTGGCTGGATACAGGAATCGAATATTCAAACTCTTCAGACGTGCCCTGGCTGGATACAGGAATCGAATCTGGAAATAGTCGTCAACAGATATGCCCTGGATGGATACAGGAATCGAATCTTCAAACTCTTCAAACGTGCCCTGGCTGGATACAGGAATCAAATCTGGAAATAGTCGTCAACAGATATGCCCTGGCTGGATACAAGAATCGAATCTTCAAACTCTTCAGACGTGCCCTGGCTGGATACAGGAATCGAATCTGGAAATAGTCGTCAACAGATATGCCCTGGCTGGATACAAGAATCGAATCTTCAAACTCTTCAGACGTGCCCTGGCTGGATACATGAATCGAATTTGGAAATAGTCGTCAACATATATGCCCTGGCTGGATACAGGAATCGAATCTTCAAACTCTTCAGACGTGCCCTGGCTGGATACAGGAATCGAATCTGGAAATAGTCGTCAACAGATATGCCCTGGCTAGATACAGGAATCGAATCTTCAAACTCTTTAGACGTGCCCTGGCTGGATACAGGAATCGAATATGGAAATAGTCGTCAACAGATATGCCCTGGCTAGATACAGGAATCGAATCTTCAAACTCTTCAGACATGCCCTGGCTGGATACAGGAATCGAATCTGGAAATAGTCGTCAACAGATATGCCCTGGCTGGATATAGGAATCGAATCTTCAAACTCTTCAGACGTGCCCTGGCTGGATACAGGAATCGAATCTGGAAATAGTCATCAACAGATATGCCCTGGATGGATACAGGAATCGAATCTTCAAACTCTTCAGACGTGCCCTGGCTGGATACAGGAATCGAATCTGGAAATAGTCGTCAACAGATATGCCCTGGCTGGATACAGGAATCGAATCTTCAAACTCTTCAGACGTGCCCTGGCTGGATACAGGAATCGAATCTGGAAATGATCGCTCACAGACATGCCCTGGCTAGATACAGGTATCGAATCTGGAATTGCGACAGTTGATAGTAATCATCTTTGGATGGACCTTTTTCCTGAAAAGGTAAAACACCAGTTGTATGCAATGTCATGATGTATGAAAAGCATGATGTCATGATGTCCTCAAGAATAAATGAAATTGTGTGATATGATGCGTATGTGCATGCATTGTGTATGTAAGCAGGATGTATGGAATGTGATATGTTTATGAATGTATCTTCGTCTGGGAAAATAAATCCTTGACGAATGCCGGGAAGCTGAATCCTGGGCTGATGTTGAAGAGTGAAGTGCTTCATTTCCGCTGGGGATAATGGTCGCGAGAATAAACCGGTAGGAGAAGATGACTCTGTTGGTGAATAAACTTGGCGAAGAGATTACTCTGCGGGGAATACTCTGTGGGAAGAGATACTTCGCTGAGGTTTGATGATAACTCTGCTGGGGATACCGTTGATAAGCTTTGTTGGAAGATTTGATGAACTCCGCTGGGGGATAGGAAGAACTTCGCCGAGGACGATCTTTCCGCGGTTTTTAGCTGAGGATAACCCAGTTATAAGCCCTGGTGGGGAATAACTTTTGAATAAAGTCGGGGAGAGACGTGTTCGTACTCTGCAGGTGATAAGCTTCCAGAATCTACTGGGGATAAGCTTCCTACTGGGGAGATTAATTCAACTTTCCTGGGGACACTTTTTGAGACTGTACTAGGGAATGGCTCCACTGGGGTGTCTGGTATTCCGCCGGGGAACAATCTTAGAATAAGACTGCCGGGGATGCTTGTTAAGGAATATCTGTATACTCCGCTGGGGAATGTTGAGATTTTCTGGGGATACCCAACTTCCATAAGGCTGACTGTAGACTAACTCTGCTTGGGGAGAGTATTGCTGGCTTGCTGGAGATATTGTGCCTTGTAAGGCTTATGGGAGACCAACTCTGCTTGAGGAGAGTACTGCTAAGTCCTGACTTACTCTGCGGGGAGCGAAGGTATTCTGATCGTTCTTCAGCTGAACCTACCTTGGTACCTTGGTGGACAGAGCAACTAGATCGCTTAGACAATTCAATATTGCCCCTGTTTCTAATGTCACCTGTAATTAATCCTTTGTTTCGTATGCAAATATTTATGAGTTAGCAATTAGTGTCAAATGCATATATCACAATTGAACATCGGACGTTCTTCGCAAAACAAAACAGAAAAAGGAAAAACAATTGGCAACTTGTCTGAAAAAGTGAATTTGTATTGATTTTTGAATTGGCCTGTAAATAGGCGTTTATGTACAAGAGGCTGACGTCCTAGTAAGAGAACACCGCCGAACAACAGAGTTTATACAATTTTGTGAAAAGGAAAACAAAACAGCTATGTGAAAAAATCCCACTGGGTTTCAACTCTGCTATCGCCTTTATATCTTCGAGCGTCTCATCACTTTGCTGCTTAGTTGAAGATGGAGCTGATTGATTGATGCCGTCTGAACCTGATGGTTGATACCGGATTCTGGATGCAAGGTGATCCAATGAGACATAGTATTACGTTTATCCCTAACTTTTTCCTGGACCGCCCTTTCGGGTTTTCAGTCCACCGGGATACCCATTTTTGCCCAAGCCGCCTTTTCAGGTTTTCGACTTGCCGGGTGTACAGATTTGTTTTTCATTTCATCCCTTATTTTTGCCCGAACCCTTTTGGTTCGCTGGGAAGCCCTTATTTTTGCCTAGGTGTGTCAACCTAGCGGGTCTTTTATCATGCGTAGTATCTTTTTACTATGTCTGCATTGGCGGGGTGAGGAAGGTCGTCACCATCCATGGTGGTTAGAATCATGGCTCCTCCTGAGAAGACATGTTTAACCACAAATGGCCCTTCGTATGTGGGGGTCCATTTACCCCTGGGATCACTTTGAGGAAGAATGATGTGCTTGATTACCAGGTCTCCGACTTGATACTCTTGTCGTCTGACTTTCTTGTTAAATGCCCTGATCATCCGTTTTTGGTACGTTTGACCATGACAAATAGCGGTGAGTCTCTTTTCGTCGATTAGGTTTAATTGATCAAGTCGAGTCTGGATCCAGTCATCTTCGCTCAAACCTCCATCCTTCATTATCCGGAGAGAGGGTATCTGGACTTCAATCGGCAAGACTGCCTCCATGCCATAGACCAAGGAAAAGGGTGTTGCCCCGGTTGACGTCCTTGCTGAGGTACGATACCCATGAAGAGAAAACGGTAACATCTCGTGCCAATCTTTGTACGTCACTGTCATCTTCTGCACAATCTTCTTGATATTCTTATTTGCTGCTTCGACAGCCCCGTTCATCTTCGGCCGGTAGGGAGAAGAGTTGTGGTGCTGTATCTTGAATTGCTCGCAGAGCTCAGTGATCATCTTGTTGTTGAGATTGGTACCATTGTCTGTAATGATCCTTTCCGGGACTCCATATCGACAGATCAGGTTATGCCGAATGAACCGTGCCACGACGTTCTTGGTTACTGTAGCATAGGAAGCTGCTTCAACCCACTTTGTGAAGTAATCAATCGCTACCAGGATGAAGCGATGCCCTTTAGATGCCGTAGGTCTGATCTTGCCGATCATATCAATGCCCCACATTGCAAAAGGCCAAGGTGCAGTCAAGACATTCAGAGGGACTGGAGGTACGTGCACCTTATCAGCATAAATCTGGCATTTGTGACATGTCCGAGAATGTTGGTAACAGTCAGCTTCCATTGTGGACCAGAAATATCCTGCCCGGAGGATTTTCTTTGCCATGGTATGCCCACTGGAATGTGTTCCGAAGTAACCTTCATGTAGCTCCGCCATGATTCTTTCTGCTTCAGTCTTATCCACACAACGCAGTAAGGTTGAATCATGGTTTCGCTTGTATAGAATGCCATTGCTGAGGAAGAACTTTGCTGCGAACCTTCTCAGAAACGTTTTGTCATTGATGGATGCACCTTCGGGGTATTCTTGGGCTTCCAAGTACCTCTTCACCTCATGATACCAGGGTTTCTCAGTTACCTCTTCAGCCTCGAGATCACAATAATGTGCAGGTTCATCTAACTTCCAGATAATGATTCGGGGAGCCTCGTTGTCCAATTTGACTTTGAACATGGAAGACATCGTAGCTAACGCGTCCTCCAACTGATTCTCCTCTCTTGGGAAGTGTTCAAAAGTTATCTCCGTGAAATGGGGGATCAATGTCAACACACATTCTTTGTAAGGGATAAGGTTTGGGTGTTTCGTATCCCACTCGCCTTTGATCTGATTGATCACGAGAGCGGAATCTCCGAAGACACTCAAAAACTTGATCCTTAAGTCAATTGCAGCTCGAAGACCCATGATACATGCTTCATACTCCGCCATGTTGTTGGTGCAGTTGAAACATAGCTGGGCAGTGAGTGGAGTATGAGTGCCTTTTGGGAATATAATCACAGTGCCGATACCGTTACCCAAAGCATTTGAAGCTCCGTCAAAGTGCATAGACCATCGGGATCCTTCCTCAGGTCCTTCATCCGGTCCAGGTACTTCATAATCAGTTACTACCATGATATCCTCGTCGGGAAATTCAAAGTTCATAGATTGGTAGTCATCCACTGCCTGGTGTGCCAAGTGGTCTGCCACTACACTTCCCTTGATTGCTTTCTGAGTCGTGTATTGGATGTCGTATTCTGTCAAGATCATCTTCCATCTTGCTATTCTTCCGGACAAGGCAGGCTTTTCGAATATGTACTTGATTGGATCCATTTTTTAAATCAATAAAGTAGTGTGAGTCAACATATACTGTCTCAGCCGGCGAGCAGCCCATACCAAAGCGCAGCAAGTTTTCTCGAGCAGTGAGTATCGAGTCTCACAGTCGGTAAACTTTTTGCTAAGGTAATAAATGGCGTGCTCTTTTTGGCCAGACTCGTCATGCTGCCCCAACACACACCCCATTGAGCTGTCAAGTACTGTCAGGTATAGTATTAGAGGTCTCCCTTCAACCGGTGGCATAAGAATGGGTGGTTCTTGGAGATACTCTTTGATTCTGTCGAAAGAGGCCTGACATTCATCATTCCAACGTACTACTTGATCTTTCTTCAGCAGCTTGAAGATTGGTTCACAGGTAGCAGTTAGATGCGAGATGAACCGGGCAATATAATTCAGACGTCCTAGAAAGCCTCTGACTTCTTTCTCTGTCTTGGGAACTGGCATCTCTTGTATGGCTTTAACCTTGGCAGGGTCCACTTGAATACCTTTGTCGCTCACGACGAAGCCTAGCAATTTTCCAGATCTTACCCCAAAGGTGCACTTGTTAGGGTTCAACCTCAGCTTGTACAACTTCAACCGGTCAAACAACTTCTGCAGATGGTCAAGGTGTTCCTCCTCAGTTTGAGACCTTGCAATCATATCGTTGACGTATACTTCAATCTCATGGTGGATCATGTCATGAAATAAAGCAACCATGGCACGTTGGTAGGTTGCCCCAGCATTTTTCAACCCAAAAGGCATGACCTTGTAGCAGAAGGTGCCCCACTGAGTAACAAAGGTAGTCTTTTCCATGTCTTCAGGAGCCATCTTGATCTGATTATAACCGGAGAACCCATTTGTGACCGGTGGATCTGGAACTGACTGTTTAACGCTGGTTCGTGAAATGTCGCGGAAGCAAGAGTCGCCACCGTCTTTTATTTTCTCCAACATGGACAGGACAAAAGCACAACAAAATTCCTTATGAGATAGTTTCTCGGTTCGGGAGGTAGATTTATAGAAAGGGAAGGTGTTAGCACCCTTTCTATCCATGGTTATCCATGGGCTCTTAGATACTTGCTCATTGTGTTTTCAAAATGATGTTTGCTTTTCAAAATGTGAGTAGGTTTGAAAAAGTTTCGTTTAAAGATTTCGGAATGACTCTTGTATCAGTCCTCAAGAGTGTTTGAAAAATTGTTTTGAAAGCTTTTTGAAAGTGTCGGTGTGAAAAGGTTTTTGTTTGTTTTTTAGAGAGCAAGTATCTATGAGTCATCTACCTACCCTAAGGAATTAGGCTGTGTAAATGTCCTTAAGGTAGTGCCATCCCACCATTGAGAGGTAGGTAGCACCACCGTTGGAGGTGTTCGGGTCAATTCGAGTGTTAGGGACAGTGTGGTCACCGAAGCAACAGTTAGGACACCTTAGAAGCTACCCTTATGCCATTGATCCTTTTTAAATCCGAGGCAACCGTTTCGAGGCAACTGTTCCGAGGCAACCGTTTCGAGGCAACTTGTTTTCGAGGCAACCGGATCAATGGACATAAGGACTTACTAAGACGTCCTATACTCGACAACCACGTTTCGAAGGTAAGGCAACAGTGAGGCGTACCCTAAGAGTGGTGTGTGAATTTGTGTGTTGTTTTCATGTTATGTTTTATCTTGTACATGTATCATGGTGATCTACGCTTGTTTTTAATTTAGGCCATACATTCTTTCATGCAAAGTTTAGCAGTTTTAAGAGTGCGGAAATTTAAATGCGGAAAGTAAAATCCTACGCTATTACAAGGCGCGGGTCTATACATTGCCAACTTCACAAAGACCCGTTTGAATAAAAATGCGGAAAGTAAAACCTAGTTACTATTACAAGGCTTGAGCAATTACATAATATTCACAAAGGAAAATAAATGCGCGAAACGAAATTAGAATCGAATGTCCGAGGGCGTTGGACCCTTTTGAAATTAAATTGAATTAAAAGTCTATTAATTATTTAATAAAAGGAAAGAAATGTTTTTTAGGTTTTTTCGTATTTAATGAAATAAGAAAATAATTTGAAATTAGAAGTTAAATGAAACCCTAGTTCTAAATTATTTTTAATTATTAAAGAAAAGGTTAAAGTTTAAAACCTAATTTACACTAATTAATTATTTTACATATTTATTTACAAAAATATTTGGTAATTAATAATAATAATGAGGAGAGAAAATTATCTATTAAAAAAGAAAGGATGAAAATGTTAAAAACCCTAATTTCTACATATTTTAATTTGTTAAGAAGAAGATTTAAATTTTAAAACCTAATTTAACTAAATAATTAATGTACATTTATTTACAAAAAAAATATTCAATAAGTAAATTAATTAATATATTTTAGTTCCTGATTTTTATATTATGAAAATTAATTATTGGAATTTAAAGAAAACAATTAAAATAATTAAAAGAAAAGAAAAGGAAATTAAAAAAAGAATACAAACAGTGGGGGTGTCTGACCCAATTTGGAGGTTTCTTAGAAGCAATTTGGCCCACTGAATACATGCCCTTTTTGACTTTTTGTGCTTGCGTGTGGATCCATTGACTAGCGCATACCATGGACTGCACGTTATGGCCATTGGATTGATCATCAGGCACATTTGGCAGGCTGGGATGTGAACGTGCATGATGGACTTTGGATGAAGTGCTACGCTGGAACACCTTAAGACAAAAATTATTAAGCGTTTGGGGGGACCTGGGAATCGAACCCAGGTCCCAGTACCTGCATGACAACTCAACTGCCAACTGAACCAACGCGCGTGTTTGTAATATGAGTGGAACACAAATAATATGTATGAAAAAACAACGTTATCCTGAAACAATCAAAAAACGCGCTAATATTCAAATTATCCAACCACGTTCAGACACACATGCGTCTTCTTCCTTTTTCTGCCTGTAACATAATTAAATAGCGGGGGTTTTAAACCCCCACTAAACTCAACCAGAAAAAATAGCGATTAGCCCCTGGGTTAACATAAAAAGGGCGCGAGGTAATTATTCAGTTCGTCTTGTTGCCATGAATCCATTGGCGTAGGTTTTAAGGCCTAATTTTTCCATATGAAGAAGACCCCAATTCGAAGCTTCTGAAACCCTAGAAAGCGTTAATGGCAGATATTGATATAGGCATGGTTAGTTCAATTAAAGGGTACCATTAGCTTCAGAAGGTTCATATTAGTATAAATAACTCAAGAAAACACATGAACAATGCTTGAAAATTAAAACACGATAATGAACATAGTTATGAAAAGTGAGACTTCGTTCTACCAATTCTTGAGGGTTGGAGATTGGTTCTTGATTGCAACACGTTCTTGGATGTCTTGGCAATGTTTTGGAATGCTTTTCAAGCCTTGAATCGTCCTCTAACTAGGATTTAAGTTTCCAACTTTTTGTGAAAAAAATGCAATTTGGTTCTTGGTTTTCTGCGCAGCTTTTGTGTCCATGAGCATTAGGTTAACTTGTGCATATGTAGATGAAGCAAATTAGGTTAAAAAACCAAGCCCAAAGTCCATGTATTGATGATTCCAATCTTTGATTTTTCCACATCTTTTTTCAATCTTTTTCCATGCCAATCATGCCAAATATGGAAGATATTGTCCCTTTTGATTGATGCACGAGATCTCTTACATGTGTGGAGGATATTTGCTGCATAAAAAAGATTTAAAAACATGATTTGGTATTTTTCTTATATTTAAATTTAATTAAATGAATTAATGATAATAATAATTCAAATAATTAATCAAAAATAAGAAAATAACTCCCTTTGAGGTCAATGGGTCGTGCATATCCTTTGGGTAATGATTCATGGAAGAATTTGTGGCCCATTAGCATTTTTGAAGCCTTTTGGGCAAAGTTGACTTTTCAAAATTCCCAAAAATTTCCCAACTTCGCCAAAGCATATCTTGCTCAATTTTGAAGATATGATCATGTTCTTGGACATTTTGGAAAGGTCTTGAAGTCCTCTAACCAATGTCTTTGGTCCCATGTCATTTGGATTTACCAATCTCAAGTTATGGTCTTTGACTTAAAGTGCCTTTTTGTTGACTTTTGAAAATGACCTATAATGTTGAAATTGATAACTTTTTGTGAGAGCATTTCTTGGACTTGAAGTGTGAAGATGAGTTGTAGGAAATGTCATCCTATTAAAAATGAGCTTTGGATGGAATTTTTCTGATAAACCATGAAGAAGTTATGCCCTGGTCAATTTGCAGTTGACTTTTTCAACTGTCCAAAAATAGAAACTTTTGCATCTTGAGACTTTTTGAGCCATGCTTTGAGAATCATGATCAAGAATTTATCAAATGATGTTTGTGGCTTCAAAATAAGATGTTGACCAAAATTTTTGACTTTTGACTGTCAAATGACCATTTTGCCCCTGCAGTTGACTGTGAAGCATTTAGGGTTTTTGACTGTGCAATTTGATGCTGTGAGTCTTGAAACTTGGCCTATGGATGCTTGACAATGTATATGAGCATATGGGACTTGATTGGACCCTTGAAAACTTCAATTTATTTGCAAGAACCAAAACCCTAATTTTGACTGTGTTAGGAGGCAATTGGACTGTGCAACCCTTGGGAGATTTTGAATCATCTGGAGATTGATCTTGACAAATCTTGAAGAATATCGGAGGGCAAATTTTGGGGTACAACAGTTGCCCCTGTTCAATCTTCTTAGACCTGAGGATGTAGATTGGCTGGCGTGCCTTTCGTAATCCGAAGGTAGAAGATGATTGAACACTAGAGTGCCCAAAAAATTTGCACTCACATTGTAGAGTGTCAGCAGTATGATGTAGGGAATGGGCTTACAGATGCCATTTGGAGAGATGCTGGATAGGAGGATGGGCTTATAGATGCCATCTGGAAGTGTGACAGTACCTTGTCGAGAATGGGCTTATAGATGCCATCTAGGTGACGATCGCATAAGAGATTCCTTAGCGAGAACTTGCGTACCTGAAAAAGAAAGATAATTACCTGGCCTATTACAAGAGTTGATCTTCAAATTCTTTATGTAGACGTGCCCTGGCTGGATACAGGAATCGAATCTTTAAACTCTTCAGACGTGCCCTGGCAAGATACAGGAATCGAGTCCGGAGAATATAATCGTCAACAGATACACCCTGGCAGGATACAAGAATCAGGTCTTCGAACTCTTCAGACGTGCCCTGGCAAGATACAGGAATCGAGTCTGGTAATGTAGTCATCAACAGATACACCCTGGCGAGATACAGGAATCGGATCTTCAAACTCTTCAGACGTGCCCTGGCAAGATACAGGAATCGAGTCTGGTAATGTTAGTCGTCAACAGATACACCCTGGCAAGATACAGGAATCGGATCTACGAACTCTTCAGACGTGCCCTGGCAGGATAAAGGAATCGAGTCTGGAATTCAGAAAGGTTGGTGAGTTGTCTCTACTGACAGGTTATTTCCATGGACGGGTGGTCTTTAACGACGAGTGTCTATAACGACGGGTGTCTATAACGACGAGTGTCTATAACGACGAGTGTCTATGACGACGAGTGTCTATGACGAAGAATGTCTATGACGACGAGTGTCTATAAGGACGAGTGTCTATAACGACGAGTGTCTATAACGACGAGTGTCTATAACGACGAGTGTCTATAACGACGAGTGTCTATAACGACGAGTGTCTATGACGACGAGTGTCTATAACGACGAGTGTCTATAACGACGAGTGTCTATAACGACGAGTGTCTATGACGACGAGTGTCTATGACGACGAGTGTCTATGACGACGAGTGTCTATGACGACGAGTGTCTATGACGACGAATTTCTATGACGACGAGTGTCTATAACGACAAGTGTCTATAATGACGAGTGTCTATGACGACGAGTGTCTATGACGACGAGTGTCTATGACGACGAGTGTCTATAACGACGAGTGTCTATAACGACGAGTGTCTATAACGACGAGTGTCTATAACGACGAGTGTCTATGACGACGAGTGTCTATGACGACGAGTGTCTATGACGACGAGTGTCTATGACGACGAGTGTCTATGACGACGAGTGTCTATGACGACGAGTGTCTATGACGACGAGTGTCTATGACGACGAGTGTCTATGACGACGAGTGTCTATGACGACGAGTGTCTATGACGACGAGTGTCTATCACGACGAGTGTCTATGACGACGAGTGTCTATGACGACGAGTGTCTATAACGACGAGTGTCTATAACGACGAGTGTCTATAACGACGAGTGTCTATAACGACGAGTGTCTATAACGACGAGTGTCTATGACGACGAGTGTCTATGACGACGAGTGTCTATGACGACGAGTGTCTATGACGACGTGTGTCTATGACGACGAGTGTCTATAACGACGAGTGTCTATGACGACGAGTGTCTATGACGACGAGTGTCTATAACAACGAGTGTCTATAACGACGAGTGTCTATAACGACGAGTGTCTATAACGACGAGTGTCTATAACGACGAGTGTCTATAACGACGAGTGTCTATAACGACGAGTGTCTATAACGACGGGTTGTATCAGAGAAATCTTTAGGCATTGATTTAACTGGATTTGTATTCTTTGACTGGGTTGGTCTCTTTTGACTGTATTCGTCTACATAGCTGATCATTTAACTGTATCCTTCCTGAAAGGTAAAGGTCAGTCATATGCAATGCATGATATGAATCAAGCAATGATGTTCTCAACACATGAGATTGTATGATATGATGCGTATATGCATGTATCATGATGTTTAACAATGTGATGTTTATGAATGTATCTTCGTCTAGGAAAATAAATCCTTGACAAGTGCCGGGAAGTCAAATCCTGGGCTAATGTTGTAGAGTAGCGTTCTTTGTTTCCGCTGGGGGACGATGATTGCAAGAATAAACTGGTAGGAGAAGATGACTCTGTTGGGGAATAAACTTGGTGAATAGATTGCTCTGCGGGGAGATAACTCTGTGGGGAAAGAGAGGTACTTTGCTGAGGTTGATGAGGATAACTCCGCTGGGGATACCGTTGTTATGCTCTGTTGGAAGTTTGATGAACTCCGTTGGGGAATAAGAAGGACTTTGCCGAGGACGATCTTTCTGTGGCTTTTAGCTGAGGATAACCCAGTTATAAGCTCTGGTGGAGAAATAACCTTTGAATAAAGCCGGGGAGACGCGTTCGCCCTGCAGGGAGTGAAGGTATCTTGGTCGCATTCTTCAGCTGAACTTACCTTGGCACTTTGGTGGACAGAGCAACCGGATCATTTAAACAACTCATTATTGCCCCAGTTTCTGTTGGAGAAGAAGGTACCTGTGAAGGTGTTTGATGACTGCCGATTGACAAATCTTCTTCTGGTAGGCAAGTGACGAGATGACGGGACATAGTCGTACGCTTTGATCCCTAACTTTTGCCTGGACCGCCCTTTCGGGTTTTCAGTCCACCAGGATACCCATTTTTGCCCAAGTCGCCTTTTCAGGTTTTCGACTTGCCGGGTGTACAGATTTTTTCATTTCATCCCTTATTTTTGCCCGAACCCTTTTGGTTCGCCGGGAAGCCCTTATTTTTGCCTAGGTCTGTCAACCTAGCGGGTCTTTGATTATGCGCAGTATTTTTCGACTATGTCCATTCCCTCAGAATGTAAGGAGATGCCCCTGTTATTGTGTTGCCATGCCACCAGAAGGTCTTCGCTTGATCAGGCAAGATTCATAGCTGGAATTCGTGTCCCATGCCCCAAGTGACTCAGGCGGAGATTTGCCCTTGGTTATCTTGGTATTTGAGAGATTCTCTGAATCTTGACTTGACTACCCCAGATTATGGACCATGATCATGTCTGCCCCTTGGTTGGAAGAGCTTTTGTCCATTAGACATTCGTCGTATGAACTCTTATGCTGTTCAAACAAAAGGTCAGATGCAAACAATGTTATTTAAAAATGCAAAGCTTATGTCTGTCTTGAAGTTTTTTGAAAATGCATTTTTTTTCATAAAAATAAGTGAATTTTTTTTCTTTTCAAAATGCGATGTCAACTCGTTGTTTTACCGTAAGCCTTAAGGAGTCAGGATACCTTTCGTAACAGTATGCTTTCGAACTAACCCATGCTTCAGCTAGGAATTTTGAGGGTTATAACGTGGCCTGGTTCACGGTTTAAGAAACAAAGGATAAAGGCTCAAATTTGATTTGTACCCACCCGTTCTTCGTGATGTTCTTCAACCTAAACTCAGCTGATCGTACGTTAGACCTTGTTTGAGTCTTTGCTCTGATATTCCAGTGATGGTTCGGATGCTGACGATTTATTTTGATTAGGCAGTCATTTCCTTTTTTGTTGAGGGTTTGTAGGACCTCTTTCTTTTTGATTTCGTTATCCCTATTTTTTGCCTGTACTGTTTCTTTTGTGGAATTACAGTCAGCGGGATGCCCCAGTTTTGTAAGTCTCCTTCATAGGTTTTGACTTATTGGGCTTTTTATTTTGATAGATAATGACTGCCTGTCTTTATGATTATTCGGAACCATCTCTTTGCTTTGGAAAGACTCCTTTGGTGCCGTTCGTTATGCACTTGGATCAGCTGAGAGAACTACCCTGCCCCAGGTTATGATTAAGGGTTTATATTTTCGAAAATAAAAACTCCTACTTCTTTGGCTCAAAGGGGTTGACGAGGGATTATCTTCCTTATTACTCCAGTGTTTAGGAATTGAAACAATGCCTGTACCTCATCAGCGGGGTCCGTTCAAAAGCATACTGTAGATCATGGTATCGTTTTCGTCATCCTCCCTCAAGAGGCTTAGAATTTTCAATCAATAGTTGATCATCACAAAAAATATGAAAACAGTTTGCATATAGTGAATACGAAATAATTACTTCAAAACAGACATATGCGATGCATTAATGAAATAACATCGTTTGACATGATAATTGTTTGAACAATCAAAAGAAAATTACAACTTGAAAGTTCTAATGGACAAAAAGTCTTCTCATCTCAGGACTTGTTACTTCAAATGGTGAATCCTGTAGGGATGGTAGAAGCATTCAGCCTGACCCACTTGGGTGAAATCCACTGCCCCTTCATTAATCAGGTCCTGGACTTTGTTCTTCAGAGCCCAGCAGTCGGCAGTGTCATGTCCGGGACTATCGGAGTGGTATGCACATCTTCTGCTGGGATGATAGTTAGGAGCAGAGATATTGGGGTTCCGGGGAGGAGCCCTTAGTGTAATCAGATTCAACCTCAGCAGGTGTTGTAGAGCTTGAAACAACGGCATGTTGAGCTGAGTGAACTGCCTCTTGGACCTGCTTGGCTTACTCTGATCAGCCTGTTGCTCTGGGCGAGGTTGATGCTGGGCTTGTGAAGTGGTAGCAATTTGGAGAGGTCTATTCCTCGCCATACCAGACTCTTGTCCTCTTGGAAGTTGATCACTGATCTGGTTCCTGACTTGGACTGGTTGCTTCATGTTGGATCTGTCTTGGTGGAGTTGACTGATCATGGTCCTCAACTCTTCTTGCTCCCGAGCTAAACCTTGGATGAGAGCCCTTTGCCCCAGCATCTGGGTTTTCAATGTATCTATCTCCGCTTGCAGACGTTTCAGCCGTTCGTCCTTATCATCTTCTGGACCTTTCTGGGCCAAATTCCCCATGAGGAGTGTCCTTAACTCTTCTTGCCCCTTGGATAGGCTTAAGAAGATCTCCCTGAACTGAGTCTCTTGAGCATTAAGGCCCTGGTTATCTTGTTGGGAAGCCATTGCTTAAATAAACAGCGAAAAAGGGTAAGTGACCTGCAACAAGGGTACCTGTTATGCAATGATGTATATGTATGCATGCAATGTTTTCAAGGATCTCGCGGGGTAAACAAGAAAATTGTTAGAGTTTGAATCCGGTTGCTTGATTGAAGGAACTTCATGTTGTTGAGAGTCTTTCTTCAAGGGTCAAAGGCTCACCATATCCAGTGGGTCATAGCCCCTGACTCAAGTCATCCACCTGGCTAGAGGAAAATAAATCCTCTTTGCCCCTCGCTAGACAGTTGGTTCATCATGACCTGCATCACAAGCCCTTGAGATCCTTGAAATGGGTTAGTCTTATGTAGGATGCATGCAATGGTATGATGTTATGATATGCATGGAGTGATATATGTAACCCTGTTATGAGTCCAGATTAAGGACTGTAAACAAACCCTGCAAGAAACTCATGTGTTAGGTAACAAGTACGTGCAAGTAATTCAAATTAGAAGGCACACAAGTCACACAGAGAGCCCTTAGAGTTTAGGCCAGCATGAAGTTTGGGGTACTACCCTCTTTAAGTTGGTGGGCTCAAACCTGTCCTATCAGAAGTAACCGGGTTCTAAGGGTCCGAATATCATTGGATTGTTTTCATTGTTCATCATTTCGATTTAGCCACTGAACTGGCGACCGAAATATTCCAAGAAAACAACCCTCAATTGAGTGTAGTATCGAGTATCAACCAACCTCGGACTGCACCAAAGTCAGTTATCCCACTACCCTAAAGAGGCCAAGATGGTTCAATTAAGGTTCCTAAGGTCAGTTGATGCTTCACGACACCACGCGGTGGCCCCGTACTCTCCTTGACTGAACTCAAGGGTTACCGGTACTCACCAAAGTGCCACATCAACGCAGCAGACTGTTTCAACCATGTCGGTATACCCCGCACAGTTCCCTCACAGCCTTGTTGCTACTTTCTAAGAAGGTATCCCCCAGATCCGGGTTAGGATCTATAGAACTCCCAAGACAGTACCCACAATAATAAAGCAAGCAATTCAGACAATTGAAAACACAAGTGATCTTAGTCCTAAGGTACACCTCACTTTTATATATATGTCCCCAGCAGAGTCGCCAGTTCTGTGATCGGTGGATCTGGAACTGACTGTTTAACGCTGGTTCGCGAAATGTCGCGGAAGCAAGAGTCGCCACCATCTTTTATTTTCTCCAACATGGACAGGACAAAAGCACAGCAAAATTCCTTATGAGATAGTTTCTCGGTTCGGGAGGTAGATTTATAGAAAGGGAAGGTGTTAGCACCCTTTCTATCCATGGTTATCCATGGGCTCTTAGATACTTGCTCATTGTGTTTTCAAAATGATGTTTGCTTTTCAAAATGTGAGTGGGTTTGAAAAAGTTTCGTTTAAAGATTTCGGAATGACTCTTGTATCAGTCCTCAAGAGTGTTTGAAAAATTATTTTGAAAGCTTTTTGAAAGTGTCGGTGTGAAAAGGTTTTTGTTTGTTTTTTAGAGAGCAAGTATCTATGAGTCATCTACCTACCCTAAGGAATTAGGCTGTGTAAATGTCCTTAAGGTAGTGCCATCCCACCATTGAGAGGTAGGTAGCACCACCGTTGGAGGTGTTCGGGTCAATTCGAGTGTTAGGGACAGTGTGGTCACCGAAGCAACAGTTAGGACACCTTAGAAGCTACCCTTATGCCATTGATCCTTTTTAAATCCGAGGCAACCGTTTCGAGGCAACTGTTCCGAGGCAACCGTTTCGAGGTAACTTGTTTTTGAGGCAACCGGATCAATGGACATAAGGACTTACTAAGACGTCCTATACTCGACGACCACGTTTCGAAGGTAAGGCAACAATGAGGCGTACCCTAAGAGTGGTGTGTGAATTTGTGTGTTGTTTTCATGTTATTTTTTATCTTGTACATGTATCATGGTGATCTACGCTTGTTTTTAATTTAGGCCATACATTCTTTCATGCAAAGTTTAGCAGTTTTAAGAGTGCGGAAATTTAAATGCGGAAAGTAAAATCCTACGCTATTACAAGGCGCGAGTCTATACATCGCCAACTTCACAAAGACCCGTTTGAATAAAAATGCGGAAAGTAAAACCTAGTTACTATTACAAGGCTTGAGCAATTACATAATATTCACAAAGGAAAATAAATGCGCGAAACGAAATTAGAATCGAATGTCCGAGGGCGTTGGACCCTTTTGAAATTAAATTGAATTAAAAGTCTATTAATTATTTAATAAAAGGAAAGAAATGTTTTTTAGGTTTTTTGGTATTTAATGAAATAAGAAAAGAATTTGAAATTAGAAGTTAAATGAAACCCTAGTTCTAAATTATTTTTAATTATTAAAGAAAAGGTTAAAGTTTAAAACCTAATTTACACTAATTAATTATTTTACATATTTATTTACAAAAATATTTGGTAATTAATAATAATAATGAGGAGAGAAAATTATCTATTAAAAAAGAAAGGATGAAAATGTTAAAAACCCTAATTTCTACATATTTTAATTTGTTAAGAAGAAGATTTAAATTTTAAAACCTAATTTAACTAAATAATTAATGTACATTTATTTACAAAAAAAATATTCAATAAGTAAATTAATTAATAAATTTTAGTTCCTGTTTTTTATATTATGAAAATTAATTATTGGAATTTAAAGAAAACAATTATAATAATTAAAAGAAAAGAAAAGGAAATTAAAAAAAGAATACAAACAGTGGGGGTGTCTGACCCAATTTGGAGGTTTCTTGGAAGCAATTTGGCCCACTAAATACAAGCCCTTTTTGACTTTTTGTGCTTGCGTGTGGATCCATTGACTAGCGTGTACCATGGACTGCACGTTATGGCCATTGGATTGATCATCAGGGACATTTGACAGGCTGGGATGTGAACGTGCATGATGGACTTTGGATGAAGTGCTACGCTGGAACACCTTAAGACAAAAATTATTAAGCGTTTGGGGGGACCTGGGAATCGAACCCAGGTCCCAGTACCTGCATGACAACTCAATTGCCAACTGAACCAACGCGCGTGTTTGTAATATGAGTGGAACACAAATAATATGTATGAAAAAACAACGTTATCCTGAAACAATAAAAAAAAGCGCTAATATTCAAATTATCCAACCACGTTCAGACACGCATGCGTCTTCTTCCTTTTTCTGCCTGTAACATAATTAAATAGCGGGGGTTTTAAACCCCCACTAAACTCAACCAGAAAAAATAGCGGTTAGCGCTTGGGTTAACATAAAAAGGGCGCGAGGTGATTATTCAGTTCGTCTTGTTGCCATGAATCCATTGGCGTAGGTTTTAAGGCCTAATTTTTCCATATGAAGAAGACCCCAATTCGAAGCTTCTGAAACCCTAGAAAGCGTTAATGACAGATATTGATATAGGCATGGTTAGTTCAATTAAAGGGTACCATTAGCTTCAGAAGGTTCATATTAGTATAAATCACTCAAGAAAACACATGAACAATGCTTGAAAATTAAAACACGATAATGAACATTGTTATGAAAAGTTAGACTTCGTTCTACCAATTCTTGAGGGCTGGAGATTGGTTCTTGATTGCAACACGTTCTTGGATGTCTTGGCAATGTTTTGGAATGCTTTTCAAGCCTTGAATCATCCTCTAACTAGGATTTCAGTTTCCAACTTTTTGTGAAAAAAATGCAATTTGGTTCTTGGTTTTCTGCGCAGCTTTTGTGTCCATGAGCATTAGGTTAACTTGTGCATATGTAGATGAAGCAAATTAAGTTAAAAAACCAAGCCCAAAGTCCATGTATTGATGATTCCAATCTTTAATTTTTCCACATCTTTTTTCAATCTTTTTCCATGCCAATCATGCCAAATATGGAAGATATTGTCCCTTTTGATTGATGCACGAGATCTCTTACATGTGTGGAGGATATTTGCTGCATAAAAAAGATTTAAAAACATGATTTGGTATTTTTCTTATATTTAAATTTAATTAAATGAATTAATGATAATAATAATTCAAATAATTAATCAAAAATAAGAAAATAACTCCCTTTGAGGTCAATGGGTCGTGCATAGCCTTTGGGTAATGATTCATGGAATAATTTGTGGCCCATTAGCATTTTTGAAGCCTTTTGGGCAAAGTTGACTTTTCAAAATTCCCAAAAATTTCCCAACTTCTCCAAAGCATATCTTGCTCAATTTTGAAGCTATGATCATGTTCTTGGACATTTTGGAAAGGTCTTGAAGTCCTCTAACCAATGTCTTTGGTCCCATGTCATTTTGATTTACCAATCTCAAGTTATGGTCTTTGACTTAAGGTGCCTTTTTGTTGACTTTTGAAAATGACCTATAATGTTGAAATTGATAACTTTTTGTGAGAGCATTTCTTGGACTTTAAGTGTGAAGATGAGTTGTAGGAAATGTCATCCTCTTCAAAATGAGCTTTGGATGGAATTTTTCTGATAAACCATGAAGAAGTTATGCCCTGGTCAATTTGCAGTTGACTTTTTCAACTGTCCAAAAATAGAAACTTTTGCATCTTGAGACTTTTTGAGCCATGCTTTGAGAATCATGATCAAGAATTGATCAAATGATGTTTGTGGCTTCAAAATAAGATGTTGACCAAAAATTTTGACTTTTGACTGTCAAATGACCATTTTGCCCCTGCAGTTGACTGTGAAGCATTTAGGGTTTTTGACTGTGCAATTTGATGCTGTGAGTCTTGAAACTTGGCCTATGGATGCTTGACAATGTATATGAGCATATGGGACTTGATTGGACCCTTGAAAACTTCAATTTATTTGCAAGAACCAAAACCCTAATTTTGATTGTGTTAGGAGGCAATTGGACTGTGCAACCCTTAGGAGAGTTTGAATCATATGGAGATTGATCTTGACAAATCTTGAAGAATATGAGAGGGCAAATTTTGGGGTACAACACCATCCATGAAGGAGAACACCTTGTGCTGAGCCGTATTGTCAACCAGAACGTCGATGTGAGGCAAAGGGAAGTCATCTTTAGGGCTGGCCCTGTTCAAATCCCTGTAATCAACACACATTCGGACCTTACCATCCTTTTTCGGCACTGGAACCACATTGGCAACCCACTGAGGGTAAGAAGTCACTGCTAGAAACCCGACATCAAATTGTTTCATAACCTCAGCTTTGATCTTCTCGGACATCTCTGGACGCATACGGCGGACCTTCTGCTTAACCGTAGGGCATTCTTCCTTGGTAGGCAAGTGATGGACCACAATGTCGGTATCCAACCCATGCATGTCTTCGTATGACCAGGCAAAGATTTCCACATAATCATGCAGCATCTGAATCAACCGTTGTTTCACGCTGAGCTCTAGATTGGCACCAATCTTAACTTCCTTTCTATCTGTCACAGTACCCAGATTTACCGTTTCCACTGGCTCTTCATGTGGCTGAATGGCCCTCTCTTCCTGGAGTAACAGTCTTGCAAGCTCGCCAGGAACTTCGCAATCATCTTCACCTTCATCTTCGGCTAAGTTGATCGGATTTTCGAAGTCATAACTGGCAGTAGCAGAGTCGTTACCAGTGAGATCCAGAGTGGATTGGAACCTGTATGAGTGAGTGTGTGTAAATACAGCTGTTTTGCAATATATAAAGAAAGAAAGGGAGCGCAAGATTTTAAATGTGAAAAACGTCCAATGTTTTTATTCATGATATATGGAAGTGACACACAAAAGCCCTCACAAATGAAACCACGGTGCCCCGGGTAAGACACCGGGCCATAGAGTTTAGTAATATTGTTTGTTACAACTTTAAAACAAAAGAGTTCATTACTGCGTGGCAAAAGTAATAGGTATAAAGTCTTTTGCAGTCCAGTTGCTAGGTCCACCGTTGGTCGTTGGGTAGATCCAGCTGTCAAATTCAGATTCGTCCGCTTCGTCCTCAATAGCATTCACTCCCGGGTTGGTGATGAGCACAGGAGGTCTTCCAATCCTTGCCTTGCGCACAACCTTCTGAGCTTCTGCAGTGAAACCCAAGCCAAATTTGTCAGTCTTTGGAGTGAAATCAGGAAGTCTTCCCCAGTTTGCACACTCACCCTTCTCAATCACAGCCCGGGCATCCTTCAAGGAAGCCATCTTCAAAGGAGAGTCTTCTGCAGTCACTGTCTCCGCTGCTGCCAACGTCTGAGGCACCTCTTCAAAGTGTTGAAAGGGGGTCTCTATGAACTCCCCATCCATTTCTACGTACCTGAAGGAGTTGAGGTGGCTGACCATATATTCCTCTTCCCCTTGCACTGTTACGATCTTCCCCCTGACCGGGTACTTGAGCTTCTGATGCAACGTGGAGGTCACAGCTCCAGCCTTGTGGATCCACGGACGACCCAGTAAACAAGAATAGGATGGACGGATATCCATCACATAGAATTTTGAATCAAAGACTTGTGAACCAACCCTGATTGGGATGTCAACCTCACCATGTACCATTCTTTTGGACCCGTCAAAGGCCCGGACAACAATGTTACTTGGTTTGAGCTCTAAACCCTCACAGTCCAGCCTGTCTAGAGCTTTCTTGGGTAGTAAGTTCAGTGAAGAACCCTTGTCAACCAGCACGTGAGCAAGAGTAGTGCCCCTGCATTCAATGGAGACATGCAGGGCATCATTATGGTTCTTCCCCTTGGCCGTCAGATCAGCGTCAGAGAAACCCAGACCATTATCCGCAGTTAAGTTGGCCACACAGTCGGTGAATTGATCAGCAGACGTTTCTTGTGCCACGTGAGCCGTCTTTAGGAAAGCAATCAGGGCCTTGGCATGGGCCTCTGAACACAACAACAGTGATAGCATGGAGATTTTAGAGGGGGTGTGCCCCAGCTGTTCAACGACGTTGAAATCACTCTTCTTTATAATTTTGAGGATCTCTTCCATCTCTTGCTTGGAAGCCTCAACAGTGGTCTTCGGTGCCTCCGTCCGGGCAGGCACATCAGTAGCAATCCCCTTGCCCCGAGCATCAGATGACTCGGCAGCAGGGGTAGGAACTTGATCTGGGGGGGAAACAGGCACACTGGCAGGTGTGATGATAAGAGGCCTCTGAATGGCTGGAGGTGCAATGTCTGGTGAGAAAAGTCTTCCACTACGAGTGACCTTAGTAGGCCCGGTGATATTGGTGACACCGGTACCAGTGTTGAACTCTTGTTTCACTCCCAGAACATAAACATCTGCCCCATAGTGCCACGGGACAGCTTTGTCAGAGTTATAGGGGATGGGCCCCGGAACAGTAATAGTTATAGGAGCAATCTTGTGAACAGGCAAAATTTGGACAGGCTTCTTTGAAGGAGCCTTGGAAGGGTTGTTGAAAATGGTAACAATTGAAACTTCTTCAACAGGGGCAGCAGGAACAACAGTCTTTTTGAACAAAATCTCCTTGCTATCCATCAGATTTTGGACGCTTGACTTCAGCAAAGGGCAACCAACAGGCGAAACAACACATAAATGGCAACCTTTACTACATCCCGGAAATAAACCGGCTAGTAACAGGTTCCTCTTGACGGTTAACAGCGGAGTAGCAACATCATCCACAAAAGATACATACAAATCCTCTTCTACAACATTCACTCCATGCTGGGGCATGGGAGCAGTCACAACATTGGGCCTTTCGGGCGCCTCGAACTGTATCTCTTTAGCGTCAATAAGGTCCTGAACCTTATTCCTCAGAGCCCAACAATCATCAGTAGAATGCCCTGGGCTATCAGAGTGATAAGCGCAACGGGCGTTGGGGTTGTACTTCGGAGATGCTGTGTTTACCACCTTCGGAGCTTCCTTGACAGTTACCAGGCTGGTTGACAGCAGTTGCGGCAGGATCTGAGAGAGAGTCATGCTGAGCCGAGTATACTGTCTTTTGGGCCTCTCAGCTCTGGGCTGGTTATATTGCTAAGGAGCAGCAGCAGGCTTAGAAATTACTACCGCGTTGACAGCTTGGCGGCGTTCCGGTTTATTCTGTCTCCTGGGACCATACACAACACTGGCCTCCTTCTTGAAGGGCTTCTTTTCAGTATTTGAGGAGGCACCCTTCTATATCTTCCCCGATTTAATACCCGCTTCGATCCTCTCACCAGTCAGGATCAGGTCTGTAAACCCAGCAGAGGAATTACCAATGAGATGGTTGAAGAATGGACCAGATAGGGTCCCCAAGAACATGTCCACTAGTTCACGATCCGTCAACGGTGGCTGGACCCTACCAGTCAGGTCTCTCCATTTCTATGCGTACTCCTTAAAACCTTCTCCCGATCCTAGCGACATACCCTGGAGTTGGGTACGCGTAGGAGCGAGGTCGGAATTATACTGATACTGCTTGTAAAAAGCAGTGGCCAAATCCTCCCAGTTACCAATGTTGGTTCCATCCAGCTGATAGAACCATTCGAGATGAGTCCCTGAAAGACTCTCCTGGAAGAAGTGGATCCATAAGTTCTTGTCTGCTGTGTAAGGCTGGATCTTCCTTACATAAGAGCGGAGGTGCATCTTAGGACAAGAAGCCCCTTCATACTTCACAAAGGTCGGCGCCTTGAACTTGTGTGGGATCACCACCCCATAAGATAACCCCAAGTCTCCGAAATCCAACCCAGGCACACGTTGAATCTCCATAGCATTTAACCTGTCTTCCAGCTGTTTGTACCGGTCCTCAGCAGGAGGGTATTGTTCGTCATTGAAGTCTGTCTCAGTGTCAGAGACCACAGGACTAGGGACCTCTCTCCCTTGGTGACTGCCTTCCCCCACAGACGGAGTAGTCCTCTCAGCTTCATTCTACAGTGTATTCCCGAGTCTGCGCCCAGTGTTGAACAACACAGTCCTCTTCTTCTTCTTCTTCTTCAGGAGCAAAGCTTTCAGCTCTTGTTGTCCTTGGGCTAAGTTCATGACCATCTCCTGAAATTGGGCGTTCTGGGCCTGGAGGGCCTTGATAGCTTGCTCGGTAGTGAGTTCAGGATTCATGATGACTGAGTGCTGAAATAAACAGCGAAGAAGATTAAGCAACCTGTAGAGAAAAGGTACCTGTGATGCATATGATGAATGAAATGCGTATGAATTATGTTTTCAAAGACAACCGGGAATCAACTTTATAAACAAAAGGAACACACTTTATTAGATTCAAACTTTAAATTGTTCAACAATTTGCCCTTAGGCGTTACAAGAATGAAAATACTGAAAAGGAAATAAAGCTGTAAAAGAAACATCCAAAGCCCATCAGTGCTCCCATGGCCTCCTCTTCTCAGTACGGATATAGTCATTCAGGGTTCGCTCGTTTTCCAGTTGCTTGGTCAGCTTCTGGATCTTCTGTTCCTGTTCGTTGAACTTTTCCCGATAATAATCCCGCTCTTCCTGTAGTTGCGCCCAAGACCTCTTTAGGGTGTCAACATCAATGGGTATCTGAGGAGGGAGTATGGTTGGAGGAACCCCGTCTATATCAGGAACTTCAAGGATGATAGGCCTGACAGCTTCATATGGCATACCTAACTTCTGAGCACGGATGCGGACCCATCTGTAATAGGGTTCCATTGGTAGAGTAGTCTTCGGTCCCAACTCATGTGGGTCAGCTTTGTGAATTCTGTCCCAAGCTTTGATGAATCTACGGTGCAATTCGTCACTATCTACCTGAAACTCAAAACTGATGTGAGGTACCAACATCTCATGAGGCCCTGCTCTTCTGGCTCTTCCAAATTTACGGAGAGCTAAACATGGATTATAAGAGATTCCTCCTTGGGTACCAATCAAAGGAACATTAGGATATTCTCCGCAACGATCAATAACAGCCACCTCATCTAAACCTCTGAGAGTCCAAATGATGTCATTATCAGTGAGAGACATTAACCTATGAGCCCAGCCTCTTCCTTCTTGGTTCTTCAGCACGAACCTGGGGAGGTGCGAAATAAACCACCTCACTAACAAAGGAGTACAACACCAAAGGGTTCCTCGTCTTCGGGAAGTACGAGCATAGAGTTGTTGCAGGATATCACCCAAGAGAGTGGGTACAGGGTTCCGAGACATGAAGATCCTTATAGCATTGATATTGACAAAGTTATCAGGATTTGGAAACAATACTAGGCCATAGATTAAGAGAGCCAGAACGTCCTCGTACGCCCTGAAGTCTAAGTCATTCCAGAAACTGTTAGCTTTACCAATCAGAAACTTAGCCAAGAAGCCCTTAACTCCGCTTCTAGTCACCCAGTTGTCCATTACCTCCTTGTTGGTCAAAGGAAGGGCTGCTGCAATCTCCTCAGGTCTAAGAGTCTTCTCCCAACTAGTGAAGGGAGTCTGATCCAAGATAGGGATGCCAAGCAAATCAGAGAATTCTTCCAGGGTAGGGACCAGCTGGAAGTCTTGAAAGGTGAAGCAATGGTACAAAGGGTCATAAAACTGGGTCAAGACACTCATCAGTTGTTGGTCCCACTTTGAAGTGACTAAACCGAGAAGAGAACCATGCCTCTGGATGAAGGAAGCAGTGCTTGGAATTCTGTCAACCAACTCTTTAAGCAAATCAGGTGGGTGAACAAAGTTGAGCCGGATAGTGTTCCTTCACACAGGCATCATGAGGTCCTACAAAGCAGAGCAAAGGTGAAACCCTCTTGTCTTTGAAATAGGTCAGTCCTTGTGCAGGATGCATGCAATGTTATGATGGCATGATGTTATGATAAAGCACACCACAAGTATTCACAAAGGCAAACTTGATAAGGCACACAAGTCACACCACAACCCTTAGAGTTTAGGCCAACATGGAGTTCAGGTACTACCCTCTTTCAGTTTGTCGGTTAAGACCTGTCCTAATCAAAAGTAACCGGATTCTAGAGGATCCCAATATCACTGACTACCCTCAATCGGTCATAACTCCAGCATCGCAATCTTTTCTTGCAGCCAGAACCATCGCGAGAGTTTAGCCTCAATGGGTGTAGCATATTGTTACTGTTCTATGGCCAAGTTGGGTCACATTAGGGTTCTAAGGTCGGTTGGTGCTTAATGACTCCTCAGAAGACCCATATTCTCCTCGTTGCAACACAAGGGATATCGGTACAGACCAAGGTGCCACACCAACGTAGCCACTGCTTCACCCGTGTCGGTCTACGCCGGACAGGTCCCTCACAACTTATGCTACCTAAAAGGGTGTCCCCAGATCTGGGTTAGGATCTATGAAACTCCGATGCAAAGCCCACAAATATAAAGCAATCAAAGCAAAGAAATTGAAAACACAAGTATGATCTAATTCCTAAGGTACACCTCACTTTTATTTATCCCCAGCAGAGTCGCCAGTTCTGTGATCGGTGGAAATAGAACTGACTGTTTTTTAGCTGGTTTCGCGAAATGTCGCGGAAGCAAGAGTCGCCACCGTCTTTTATTTTCTCCAACATGGAAAGGACAAAAGCACAACAAAATTCCTTATGAGAATGTTTCTCGGTTCGGGAGGTAGATTTATAGAAAGGGAAGGTGTTAGCACCCTTTCTATCCGTGGTTATCCACGGGCTCTTAGGTACTTTCTCTTATGTTTTCAAAATTTGTTTGCTTTTCAAATGTGAGTGGGTTTGAAAAAGTTTCTTTGAAAGATTTCTGAATGACTCTTGTATCTGTCCTCAAGAGTGTTTGAAAAATTTGTTTTGAAAGCTTTTGAAAGTGTAAGGTGTGAAAAGTATTTTGTTTGTTTTTGAAAAGAGCAAGTACCCATGAGTCATCTACCTACCCTAAGGAATTAAGCTGTGTAAGAGTCCTTTAGATAGTGCTATCCCACCATTGAGAGGTAGGTAGCACCATCGTTGGAGTTGTTCGGGTCAATTCGATTATCGAGACAGTATGGTCACCGAAGCAACGGTAGGACACCTTAGAAGTAACCCTGATGTCCTAGATCCTTTTATCCGAGGCAACCGTTTCGAGGCAACTGTTTCGAGGCAACTGGATCTTGGACATAAGAGCGACCGCTAAAACGTCCTATACTTGACGACCACGTTTCGAGGCAACGAGTGAAGCGTACCCTAGGAGTGGCATGTGCTTTGTGTGTTGTATTCAGTTAATGTTTTTGTACATGTTATTTGTGAGCTACGAGTTGTTTTTATTTACCATACATTCTTTCATGCATTTAACAGTTAGGGGGTGCGGAAAGTAAATTGCGGAAACATAAATCCTACGCTATTACAAGGCGCGGGTCTATACATCGCCAAAAATACAAAGACCCGTTTTTTTGGTAAATAAGTACGGAAAGTAAATAAAAACAATAAACCTAATTACTATTACAATCTTGAAAGCAATTACATAATAATAAACTATGCGCGAATAAAAATTAGATCGGAAATGTTCTAAGGGTCTTGACCCTTTTGAGAAAAGAAATTGAATTTTTTTGGTCTTTTTGGTGATTAAATGAAATTAAAAAACTAATTGTTAAACTAATTAATTAATTTATTAAAAGAAAAAATATTTTTTTGTGTTTTTTATGTTTTTTTATGAAATAAAATAAAAAGAAATAAAATTAAAAGTTAATTTTACCTAATTCTAAATCTATTTTAATTATTAAGAAAAGAAGTTAAAATTGCCTAATTAAACTATTTATTTGTTAATATTTTATTTACAAATAATAATAATAATAATAATGATGTTAGTTCTTGTTTTTATTTTTATTTTTTATGAAAATATGTTAATTGGTTAATTTGTTAATAAGAAATAAAATAAGGTAAATAAAAAAGAAAATGACAAAAATAAAATAAAAAAAAGATTAAACCCAAGGGGGTGTGGGCTGGAATTTGAAGGTGTATTGTTGAGATTTGAGGCCCATTTGAACAAGGCCCGTTGACTTTTCTGGTTGCCTGCGTCCACGTTGACTCCAGAGCATGGTGTCCTTGATTTCTGGGCCTTTGGATCTGCATCTGTGGACACCTGGCTGGCTCTTGGATGAGGTCTATGGTGGAAGCTGGATGAGACGCTACACACAAACACTTTAGAAAAAATGATAATGAATTATGGGGGGACCTGGGAATCGAACCCAGGTCCCAACGCTTGCAAGGCACCTGGCCAACCACTACACCAAACGCGTTAGTTTGTTAGTATAATGGAAAAGAAATATAATATAGAAAACACGCGTTATATGCTAAAAAACAAAAAGAAGCGCGCATGATTTGAATGGACCAATGCCTTGCTGCCACGCCTTTCGTCTTCAACCTTTTCCTGTAAATATAAAACATATAGCGGGGGTTTTAAACCCCCACAAAATGCAGGCAATATGAAAATAGCGATTAGACGCTCATGAAGCATAAATTGGGCGCGAGGTGTGCATCATGTTCGTCTCATTGTGCTGAGTTTGGCCATGTACATTTGGAGTCCTGATTTTACAGTATAGCAAAAGCCCTAAATAACAAGCTCTAAAAACCTAGAAATTCGTCCATGGTGATTTTCGATTTAAGGCACCATTCTCAAATTAAATCACATGGAAAGCTTTGTATTGATCCTGTGAGCATAATGCAATCCATGAAAAGAGTTAAAAATGCATAAATGTATGACTGTGATTTTGAGAAAGAATGAAAACCGTGTGACTTGTGTAGCGTGATTCCTTGAGTGATTTGGCTTAATTCTGATTGCAAAAGGTTCCTTGAAGGGTCAGGAGTGTGTTTGGATCAAAGGAGAGGCTTGAAATATGCTGGAAGGTGGTTTTCAGTTTGTCACTTTTCTCTTGAAAATTTGAAGTTTGTTTTTCCGTTTCTGAGTATTCTAGGTCGTGTCTTGTATTGTGAAGGCTTGCATATCTGTATATGAATGAGTATCAATCAAAATAAAGGACCTTTAAGCCTTGCAATGAAGTTTTGATTTTGCCATGAACACCATTAAAACCACTTGCCATATTTGCTTCAATTTTGAATTTTGTACTTGAAATAAGCCTTACACGAATTTGGCATGTGAATAATGGTGTATCAAAGCTATTCAAACTCAAAGATATCCCTCCATTAATTTTCTTGTTTTTTATTTGAATTTTAAAGATTTAAAATGAATTAAATCAAATAAAATTAAATAAAAATGGAAAAATTAATTTTTAATCTTGAAATAAATTGTGGGACACGTGGGAGGCATGGCCAAGCTGAAACAAGTGGAAAAAGTGGGCCCTTTTTGTCAAAAATGAAGTTTCAAGGATAGTTGACTTTGGCCATTTCACAAAAATTTCCCAACTTCTCCAATTCATATCTTGCTCAATTTTGAAGCTATGAACATGTTCTTGGACATTTTGGAAAGGTCTTGTAGTCCTATAACCAATGTCTTTGGTCCCATGTCATTTTGATTTACCAATCTCAAGTTATGGTCTTTGACTTAAAGTGCCTTTTTGTTGACTTTTGAAAATGACCTATAATGTTGAAATTGATAACTTTTTGTGAGAGCTTTTCTTGGACTTGGAATGTGAATATGAATTGTAGGAAATGTTTTCCCCTTCAAGATGAGCATTGGATGGGATTTTTCTGATGAACCATGAAAAAGTTATGCCTTGGTCAAGTTACAGTTGACTTTTCAGCTGTCCAAAAATAGAAACTTTTGACACCTTGATGATTTTTGAGCCATTCTTGTGAAATCATGGTCAAGACTTGACCAAATGATGATTGTGGCTTCAAAATAAGATGTTGACCAATTTTTTTGACTTTTGACTGCCAAATGACCATTTTGCCCCTGCAGTTGACTGTGAAGCAATCAGGGTTTTTGACTGTGCAATTTGACCCTGTGAATCTTGAAACTTGGCATGTAGGTGCTTGAAAATGTATATGAGCATGTGGGACTTGATTGAGCCCTTGAAAACCTCAACTTCCTTGAAGGAACCAAAACCCTAATTTGACTGGCTTAGGAGAGTGGTTGACTGTGTAGCCCTTGAGTAGACTTTGAACCATTTGAGGTGATGCTTGTCAAAACTCTGAAGAATATGGGAGGGAAAATTTTGGGGTACAACAACACCCCATTGAATTCTCTAGCACAATGAGGTACATGATTAGAGGCCTTCCTTCAACCGGTGGCATCAGAATCAGAGGTTCTTGTAAGTACTCCTTGATTTTATCAAAAGCTATTTGACAGTCGTCGTTCCATTTTACTACTTGATCTTTCTTCAACAAATTGAAGATTGGCTCATAGGTAGAAATTAAATGAGAAATGAATTAGGCAATGTAGTTTAGTCGTCCTAAGAAACCTCTGACCTCCTTCTCAGTATGGGAATCCGACATTTCTTGAATAACTTTAACCTTCGCAGAATCAACTTCAATACCTTTACCATTAACGACGAAACCCTGGATTTTTCTAGACCTCACCCCAAAAGTGCATTTGTTCAGATTTAGCCTTAGTCTGTACTTCTTCAACCTCTCGAATAACTTGTGTAGGTGGTCAAGATGTTCCACTTTAGTCTGTGATTTGGCTATCATATCATCGATGTAGACTTCTATCTCATGATGAGTCATGTCGTGAAATAAATCTACCATGGCACGTTGATAAGTTGCCCCGGAGTTCTTCAATCCAAAAGGCATGACCTTGTAACAAAAAGTGCCCCACTGTATGATGAAAGTAGTTTTCTCCATGTCTTCAGGCGCCATCTTGATCTGATTATAACCCGAGAAACCATCCATGAAGGAGAATACCTTGTACTGAGCGGTGTTGTCGACAAAGACATCAATATATGGAAGTGGGAAGTCATCTTTGGGGCTTACCCTGTTTAGATCCCTGTAGTCTACACACATATGCACTTTGCCGTCTTTCTTTGGTACCAGAACAACATTAGCAACCCATTGAGGATAAGATGTCACTGCTAAAAAACCAGCGTTGAATTGTTTCATAACCTCAACTTTTATTTTCTCTGACATCTCAAGACGCATGCGACGAACCTTTTGTTTAATCGGAGAGCAACCCTCTTTCATCGGCAGACAGTGAACCACAATATCAGTATCGAGCCCAGGTGTAATACAGTGGGATAAATGACTTGGTTCGTTTTGCATTTTATCACAATTGTTGCGGATAGCAAGAGTCGTGACCGACTTTTCTTTTATCCAATAGGGAAAGGTGAAAATAATAGGAAAGACCTTTGATAGACTTTGAGTTCGAGGGTAGATTATGAAAAGGGAAGGTGTTAGCACCCTTTTCATCCGTAGTTATCTACGGTCTCTTAATCGCTTGCTCGCTTTACTTGTTTTCTGTGTGTGCTTTTGAAAAAGTTTTGAAATGCCAAATAGCAAGGCAATTTTTTTATGATAACTCTTGTATCAGTCCTCAAGAGTGTTGATAAAGCATTTTGAAAATGGTTTTGGAAGTGTAAGGTGTGAAAAGTGTTTGAAGTTGTGAGCAAGCAATTAACAATAACTACCCACTCAAGGTCTTTCTTGTATTTTTCCTCCTCCTTTGGATAGTGCTATCCATCCCATTAGTTAGCAAGAAGCCTTATCTTTGGATGTTCGAGGGACAGGCGTAGGGTCTTCGTTATGATCATTGAATGCAACATGTAGGGATACCTTTAGAAATTTGAAGGGACTGTCATCATATATATTCATAGGCAACATCGAGGGACAATATCATATACCGTAGGCAACTTCGAGGGACATCAAGGGACCATGATCTTCATGATGATTTATAACTGAGGGTCTTTGCTAATGGTATCCCTATGATTGAGGGACATGACCATTGTTCTTCCGAGGCAATGAGAGAGGTTACCCTAGAGGTGAAGTGTACAAAGTATGCTTGATTCAATTCATTTATCTTGCAATTACGATTTTCTATCGTTCACTTTTATTTTTCCATACAAACCCTAATTACTAACAATTGCATAAAATATAGTAGCTGAAGGTAAAGACGGAAATGTAAACCTAGGCTATTACAGAGCTTTGGGGCAGTTACATAATAGTGAAGTGCGGAAAATAAAAACCTACAACTATTACATACTAGGAGCAGTTACATAATAGAAAAATGCGGAAAAATAAAGCTACGCTATTACAATTGAACGCACCCTATACACTTTATCTAGGAAAATAAAAATAAGATGAAAATAACAAGGAAAATGTTTTGATGATTTTTATGAAAATAATTATTTATGATAGTTAATTATATAAACCTAATTAATTTTAATTAAAAAAAGGTTAATTTTGAAAAAAGTTAATTAAAAACCTAAAAACTAATTAATTTGAATTAAAAAAAGGTTAATTTTGAAAAAAAAAGGGTTAAAAAAACCTAAAACCTAATTAATTTTAATTAGTTAAAAAAGGTTTACGTTTAATGATAAATAAAAAAGAATTAAGTTTGCCAAAAAAGTAGATAGGGGAAGAAAAAGCAATGGGAATAGGGTTACATACAGAAAATATAAAAATGCCAGGGGTGGGTGTTGAATCTAAAATTAAATTAAAACGTAAAATTAAATTAAAACCTAAAATTAATTATTTGAGTTTATTATGAAAAATCAAAGGTTTGTGAAAAATATTAGGTTTTATGAAAAAGGTTTTGGTTATGTGTGGCAATAGGGAAAAAGGAGGAAAAGAGTGAGTAACATAGAATTGAAATAAGAAATAACCCAAAAGAATCTCAAGACTTTCGAGAAACACGCTCACCACCAGGCCAAGCGTGCCTTGGTGTTAGGATCTATCCTCAGTATGTTTTGTAATAAATTTGCATGGGACCATTACGATGGTCCAAACCTGTAATATTGAATCTCATGAACACATTAAACAAATTAGTATATCATGAAATACAAAGAAAAAAATATATGAAATTTTATAATGTTAAAACTGATATGACATGTATGAATGCTTATACACCCCTTTAATCATGGAGATCGAATCAGCCTTACCCTACTGAGTTCCTGGAAGTGAATGATATGGCTTGTTTGTAGTGAAAAGGGTTTGTAACAAGGATTTTAAGATTTCTAAGATTCTTGAAAGAATTGGATATATTGACAAGGTTGTGGCAAGGGTTTTTTCGTGTGTCCTTATTTGTGTGAAAAGAATGAGATTATATAATAGAAATTAGAGAAAAGATATGGGCTTTGGATATGCAATTGAGCCTCCAATAACCACAAGCAATAGTGCAGATTTATAATCACTTGAGTCTGACACGTTCCAGGCTAAATCGCAGAGGCCCCAGTGCAATTTTTGAAGTTGAAATGTGAAAACAAAATGTATCCAACATCGAGAATAAAATCCTTTTTGAAAATGGGCTCAATCGGATAAATGCTGAATTAGTTGTAAATTTTTGAAATTTTGCCTCAGACAAACTTATTTTGGGCTTCAGTGTAAACTTTGACACGTTCTTCAATAAAAAACCGGTATTGATCGGAGAAGAATAAGTTCTCTACTTTAGAAGCAAAGTTGTAGATCTATGAGTCAGTGACCTTGTGTAAAAAGATGGGCCTAATCAGATAAAAATTGACTGAGTTATGATTTTTTGAATACGGAGCAGATAAACATATGTCACAATTTTCCTGTGCCAAAACACTTGATAAATCCATATTTTCAGAGACTTTCTAAATGAAATTGGCTTCTGGTAATGAGAGATTAAAACGTATATGACGGGTTTAAAACAACGAGCCACGGTCTTCAAGTTATGAATTTTTTAGTGCGTAAAAACTGCACTTTCATCACACTTTTCACCATATTTCTTCGAGAAAACTCACACATTCAGAGACCTTCTTTAAAGAATTGGCTCTCGATTCGAACCTGAATTTGAGAATGTGTTACTAGGGATATCTTGGTGAAAGAACACCTGAATATGACGCGCCAGGTTGGACTTGTGAATCTTTGAACCCCGAATCCTTGCGAAACGGCGAACCGATCTTCAACATGGAAAATACTCTGAGAACATCCATTGGTGAAATAAATGTCACTTGTAACCTGATGAGGCTTGATAAAGATACCTTGATCCCATAACCATAGAACCAATGATATGCATGTATGTAATGATGAAATATAATCCAAAAAGGTCAAAATGAAGAGGGTACATTTTAGGGTACAACAGATGCCCATGTTCAATCTTCTTAAACCTGAAGAGTTAGATTGACATGTCTTCCATTCGTGACTTGAAGGTAGAAGATGATTGAACACTTAAGTTCCCAGAAATTTGCACTCGCATGTCTAAGAGGTAACGTTGTTGGTTGATTATACTGGGAATGGGCTTATAGATGCCATTTGGAGAGGTGATGGAGATTCGTCGGAGATGGGCTTATAGATGCCATCCAAAGTAACTGTTGACTTCAAACTAGAAGAAGTATTAGAATAAGTCTATGGTCGATTTAATCTGAGCCAAGGGATATTTGTGCCCGACTTTGACTAGAAGAAGCATAAGAATAAATCTTTGGTCGATTTAATCTGAGCCAGAAGAGGTCTCTTTGTCTTTAACTGGAAGAAGTATTAGAATAAATCTTTGGTCGATTTAATCTGAGCCAGAAAAAGATCCGCTGGAATAAGTATCAAAATAAATCTTTGGTCAATTTAGCCTGAGCCATAAGATATTTATGCTCGTTTTTATCTGGAAGAAGTGTCAGACTTAAACCTATACTCGGTTTTACTTGAGCCAGAAAATATCTTCAATTGGAAGAAGTATCAGAATAGATCTACACCCGATCTAAGCTGAGCCAGAAGAAAATCTACCAGAAGAAGTATCAGAATAGGTCTATGCTTGATCTAAACCGAGCCAACAGATATTTATGCTTGACTTTGACTGGAAGAAGTATCAGAATAAATCTTTGGTTGATTTAATCTGAGCCAGAAAAGGGTCTTCAACTGGAATAAGTATTAGAATAGATCTACGCTCGACCTATGCTGAGCCAGAGGAATGTCTACTGGAAGAAGTATCCAAATAAAATGTATGGTTAATTTAAACTGATCCAGCAGATATTTATGCTTGACGTAATCTGGAAGAAGTATCAGAATAAATATTTGGTTGATTTAATCTGAGCCAGAAAAGGGTCTTCAACTGGAAGAAGTATCATAATAGATCTACGCTCGACCTAAGCTGAGCCAGAAGAATGTTTACTGGAAGAAGTATCAAAATAAAACTTATGGTTGATTTAAACTGAGCCAGCAAATATTTATGCTTGACTTAATCTGGAAGAAGTATCCGAATAAATCCATGCTTGATTTAATCTGAGCCAGAAAATGTCTACGACAGTCTTCAACTGGAAGAAGTATCAGAATAAATCTTGGCATGACTTAAAATGAGCCGGAAGATATCCACACTCACTTTCAACTGGGAGAAGTATCAGAATAGATATTTGGTTGATTTAATTTGAGCCATAAAAGGGTCTTCAACTGGAAGAAGTATCAGAATAGGTCTACGCTCGACCTAAGCTGAGCTAGAATAATGTCTACTAGAAGAAGTATCAGAATAAAAGTTATGGTTGATTTAAACTGAGCCAGCAGATATTTATGCTTGACTTAATCTAGAAGAAGTATCAGAATAAATCCATGCTTGATTTAATCTGAACCAGAAAATGTCTACGACCGTCTTCAACTGGAAGAAGTATCAGAATAAATCTTGGCGTGATTTAAACTGAGCCAAAATATATCAGTGTCATTTTCAACTGGGAGAAGTATCAGAATAGATCTATGCTTGATCTAAGCTGAGCCAGAAGATGTTGCCTCTGAGAAGACTGTCTGGTCATACCAGTAGTTGATGATGTTTGTCTGTTGATTGATCTTTTCCTTAAAAGGTAAAGAGTTAGTTGTATGCAATGTCATGATGTATGAAATGCATTGTGGAATGATGTTCTCAAAATAAATGAGATTGTGTTATATGTGTTTTAGTTATGCATATGATATGATGTATTATAAATGTTGTATGACTCTAATATGTGAGTGTATCAGTTGCTCTTTGTGGTGTCATTGAACTGGGGTAAATAAATCCCTGACTGTTGCTGGAGATGAAGAATGTAATTCCTCACTTTTTGTTGAATTTAATTTTGCTGGGGATTCCTGCTTTTTGTCCGAGGATATTCCGCTGGAGAGTTTTGACTTCTTCTTGAGGATAAGAGCATTCAATGAGAGTCGATAACCTGTCGTGGCTTCTGAAATGGGTGGATTAGATGCATGCTGACTAGGGATGGAGGAACGAATATTCCTTTAATGCGAGTAGCTACTCTTCTTGAGATGGTTATCCTAATTAATCCTGCTGGAGAAAAGAGTTCTGTTGGAAGAATTTACCAATTTGGAGAAATAAACTCTGTCGGGGAATGGAATTCCATAGCCAGAGAAATGAACTCTACTGGGGAATGAATCTTCATGGGCTGCTTGGGAATTTTATGAAACTCTATTGGGGAACCCAAGAAATCCATAGACCGTATTGGGGAATTCTCCAAGATGATAGGGAAATGATTGAACTTCCTTATCTGTTAGGAAATGTTGGAGAAGCTGAACTCATTAGGCTATATGCTAAATATACGATGGTGAACTGTAGGAAGATGCCCCTGTTTCTGTACCTACTGGGGAATGTATCTTTGTTGAGGATGATCTGGTGAAGATAGTCCTCTAGAGGTGCTTGCTTTGTGGGGATTTATGGATAATTTAAACATTATCTCCACTCCTAGAGTCTTTAGTAAATGCTGATCAGAATGATAACTCTTCTATTGACAGAAAAGTGACGAGATGACGGGACACAGTTGTGCGCTTTAAACCCTAACTTTTGCCTGGACTGTCTTTTCAGATTTTCGGTCCACCGGGATACCCTTTTTTTCCCAAGCCTCCTTTTCAGGTTTTCGACTTGCCGAGTGTACAGTTTTACTTATATATCCGTAATTTTTGCCCGAACTTTTTGTTTGCCGGGATGCCTTTATTTTTGCCTAGTCCAGTCAACCTAGCGGGTCTTTTTTCATGCGTAATATTTTCTGACTATATATGTTCACAGGGTGCATAGAATTGTCATTATCCACTGCCAGAAAATGTTTGCTTGATCGTACGTGATCCTCTGCTGAAACTCATGTTCAATGCCCCGAGTGATTCAGATGGAAGTCCGCCCCTGGCTATTCGGCACTTTTGAGAGATTCCTTGAATCTTGAATCGACTGCCCCCAGATCAGTTGCACACCATGCCATGCCCCTTGATTATGAAAGGATTGTTATTGGAAATGCCTTTCCATCTGAGGTGATTCTGTTCATTGAGATGGTTTCCGTTCATTGAGTATCTGTCGTGCGTATTTCTCTGTTGTCGAACAATTAGTCACGTGCAAATAATGACATTTAAAAATGCAAAGCTTATGCCTGTCTTGATGTTTTTAAAAGTGCATTTTTTAGTAAAACAAAATTTGCAAGAATGTGATATCAACTCATGATTTATAGCAAACCTTACAGGAGTTAGGATACCTTTTTGTAACAGTATGCTTTCGAACTAACCCATGATTCAGCTAGGAATTTTAAGGGTTGTAGTGTGACCTGGTTCACGGTTTAAGAAACAAAGGATAAAGGCTCGAAATTTAGTTGTACCCAACACATTCTTTGTGATATTCTTCAGTTCTATGCTTAGTTAATTGTGCGTTAGATCCCAATTGAGTCTGGAATCTTTGCCCCTGATATTCCGATGACGGTTCGGATACTGAACTGTTTCTTTTGTGATTACAGTCAGCGGGATGCCCCAGTTTTTTTCCCTTAAGTCTCCTTCATAGGTTTTGACTTAGTGGGCTTTTCTTTTGAGAGATAATGACTGCATGTTTAAATGATTATGCAGAACCTATCACCGTCTTTTGATTTGGAAGGACGTCTTCGATACTATTCTTTGTGTACAAAGTGAAAGATTGCGACTGAATGCGCATCTAAATTAACTGAGAAACTACCCTGCCCCAGGTTAGGATTAAAGGTTTCAATTTGTGTGAAAAAGAAAACTCTTACTTCTTAGGCTCAAAGGGGTTGGCTAGGGATTATCTTCCTTATAACTCCACTGTTCAAGATTTAAAACAACGCTTGTACTCGTCAGCAAGGTCTATTCAAAAGCATACTGTATGAGATTATGGTATTGTTTTCGTCATCCTCCCTTCAAAGGCTTATAGCTTTTTATTGAGAGTTGAATATCACAAAAAGGAAGTAAAAGCATGGTTTTAGTATAGTGAAAATGAATATATTAATTCAAGATAAACATATGCAATGCATTAATGGAATAACAAAGTTTAACATAAAATAAGTGTTCGAAGTAATCAAAAGAAATTGAAATTTGAAAATTCTAATGAACAAAAAGTCTCTCAGTATGAATTTATCACTTCAGATGGTGTGCCTTTGAGGGATGGCAAAAGAATTCAATCAGACCATCTTGTGTGAAATCTAGCACTCCTTCATCAATCAAGTCCTGAATATTATTTTTCAATGCCCAACAACTATTAGTGTCATGCCCCAGACTATTGGAATGATAAGCATATCTCACATTAGGATTATACCGAGGAGAGGCGGTGTTGGGATTCTGAGGAGGACCCTTCAATGTTATCAACTCCATATTTAACATGTGTTGCAATAATTAAGCCGAGGACATGTTGATTTTGGTGAATTTCCTTTTGGGCATGTTTTGCTTACACTGATTGTCTTGTCGTTATTGTTGTGTTGACGCTGGATTAAAGATTGGCACTACCCCCACAAATTGGTTGAGATCACTCTTATTACGATCTTTCTGGTCGTACACAGTACTAGACTCCTTCTTTCCATTGTATGATCTCTTATGAGTACTCGAAGATGCAGTCCCCTGAATTTCACTGCTCCTGAGTTTATTTTCAACATGTTCTCGCATTAACATGTCACCCAGTTCTCTGTTTGCCAAGAGAGGTTGATCATTGATTAGGCCATAAGCTCTAGCAGTTTTCCCGAGATGGTCGTATATGTCTTGATGAAGCTTGCTAATGAGAATCCTCAACTCTTCTTATCCCCGAGCTAAACTTTGGACAAGAGTCATTTGACTACTCATCTGGATTCTCATCCTTTCCATCTCGGTTTGCAATTGTTCTAATTGGTCATCCTTGTTATCTTCAGGATTTTTCTTGGCCATGTTCCTAACGAGGAGTGCTTTCAACTCTTCTTGTCCCTTGGATAGATTCAGGAAAATTTCCTTGAACTGAGTATCTTGAGTTTGGAGATCTCTGTCGTTCTGTTCGAGAGCCATCTTCCTTGCTGAAATAAACAACGAGAAAATGAGAAACATATCTTGAGAATACCTGTTATGTAATGATATGCATGCAATGTTTTCAAGGATCTCGCAGGGTAAACACAAGAATATGTTTGAATTGAATTTGATAGCAACCTTGATTGAATAACTTCGTCTCGTTAAATGTCCTTCTAGGAGAATCAAGCTCACCATGTCGAGTGGGTCATAGCCACTGACTCAAGACATCGTGCTTTGACGGCATTGGCTAATGGAAAATAAATCCCCTTGCCCCTTGCTAGACTTCTGGTTCATCATACTTTGTCAGCCTTTGGTTAAAGGAAAATAAATCCTCCTGCCCCTTGCTAGGCGTCTAGTTCATGATAACCTGCATCATAGGCCCTTGAGATCCTTGAAATGGTTAACGACATGCTATAGTATGATGTTATGATGTTTATGATGTCATGTTTAGGCTTAAAACAGAATAGAAAACACAAACAAGTCACACAAAGACCTTAGTTTTAATGGCTTACATGAGGTCTATAGGTAAGTACCCTTTTGAAGTTTAGTTGGCTCAACCTGTCCTAGCAATAGTAATTGAGTTCTAGGGATCTCATATCATTGATCTTTCTCTCAGGAATTGTTTCAACTCAAGCATATGAATTGCGACCGAAATATCCCAAAAGTCCAATCTCAATGAGTGTAGTATCGAGTATTAACCAACTTCAGTCTACACCAAAGTCGGCCATCTCACTATTTTCTAATGGCCAAGATGAGTTAATTTAATGTTCTAAAGATCAGTTAGTGCTTAATGACACTATGTGGAAGCCTGATGTTATCCTTGACTGACTCAAGGAACATTAGTACAAGCCAGAGTATCACACTAACATAACTATCATATCATCCATATCGGTCTACGTCGTATAACCTCCATGATTTATTGCTACTTACCTAATGGTGTTCCCGATCTGGGTGTAGGATTTTTGCAAGAGAATAACCAAACAAAACCCTCAAATGTAAAGCAATCAAATCAAACAGTTTAAAGCAAGTAAATGTGACCTAAGCTCTTAAGGTAACCTCTCTTTTTAGGTATTTATCCCCAGCAGAGTCGCCAGTTATGTAATACGCTGGGAGAACTGACTTGGTTCATTTTGCATTTTATCGCAATTGTTGCAGATAACAAGAGTCGCCACCGACTTTTCTTTTATCCAATAAGGAAAGGTGAAAAGAACATGAAAGACCTTTGATAGACTTTGAGTTTGGGGGTAAATTATGAAAAGGGGAGGTGTTAGCACCTTTTTCATTCGTAGTTATCTACAGGCTCTTAATCGCTTGCTCACTTTATTTGTTTTGTGTGTGTGCTTTTGAAAAAGTTTAGAAATGTCAAATATCAAGGCAGATTGCTTTATGATAACTCTTGTATCAGTCCTCAAGAGTGTTGATAAAGCGTTTTGAAAATGTTTTTGAAAGTGTGAGGTGTGAAAAATTGTTTTAAGTTGTGAGCAAGCAATTAATAGTAACTACCCACTCAATGTCTTTCTTATATTTTTCCTCCTCCTTTAGATAGTGCTATCCATACCATTAGTTAGCAGGAAGCCCTATCTTTGGATGTTCGAGGGATAGGCGTAGGGTCGTCATTATGGTCATTGAAGGCAACATGTAGGGATACCTTTAGCAATTTGAAGGGACTGCCATCATATATATATTCGTAGGCAAGATCAAGGGACAAGATCATATACCATAGGAAACTTTGAGGTAAATCGAGGGACCATGATCTTCATGATGATTTATAACTGAGGGTTTTTGCTAATGGTATCCCTATATTCGAGGGACATGACCATTGTTTTTCTGAGGCAACGAAAGAGATTACCCTAGAGGTGAAGTGTGCAAAGTGTGCTTGATTCAATTCATTTATCTTGTAATTAGGATTTTCTATCGTTCATTTTTATCTTTCCATACAAACCCTAACTACTAACAATTACATAAAATATAGTAGATGAAGGTAAATGCGGAAATGTAAACCTAGGCTATTACAGAGCTTTGGGACAGTTACATAATAGTGAAGTGCGGAAAATAAAAACCTACAACTATTACATACTAGGAGCAATTATATAATAGAAAAATACGGAAAACTAAAGCTATGCTATTACAGTTGAACGCACCCTATACACTTTATCTAGGAAAATAAAAATAAGATGAAAATAGCAAGGAAAATGTTTTGGTAATTTTTTATGAAAAAAATGATTTATGATAATTAATTAAATAAACCTAGAAAAAAAACCTAATTAATTTTAATTAAAAAAAGGTTAATTTTGAAAAATAGTTAATTAAAAATCTAAAACCTAATTAATTTGAATTAAAAAAGGTTAATTTTGAAAAAAAGGGTTAAAAAACCTAAAATCTAATTAATTTTAATTAATTAAAAAAAGGTTTATGTTTAATGATAAATAAAAAAAGAATTAAGTTTGCCAAAAAATATATAGAGGAAGAAAAATCAATGGGAATAGGGTTACAAATAAAAAAATTATAAAAATGCCAGAGGTGGGTGTTGAATCCAAAATTAAATTAAAACCTAAAATTAAATTAAAAACCTAAAATTAAATTAAAGCCTACAATTTTAAAACCTAAAATTAATTATTTGAGTTTATTATGAAAAATCAAAGGTTTGTGAAAAATGTTAGGTTTTATGAAAAAAGTTTTGGTTATGTGTGACAATAGGGAAAAAGGAGGAAAAGAGTGAGAAACATAGAATTGAAACAAGAAATAACCCAACAGAATCTCAGGACTTTCTAGCAACATGTTCATCACCAGGCCAAGCGTGCCTTGGTGTTAGGGTCTGGCCTCAACACGTTTTGTAATAAACCTGCATGGGACCATTACGATGGTCCAAACCTGTAATGTTGAATCTCATGAACACATTAAACAAATTAGTATACCATGAAATACAAAGAAAAATATATATGGACTTTTATAATGTTAAAACAGATATGCCATGTATGAATGCTTCTACGCCCTTTGGATCATGGAGATCGAACCATCCTTACCCTACTGAGTTTCTGGAAGTGGATGATATGTCTTGTTTGTAGTGAAAAGTGTTTGTAACAAGTATTTCAAGATTTCTAGGGTTCTTGAAAGAATTTGATATTTTTACAAGGTTGTGGAAACAGTTTTTTTGTGTGTCTTTGTTTGTGTGAAAATAATAATATTATATAATGGAAATTAGAGCAAAGATATGGGCTTTGAATGTGCAATTGCGCCTCCAATAACCACAAGGAATAGTGCAGATTTTTATTCACTTGAGTTTGACACGTTCCAGGCTAAATCGCAGGGGCTTCAGTATAATTTTTGAAGTTAAATTGTGAAAATAAAATGTACCGACATCAAGAAAAAACTCCTATCCGAAAATAGGCTCAATCGGATAAATGGTGAATTAGTTATGAATTTTTGAAGATATGGGCTTTGAATGTGCAATTGCGCCTCCAATAACCACAAGGAATAGTGCAGATTTTTATTCACTTGAGTTTGACACGTTCCAGGCTAAATCGCAGGGGCTTCAGTATAATTTTTGAAGTTAAATTGTGAAAATAAAATGTACCGACATCAAGAAAAAACTCCTATCCGAAAATAGGCTCAATCGGATAAATGGTGAATTAGTTATGAATTTTTGAAGTTTTGCCTCAGACAAACTTATTTTGGGCTCCAGTATAAATTCTGACACGTTCTTCAATAAAAAACTGGTATTGATCGGAGCAGAATACAGTCTCGACTTTAGAAGAAAAGTTGTAGATCTCTAAGTTAGTGACCTTGTGCAAAAAGATGGTCCCGATCAGATGAAAATTTATGGAGTTATGATTTTTAAATACAGAGCAGATAAACATATGTCACAATTTTCCTCTGCGAAAACACTTGATAAATCCATATTTTCGGAGACTTTCTGAATGAAATTGGCTCCGTCTATGAGAGATAAAAACATATATGACATCAAGAAGGAATTTTAGCCACCAGAACGGGTTCAAAACGAGCCACGATCTTCAAGTTATGAATTTTTAGTGCGTAAAAACTGCACTTTCAACACACTTTTTCACCACATTTCTTCGAAAAAACTCGCACATTTGGAGACCTTCTTTAAAGAATTGGCTCTCGAGACGAACCTGAATTTGAGAATATGTTATCAGGGATATATTGATGAAAGAACACCTGATTATGACGCGCCGGGTTGGACTTGTGAATCTTTGAACCCCGAATCGTTGCGAAACGGCGGACCGATCTTCAGCACGCAAAATACTCTGAGAACACCCATTGGCGAAATAAACGTCACTTGTAACCTAACGAGGCTTGCTAAAGATACCTTGACCCCAGGACCATATAAACAATGATATGCGTGTATGTAATGATGAAACATAAGCCAAAAAGGTAGAACCAAGAGGGTAAATTTTGGGGTACAACATCAGGCATGTCTTCGTATGACCAAGCATATATCTCAACATAGTCGTGCAACATCTGAATCAATCTATTCTTGACACTTCCCTCTAAGTTGGTACCTATCTTGATCTCCTTTTTGTCTGTCTCGGTACCCAAATTTATAACTTCGACTGGCTCTTCATGTGGTTGGATAGCCTTTTCTTCTTGTATTAAGAGTCTGGCAAGTTCTCCAAGTATTTCACAATCTTCCTCACCTTTGTCCTCGGCTTGGTAGATTGGGTTTTCAAAGTCATAAGCGACAATAGCAGAATCATTATTAACGAGATCCAGAATGGATGAGGATCTACAATGCTGTGTGTAGGTGTGTGTAAGAATACATAGCTATTTTGAAAGTGCAATAAAGTAAAAGAAAGACAGAGAGCGTAAAATTTGAATGTAAAACGTCCAATGTTTTTATTAAATGAAAATGTGACATATGAAATGACAATCCTTAACAAATTGACCATTGTGCCCCGGGCAAGACACAAGGTTTAAAGTCATTGTTTTAAAAGAAATTACATAACCAAACTTCTTAAAGCGATAAAACAGAAATAACTATTTACTCATGACTAAAGGAGACAGAGATAATGTCTTCTACTTTCCAATTATTGAGTCTGTTTCCCCTGGTAGGGAAGATCCTGTTGTCGAAGCCACTATCATTTTCAGCATCCTCTATAGCGTTGACTCTATTATTGTTGATCCAGAATAGAGGTCTTCCAGCATGAGCGCGGAGAACAACCCTATGACCCTCTGCAGTAAAGCCTAAACCAAACTTATCAGATTTGTAAGGGATATCAGGAAGTTGATCTCAAATAGTATAACCACCTTCTTCTATAGTTGCTTTGGAATCTTTTAAGGAAGCCATTTTGTGCAGAACCCTGGTGGACTTTGGAATGGCAGAAACATCTTCAACAGCAACGGGGGCAATCACTTCAAAGGTCTGATATGGAGTCTCGATAAATTCTCCACCCATCTCCACATACCAGAATGAATTTAGGTGGCTGACCATGTACTCCTTTTCTCCGTAGACAGTAACAACCTTCCCTTTCACATGATACTTTAATTTCTGGTGTAAGGTGGAGGTAACAACGCCTGCCCTATGGATCCAGGGGCGTCCTAGTAGACAAGAATAAGCTGGCCGGATGTCCATTACATAGAAAGTGGACTCAAATATCTGTGAACCCACTTTGATTGGGAGGTCCACTTCTCCATGTACCATTCTTTTTGACCCGTCAAAGGCTCAAACTATAATGTCACTGGGTTTCAGCATAACCCCTTCACAATCTAGTCTGTCAAGAGCGTCCTTTGGAAGGACATTCATAGAAGAGCCAATATCAACCAACACATGAGCCAACGTAGTGCCCCTGCATTCAATGGAGACATACAATTCCCTATTATGATTGCTCCCCTCCGGAGTCACATCAACATCAGAGAAACCTAATCCATTGTCAGTCGTTAAGCTAGCAACATAACTTCCAAATTAATCGGCAGAAATCACTCGTGGTACATGAGTAGTCTTCAAAAATTTCATTAAAGCTTGTGCATGAGCTTTAGAACACAATAGCAGGGATAACATAGAGATCTTGGATCGGGTCTGCCCCAGCTGTTCAACAATTTTATAGTCGCTCATGCAGATGATTTTCAAAACCTCTTCCAACTCTTGTCCAGAGGTGTCCTTGATTGTAGCTTCTTTTGGTGCCTCCATATGGGTAGGCTCTATCATTGGATCTTTACCCCGAGCCTCAGCAGTTGTCTTGGTAACTGTGACTTGAACAGGTGGAGAGATTTCTGGGGAGAAAATCCTACCACCTCTAGTAATTTTGCTGGTCCCTGCAATATTGTCAATATTGGGACCAGTCTCTTCATCATATTCGTCAGACAACTCTTGTTTAATACCATGGTAATAGACGTCAGACCCATGATTCCATGGAATAGCCTTCTCCGAGGAATAAAGGATGGGTCCAGGTGTTATAATAATCAAAGGAGAAACTTTTAGATTAGCAGTAATCCTTACAGGACCCTTAGAAGTGATCCTGAAAGGAGTATCAGATATGACAGACAAATCTCGGCATAAGTTCTCAGCATACAGAACTTTCTCAATCAAGATTACATGTTCATCCATCAGGCGCTGAGTACATTCCTTCAGTAACCCGCAATCATTGGGTTGAACTGCACAATAATAACATTCTTTAACACAACCCGGAAATAAACCGACCTGTAGCAAATTCTTCTTGACTGTTGAGAGAGGAGTAACCATATCACTTACGGAGGTAACATACAAAACATATTCAACAACACTTATGCCTTTGTCATGCTTCGGCATAGGAGCAATAATCACATTCAAAGTCTCTGGAGGATCGAACTCAATTTCCTTGTTATCAATCATGTCTTGAATTTTGTTTTTCAAGGCCCAATAGTTGTTGGTGTCGTGCCCAAGACTAATCGAATGATAGGCGCACCTCGTATTTGGATTGTACTTTAGAGAGGATGTGTTGGGATTAAGAGGAGGATCCCAGAGTGTTATGAGTTCAGCCTTTAACAAATGTTGCAATGCTTGAGCCAATGGCATATTAATCCTGGTAAACTGCCTCCTCAGTGCGTCTGACCTATGATGGTTGCCCTGTTGTTTTTGTTGTTGAATAGACGTCGGATTAGATATCAATACCGTCCCCACAGACTGATGACAGTCATTTATACTACGACCCTTGTAAATAAAACTGATTTCTTTCTTATTATTGAATGTCTTCTTTACAGTACTAGAAGACACAACCATTGGAATATTCCCGCTCTTGATGCCACTTTCAACTCGTTCACCAGTCATAATTAGCTCAGTAAACCCCGATGAAGAACTTCCAATCAGCAGATTAAAGAATGGACCCGTCAGAGTGCATATGAACATATCCACCAATTCCCGGTCAGTCAAAGGAGGTTTCTCCCTTCCATCCAAGTCTCTCCACTTCTGGACATACTCCTTGAAACCTTCATTCGAGCCCATGGACATGTTTTGCAATTGTACTCGAGTCGGTGCCAAGTCAACATTATATTGATACTGCTTGTAGAAAGCAGCAGCCAGGTCTTCCCATGTGTGAATGTCGGTTCCTTCCAGCTGATAGAACCATTCAAGTTGTGTACTGGACAAACTTTCTTGAAATAAATGGACCCATAACTTCCTGTCAGCAGTATGAGGTTGGATTTTTCGAACATACGACCTCAGATGAAGTTTGGGACAAGAGACCCCATCATATTTAGCAAAGATAGGGACCTTAAATTTATGATGGATGACCACCCCCAGGATCAGACCTAGCTCTCTAAAATCTAATCCAGGCACTTTCTGGATTTCCATAGCTTTTATTCAGTCTTCCAACTGCTTGTATTTGTCACCTACAAGAGGATACTATTTGTCGAAGTAGTCTTCATCCTCAGAAACTTGATTATTTCTATCTTCACCCCTGACACTTCTGCCATCCTCATCTTGGTTGTCGTCTTCCTCAGAGGAAATATCATTCACTCAAACTGGTTGAGCAAGACCTTTGAATCTTCTCCCCATGTTGAGGATAACAATCCGCTTCTTAGTCTTATTTTTCATGGCGAGGAGCGCCATCATCTCTTGTTGCCCTTTGGCCAAATTCAGAAGAGTCTCTTGAAATTGTGCATGCTGAGTTTGCAGATCCTTGACAATTTATCTGAAGGCCATCTTATACTAAAATAAACAGTAAGTAGATGAGAAGACCTGTATTAGAAAACCTGTTTATAAAATGATGCATGATATATAGATGCAATGTTTTCAAGGACCTTATGTGATTTAAATTTGCTAACCGAGAGGAAACAAAAACAAAGATTTCATTAATAAGTTATAACTTACCATTTCCTCTTAGGCTTACAATGAAAAGCAAAAGGGTCTCAAAGAGACAATAATATGAACTTCTAAAACCCAAGACTCAAGTCTCCTACAGACGCTTTCTCTTCGTGTCAATGTATGCATTAAGGCTTTGCTCCTCTTGAAGTTGATTTATGAGCTCCAACACTTTCTTCTCACTTGCATAGAATTGAAACTCAAAGGTGTCCCATTTTTACATGAGTTGAGTCTAGGACTTCTGCAATTCTTTGAGGTCAGTAGGCATGTTTGGATGGAGGATGATGCGAGAAATATTTTGTGATACGGTGGGAAGAACTGATTGTTTTTGGAATGATGGTTTGTGTTTTGCGTTTGTGTTTGCAAAATGTCGCGGTAAGCAAGAGTCACCACTGACTTTTATTTTATCCAATAAGGAAAGGAAAAAAGCACAGAAAAATTCCTTTTTCGAGATATTTTTGAGTACGGGGGGTAGATTATAGAAAGGGAAGGTGTTAGCACCCTTTCTATCCGTAGTTATCTACGGGCTCTTAGGTACTTGCTCAATTGTTTTCAAAATTTGTTTTCTTTGTGCTTGTGGGTTTGAAAAAGTTTTTGTTTGAAACTTCGATTTAACTCTTGCTTCTGTCCTCAAGAGTGTAATGAAGTGTTTTGAAAACTTTGTTTGAAAAGGTGTAAGTGTGAAAGAGTTTTGTTTTTTGAAAGAGCAAGTATCTAAGAGCTATCTACCTACTCAAAAAAGGAATCGTTCTATGCTAATTTCCTTTAGACAATGCTATCCCACTATTAGTGAGTAGGTAGCACTGTCGTTGGAGTTTGGGGGTCAATTCGAATGCGGGACATATAGTCACTAAAGCAATGTTAGGACGCCTTAGCGGTAACCCTAATGTCTTAGATCATTTGTTTGAGGAAACAATATCCGAGGCAACCATTTCGAGGTGACTATGATCTTTTAGACAAGAGGACGACCTCTAAAATGACCTATACTCAATGACCGTGTACGAAGGCAACCAAGTGGGGTGTACCCTAGGAGTGCGCATGTGCGAGTGTGTCGTTTTCAGTTATTTTTATCTTTGCACATGTTAAGGGTGATCTAATTTGATTTTAAGATTAACATTCAGTCTTGTCATGCAAACCCTATTATCAAACATCTAGCAGTTATAATTTGCGGAAATAAAATGCGGAATTTAAATTACAAGGCGTCGGGTATTTACATCGCCAAAGACAAACCCTTTGAAAAATAAAGTAAAGCGGTAAAAATAATTAAATGTCCTATTTAACTATTACAATCTGGAAACAGATACATCAATATGGATAAAAATAAATAAAGCGCGCGGGAAATTAAATCGAGTGCGAATTAGGGTTTTGACCCTTTTTAAAGAAAAATATTTTTTGTGTTTTGTTGTTTTTATTTTAAGAAAGAAATTAATCCTAAGTTAAATAACTAAATTAAATTAATAAATTAATTAAATGAAAAATAAATTATTTTTGGAGTTTTTGATTATTTAAGAAAGAAATTAAAATAATTAAGTTAGTAGTTAAAAACCTAATTAAATCTAATTAATTTTAATTATTTACAAAAATAAATTAAAGTTTTCTAATTAAAAACCTAATCAATTAATAAGTTTATTAAGAAAAATAAAAGTTTAAAATTTGATTGAAATAAAAATATTTTTGTGATTTTATTTAATAAAAAAAAAGAATTTTGTGATTGGTTAGAAAATTAATTAAATGAAATAAAACAATTAAATAAAATAACAAAATAAATAAAAAGAGAGAGGAGTTGGGCCTGATTAGGAGGTGTAAGGAGCAATTTTTTGCTGGCCCATTTGGACTTTTTCTGATCCAGTACACGCATGTTGACCTGGCTCATGGTGCTCCTTTGATTGCTGACCATCAGATCTGGCCATTGGCCATCTGGCACTTGGATTGGTGTGGGCATATGGTGGATTGCAAGCTTGAGCGTGCACTGGAATACCTGGAAAATATGAAGAAAACACAAATTGCTGGAGGCAGGGATCGAACCCCTGACCTCCAGCCTTGGAATGCTTTAATGCTTACATGGCAACCGCTGGGGTGTGTTGTTGTTTGTTTATTAATAATACAAATAATACATTATATCAAAAAATAAATATGATGCCAGAACAAAATAAAAAACGCGCGCGATTTTGAATCAACCAATGGACGGATGACACGAATTCATCCCTGTCCTCCAAAACCTGCAAAAATTACCTGCGGATTTGCATCCGCAGCTAAAAGCGCAGCCTTGTTCTAAAATCCTCTCCAGGCCATATAAATACATTCCAAGAACATCGTTCAATTCGTCATGACCTCCTGATCACAACCATGTTCTTCTTATGGGCCAATTGTACCTGAAATAGAAAGCCATAAAACCCAAACAAGGAACCCTAACTATGGTGATTTTCCATACAGAGCACATAAATGAAATTGGCTATTACCATTAGTTTGCAAATGATATGAGGGTTACAAATATGCTATTAGTTTTCTCAAATAATGCCAGAATAAATCAAACCGATTTCAAGAACAAGGATCGTTTGCGTGAGACTTACAACATGCATAAGGGCCTGATAATGCTTGGTTTTGATTGGGATAGCTTGTGTGCGTTGCCAGGAATCGATTGAGATACGTCTCGCGTCCTAAAACTGCCTCTAACCTGGATTTTGATTTCCAACTTTTTTGTGAATTTTTGCAAAGTGGTTATGCCTCTACAAGTGATTGTCAACCCTTATTTCGTGTGCTTTAGCTTGCTTATGTATTACTCAGTGCATTAGGTTTACAAACTTGGTCCAAATCTTGCCTTATCAATGCTTGCATATTTGATTTGATCTCCATTTACAAACTTGCCAAATTTGCTTAATTCCAATCTTTTTGCACATGATTCACTTGATACAAATTTGATGATGACAATAGCTGTATTTGGAGCCTGAAATCAACACAAGATCTTGGTTATCAATGCCTTTTGATTTTTATTTGATTTAAATCAAATTAATTCAAATAAAATCAAAATAATTAATAAAAAAATGATATGGACACATGGCTGGAGCTAGGGCACGTGGGAAATAATGAAAACTCAAATTAAGTGGAAAAGAATGGGCCCATTTGGCAAAATTTGAAGTTTTGGGGATAATTGACTTTTGGCAATTTTGCAAAAAAGTCCAACTTCAACAATGCATAACTTCCATAATTTAGCAACTTGTGACTTTTGATGATTTGAGAGTTTTTCTTGATGAGTCATGATCAACCCTTGATTAAATAATGAATATGACTTCAAAATGTTGATGTTGACAAAAAAAATATTGATGTTTGACTGTATGTTGACCACAATTGACATTTTGCCCAATACAGTTGATTTTTTGTCATCTGAACCATTGACTAAGAAACCTTATGATGCAAGGCTTGAAATTTTGTATGAGCATTCTTGGGATATATAAGAGAACATGAATTCCATTTAAGACCTTTTAAACCCAAACTTCCTTGTGTAAAGTGAAAGCCTAGTTGTGGATCCATTGCATAGGAGGAGAATTTGTCAGATCAATTCTTGAGAAACCTTTAGCATTTGGGAACCCTAGGAGGATGTCTTGAATAAAAATGAGAGGGAAAATTTTGGGTTACAACAACTGCCCCTGTTCAATCTTCTTAAACCTGAAGAGTTAGATTGGCATGTTCGCCATTCGCGATCTGAAGGTAGAAAATGATTGAACATCTATGTGCCCAGAAATTTGCACTCACTTGTGCAAGAAGTAACGTTGTTGATTGATTGTATTTCTTGAATGGGCTTAAAGATGCCATTCAGAGAGATCGTGGAATGTCGTTAGAGATGGGCTTATGGATGCCATCTAAAGTATCCATTGATAGAAGTATCAGAATGAGTTTATGCTTGGTTGTATCTGAAGAATGCTTTCCATAATGAATCTCTGGGGAAGGTGATTGAGTAGTTGCTCATCAGATTTAGTCTCTGAGGGAGATGTTTGTCATGTAGATAGTCACCCCATCTTGTTTCGGGAATTAATCTACAATTTATTTTTGTTGGTAAACTCATCCTGTTTCGGGAATTCATACCACCTGGTGATAAAGATGGTTGTCCCGTCCTATTTCGGCAATCGATCTTCACCTGGTCATAATGATAGAAATATAGTTTCCCCGTCCAGTTTCAGGAGTTAATCTTTGCTCGGTCATATAGATAGTTTCCCTGTCCTGTTTCAGAAATTGATCTTTGACCTGCTTATGTAGATAGTTGCCCCGTCCTATTTTGGGAATTGATCTATAATTTGTTTTCACAGATAGTTGCCATGTCTTATTTCATGAATTAATTTGTGTCTGGTCATATAGATAGTTTCCCCGTCTTGTTTTAGGAATTAATTTGTGACTTGTTCGGAAATTGTTGATGATATTCGTCTGTTTGTAGACTTTTACCTGAAAAGATAAAAAGTTAGTTGTATGCAATGTCATGATGTATGTAATGCATTGCGTAATGATGTTCTAAAAATAAATGAGAGTGTAATATGTGTGTTGCATGCATATGATATGATACATGTAAATGATGTATGTATGTGAGATGTCATGAAGCGTATTGGTAGCTTTGTATAACATCTTTTACTGGGAAAAATAAATCCCTAACTACTGCTGGGGATGAAGAATATGTGTAATCTTCAATCTTGTTTAGAATTTCTCCGTTGGGGATTCCTGTTTTCTATATGAGGAAACTCTGATGGGGAATGCTGATTTCTGTTTGGGAGGAAGAGTTCAAGAACATTGGTCGTTCATCGATCTACTGGGGAGTTTAATTCTTATATACCCTGACTGGGGATAAAAGAGATGGATAACCTTTTGAGGTGCTATCTGACTGAGTTTCTGATATGGATGCCAACTCCTATGGGGAGGATATAGTTAAATGATATCTGGTCCAGTTTCAAATTTTGTAGCAACTCTCTAGGGATAGTTGTCTGGATTGTCCTTCACTAGAGAGATGAATTTTGCCGGTGGTTTGTAGTAGTCAGAGAGATAGACTCAGGCTAGGGAGACTGTATTCTGTTGGGGAAGTAAAACCTGTTAGGGAAATAAACCCCGCTGGAGAAATATTCTATTGAGGAAATAAGCCCTGCTGGAGAAGAGAATTCTGCAGGGGTTTTTTATAGTTGGAGAAATAAACACAGTTGGGGAAGAGAATTCCTGTGAACTGTGTTGATGACATAATGTTTGATGAAGATTGGGTCTCCGTAGATTGGCGATGTTGTTGGGGAAAAGATCATACTCCTTTATCCACTAGAGGGATCTGCTGGGGAGTGTGATTTAGGCATTTCAGACTTGCGGGGAATGTATCTTTGTTGAAGACGAGCTTGTGAAGATGACTCTAAGGGGATTTTTCTGTGGAGGTTTGTAGATGACTTTAAAATTATCCCAACTCTTAGACTCTTGAGTAAATGTTGATTCATGTTTCTATGCATATATTTGTTAACAGTAATCACATTCATATGCATATGTTCATTCAAATTTAGTAATTGGATGTTTTTGCGAATCAAAACAGAAAAAGTAAAACAAAATTTTGAAATTTGAAATTGTATTCGTATTGATATTTTGCCTATAAACAAGAGTTTTGTACAAAGAGACAGAAATCCTAGTAAGAGGAAATCATCGTAAAATGAAAAGAGTACAAAGTAAAACACAAATCTATGTGGAAATAATCTCGTCGAGTTTCGACTCTGCTATTTCCCTTATGCCTTTGAGGATCTCATCCCTCACTATCGAAAGAAGTTGACTGAATTGATCTGCACCATTCAAACTTGAAGTTGGTAATAAAGCTTGTTGTAAGTGATCCAATGGTACATAGTCGTACACTTTAATCCATAACTTTTGCATGGACCACTATTGTACCCCAAAATTTGCCCTCCCATATTTCTCAATACATGTCAAGAATAATCTTCAAATGGCTCAAGATTGCTCAAGAGTTGGACAGTCAAATCATCTCCTAAGGCAATCAAGTCAAAATTAGGGTTTTGTGTTGCATCAAGGTCCTTACATCCAAATGACCTCAAGTTCTCCCCAATGTCCTAATATGTTCTTAAGTTCATCCATGTCAAATTTCAAGCCTTGCAGAGAAAGTTTGACCAGTCAATTGCTCAAGAAGTCCAAAAATCGACTGTGCTAGGGCAAAAGTCAACTGTGACCCAAATACAGTCAAACCTCAAGATTTTTTGTCAACATTCTAATTTTTAAGGATAATTCATCATTTTATCAAGGGTTGATCATGATTCATCAAGTATTGCTCAAGATTCATCAAGATTCAAAAGTTGCTAAATTAGGGTTTTGCAGGAAAAGTCAACTCAACTTTGACCAAGCATAACTTTCTCATACTTTATGAGGAATGACCCATCCAAATCTCATTTTTAAGAGGATGAAATTTCATACAATCCATCTTCACACCCCAAGATCAATAAATGCACTCACAAGAAGTTAAAAATTTGGACATTATAGGTCATTTTTGAAAGTCAACAAAAACACCTTTTTTTCCAAAGCTTATAACTTGATCATGGAAGATCAAAATGAGATGATACCAAAAGGGTTGGTTAGAGGACATATCAAGGTTTCTAAAAAGTCCAAGAACACTTCAAAAAGTTCAAAATTGAAGGAGTTATGCATTGTTGAAGTTGGGCATTGTTTCAAAATTGCCAAAAGTCAACCATCCTCAAAACTCCAATTTTTGACAAAAGGGCCCACTTTTTTCCACTTGATTTGGTCTTATCACACCACAGACGTGTCCCATCTTCAATTTCATGGCCATTCATTTATTTTTCTATTTTATTTAAATTTTTATTGATTTAATTCATTTTTAATCAATATTAATTCAAATAAAATCTAAAAATTGATGGAATGAGATCTTTGTGATCATTACAGCTTGCAAATATCATGATAAACTCAATCAAACTCGTGCCAAGTCAAAACATGCACAAAATCTTGGATTTGAGGCAAATTTGGAAACTTGATAATGATGATTAAATCAAATCTTGATTCTTCAATGCTCATGGATTAAGGCCCAAGTTTTTAACCTAATGCAGTCCTTATTACATACACAAGCCATAGATAACAAGAACATGAGCTAAAACTGCAAGAAATGTCCAGACAAAGTTTGAAAAAAGATTGGAAAACTTGGAATCTGAAATCAATATTAGAGCACGATTCAGTCCAAAATCTGGACATAGCCTTCTTGCCTGGCATTCACTGAAGCCAAAGGGATCAAAATCGAGCCTTGAAGCAGCCCCAAACTCCCTGTAAGTCGTCACGAACATGGCTCTGAACATGGCATCGTAAATCCATTCTCTTGCATCTTTTTGCCATTTTTTTGTACAATCGTGCTCAACATCAAATTTCTAACATGTCTGCATTATTCAATTTTATTTTCATGGCCTCTAATGTGATACCCGAACCTAGGGTTTCCAAGTTTTGTTTTTAGGCATTTTTTGTACAGGTGCAATCAAGGCAAACCATGGCCATATTTGTGTTCAGTGGAAAGAGACGAAGCAAGCCTTGGTCTTAGAATTGATTTTTACAGCCTAAGGTGGATTTTAGAAGTAAGCTATGAATTTTGATGCGGAATCAAATATGCAGGAAAAAAACACAGGGTTTGTGGAAGAAGATGAAGACGTGGCTTGTCTTCATTGGCCCGTTCAAACCAATTTAGAGAGTTTTTTTTTATTTTCAGTATATTGCTTGCTTTACCAATATAATATTATCTATCTATTCCATTAACAAAGAAATGCAGTGGTTGAGTTGGCAAGGGAGGCGTGTCAAAGTCCATTGGGACCTGGGTTCGAATCCCAGGTCCCCCTAAACGCTTATTATTATTTTGTTTCAGGCAATTCCATGCAGTGCTCAAAGCAAGGCTCACCATATGCCCTTGTCTAGATGCTAGCCAGGTGGCTTCAGATCAGATCCATTGGTCAAAACTGCAAGCTCACCATACTCTCCAGTCAACAAGCGCATAGGGAACTGGCAAAGTCAAACAGGCTGAATGAAAGTGGGCCTGGAAATTGCAAATCATACCTCCTATTTGGGCCCAACACCCCCCCCCCCCCCCCTTTGGTTATTTCTTTTCTTTTAACGTTCTATTTATTTACTTGATTTATTTTTCTTAATTAATTACTAATCAAAATAATTAATATTTTTCCTAATAAAATCAGAAAACATAAAAAATAATATTTTTATTAATTTAACTAATTTCACTTTATTTTTGTAAATAAATAATTTAATCAATTTAGTTTTTAATTAGGTATAATTTTAACATTTTTTGCAATAAATTATAATTAATTAGAATATTAGGTTTTAACAATTTTAATCATTTTATTTTTATTTCCTTAAATATAAAAAAACCCAAAAATATATTTTCTATTTAATTAATTAATTAACTTAGATTCAATTTCCATTTAATTCAAAATAACAAAAAAATTGCTTTCTTTCAAAGAAGGGTCAAAACCCTAAAAACACTCCGATTTAATTTTCTCGCACGCGTTTCATTTTTTATCCAATATTGTAATTGCTTCCGGTATGTAATAACGTTTAATTAGGACTTTTAATTATTTATCGCTTTTATTTACTTTCCGCAATTTAAATTAAAGGGTTTGTCTTTGGCGATGTAAATACCCGACGCCTTGTAATAGCTAGATTTACTTTCCGCAATTTAATTTCCGCACAATATTAACTGCTAGATGTTTGATAAATAGGTAATGCATGACAAAATCAATCTTTAACTTAAAATCAACAATAGCTCACCATTAACATGTACAGATAAAAATTAACCGAAATAACACACTTGCACATGCCACTCCTAGGGTACACCTCACTTGGTTGCCTCGAACGTGGTCATTGAGTATAGGAAGTTTTAGAGATCGCCCTCTTGTCCAAAGATCATAGTTGCCTCGAAACGGTTGCCTCGGATAAAATGATCTAAGACATTAGGGTTACCGCTAAGGCGTCCTAACATTGCTTTAGTGACCACACGTCCCTTAATCGAATTGACCCGAAAACTCCAATGGCGGTGCTACCTACTCCTCAATAGTGGGATAGCACTATCTAAAGGACATTTGCACATTTTAATTCCTTTTTGAGTAGGTAGATGGTTCTTAAGTACTTGCTCCTTTTAAAACAAAACAAAGCTTTTCGCACTTACACTTCTTTCAAACAAAAAACTCTTTTCAAACCCACAATCACAAAGAAAAGCAAACTTTTGAAAACACAATGAGAAAGTACCTAAGAGCCCGTGGATAACCACAGATAGAAAGGGTGCTAAAACCTTCCCTTTCTATAATCTACCTCCCGAACCCGAGAAATATCTCAAAAAGGAATTTTTCTGTGCTTTTGTCCTTTCCTTGTTGGATAAAATAAAAAACGGTGGCGACTCTTGCTTACCGCGAAATTTTGCGAAAACAAACGCAAACGCGAACCAGCATTCCAAAACAGTCAGTTCTCATTCCCACCAATCACAACCACCCTTTCGGGTTTTCAGTCCACCGGGATACCCTTGTTTTCCCAAGCCACCTTTTTAGGTTTTCAACTTGCTGGGTGTACAATCTTTTATATATATCCCTGATTTTTGTCCGAACCCTTTTGGTTCACCGGGATGCCCTTATTTTTGCCTAGGCCAGTCAACCTGGCGGGTCGTTTTCATGTGTAGTATTTTTTTACTATGTCTGCATTCACATGGTGCGGAAAATCTTCACCGTCCATGGTGGTAAGTATCATGGCATCGCCAGAAAATATCCTCTTGATTACAAATGGCCCTTCGTAGGTGGGAGTCCATTTTCCCCTGGGATCACCCTGCAGTAGGATGATGCATTTTATTACCAAGTCATACTTGATGTTGACTTTCTTATTGAAGGATATGATCATACGCTTCTGATACATCTGACCGTGACAGATAGCTTCCAATATCTTCTCGTCAATCAAATTCAATTGGTCTAGACTAGTCTGAATCCATTAGTCTTTGACTAAATCTGCATCTTTCATAATTCTCAGAGAAGGAATCTGAACTTTGACAGGTAGGAGAGCCTCCATACCGTAGACCAGAGAGAATGGGGTTGCCCTAATTGATGTTCGTGTTGAAGTGCGGTAGCCATGAAGTGAAAATGGTAACATCTCATGCAAGTCTTTATACGTCACTGTCATCTTCTATATAATCTTCTTGATGTTCTTATTGGCGGCTTCCACTGTGCCATTCATCTTCGGTCGATACGAAGAAGAGTTGTGGTGCTTGATCTTGAACTGCGTGCAGAGTTCCATGATCATAGTATTGTTAAGATTGGTACCATTGTCTGTAATAATCCTTTCGGGGATGCCATATCGATAGATAGTGTTATGCTTAATGAACCGGGTGACGACATTCTTGGTAACGGAGGCAAAGGAGGCTGCTTCAACCCACTTCGTGAAGTAATCAATAGCAACAAGGATGAAACAATGTCTATTAGAAGCAGTAGGCATGATTTCTCCAATCATATTAACACCCTACATTGTGAACGACCAAGGAGTAGTCAAGAAATTTAGATGTACTCGAGGCACATATACTTTGTCAGCGTAGATTTGGCATTTATGACAAGTACTTGAATGATGATGGAAATCAGTTTCCATAGTCAACCAATAGTAACCCACTCTTAGAATCTTCTTAGCCATAGTGTGTCCACTAGAGTGAGTACCAAACATACCTACGTACACATCTTCCATAATTTTCTCCGCTTCCTTCTTGTTTATACAACGAAGCAGAGTCGAATCATGATTACGTTTGTACAGAACCCTGTTACTCAGGAAGAACTTGCCTGAGAACCTCTATAGGAACTTCTTGTCATTGATACATGCCCCCTCGGGGTACTCTTGATCCTCAGGGTATCTTTTTACTTCATGAAACCAAGGATTATTTTCTACTCTGTTAGTGTCAACTTTATAGTAGTGTGCCGGTTCGTCTAGCCTCTCAATGGTAATTCTGGGAGCCTTGTTGTCCTATATGAATTTTAAAATAGATGACATTGTATCTAATGTGTCTGCCAACTGATTCTTCTCGTGGAATATGCTAAAAAGTAATCTTCTCGAAGTATAGAATTAGTGTCAATACATGCTCCTTATAAGGAATGAGATTCAGGTGCTTAGTATCCCATTCTCCCTTGATTTGACTGATTACCAGGGCTGAATCCCCATATACATTCAAGAACTTAATCTCAAGTCAATAGCAGCTCTGATGGCCATGATGCACACTTCGTATTCGGCCATGTTGTTGGTACAGTCAAAGCAGAGTCTGGCAGTAAAGGGTATATAGCAACCCGGGGGAGAGATAATTACAACACCAATTCTATTGCCAAGTGTGTTAGAAGCTCCATCGAAAACCATAGTCCATCGGGATCCTGGCGCAGGTCCTTCATATGGTCCAGGTTCTTCACAATCCGTTACTAGTATAATATTCTCGTCCGAGAACTCGAAGTTCATAGATTGGTAGTCTTCTACATCTTGATGAGCCAAATGGTCTGCTAGTACACTTCCTTTGATTTCCTTCTGGGTGGTGTACATAATGTCGTATTCTGTTAGGACCATTTTCCATTTTGCTATTCTTCCGGGAGAGAGGGCTTCTCGAATATGTATTTGACGGGATCCATTTTAGAGATCAATAGAGTAGTATGAGTCAACATATATTGTCTTAGTCGGCGAGCAGCCCATGCCAAAGTGCAACAAGTTTCTCGAGCAGTGAGTCTCTTGTTTCACAGTCAGTAAATTTTTTGCTAAGGTAGTATATTGCACGCTCTTTTCGACCAGACTCGTCATATTGGCCCAGTACACACCCCCGTTGAGTTATCTAACACTTTTAGGCACATAATTAGAGGTCTTCCTTCAACTGGTGGCATTAGAATTAGAGGTTCTTATAAGTACTCCTTGATCTTGTCAAAGGCTGTCTGACAATCGTCGTTCCATTTTACTACTTGATCTTTCTTCAGCAGCTTGAATATTGGCTCACAAGTAGCAGTCAAATGAGAAATGAATCGAGCAATGTAATTCATCCGTCCCAAGAAACCTCTTACTTCCTTCTCGATAAGGGGAGGAGGAATTTCTTAAATAGCTTTGAGTTTGGAGGGATAAACCTCAATGCCTTTACCACTGACAACAAAACCCAGATGTTTATTGGATCTTACCCCAAAGGTGCAGTTGTTCGGATTCAACCTTAGCTTGTACTTATTCAGTCTCTCAAACAACTTGTGTAGATGGTCAATATGCTCTTCTTCAGTTTAAGATCTGGCTATCATATCATCGATGTAGACCTCTATCTCGTGATGGATCATGTCATGGAATAAAGCTACCATGGCACGCTGATATGTTGTGTCGGTGTTCTTTAACCCAAAAGGCATAACTTTGTAGCAGACAGTGCCCCACTGTGTGAAAAAGGTAGTTTTCTCCATGTCTTCAGGTGCCATATTAAGCTGATTATGACCTGAGAAGCCGTCCATAAAATAGAACATATTATGCTGAGCAGTGTTGTCAACCAGAACATCAATATGTGCAAGTGGGAAGTCATCTTTGGGGCTCACCCTATTTAGGTCCCTGTAGTCTACACACATACGTACCCTGCCGTCTTTCTTTGGTACCGGAACAACATTTGCAACCCATTGAGGGTACGATGTAACAACCAAGAAACCTGCGTTAAATTTTTTCATAACCTCGGTCTTGATCTTTTCTGACATCTCGAGACGCATGCGATGAACCTTCTACTTTATTGGAGACATACCTCTTTCATCGGCAGACGGTGAACCATAATATCAGTATCGAGCCCTGGCATGTCTTCGTATGACCAAGCAAATATCTCAACATATTCATGCAATATTTGTATTAACCTGTTCTTGACACTATCCTCTAAGTTGGCGCCTATCTTGACTTCTTTTCTGCCTATTTCAGTACCCAAGTTTACAATTTCAACTAGCTCTTCATGTGGTTGAATAGACTTTTCCTCTTGCACTAACAGTCTAGAAAGCTCTCTAGGTATTTCACCATCTTCCTCACCTTCGTCCTCGGCTCGGTAGATCGTATTTTCAAAGTCATAAGTTGCAATAGCAGAGTCGTTATCAACGGGATCCAGAGTGGACATGGATCTGCAATGTATTGTATGGGTGTGTGTAAGAACATATAGAAATTTGAAAGTGATAAAATGAAAGAAAGACAAAGAGGGAAAAATCTGAATGCTAAACGTCCAATGCTTTATTAAATGAAGATATGTTTATGAAATGGCAAACCTTAACAAGTGGACCATTATGCCCCGGGTAAGGCACAAGGCTTAAAGTCATTGGTTAAATAAATTACATAACCAAAACTTTGTAAACAATAAAACACAAAGTAGCTATTACTCCTGGCTAAAGGAGATAGAGATAATGTCTCGAGTCCTCCAGTTGTTAGGTCCATTACCGATGGTGGTAAAGATCTAGCTGTGAAGATCATAATCACTGTCAGCATCTTCTATAGCATTGACTTCGTTGTTGCTGACACGGAATGGTGGTCTTCCAGCACGAGCACGACGAACAACCCTATGTCCATCTTCTTCTACAACAACTTTAGCATCCTTCAAAGAAGCCATTCTGGGTGGAACCCTGGTAACCTTGGGAATGGCGGAGACATCTTCAGTAACGGCTGGATGGATAACTTCAAAAGTCTGACAGGGAGTCTCAAAGAATTCACCATCCATCTCTACATATCAGAATGAGTTCAAGTGGTTAACCATATACTCTTCTTCTCCACAGACTATAACAATCTTTCCCTGCACGGGATACTTTAGCTTCTGGTGTAAGGTTGAGGTAACAGCGCCAACCCCATGGATCTAGGGGCGTCACAGTAAGCATGAATAAGTTGGCCGAATGTCCATTACATAGAAGGTAGATTCAAAGACCTGTGAACCTAACTTGATCAGGAGATCCACTTCTCCGTGTACCATCCTTTTTGATCAGTCAAAGGCTCGGACTATAATATCAATGGGTTTCAGTACAACCCTTTCATAATCCAGTCTATCAAGAGCACCCTTTGGTAGACCATTCAACAAAGAGCCAATATCAACCAATATGTGAGCCAGAGTAGTTCCCATGCATTCAATGGAGACATACAGTGCCTTGTTGTGATTTCTTCCCTCAGGAGTTAGGTCAGCATCAGAAAAACCTAACCCATTGTCAGTCTTCAAGCTAGCAACATATTTCTCAAATCGATCGATAGAAATCTCTTGTGGCACATGAGTAGACTTCAATAATTTCACCAAAGCTTGTGCATGGGCTTCAGAACATAATAACAGGGATAACATAGAGATCTTAGATGTGGTCTTCCCCAGCTGTTCAACGATCTTGTAACCGCTCTTTATGAATAATCTTCAAAACCTACTCCAACTCTTGCCTAGAGGTCTCTTCAACTACAACTTCTTTAGGCGCCTCCATCTGGGCTGGCTCTGTTATTTGCTCTTTGCCCCGAGCCTCAGTAGTTTACTTAGTAGCAGTAACTCGAACAAGTGTAGAAATAATCTTCAGAGAGATTTCTGGGGAGAAAACCCTTCCACTTCTAGTAACCTTATCGGTCCCAACAATATTGTCAATGTTGGAATCAGTAGTTTTAACACTTTCATCTTCAATAGTTGGTAGTTCTTTCTTGACGCCATGGTAGTAGACGTCGGATCCATAGTTCCAAGGAATAACTTTATTCGAAGAATAAGGGATAGGTCCATGTGTATTGATGATCAGAGGAGAAGCTTTTGGATTGGCAGTAATCCTTATAGGACCTTTGGAAGTGATCCTGAGAGGAGTACCAAAAATTATAGATATGTCTTAAAATAGATTCTTAGTTGACGGAATCTTCTCAATACATCCCGACAATAAACCGGCCTGTAACAGATTCCTCTTGACAATTGGTAGGGGAGTAACCAATTCACTTACAGTAGCAACATAAATAAAACCGTCAATAGCACTTATGACTTTGTCATGCTTCGACATATGTGCAGTAATTACATTCGGAGTTTCTGGAGGATCAAAACCAATCTCTTTGTTGTCAATCATGTCTTGAATTTTGTTTTTCAAGGCCCAACAATTGTTGGTGTCGTTCTCAAGACTGTTGGAATGGTAGGCACACTTTGCATTCAAATTGTAGCAAGGAGAGGAGGTGTCGGGGTTCTGAGGAGGCTCTCTCACTATTATCAACTCCGCTTTCAGTAAATGTTGTAATGCCTGGGATAGTGGCATGCTGATCTTCGTAAATTGTCTTCTCGGATCGTCTGTCTTATGTTGATTGCCTCGTTGTTGTTGTTGAACATGCATGGCATTAGAAATTAACACAACTCCTACAGATTGGTTGCGATCAATTTTAACATGGCCCTTTTGGCCATAAACAATATTGGTCTCCTTCTTACCATCGAATGTCTTCCTCACAACACTTGAAGACACAACCACTGGAATTTTCTCTCTCTTGATTCCAATTTCGACATGTTCTCCAATTAGAATCACCTCAGTGAAATCAGATGAGGATATTCCAATCAGATGGTTAAAGAATGGCCCTGTCAAAGTGCCCATGAACATATCAACTAGCTCCCTGTCATACAAAGGAGGTTGTACTCTTCCGGCTAGATCTTTCCATTTTTGGACATATTCTTTGAACCCTTCATTCGAGCCCATGGACATATTTTATAATTGCACACGAGTTGGTGCAAGGTCAGCATTGTATTGATACTGCTTGTAAAAAAGCAGCAGCCAGGTCTTACCAAGTACGAATGTTGGTTCCTTCTAACTGGTAGAACCATTCAAGTTGTGTACCAGACAAACTTTCTTGGAAGAAATGAACCCATAAGTTTTTGTCAGTAGTATGGGGTTGGATCTTCCGAACATAAGATCTCGGATGAAGCTTAGGACAAGACACACTATAATATTTAGCAAAAGTGGGGGTCTTGAATTTGTGAGGGATAACAACCCCCAAGATAAGACCCAACTCTTCAAGGTCCACTCCAGGCACTTTCTGTATCTCCATAGAATTAAGTCGATCTTCCAGCTGCTTGTATTTGTCGTTAGCAGGAGGATATTGCTCATCAAAATAGTCTTTATCCTAAGGAATTTTACCAGAACCATGGTTGCTTCCGCCTTCATCTTTAACACTTCGATCGTCTTCCTCTTGATTGTCATCTTCATCAGAGAAAATAACCCAGTTATGAGCTTGCTTAGGGAGGTTTTTGAACCTTCTCCTCATGTTGAGGATGACTGGTTTCCGAGTCTTCTTATTTTTGGCAATGAGCAGCATCATCTCTTTCTGCCCCTGGACTAAGTTTAAGAGCGTTTCTTGGAATTGGGCATTTTGTGCTTGGAGTTCCTTAACAGTCTATTCTAGAGCCATCTTTTACTGAAATAAACAGCAAGAAGATGAGAAAACCGGCTTATAGAGTACCTGTTATGTGATGATGTGGATGTTGTGCAAATGCAAGTGCAATGTTTTCAAGGACCTTTGTGGGATTTAAATTTGTTTAAACAAAAGGAAACAAAATAAATTTTAGTTACAAGCTCAAATTATAATTGATTTCTGTGATACGGTGGCATAACCGACTGTTTAATACTGATTTACATTTTATATTCGCAAATGTGCTGTAAGCAAGAGTCGCCACATACTTTTCTTTTATCCAACAAAGGAAAGGGTGAAAAGAACATAAAAAGACCATTTTTCGATATTTTCTGAGTAAGGGGGGTAGATTATGGAAAGGGAAGGTATTAGAACCCTTTCCATCTGTAGTTATCTACGGGCTCTTAGAGGTTTGCTCGTTTTGAAATACCTTTGTGCTTTGTGTGTTTTGAAAATGTTTGGAAAATGCCTTAGTGCGGCGATTTTCTTTGTGTTTAACTCTTGTATCAGTCCTCAAGAGTGTAAACAAAGAAGAAGTTTTGAAAATTGCTTTTGAAAAGTAGTATTTGTGTAAGTGCAAAATGTTATTTTGTAGCAAAATTCTAACAGCTATCTACTTTTATACTCGAAAAGGGTCGTTATTTTTCTCCTATCCTTTAGACAGTGCTATCCTACTATTAGTGAGTAGGTAGCCCTATCGTTGAATGTTTGAGGGACAATCGAAGGGACGTTACGACACGAAGGCAACTTGGAAATAAATTTTAGTAACTATCTTAAAGTTCTAAGATCACTTTTAACCGAGGCAACATCGAAAGGGTCATCGAGGGACTTGTGATCTTTTGAACTAGAGGACAGCCACTAAAAATTCTCACGTTTCGAGAATTGTGACTATTTTCGAAGGCAACCGAAGTGAGGTACCCTAGAGGTGCACGTGTGCCATTGATTCAATTCAGTTATTTTATCTTTTGTATTAAGGTTTGCTATCGTTTGTTTCAATCTTACCATACACGCCTAGTAACTAGTAGTTAATATTTCACAGAAAAATAAAATGCGGAAGATAAAACCTATATTATTACATGGCTTCGGAGATGGGGATTTAAAAATTTTGGGAGTGCAAAAATTAAAAGCAGAAAAATAAAAAAAACTTAATTAATCTATTACATCCTGAAGGAAGTTACAATAACATAAAAAATGCAAAAAAAAGTGTAATGCGCGAAAGAATGAAAATATGTTCTAAAACCTAGTAAGAGAAATCCATTTACTTAATTTTGATTTAAGAAAAATAATTAAGTAAAAAAAAACCTGAAAAATCTATTTTAGCAAAATAAAATTAAATAAGTTTTTTGGTTTTTCATTATGAAAAGAAAAATTTAATCTAAATTAAATCCTAATTCTAATTTATTTTAAAATCGAGAAAGACTTAAAGTTTTAATTAAATTATTTAAAAAATTAGTTTAATTAAGAAAATAAAAAAAAACTAATCTAATATTTTTTTTATGATTTTTGATTATTGTTGTTAATTAAATAAATGAAAACAAAAATTAATATATATATATATATATATATATATATATATATATATATATATATATATATATATATATATATATATATATATATATATATATATATATATATATATATATATATATATATATATATATATATATATATATATATATATATATATATATATATATATATATATATATATATATATATATATATATATATATATATATATATATATATATATATATATATATATATATATATATATATATATATATATATATATATATATATATATATATATAAACAAAACAAATGGGCATGGGGTTATTCAGCAAAACAGGGGGTGCTGAGTTGAATTTACGCTGGGCCCAGGTGTTAAAGCCCAAGTCTACCCTTGGATCCAGTGAGGGCTAGCTTCCAGGATGCATGATGAACCTTCAGATAGGATGCCTTAGATTTGATCAGAGGACATCTGGTGGTTGTGATTTGCTGGAGCATGATGAGCGCTAAGCTATGAGAAACACTGGATTCTGTATGAAATAATATGAAAATGGGAAAATATTGGACCTGGGGCTCGAACCCAGGTCCTCCCCTTCACAAGCGCACCTCATTACAAATCGTGCTGCCAATTCAATCATGCATATGATAACAATAATATATTATATACAAAAAATGTTAATATCTGGAATTTAAAAAAAAACGCGCGTAGTATTCAAACTGGCCAATCAGAGGCTGACACACTTCATCTCCTGCCTCCCTCCGTCGTCTTAGGTAGAAATACCTATAGTGACAGTTTTTGTCTATCAGTATAGCATCTTCCCTCAACAAAATCTATAATACGCAATATAAATTCTTTGAGGCAATGGGTCGATTGTCTTCAACCTCTTGCATACAATGGTACCACTGGTTGGGTCCAATTTTGGCAAATTTGGAAAACCCCATTACGAAAGTTCAAACCCTAGAAATAGAAACACTTGATTCCTGCATCAAAAACTCAATCCAACTGTATAGATAACTTGTAAATGCTCAAATGATCAATAATACATGGTCAAAACATATTTAAATTGCATGAGTTGAGCAAAACGAAAATGGAAAACGAGGAAAATTGTATGAACTCACTGTGATCGGTGGATCTGGAACTGACTGTTTAACGTTGGTTCGCGAAATGTCGCGGAAGCAAGAGTCGCCACCGTCTTTTATTTTCTCCAAATGGAAAGGACAAAAGCACAGAAAAATTCCTTATAGAGATTGCTCTCGGTTCGGGAGGTAGGTTATAGAAAGGGAAGGTGTTAGCACCCTTTCTATCCATGGTTATCCATGGGCTCTTAGATACTTGCTCATTGTGTTTTCAAAAATGGTTTGTTTGCTTTTCAACTGTGGGTTTTTAAAAAAGTTTCTTTGAAAATTCCAGTTCGACTCTTGTATCGGTCCTCAAGAGTGTTTGAAAATTTGCTTTCGAAAGCTTTTGAAAAGGTGTCGGTGTGAAAAGTCTTTTTGAATTTGTTTTGAGATTAGAGCAAGTATCTACGAGAACCTACCTACCCTAAGGAATTCGTCTGTGTAAATGTCCTTTAAAGTAGTGCCATCCCACCATTGAGAGGTAGGTAGCACCACCGTTGGAGGTGTTCGGGTCAATTCGAGGTTCGGGACATGGTGATCACCAGAGCAATAGGAAGACACCTTAGAAGCTACCCTCATGCCAGGTTCCCGGATCATGAGGACTTACTAAAACATCTTCTACTCGACGATCACCTTTCGAGGCAAGGCAACAGTGAGGCGTACCCTAGGGGTGGTGTGTGCGATTTGTGTGTCGTTTTCATGTATTTTTGTCTTTTGTCATGTTATTGGTGTTCTACGCTTATTTTTATTTTTGTCCATACATTCTTTCATGCCTTTGATTAACAGTTAAAATATTGCGGGAAAAGTAAATTCTAAGCTATTACAAAAGGCGCGGGTCCACATCGCCAAAAGTTTCTCGAACCCGATTTGACAGAAAAGATAAAGAAAGTAAATAAAGAAAATAAATTACAAGGCTTCGGGAGAGATACATAAATATTTAAACGAAATAAAATAAATATGCGAATAAACAATTAAGTCGAAATGAGGGCGTTGGACCCTTTTTGCAAAGTTAAAGTAATGAGGAATTAGTTAAAATTAAAAGAAAGAAAGAACTTGTTTTTTTTGGTATTTTTTAATGTTCTAGGATTTAATATATAAAAAGAAAGAATTAACTAAAATTAAAATAAGATGTAAACCCTAATTCTAGTGGCTTTTAATTTATTAAAAAATATTGAAGTTTTTAACCTAAAATTAATCCTAATTTTTACATGCAATTTAATTATAAAAATAAATAAAATAAATAATATTAGATATTTGATTATCATGAAAGAAAAATAAAAAGATGAAAATTAATTAAACCTAATTCTACATTTTTTAGATTTTTATTAAAAGTATTAAAATTAAAACCTAATTTACACTAAGTTTAATTACATGCAAATTTATTTAAGAAAATACTAAAATAAAAATTATTTATTGTTTTAACTCTTTTCTGATTTTTTATGATATTTTATATTTTGTGAAAATAATTAATTAACTAAACAAATAATAGTTAAAAGAAGATAAAAATAATGAAAAGATAAAAAATAACAAAATTTTGCAAACCTTGGGGGTATCAGTCCCCAGATGGGAGGTATAGCCCAAGCAATTCTGGCCCATTAGCATGGTCCGTTTGACTTTTCCAGTTAGCGTGCTGGCACATTGACTCACGTCTACGCTGTTCTCTAATTCTCAGCCTTTGGATTGACCCTGATATGCACATGGACGGTTTGATCTGGAGGGCGTATGGTACGCTTGGATGTTGAACCTGCATGTGAAGATTTATTGAAAAATAATATTGAAGTAATGAAGACCTGGGACTCGAACCCAGGTCATTAACTTTACCAACAACTTCGCTTGCCATCTGATCCAACCAACGCGCTTGTATTCTAAACATCAAACAATTAATATAAAATAAAAACACACATTGGCAATGTTTTTAGCGCGAAATTTAAAAGAGCCAATGATTGCTGGCCACGAGTTCGTCTTCTTCGCGTGTTTTATTTTCCTGAAATAAGAACATATTAAGCAACGGTTTTCTGAGCGTTTTCTTAGGCTGGTTTTGGAAAAATAACGATTAGCCCTATGGGCTCCATAAATTAGGCGCGAGGGTATGTTTGAGATCGTCCAGACGCGCTGAGTTGAATGGTGGTGGTCTTGAGGGCCAATTTTTCCTCATTCAAAAACCCCTAATCCAAGGTCCTGTAAACCCTAGAAAACGATAATGGTGAAATCGTCTACAGCTTGCAAAAACTCAATCAAACACATGGGTTAGCTTCAGAAGTGCATAGGGAATATGAATCAATGAATAAAATGTTATGAAAATGCATAGATTTGAAAACACGATTATGAATTTTTCATGAGATATTTCAAGTTCTGTATACCAATTCCTTAAGCTTTGAAGAATGTTCTTGATTGGGAAATGTTCAGTGATGCTTGAGGAAGCTAATGAGATAAAAATCGTGCCTTAAATCAACCTGCAAAGATGTTTTCAGTTCTGAGTTTTTTTGCAAAAAATTCCAATTTGTGAATGGAGTTTTCTGAGCAGCTGCGTGTGTAATGATGATTAGGTTTGTGTTTTGGCTTTTGTATTGAGTCAATTAGGTCAACAATTCTGAGCAAAATCTCTTTCATTGATGGTTTTGAAGATTTGATTTTCAAGCTTTGTTTTTTCAATCTTTTTCATACAATTTTGTACCAATCATGATCCAATCATTCCAAATCTTTCCATGTTGAATTATGCACGAATTATTGAGTAGATTACATGTGCAAAAAGATTTGATAGGTTAAGTTAAGTATTTTTCATATATTTAATTGATTTAAATGAATTATTATAAATAAAAATTCAAATAAATAAATAAAAAATGAATAAAAACTTCCCTTTGGGCCAAGTGGTCGTGCACATGCTTGGGATAATGAATTGTGGAAGAAAAATGGGCCCATTAGCAATTTTAGGTCATTTGAATCAATGTTGACTTTTCAAAATATCCAAAAATTTCCCAATTCCACAAGGCATAACTTGCTCAATTTTTAAGATTTTCTCATGTTCTTGGACATTTTGGAAAGGTCTTTGAGTCCTCTAACCAATGCCTTTGGTCCCATGTCATTTTGATTTACCAATCTCAAGTTATGTCCTTTGACTTAAAGTCCCTTTTTGTTGACTTTTGAAAATGACCTATAATGTTGAAATTGATAACTTTTTGTGAGAGAATTTATTGGACTTGAAGTATGAAGATGAGTTGTAGGAAATGTCTTTCTCTTCAAAATGAGATTTGGGTGGAATTTTTCTGATAATCCATGTGAAAGTTATGCCCTGGTCAATTTCAGTTGACTTTTCCAGTTGTCCAAACAAGGAAACTTTTGCATCTTGATGATTTTTGAGCCAAGCTTTGAGAATCATGATCAAGCATTGATCAAATGATGTTTGTGGCTTCAAAATGATATGTTGACCAAAAATTTGAACTTTTGACTGTCAAATGACCATTTTGCCCCTACAGTTGACTGTAGTGCAATTAGGGTTTTGATTGTGCAATTTTGTGCTGAATGTCTTGAAACTTGGTATGAGGCTACTTGACCATATTTGTAGGCATGTGAGACTTGATTGGACCTTCGGAAACTTCATTTTCTTGATCAGAACCCAAACCCTAGTTTTGACTGCTTAAGAGGCCCTTGTACTGTGCAACCCTTGGGGAATTTTGAAGCTTTGATTTGGCAAATCTTTGAAGAATATGGGAGGTCAAATTTTGGGGTACAACAGTTGCCCCTGTTCAATCTTCTTAGACCTGAGGATGCAGATTGGCTGACGTGCCTTTCGTAATCCGAGGGTAGAAGATGATTGAACACTAGAGTGCCCAGAAATTTGCGCTCACATAGTAGCAGTGTGATGATGGAATGGGCTTATAGATGCCATTTGAAGATTGATGAATAGGATGATGGGCTTATAGATGCCATCTGGATGTTGATCTCATAAGAGCTTCCTTAGCGAGAACCTGCATACCTGCAAAAGAAAAATGAGTACCTGACACGTTGCAGGAGCTGGTTTTCAGATGCTTGGTATAGATATGTCCTGACTGGTTACAGGAGCTGGGTCTGGAGCTTCACGAGATGATGAACGAACCAGGGATGGTTACTACCTTAGCATGAATGGTAAGAGAACCTTGGGTGACTTTAACTTCAACAACGCTCGTTGAGAAAATCTTGGTGGGAATTACCATCTTCGCAGTATCGGAAAGAGAACCATAGGCAATTATAATCTGAAAGGGAATTACATCTCACGCACCGTCGGGGAGAGGACCAAAGGAAATTATATCCTAAAAGGGAATTATCACCTCACGCACCATTGGAGAGGGAACCATAGGAAATTATAATCTGGAAGGGAATTACATCTCACGCACCGTCGGGGAGAGGACCAAAGGAAATCATAACCTGAAAGGGACTTATCACCTCACGCACCATTGGAGAGGGAACCATAGGAAATTATAACCTAAAAGGGAATTATCACCTCATGCACCATCGGAGAGGGAACCATAGGAAATCATAACCTAAAAGGGAATTATCACCTCACGCACCATCGGAGAGGGAACCATAGGAAATTATAACCTGAAAGGGAATTATCACCTCACGCACCATCGGAGAGGGGACCATAGGAAATTATAACCTAAAAGGGAATTATCACCTCATGCACCGTCGGAGAGAGAACCATTATAGTCTGATAACTTCTACTGAGTCTTCATCAGAAAAATCTGTTGGGAGTCGATTTAGCTGGACTAGAGAAGGCCTTGGACTGGATAAGAAATCTTTGGAGTCGATTAACTGAACCGGTCTAGGTCTTGAAATATGATTGAGAATTTAACTGAATCTTTCCTGAAAGGTAAAAGTCAGTCATATGCAATGCATGATATGGATCAAGCAATGATGTTCTCAACATAAATGAGATTTGTATGATATGATGCGTCTATGCATGCTATAATGATGTATGTGATGTTTTTATGAATGTGTTTTTCGTCTAGGAAAGTAAATCCTTGACGGGTGCCGGGAAGTCACTCCTGGGCTGATGTTGAAGAATAGATTTTGCTTCCGCTGGGGATGATAACTGCAAGAATACCGGTAGGAGAAGGTGACTCCGTTGAGGAATAAACTTGGCAAATGGAAGAGTCTGCAGGGAGAAAAATACTCTAGCGACCATGTTGGGGAGCGATACTCTGTGGGGAGATGGATGCTTTGTTGAATTGTTGATAGTAGCTTGCTGAAGATATCTTTGCTGTATCGGAAGTGTTGATAGACTTCGCTGGGGATAAGAAGACTGATTGGGGAGATGAACTTCAACTTTTCTGGGGAACTGAGTTGGACTCTCCTGGGGAAGTTTTGACTGTTCTTTTCGTAAGTTGAAAGAGGGAACCTGTGTAGGGTTACTGATAACGAGTCCGTGTAAAACTGCATCCTGGAATTGGAGGAAACCTGTGTAGGGTTTATTGATGATGAGCTCGTGTGAAGCTACGTCTGGAGTTGGAGAAGGAACCTGTGTAGGGTTACTGATGGCGAGTTCGTGTGAAACTGCATCCTAGAAAAAGTAAAACCTGGGTAGGGTTTCTGATGACGAGTCCGCGTAAAACTGCATCCTTGGAGAAGTAAAACCTGGGTAGGGTTTCTGATAATGAATCCGTATGAGGAATTCTGGAGGAACCGGGGTAAGGTTACTGCAGGAAAAGTCCGTGTAAAACTTCTTGATGATCCGGGGTAAGGTCATCTCGAGATAAGTCCGTGTGAGATTTCTGGAGGAACCGGTGTAGGGTTACTGATGGCGAGTTCGTGTAAAACTTCGTTTTTGGAAAGGGAGAACCTGTGTAGGGTTTCTGGGTGACGAGTCCATGTAAAACTGCATCTTGAAGAGAGGGAACCGGTGTAGGGTTGCTTGATGTCGAGTTCGTGTAAAACTACGTCCGGAGAAGGAGAACCTGTGTAGGGTTTCCTGGTGAGGTAAGTTCATGTAAAACTTCTTGATGAACCGGGGTGAGGTTATCTTGAGCTAAATCCATGTAAGACTTCTGGGGGGAACCGGGGTTAGGCTGCCGCAGAATAAGTTCGTGTAAAACTTCTTGACGAACCGAGGTAAGGTCATCTTGAGATAGGTCCATGTAAGACTTCTGGAGGAACCGAGGTTAGGTTACGGCAGGATAAGTTCGTGTAAAACTTCTTGATGAACCGAGGTAAGGTCATATTGAGATAGGTCCATGTAAGACTTCAGGAGGAACCGGGGTAAGGTTACTGCAGGATAAGTTCGTGTGAAACTTCTTGATGAACCGGGGTAAGGTCATCTTGAGATAAATCCGTGTAAGACTTCTGGAGGAACCGGGGTAAGGTTACCTTAAGATAAATCTGTGTAAGACTTTAGGAGGAACCGGGGTAAGGCTACCTGGAGGTAAGTTCGTGTAAAACTTGAGATAAATCCGTGTAAGACTTCTGGAGGAACCGGGGTAAGGTTGCCTGATTTTCACTGGCTTGTTATCAATGTTGATCTGGGATTTGTAAAGGTAGATGGTAATCATCTTTATATTGACTTTAGTGTTTTGGTTGATAGAGCAACTGGATCGCCTGGACGACTCATTATTGCCCCTGTTTCTGAGGTGAAGGGAGAAGATACCTTGGAGGTGCTTGACAAATCTTCTGGTAGACAGGTGACGAGATGCCAGGACATAGTCGTACGCTTTGATCCCTAACTTTTGCCTGGACCGCCCTTTCGGGTTTTCAGTCCACCGGGATACCCATTTTTGCCCAAGCCGCCTTTTCAGGTTTTCGACTTGCCGGGTGTACAGATTTTTTTCGTTTCATCCCTTATTTTTACCCGAACCCTTTTGGTTCGCCGGGAAGCCCTTATTTTTGCCTAGGTGTGTCAACCTAGCGGGTCTTTTGTTCATGCGTAGTATTTTTTCGACTATGTCTGTTCTCAGAAAGTAGGGAGTTGCCCCTGTTAGAAGTGTTTTGTCATGCCACCAGAAGATTTTCGACCAGGCAAGATTCGTTGTTGGAGTGCCCCAAATGACTCAGGCGGAGATTTGCCCCAGGTTGTTTGGCCTTTGAGAGATTCTCCGAATCTTGATTGGGTTGCCCCAGATGATGGACCATGGTCATGCCATGCCCCTTGATTGGAGATACTCTTGTTCATTAGACTTTCATTGTGAGAATTTCCCTGCTGTTCAAACAAAAAGTCATATGCAAACAAAGTTATGTTAAAATGCAAAGCCTATGTCTGTCTTGAAGATTTTAAAAATGCATTTTTTCAATAAAGGCAAGTGGATTTTGTAAAACGTGATGTCAACTCAAAATTTTTACAGCGAGCCTTAAGGAGTCAGGATACCTTTTGTAACAGTATGCTTTCGAACTAACCCATGCTTCAGCTAGGACTTTTAAGGGTTATAACGTGGCCTGGTTCACGGTTTAAGAAACAAAGGATAAAGGCTCAAATTTTATTTGTACCCACCCACTCTTCGTGATGTTCTCCAAACCTAAACTCAGTTGATCATACGTTGGACCTTGTTCGAGTCTTTGTCCTAATTTTCCGGTGATGATTCGGATGTTGATGATTTATTCTGAATAGGCAGTCATTTTTTGTTGTTGAGGGTTTGTAGGACCTCTTTCTTTTTTGATTTTTGTTATCCCTTTCTTTTTTTGCCTGAACTGTTTCCTTTTTTGGAATCACAGTCAGCGGGATGCCCCAGTTTTGTAAGTCTCCTTCATGGGTTTTGACTTAATGGGCTTTTCTTTATTTTGAGAGATGTAATGACTGCCTGTCCTTCCTGATTATTCGGAACCATCATTGTCTTTTGTTTATTTAAGGACCTCTTTGGTGCCATTCGTTATGCACTGGGATCAACTGAGAGAACTACCCTGCCCCAGGTTATGATAAAGGGTTTTAAATTTCGAAAAGAAAAACTCCTACTTCTTTGGCTCAGATGGGTTGACGAGGGATTATCTTCCTTATAACTCCAGTGTTTAGGAATTGAAACAATGCCTGTACCTCATCAGCGGGGTCTGTTCAAAAGCATACTGTAAAGATTGCGGTATCGTTTTCGTCATCCTCCCTCAAGAGGCTTAGAATTATTATTTAAGAGTTGATCATCAGAAAAAATATGAAAATAATTTGCATTTAGTGAATACGAATATATTGTTTCAAAACAGACATATGCGATGCATTAATGAAATAACAACGTTTGACATGAGTAAATGTTTGAACAAAAGAAAGTTACAACTTGGAAAATTCTAGTGAACAAGAAGTCCTTTCATCTCAGGGCTTGTTATTTTAACTGGTGAATTCTGTAGGGATGGCAGGAGCATTCAGCCTGACCCATCTGGGTGAAATCCACAGCTCTTTCATTAATCAGATCTTGGATCTTATTCTTCAGAGCCCAGCAGTCGTCGGTGTCATGTCCTGGACTGTCAGAGTGGTATGCACATCTTTCCTTAGGATTGTACTTTAGGGAGGTTGTGTTGAGATGCTTAGGAGGGTCCCTTAACGTCACCAGATTCAACCTCAACAATTGTTGTAAAGCTTGAGACGGTGACACATTGAGTTTGGTGAACTGCCTTTTAGGCTTGTCGGGCTTGCTCTGATCAGCCCGTTGTTCTCGGCGAGGCCGTTGTTGGACCTGTGAAGTAATAGCAGCTTGGAGAGGCCCAAACCTTTGACTTCTTGGAAGTTGATTGATGACTGGGTCCCTGACTTGGGATGGTTGCTTCACGTCTTGATGAAGCTGACTGATCATGACCCTCAACTCTCCTTGCTCCTGAGCTAAACTTTGGATGAGAGTCCTTTGCCCCAGCATCTGAGTTTTCAATGTGTCTACCTCAGCTTGTAGACGTTTTAGCCGTTCGTCCTTGTCGTCCTCAGCATTGTTCCTGACCAAAGTCCCCATGAGGAGTGTTTTCAGCTCTTCCTGCCCCTTGGATAGGCTTAGGAGGATCTCCTTGAACTGAGCCTCTTGAGCAAGAAGGTCCTGGTTATCTGGTTGGAAGGCCATTGCTGAAATAAACAGCGAGAAAGGTAAGTGACCTGCAACAAAGATACCTGTTATGTAATGATGTGTATGCATGCATGCAATGTTTTCAAAGATCTCGCGGGGTAAACAAGAAAGTTGTTAGAATTTGAATCTTGTAGCTTGATTAAAGGCACTCCATGTTGCTGAGAATCCTTCTTCAAGGGTCAAAGGCTCACCATATCCAGTGGGTCATAGCCCCTGACAACCTTGTCTAGAGGAAAATAAATCCCCTTTTGCCCCTTGCTGGACAGTTGGTTCATCATGACCTGCATCACAAGCCCTTGAGATCCTTGAAATGGGTTAGGATGTATGCAATGGTATGATGTTATGGTATGCATGGGGTAATGTGAGTAACCTTGTTATGAGTCCTGATTAAGGACTACAAACTAAAACCTACAAGAAACAAGTGTCAGGTAACCAGCATGCAGATAGTCAAGTACGAAGGCACACAAGTCACACAAGAGAAGCCCTTAGAGTTTAGGCCAGCATGAGGTCTAGGTATTACCCTCTTTCAGTTTGTTGGTTCATACCTGTCCTATCAAAGTAACCGGGTTCTTAGAGGATCCCAATATCATTGACTACCCTCAATCGGTCATAACTCCAGCATCGCAATCTTTTCTTGCGGCCAGAACCATCACGAGAGTTTAGCCTCAATGGGCGTAGCATACTGCTACTGTTCTAAAGGCCAAGTTGTGTCATTTAAGGTTCTAAGGTCTGTTGGTGCTTAATGACTCCTCAGAAGACCCATATTCTCCCCGTTTCAACACGAGGGATATCGGTACAGACCAAGGCGCCACACCAACGTAGCCACTGCTTCACCCATGTCGGTATACGCCAGACAGGTCCCTCACAGCTTATGCTACCTAAACAGGGTATCCCCAGATCCGGGTTAGGATCTATGTAACTCCCATGCAACCCACAAATTTAAAGCAGACAATTCAATACAATTGAAAACACAGTTATGAACTAACCCTAAGGTACACCTCACTTTAAGTTTAAGTCCCCAGCAGAGTCGCCAGTTCTGTGATCGGTGGATCTGGAACTGACTGTTTAACGCTGGTTCGCGAAATGTCACGGAAGCAAGAGTCGCCACCGTCTTTTATTTTCTCCAAATGGAAAGGACAAAAGCACAGAAAAATTCCTTATAGAGATTGCTCTCGGTTCGGGAGGTAGGTTATAGAAAGGGAAGGTGTTAGCACCCTTTCTATCCATGGTTATCCATGGGCTCTTAGATACTTGCTCATTGTGTTTTCAAAAATGGTTTGTTTGCTTTTCAACTGTGGGTTTTTAAAAAAGTTTCTTTGAAAATTCCAGTTCGACTCTTGTATCGGTCCTCAAGAGTGTTTGAAAATTTGCTTTCGAAAGCTTTTGAAAAGGTGTCGGTGTGAAAAGTCTTTTTGAATTTGTTTTGAGATTAGAGCAAGTATCTACGAGAACCTACCTACCCTAAGGAATTCGTCTGTGTAAATGTCCTTTAAAGTAGTGCCATCCCACCATTGAGAGGTAGGTAGCACCACCGTTGGAGGTGTTCGGGTCAATTCGAGGTTCGGGACATGGTGATCACCAGAGCAATAGGAAGACACCTTAGAAGCTACCCTCATGCCAGGTTCCCGGATCATGAGGACTTACTAAAACATCTTCTACTCGACGATCACCTTTCGAGGCAAGGCAACAGTGAGGCGTACCCTAGGGGTGGTGTGTGCGATTTGTGTGTCGTTTTCATGTATTTTTGTCTTTTGTCATGTTATTGGTGTTCTACGCTTGTTTTTATTTTTGTCCATACATTCTTTCATGCCTTTGATTAACAGTTAAAATATTGCGGGAAAAGTAAATTCTAAGCTATTACAAAAGGCGCGGGTCCACATCGCCAAAAGTTTCTCGAACCCGATTTGATAGAAAAGATAAAGAAAGTAAATAAAGAAAATAAATTACAAGGCTTCGGGAGAGATACATAAATATTTAAACGAAATAAAATAAATATGCGAATAAACAATTAAGTCGAAATGAGGGCGTTGGACCCTTTTTGCAAAGTTAAAGTAATGAGGAATTAGTTAAAATTAAAAGAAAGAAAGAACTTGTTTTTTTTGGTATTTTTTAGTGTTCTAGGATTTAATATATAAAAAGAAAGAATTAACTAAAATTAAAATAAGATGTAAACCCTAATTCTAGTGGCTTTTAATTTATTAAAAAATATTGAAGTTTTTAACCTAAAATTAATCCTAATTTTTACATGCAATTTAATTATAAAAATAAATAAAATAAATAATATTAGATATTTGATTATCATGAAAGAAAAATAAAAAGATGAAAATTAATTAAACCTAATTCTACATTTTTTAGATTTTTATTAAAAGTATTAAAATTAAAACCTAATTTACACTAAGTTTAATTACATGCAAATTTATTTAAGAAAATACTAAAATAAAAATTATTTATTGTTTTAACTCTTTTCTGATTTTTTATGATATTTTATATTTTGTGAAAATAATTAATTAACTAAACAAATAATAGTTAAAAGAAGATAAAAATAATGAAAAGATAAAAAATAACAAAATTTTGCAAACCTTGGGGGTATCAGTCCCCAGATGGGAGGTATAGCCCAAGCAATTCTGGCCCATTAGCATGGTCCGTTTGACTTTTCCAGTTAGCGTGCTGGCACATTGACTCACGTCTACGCTGTTCTCTAATTCTCAGCCTTTGGATTGACCCTGATATGCACATGGACGGTTTGATCTGGAGGGCGTATGGTACGCTTGGATGTTGAACCTGCATGTGAAGATTTATTGAAAAATAATATTGAAGTAATGAAGACCTGGGACTCGAACCCAGGTCATTAACTTTACCAACAACTTCGCTTGCCATCTGATCCAACCAACGCGCTTGTATTCTAAACATCAAACAATTAATATAAAATAAAAACACACATTGGCAATGTTTTTAGCGCGAAATTTAAAAGAGCCAATGATTGCTGGCCACGAGTTCGTCTTCTTCGCGTGTTTTATTTTCCTGAAATAAGAACATATTAAGCAACGGTTTTCTGAGCGTTTTCTTAGGCTGGTTTTGGAAAAATAACGATTAGCCCTATGGGCTCCATAAATTAGGCGCGAGGGTATGTTTGAGATCGTCCAGACGCGCTGAGTTGAATGGTGGTGGTCTTGAGGGCCAATTTTTCCTCATTCAAAAACCCCTAATCCAAGGTCCTGTAAACCCTAGAAAACGATAATGGTGAAATCGTCTACAGCTTGCAAAAACTCAATCAAACACATGGGTTAGCTTCAGAAGTGCATAGGGAATATGAATCAATGAATAAAATGTTATGAAAATGCATAGATTTGAAAACACGATTATGAATTTTTCATGAGATATTTCAAGTTATGTATACCAATTCCTTAAGCTTTGAAGAATGTTCTTGATTGGGAAATGTTCAGTGATGCTTGAGGAAGCTAATGAGATAAAAATCGTGCCTTAAATCAACCTGCAAAGATGTTTTCAGTTCTGAGTTTTTTTGCAAAAAATTCCAATTTGTGAATGGAGTTTTCTGAGCAGCTACGTGTGTAATGATGATAAGGTTTGTTTTTTGGCTTTTGTATTGAGTCAATTAGGTCAACAATTATGAGCAAAATCTCTTTCATTGATGGTTTTGAAGATTTGATTTTCAAGCTTTGTTTTTTCAATCTTTTTCATACAATTTTGTACCAATCATGATCCAATCATTCCAAATCTTTCCATGTTGAATTATGCACGAATTATTGAGTAGATTACATGTGCCAAAAGATTTGATAGGTTAAGTTAAGTATTTTTCATATATTTAATTGATTTAAATGAATTATTATAAATAAAAATTCAAATAAATAAATAAAAAATGAATAAAAACTTCCCTTTGGGCCAAGTGGTCGTGCACATGCTTGGGATAATGAATTGTGGAAGAAAAATGGGCCCATTAGCAATTTTAGGTCATTTGAATCAATGTTGACTTTTCAAAATATCCAAAAATTTCCCAACTTCCACAAGGCATAACTTGCTCAATTTTTAAGATTTTCTCATGTTCTTGGACATTTTGGAAAGGTCTTTGAGTCCTCTAACCAATGCCTTTGGTCCCATGTCATTTTGATTTACCAATCTCAAGTTATGTCCTTTGACTTAAAGTCCCTTTTTGTTGACTTTTGAAAATGACCTATAATGTTGAAATTGATAACTTTTTGTGAGAGCATTTATTGGACTTGAAGTATGAAGATGAGTTGTAGGAAATGTCTTTCTCTTCAAAATGAGCTTTGGGTGGAATTTTTCTGATAATCCATGTGAAAGTTATGCCCTGGTCAATTTCAGTTGACTTTTCCAACTGTCCAAACAAGGAAACTTTTGCATCTTGATGATTTTTGAGCCAAGCTTTGAGAATCATGATCAAGCATTGATCAAATGATGTTTGTGGCTTCAAAATGATATGTTGACCAAAAATTTGAACTTTTGACTGTCAAATGACCATTTTGCCCCTACAGTTGACTGTAGTGCAATTAGGGTTTTGACTGTGCAATTTTGTGCTGAATGTCTTGAAACTTGGTATGAGGCTACTTGACCATATTTGTAGGCATGTGAGACTTGATTGGACCTTCGGAAACTTCATTTTCTTGATCAGAACCCAAACCCTAGTTTTGACTGCTTAGGAGGCCCTTGTACTGTGCAACCCTTGGGGAATTTTGAAGCTTTGATTTGGCAAATCTTTGAAGAATATGGGAGGGCAAATTTTGGGGTACAACACTCACTGATGTGCTTTGTGAGGTTTTAGGACTTGGTGATGATCACAAACGCTTCAGGGAACCTCCAGGAGTGAGTTTGGATTCTTAGTTTGGGTTAAAACGAGCTGGAGATGCGTTTTTGAGTTTAGCAACTTTGATATTTAGCAAAAAAATCGTGTAGAGTTTTCAAGCTGTGTGTGTTCGTGTTTGATGTTTGCTAATGCCTTCTTTATATAGAGAGGGGTGAGGAGACATGTAATGTAATGCTTGTAACAGCCATAGACAAACATTTGAATGCCATGAATACTAATATGTAACCTTGGCCAAAAGTGTGGGATCTTTTCCATTTTTCAAATTTGCATGAATGTAGACATGTTGGCCTTGCTGTACACGAAATCTGGGGCCCTTCCATGCATTAAAACAAGCCTTAACCATAATGATCCATATAATTTGCAGTAATTTTGATTTACTTGACTTTTAATTAAATAAAATTAATATAAAATGCAAATAAAATCAAAATCATGAAAAAAATTGTTTTAGGTGTCCTCTATACTCTTAGAAAGATGTTTGAAGTCTAAGAAATTGAGCCAATGCCTTAAAAGTTCAAGTTTGCTCAATGCATATTTCTTGAAATTTCCCAAATTTTCCCAACTTGGGAAAGCCATAACTTGATCAATTTTCATCTCATGATAATGATCTTAGACTTTTTGTAAAGCCCAAGATGTCTACTTCAATCACTCTTTTGATTAATTTTGCATTTGAAGATTTTATCTTGATGTAAAAGGTCTTGGAAAAAAGTGACTTTTGTTGACTTTCTAAAAATGATCTGTAATGTCTGAGCTTGTATCTTTCAAATGGTGCATTTATTAGACTTGATGGATGAAGAGAAGTTGTAGGGAATTTAATTGTCTTCAAAATGAGCTTTTGTAGGGGAAAATGGATTAAATGTGTGAGAGTTATGCCTGGTCAAAGTTTGATTGACTTTTCCTATAGAAACCCTAATTTAGCAATTCTTGACTTTTGATGAATTATGAGAATTTCTTGAGGAATCATGATCAACCCTTGATAAAATGATGGATATCACTTCAAAATGTTGATGTTGACCAAAAATCATGAAGTTTGACTGTATTTGGGCCACAATTGACTTTTGACCTAGTACAGTTGACTTCCAAGCATTTGAGCAATTATCTAAGAAAACTTGTTGTGCAAGGCATGAAATTTGTCATGGACAATCTTGAGGACATATTAGAACCATGGAAAACATTTGATACCTTTGGAGGTTAAACATCTTGATGACAAGTGAAACCCTAGTTAGAGGTTCATTGCTTAGGAGGAGAACTTGTCTGGTCAATTCTTGGTCCATCTTGGCACTTGGGGATCACTAGGAGCATGTTTTGAGTAAAAATGGGAGGGAAAATTTTAGGGTACAACAACTGCCCCTATTCAATCTTCTTAAACCTGAGGATTTAGTTTGGCTTGTCTGCCTTTCTTGATCTGAAGGTGAAATATGATTGAACACTAGAGTTCCCAAAAATTTGCACTCGTATGAAGTAATACTGATGGTTGATGATGTCAGGAATGGGCTTACAGATGCCATTTGGAGAAGATGACAGAGATTCGTTAGAGATGGGCTTAAATATGCCATCTAAAAAAATATTTTGACAAAAATTAAATTAAGTCTAAGCTTGATTTCAACTGGAAAAGAATCAAAATAAATCTCTGATTGATTTAAACTGAACCAGAAGAAATGTCTACCAGAACGAAATCAGAATAAACCATTGATCGGTTTCAAGTGAACCAGAAGAGGTCTTGAATAAACTTTAACTGGAAAATAAACAAAGTAAATCTTTGGAGCGATTTATCTGAACCATAGAAAGTGTCTACCAGAACGAAATCAGAATAAACCATTGATCAGTTTCAACTGAACCAGTAGAGGTCTTTGAATAATCTTTAACTGGAAAAGAATCAGAGTAAATCTTTGGAGCGATTTATCTGAACCAGAGAAAGTGTCTACCGAAACGGAATCAGAATAAACCATTGATCGGTTTCAACTGAACCAATAGAGGTCTTGAATAAACTTTAAATGGAAAATAATAAGAATAAATATTTGGAGCAATCTATCTGAACCAGAGAAAGTGTCTACTGGAACGGAATCAGAATAAACCATTGATCGATTTCAACTGAACTAACAGAGGTCTTAAATAAACTTTAACTGGAAAAGAATCAGAGTAAATCTTTGGAGCGACTTATCTGAACCAAAGAAAGTGTCTACCAGAACGGAATCAGAATAAACCATTGATCACTTTAAACTGAACCAGCAGAGGTCTTGAGTAAACTTTAACTGGAAAAGAAACAGAGTAAATATTTGGAGCGATTTATCTGAACCATAGAAAGTGTCTACCGAAACGGGATCAAAATAAACCATTGATAGATTTAAACTGAACCAACAGAGGTCTAAAGGATTTGTTCATCATGTAGCTAGTCACCCCGTTTTGTTTCGGGAACTGATTTGCAATTTGTTCACAAATAGTTGTCCTGTCTAGTTTCAGGTGTTAATCTGGAACTTGAGAATGTTGGTCACAAAGATTAATCTTGGACCTACTGTACAAGTTGGTAGTGTTTGACCTGAAAAGGTAAAATCAGTTTCATGTGATGTCATGATGTATGAGTTGCATGATGTTCTCAAAATAAATGAGATTGTGATATATGCTTTTGTGTTGCATATGCTATCACGTTTGTAGAAATGATGTATGAATGTAATGTATGAAAGTGTCATTTATTCCATTGATGTATTGTTGTTTGAACCAAGGAAAATAAATCCCTGGTTGTTGTAGGTCTTTCAATTTGTTGGAGTTGAAATGTTGTTGCGAAGTATCATTGTCTGGGAAAATAAATCACTGACTGCTGCTGAAGAGTACCGGGAAGCTGAATCCCGTACTGCAGTTGATGAATGAAGGAAGTAAGTCTTTAATTTCCGCTGAAGATGATGAATGGGGATAATTTTGCTGGGGATTTCCTTTCTCTGTTGGGGATCTTTGACTTCTTCTTGAGAATGGTTTTGCCGAAGGGAGAGTTCTGTTGGAAGATTTTACCAATTTGGAGAGATAAATTCCACTGGGGGATAAACTTCCGTAGCTAGACAAATAAACTCTACTGGGGATAAAGCTTTATAAACTACTTGTGATTTATAAAGCTCTGTTGGGGAAGGTGAATTCCATAAACTGCTTGGGGATTTTGTTGAAATCCTGAGAAGCTTGGTGACTTCATTGGGGATTTTTATTGGAGCAGTAATTGGAGATTCTTACTCTGCCAGGGATAGGAGAACACCTGACACCCTTAGGCTGCATGCTGAGAATGTCGCAGTGACCTTGTAGTAGGATATCTCTGCTTCTGTATCAGCTGGAGAATATATCTGCCGAGGAAAACCTCTTCGTGGATTTTGTGGATGGCCCTTAGATATTGTCCTGCTTCTGAAAGTCATTAACAACTTTATTTATGTTTTTAGGCGTATATTTGTAAGCAGTAATCACATTCAAATGCATATGTTCAAAAATAATCACTGAAAGTTTTTGCACACAAAACAGAAAAATAAAAACAGGAATTTTGACCTTTCAAAGGGATAGTTTAAGTGTTTTCGTATAAAGAGACAAACATCCTAGTAAGAGAATGATTTCGTAAGAATGGAAATTATACAAAAATAGTATACAAAGAAAAACAGCTATGTGAAATAATCCCATTGGATTCCCATTCTGCTATTGCCTTTATGTCTTTGAGCATCTCATCTCTTTCGCTGCTTGTCCGAAGTTGACTGGATTAATTAGTACCATTTGAAATTGACAGTTGGTACTGAAGATTGGTTGTAAGATGACCCAACAAGACATAGGTATACGCTTTAAATCCCTAACTTTTGCCTGGACCACCTTTTCAGGTTTTCAGTCCAGCGGGATACCCTTTTTTGCCCAAGCCGCCTTTTTAGGTTTTCGACTTGCCGGGTGTACAAATTTTTTTTTGTGTATATCCCTAATTTTTGCCCAAATCCTTTTGGTTTGCTGGGACGCCATAATTTTTGCCTAGGCCAGTCGACCTAGTGGGTCTTTGTTTATGCGTAGTATTTTTTAACTATGTTCGCGCTTACGGGGTGCGGAAGGTCATCATCGTCCATAGTGGTTAAAATCATCGCTCCACCAGAAAATATGCTCTTGATCACAAATGGCCCTTCGTATGTGGGGGTCCATTTTCCCCTGGGATCACCTTGTGGAAGTATGATGCGCTTGATTACTAGGTCACCAGCCTGATATACTTGATGTCTGACTTTCTTGTTAAAAGCCTTGATCATACGTTTTTGGTACATCTGATCATGGCAAACAACCGCGAGCCTCTTCTCGTTAATCAGGTTTAACTGGTCAAGTCGAGTCTGAATGCATTTGTCTTCATTCAGCCCTGCATCTTTCATGATCCTTAAAGAAGGGATCTGGACCTCAATGGGCAAGACAACTTCTATAACGTATACTAAAGAGAAAGGAGTTGCCTCTATTGATATGCGTATTATGGTGCGGTAACCATGGAGAGAAAATGGTAACATCTCATGCCAGTCTTTGTATGTCACCGTCATTTTCTGGATGATTTTCTTGATGTTTTATTAGCAGCTTCTACAACACCATTCATCTTCGGTCGGTAAGGAGAAGAGTTGTGATGCTGGATATTGAATTTCATGCAAACCTCAATGATCATAGAATTGTTGAGATTGGTACCATTATCTGTAATGATTCTTTCAGGAATATCGTACCGACAGATAAGGTTGTGCTTGATGAAACGGGCCACAACGTTCTTAGTAACAAAAGCGAATGAAGCTGCCTTGACCCACTTCGTAAAGTAATCAATGGCGGCCAGGATAAAGCGGTGCCCATTAGATGATGTAGGTCTAATCTCACCAATCATGTCGATGCCCCACATTGCGAATGGCCAAGGAGCAGTCAAGACATTTAGAGGAACTGGAGGTACATGCACTTTATCAGCATAGATCTGGCATTTATGACAAGTCCGCGAATGCTGATAACAGTCTGCTTCTATAGTGGACAAAAAGTATCATGCCCGTAGGATCTTTTTAGCCATCGTGTGCCCAGTATAATGGGTGCCAAAGGTACCTTCATGTAAATCAGCCATAATCTTCTCTGCTTCACTCTTGTCTACACACTGAAGCAAGGTAGAATCGTAAATGCGCTTGTAGAGGATCCCGTTACTGAGAAGAAACTTGGTAGAGAATCTCCTTAGGAACTTCTTATCATTGACTGAAGCTCCCTCAGGACACTCTTGGGCTTCGAGATATCTTTTGACTTCATAGAAGCAAGGCTTGCCCATTACTTCTTCAGTACCAATCTCGTGACAATATGTAGGTTCATCCATCCTTTCAATGATGATCTGAGGAGCCTCATTATCCCATCTAACCTTAAACATGGACGACATCGTAGCTAGCGCGTCCTCTAGTTGATTTTCCTCTCGTGGAAAATGATCAAAAGTAATTTCTTCAAAGTACGGGATTAGTGTCAACACGTGCTCTTTGTACGGGATGAGATTAGGATGCTTCGTGTCCCATTCTCCTTTGATCTGGCTGATTACCAAAGCCTAGTCTCCAAACACGCTTAAGAACTTGATCCTTAAATCGATTGCAGCTTTGAGACCTATGATACATGCTTCATACTCAGTCATATTGTTGGTACAATTGAAACATAGCCTAGCAGTGAAAGGAGTATGACAGCCTTCGGGAGTTATGATCACAGCGCCGATGCCATTGCCCAGCTCATTAGAAGCTCCGTAAAAAACCATAGTCCATCGGGATCCTATTTCAGGTCCTTCATCTGGTCCAGGTTCTGCACAGTCAGTTACTAACATGATATTCTCATCCGGGAACTCAAAGTTCATGGATTGGTAGTCATCCACAGCCCGATGAGCCAAATGATCAGCTAGTACACTTCCATTGATTGCTTTCTGGTCGTGTATTGAATATCGTATTCAGTCAAGACCATTTGCCATCTTGTTATTCTTCCGGAGAGAGAGGGCTTCTCAAAGATGTACTTGATGGGATCCATTTTAGATATCAACAAAGTAGTGTGGGTCAACATATACTGTCTCAGTCGGCGAGCAACCCATGCCAAAGCACAACAAGTTTTCTCAAGCAGTGAGTATCGTGTTTCACAGTCAGTAAACTTTTTGCTAAGGTAGTATATTGCATGCTTTTTTCGACCAGACTCATCATGCTGTCCCAGAACACACCCCGTTGAACTATCTAATACTGTTAAGTACATTATTAAAGGTCTTCCTTCAACCGGAAGTATCATAATTGTAGGCTTTTGAAGATATTATTTGATTCTGTCAAAGGCAGCCTGACATTCGTCATTCCACTTTACCACTTGATCTTTCTTCAGGAGTATGAAGATTGACTCACAAGTAGCAGTTAGATGGGAAATGAACTTGGCAATGTAGTTTAAACGTCCTAAGAAACCTTTGACTTCCTTCTCAGTGTGAGGAGCCGACATCTCTTGTATGGCTTTGAACTTTGCAGGGTCTACTTGAATACCTTTTTCACTGAGAATGAAACCCAGAAGCTTACCAGATCTTACCCCAAAGATGCACTTGTTTGGATTCAGCCTCAACTTGTACGTCTTCAGCCTATCAAATAATTTTTGTAGATGATCCAAGTGTTCCTCTTCAGTTTGAGACCTGGCTATCATGTCGTCAACATAAACTTCTATCTCATGGTGAATCATATCGTGAAACAAATCTAACATGGCTCGCTGATAGGTTGCCCATGCATTCTTCAATCCAAATGGCATAACCTTATAACAAAAGGTGCCCCATTGTGTAACAAAGTTCGTCTTCTCCATGTCCTCAGGTGCCATTTTGATCTGATTGTATCCGGAGAAACCATCCATGAAGGAGAATATCTTATGATGTGCGGTGTTGTCAACCAGAACATCAATATGGGGAAGCGAGAAGTCATCCTTAGGGCTTTCCCTATTCAGGTCTCTGTAGTCCACACACATACGTACCTTACCATCCTTCTTAGGTACTGGAACGACATTAGAACCCCATTGTGAATAAGAGGTGACATCCAAGAATCTGGTGTTGAACTGTTTCATAACATCAGCCTTGATCTTTTCTGACATCTCAGGGCACATTCGACGAACCTTCTGCTTTACCGGAGGGAAATCTTCTTTAGTTGGCAGACAATGAACCACAAATCAATGCCTAATCCTGGAATATCTTCGTATGACCAGGAAAAAACTTCAACATAGTCATGTAGCATTTGTATTAACCGTTGTTTGACATTGGGTTCCAAGTTAGCACCTACCTTAACTTCTTTTCTGTCCTCTTCAGTACCCAATTTCACTGTTTCAACTAGCTATTCATGAGGCTGTATTTCCCTTTCTTCTTGTTGTAACAGTCTGGCAAGCTCTCCTGGTACCTCACAATCTTCCTCACCTTCTTCCTCGGCTTGGTTGATCGGATTTTCAATGTCATAATGAGCAATAGCAGAACTGTTGCCAATGAGATCCAGAGTGGATGTGGATATGCAATTTAATATGTGAGTATGTGTAAAAGCATAGCTGTATATTTTGGTAAAGTAAAGTGGCAGAAAAGAAGAAAAAAAAGAGCGTAAAATTTATATGCAAAAACATCCAATGCTTTATTTATGACATATGAAATTGAAAAATGATCACCCTCACAAATAAACCATTGTGCCCCGGGCCAGACACAATGCTAAAGAGTTTGTATTGTTCATTTATTACATATCCAAAAACAAAAAGATAATTACTCCTGAATAAAAGTAATTGGCACAAAGTCTTTAGCCTTCCAGTTGGTGAGTCCTCCGTTGACAGTTGGGAAGATCCATCGGTCCATGTCACAGTCGCAATCACTATCTTCTAAAGCGTTGGTCCCATGATTGCTGATGCGTAGGGGAGGTCCTCTGGCACGAGCACGACGAACAGCCCTTTGAGCTGCTGAAGTAAAACCCAAACCAAACTTATCAGATTTGTATGGAATGTCGGGGAGTTGGCTCCAGATGGTACACCCACCTTTCTCAATTACTGCTTTGACGTCCTTGAGAGAAGCCATCTTCAATGGAGGTCTGGTGATCTTCGGCACACTAGTGACAGTCTCAGTTGCAGCCATGGTTTGAGGAACCTCTTCAAAGTTCTGACAAGGGGTATCGATGAACTCGTCGTCCATTTCGACATACCTGAAAGAGTTCAGGTGGCTTACCATGTACTCCTCCTCCCCACGTACTGTGACAATCTTTCTCTCACTGGGTACTTCAACATCTAATGCAGGGTGGAAGTAACAGCTCCAGCCCCATGGATCCAAGGGCCTCCCAACAAACAAGAATAAGATGGTCGGATATCCATCACATAGAAGGTGAAGTTAAAGGTTTGGGAACCAACCTTGATAGGGATGTCCACCTCTCCGTGTACCATTCTTTTCGAACCATCGAAAGCCCTCACCACAATGTTATTGGGCTTTAGAGTCAAACCTTCACAATTAAATCAGTCGAGAGCCTTCTTGGGCACAACATTCAGCGATGAACCGGTATCCACTAGAACATGGTCCAAAGTAGTGCCCATGCATTCGATGATGACATGCAGCACATCATTGTGTTTTCTTCCTCTGGGTGTCAAATCAACATCAGAAAAACCCAGTCCATTATCAACGGTCAAACTAGCCACACAATCTTCGAATTGATCAACGGAGGCTTCTTGTGGCATATGAGCTGTCTTGAGGAATTTTACCAAAGCCTTTGCATGAGCTTCAGAGCAAAACAATATGGCCAACATTTAGATCTTAGAAGGAGTCTGCCCTAGTTGTTGAACCACATTGTAGTCACTCTTTTTAATTATTTTTAAGATTTCTTCCATTTCCTTCTTAGAAACCTCAGGGATAGCTTCCGGATGCGCCTTCGTTTGGACAGGCTCAATTAATATCTCTTTTCCCCGAGTCTCGGCCGACTCGGTGACAGGGGTGGCAGTAGGGCTAGCAACAGGAGTAGTAATGGGAGTATTAGCAGGAGCAACAGCAGGAATGATCACAGGAGTAGTAACAATTTTAGGAGGAGAGATCTCAGGAGAGAAAACTCTCCTGCTTCTTGTTATTTTACTGGTCCCAACGATATTGCCAACGTTAGGATCAGTACCTTCAGTAACTTTTTATTCAACAGCCAACAGGTCTTGCTTGACGCCATGGTAACAGAGGGCAGCCCCATAATTCCAGGGAACAGCTTTATCCGAGGAATATGGTATTGGCCCTGGCATGGTGATGATCAGGGGAGAAAACTCTGAAACAAATGTAATTCTGACGGGTCTTTTGGTGGAGACCCTAGGAGGATTGGCATAAATGGTTATAATAGAAACGTCTTTACATGAAACACTTGTGACTGGAGTCTTCTCAAATAAAATTTCTTTATCATCCACCAGGCGCTGAACACCTTCTTTCAACTAATGGCAACCAGTTGGTAGAGATAAACATAAGTGGCACCTTTCACCATAGCCCGGAAATAAACCGGCTTGCAAAATATTCCTTTTAACAGTCATGAGAGGAGTAACGAGCTCATTAACAAAAGCAACGAACATATCATCGTCAACAGCATTAACACTATGGTCGTGCTTGGGTATGGGGGAAGTTATAACATTAGGAGTCTCTGGAGCATAGAATTCAATCTCCTTTTACTCGATCAGATCCTGCACCTTGTTCTTCAAAGCCCATCAGTCGTTCGTATCATGGCCTAGACTTTCATAATGGTAGGCACACCGAGCCTTGGGATTATAGCGAGGAGATGTTGTGTTGGGATTTTTGGGAGCTTCCCTCAAAGTTACCAGATTGGATTTCAGTAAGTGTAGTAAAAGTTGAGACAAGGTCATATTGATCCGGGTAAACTGTCACATAGGCTTTTCTGTTATGGATTGACCGTTCCGTTGTTGAGTAACTGTAGGCTTGGATATCATTACAGCCCCTACCGTTGGACGACGTTCGGTTCTGCCCTGATTTCTTTGACTGTAAGCAACAATGACCTCTTTCTTTCCCATGAAAGGTCTCTTTCCTGCATTTGAAGAGGTATCCTTTTGAATCTTTCCGCTCTTAATCCCAGCTTCCACTCTTTCTCCAGTTAAGATCAGCTCAGTAAAACCAACTAAGGAGCTTCCAATCATATGATTGAAAAACGGACCGGATAGAGTACCCAGATACATGTCTACCAACTCTCTATCAGACAGAGGAGGCTGGACTCTTCCCGATAAATCTCTCCACTTCTGGGCGTAGTCTTTAAAGCCCTCACCAGAATCCATGGACATATTTTGGAGTTGTGTATGGGTCGGAGCAAGTTCAGCATTATATTGGTACTGCTTATAGAAAGCCGTAGCCAGGTCTTCCCAATTACGAACGTTGGCTCTCTCTAGCTGATAGAACCACTCTAACTGAGTCCCTGATAGGTTGTCTTGAAATAAATATACCCATAAATCCCTGTCAGTAGTGTGCGGATGGATCTTCCTGACCTAAGATCTGAGATGCAGCTTAGGACATGAGACCCCATCATATTTAGAAAATGTGGGCGCTTTTAACTTTTGCGGGATAATCACTCCAGAAACCAAACCTAGCTCTTCAAAATCAAGGCCAGGTACCCTCTGAATTTCCATAGCATTGAGACGGTCCTCCAGCTGTTTGTACTTATCATCAGCAGGAGGATATTGTTCTTAGGTGTAATCACCTTCATCTTTTTCGGACTCCTTTGCACTATGGTCTTCTTCTCTGGCCCCTCCCGACGGAGTTGCAAGCTCTGGAACTTGCCTCACTGGTCCTTTGAACCTTCTTCCCAAATTCAGAACGCCCACTGGTCTCTTTTTCTTCTTCTTGTCCTTGGGAATCAGAGCTTTCAAATCTTCTTGTCCCTTAGCCAAATTCAGGAACATTTCTTGGAATTATGCATTTTGTGCCTGAAGGTCCTTAACTGTCTGTTCAAGAGCCACTTCTTCTTGCTGAAATAAGCACCGAAGAAGATAAGAAAACTGCCTTGAATCCTGTCTATGCAATAATATGTATGATATATGTATGCAATGTTTTCAAGGGCCTTATAGGATTTAAACTCTTTTAACCAAAACAGAAACAAAGACTTTTTATTAGTAATCTCAAATAAAATCAAAGTTTACAAAGGAATAACAAATAAGAAACTTTTAAAACTTCTAAGTCTCCCAAGGACGCTTCCTTTTGGTGCTAAGGTAGGCGTTGAGATTCTAATCTTCGTGAAGCCGCTTTGTCAGTTCCAACACCTTCTTCTCACTAGCATAGAATTGGGACTCAAAGGTATCTCGTTCTTCTTTGAGTTGTATCCAAGATTTTTGCAACTCTTCGAAGTTTGTTAGCATATCAGGATGAAGAATGATGTGAGACTCGACCCCTTGAAAAATAGGCTCTGAAATCACTAGTAGGATAACAGCGTACGACATCATAAGATTTTGAGCACGAGTTTGCACCCATTTGAGGCATGGCTCCGAAGAGACGGAGTTCTTGTGCCTTAGAGTCCTACCAGCAGTCCTTTTAATCATTCCCCAAGGGTAGATGAACCTATAATGATAGTGTTGTACCCCAAAATTTTCCCTCCCTTTTCATCAATATTTTCTCACCACAAGACTCTTGGAGCTCAAGATCAAGTTAGGGTTTGCTCTGCTCAAGACCCCTCCTTGCATTGTCGACCCAAATTAGGGTTTGAGTTTGCACAAAGATGTTTTGACCTAAAATTACCAAAGTTAATTTCATGCTTCATGTTGGACTTACAAGTTTATCCATACCAAGTTTCAAGCCTTGATTCCAATCTTGGCCCAGTCAATTGGACAGTTGACCTAGAAATCAGCTGTATTGGGGAAAAAGTCAACTGTGGTCAATTGACAGTCAAACTTCATGATTTTTGACCCACATCAACATTTTGAGCTCACATGAACCATTTGGTCAAGTTTTGATCATAATTCCACAAGAAATTTGATCAGATCACCCAAAGGGCAAAATGGTCATTTTTAGGGTTTTGACTACACAAAGGCAATTTTTGACTGTTTGACCTAACCAATGGCAAACCAAGCTCACATATGGACTCAAGGACTCAATGGCATTATATTGACCCATTCAACAAGTTCAAAAGATCTCAAATGCACAAGATTGACAGATGAATTTTCCAGTCAACTGATCAAAATTTGACTGTATACTGAAAAGTCAAACTTTGACTTTTTAGTCAAAATCAAGTGCCAAGATTCATTTTTCATCAAGACATGTCAAATTATGAAACTTGTTCATCAAGAAATCCAAAATTGCAAATTAGGGTTTAAAATGAAGAAATTTCATAACTTAGAAATTTTCTAAGTTATGAAATTTCCTCATTTTTTCCTAACTTTGTCCCATTTTTTCATCAAGATGCAAATGGATTCAAACAAAACTTGAAACATGAAAGTTGTAGTCCATTGCAAAATCTACAACTTTGATTCACAAAGTTTTCTCAAAGGAAGCTTGTATATCAAGTTAGGATTTTTGGAACAAGGGTGCAAAACATTTTTAACTTAGAGAAATTTTGACCTATTCTAGGCAGGATTTTTGTCCAACTTCTTGGCCATTTTTCACATGGTTTCAATTGGAGTTTCAATTTGCATTACAAAGATGGATTGTAGTACACATTCCAAGCTTTCCAAATTGTCCAAGAACTCATCAAACACCCTTGTGGTTAGAGAGAATCGAATTTGCAAAGTTGGCCAAAACTCACTTTTGTTCATGGCCAAAGCTTGTTCATAACATTTGCATTTTCAAGTCAGCAGGGTTTGTGATAGTTTGCAGGCCTCTAAACCTCTTCACACTCAATAATTTAATGCCTAACCATTGTGTTCAAGCATTGTTTTGTGCATTTGGTCATTACACATAGAATTAATCCTTAAATGGAAAAAGCAAACTTGCCATTTTTGAAAAGTGGTGCTTTATGTCAAATACCAAATCTTGGAGGCATGGGCCAGATCTTTGAGGAAAGAGTTTGTACACATATCCCATTGATCAAGAGAAAGTGCTGCAACATGCTTGAGAGCTTGGTACAAGCCTATATCACAACTTGACATTTCTTTGCTTACATTGGAAGAAACATTGCAAAATAACTCAAACTCTCACTTCCTGTAAAGACCAGCAAAAGAAAACTTTATACACATCTTCCATACACCAAAACAGACCTAAGGCACGAATCAACCACCTCTCAAACCTCCTCATACATCAAAACACCATCTTGCTGCAAAAACAGGGCATCTGTTGCAGTTTGACTTCCACAACTCAATCCACTCGTGCACTTTGGCTAAAAACCTTTCAAACACATTCCATATCATCCACAGAAACTATCCCAAGCCCTAAATACAAACTGTAACATCCCTAACCTCTGTTTCCATTTTCACTTTTCAGTTTTGCAGGTGAACTTCCATAGCACGATTCAGAGAGTTTCAAAGCAAGCTAGGTACTTGGGAAGCATCCTTGGACTTCAGGCAAGCTGTACAAAAGCTCAAACTCCATTGAAGTTGGCCACATTGCTGTACACGACTCAAGCTGAAACAGGTAAAACCATGGACTTCTATCTCTCTATTCAGACATGATTAAGCTTAGGTTTGTGAATGAAACATGTTCTACTCATAGCCCTGAAGCCATCCATATATTTACTTTTCATTTATATTAAGCATGCTGTGAGAATTTTGGCCATGAACATTGAAGAAAAATTAGGTCAGAAATTCGGGGTGAAGAAATTCTCCCTGGTTTCTTAGAGTTAGGTCAAGTATTTTATATGTTTGAATTCGTCTTTTGATGCTCTACATTATTGGTGTTATGAGTTTTTGTTAAAAGTCAAAGAATCAGGAGATAATGATTGCATAGGAGGCGCGCGCGTTTTCTGTTTGAACGTTGCTGGAGGTTAAAGACAAAACTGGCTTGGGCTGGGCCTGAGTCAGCTTGCTGTTTACACCCCTTTTTTCCATTTACACCCCCTGGCCCATTGTGTGAAATAATTGTTATTTTGCATTTTTCTTTTTTGATTCTGACTCCATATTTTTTGTACAAATATAAAAAACTCCAAAAATAATTTTCCATCTTTTTTTGCATTTATTTGGCAGTTATTTGTTTTATTTAACATATACATATAAACAAATATATTTTCTTTTTTTTAAAACCCTAGAAAATAATACAAAAATATTTATTTTTTTAGTTATTATTTTTTGTTTACATTTTGAAAACATTTTCTAAAATATACATTTTTTTGAATAATTAATATTTTATTTTTGTACATATTTAGCATATTTAATATATAAATATTTGCATATTTTATTAGATATTTAGGATAAAAATATAGAAATAATACGTTTTTATTTTTATTTAATATTTGACATCAAAAATACTTCTTTACAATATACCCTTTTTATTTTTTGTATATAATTAACAAATATTGTACATAATTAATAAATAAACACTATTTACTTGAAAATTAGGGTTTTGCCCTAAACCATAAAAATAATCAAAAAATGACTTTTTTTATTTTGTTTATACTTCAAATATGAAAACCTTTTTACATACATAAAAAATCTTTTTTTGCATAATACATAGTATTTTGATACTTATTTACATTGTATTTATTTAAATGTTAAATATTTGTATATTCGATATGGATGTAATAGTTTAGATTTAATTTGTTGTCAAATATCCCCCCATTCAAACATTTGTACCCCCATCCCCATAATCATGTTGTAATAATTTAAGACTTTAAATTTCCGCATTTTAAAGCTTTTAATTATGCCATGTTAGACTTAGGGTTTGTATGAAAATCAAAAATAACAAATAGCTTGACTAATACAAAGAAAAAAAAGCATGAAAATAGACAACACAATGCACACTTGCACCCCTAGGGTTACTCCACTTGTTGCCTTCAAAAATGGGCCATGTTGCATGTTGAGTGTCTTTGGCAAAACAAAAACAAATCAAATGATCATAGTCCCTCGCCGACGCTTTCTCAAGTTGCCTAAAAAATGATCAAGTCCCTTAAAGAGAAAAATTGCCAAAGACACTTGACACTATTGCATTCATGGTCTAAACGATGACCCGCGCCCGTCCCGTTAACATCCTAACACAAGGTTGTTCACCAAATACAATGGTGAAACAACACTGTTAAAAGGGTTAAAACATAGGAAAGATCTTTGAGAAATTTAGGGTAGATAGCTCTTGGTTACTTGACCAAACTTGCAAAACAATCCTTGCCTTTTTTTTCAAAATACACATCACAACACAATTTCAAAACAAACTTTCAAAAACATTGAAACATCTTTTCAAAAAGACAAACACCTTTGTAAAATATTCGAGTAAAGAATTGTTACAATGGTTGCCTATACAAGGCATCTTTTTCAAAACATTTTCAAAACCACACACACAAAGCACCATTTCAAACAATTGAAAAGCAAAGGCAAGTGATCTAAGCAAGTAACTAAGAGCCCATGGATAACCATGGATAGAAAGGGTGCTAATACCTTCCCTTTCTATAATCTACTCCCCGAACCCACGAAAACATCTCAAAGGTTTTTCCTGTGCTTTTTAACCTTTCCTTAGGATAAAATAAAAAGTCGGTGGCGACTCTTGCTAAACTGAAACATTTGCAAAAACAAACGCAAAACCTCAAGTCAGTTCTCCCACCGTATCACAGAACTGGCGACTCTGCTGGGGATTCCTGTTCTTTCAATTTTTGAGCGACGCATAACTTTTTGCCCCGCAGCGGTAAATCCTAACCCAAACTTGTCTGTCTTGTGAGGAAAGTCAGGCAACTGACCCCATGTTGAGCTCTTCCCCTCCTTCATTGCAGCCTTTGCGTCTTTTAGAGATGCCATCCTGGACACCTGCTTGGGTACTTCAGCTACTGCCTTTGCTACTGCAACCTCGGGAGCAATTTCCTCGAAGTGTTGGAACGGTGTTTCGATGAATTCGCCCTCCACTTCCACATACCTAAAGGAGTTCAGATGACTGATCATGTAATCCTCTTCACTGTGTACAGTTATGATTTTACCCTTAACAGGGTATTTCAGCATCTGACGTAGAGAAGAGGTGACTGCCCCAGCATTATGTATCCACGGTCTTCCTAGCAAGCAAGAGTATGATGGGCAGATGTCCATCACATAGAATGCGGAGTGGAATACTTCAGTGCCTACCTTGATGGAAATGTCGACCTCCCCATGCACCATTCTTTTAGACCCGTCAAAGTGAAGGAAAATTGCGAACAAAACGCAGCGGAATATAAAAATTTTCCTTTAGCGATCCTTACGAATGAGCATGGTCAGTGATAGAAATATTTACCTCTTGTGGAGATTCATAACTTTGATGTTGTGATCACGAGCATTGATGAAGAACAACGCCTCTACTCAGTCCACACGAACAGATCGCTTCCGGTCACAGTGCTAGCTGATCACGAACGGAAACCTTGAGTGAGAGAGAGAGTCAAAAACGAAAATGCATCAAGTGAAATTTCTTCATCACAAGGGATCTATTTATAGAATCACTTGTGTGGGCTACAAGCTAAAAGCCCAATTAAGGCTATAAGCTAAAAGCCCAATTAAGCTTATGGACATCATACCTTATGATGCACCATATATCACTTATCCACGTGGTACCTTACCATTTTCCGTATTACACTTAAGTGCACCGTACCTTACGGTGTTTCTTATTTATTCTATCTCTCATCAACCTGTCCTTATGTGTGTGACCCTATAGGTTTTCGCGACGTTGGCAATTATATTAAATCACACATTTAATATAATAAACAGTGAGCGGTATCTAGCAACACATCACTGTTACCCAAGTCACGAAAATGTCATGTGATTTGACCAAACCTTTTCCGTGATGATATTTGTGTTGTACAATTACCCTTTTACCCTCATGTCTATATTGAACACAAGGCATACACTGTGTCACCCTTGTCCAGTTCAATATTGGGCCCTTAGACATTTATCCTGTTATGCAGGATGAGCAAATTCCATCTAGGTCACTCATGTCCCTTAGCATGCTTTGTGAAGTACCCATCAACCATCTTTATAGTCATCCAGTTACGGATGACGTTTGATCAGCAATAAAGTACTTGACTCTACATCCCACATTCCTTTAGATGGTCATCAAACTCTAGGCTTAAATATTCACCGCCTCGATCTGATCGAAGAACTTTAATATTCTTACCTAGTTGGTTTTGTACTTCATTCTTGAATTCCTTGAATTTTTCAAAGGTTTCAGATTTGTGTTTCATTAAATACACATAACCATATCTACTGAAATCATCAGTAAATGTGATGAAGTATTGAAATCCTCCTCTGGCTGGTATGTTCAGTGGTCCACATACATCAGTATGTATGAGGGCCAAAAGATCATTAGCCCTTTCACCTTTTCCTGTGAATGGGGACTTTGTCATCTTTCCAATTAAACAAGATCTGCATGTATCATATGATTCATAATCAAAAGAGTCCAAGAGTCCATCTTTATGGAGTTTGGAAATGCGTTTCTCATTTATGTGGCCTAAGCGACAGTGCCAAAGGTAGCTTGGATTTAACTCATTAGGTTTAATCCGTTTAGTATTAATGTTATAAATTGGCATTTCAAGATCAAGGACATATAGCCCATTGTTCATTTGTGCAGAAGCATAGAATATATCATTCAAATAAATAGAGCAACAATTGTTCTTTATTATAAATGAAAAACCAAACTTGTCCAAACAAGAAACGGAAATAATATTCCTACTAATTGCAGGTACATAATAACAGTTCTCTAACTGAATTATTAAACCACTAGGTAAAGTCAAAACATAAGTTCCTACGGCTAAAGCAGCAACCTTTGCTCCATTTCCAACTCGTAGGTCAACTTCACCTTTTGCCAAATCTCTACTCCTTTTTAGCCCCTGCACATTAGTAAAAATGTGAGAACCGCATCCAGTATCTAATACCCATGATGCAGAAGTAGATAAATTAATTTCAATAACAAAAATACCTGAATTTGAAGTCCCTACTCCATTGTTCTTATCTTCCAGGTACTTTGGGCAGTTTCTCTTCCAATGTTCGGTCTTACCGCAATGGAAGCAAGTGCCCTCCTTTGCTATGCCTCCACTAGGCTTCAAAGCAGGAACAGTAGGTTTAGGCTTGGCAACTTCCTTGCCTTTCCCTTTACCAACCTGCTTGGTAGGCCTCTTGTTCAGCTTCTTTCCATTACTGACCATCAGAATGGACTTCCCTTTTGTCTTCATATTCTGCTCAGCAGTTTTCAACATGCTTAGCAATTCTGGAAGACTCTTATCCATGTCATTCATGTTGAAATTCATGACAAACTGATTAAAGCTATCTGGCAACGATTGCAAGATAAAATCAGTTGCAAGTTCCTTTCCAAGCGGAAACCCTAACCTTTCAAGGTTCTCCACATACCCAATCATTTTGAGTACATGGGGACCTATAGGGTTTCCCTCAGATAACTTGCTGTTAAAAAGGGCCTTTGAAACCTGAAACCTCTCATTTCTTGCCTGCTCTTGATAGAGCATTTTCAGATGTCCGATCATATCGAACGCTGACATGTTCTCGTGTTGCTTTTGCAACTCCGAGTTCATAGTAGCTAGCATGAGACAAGCGGCTTCGTTAGCATCATCAAGATGCTTCTTATAAGCATCTCTTTATGCCTTAGGTGCCGAACTAGGCGGTTCCTGTTCAGGAACAGGTGTCTCCAAGACATACAGCTTCTTATCGTGCTTGAGGACAATCCTCAGATTTCGGTGCCAATCCAGGAAATTTTTCCCAGACAATTTTTCCTTATCTAGGATTGATCGCAAAATATGGTTGTTTGTTGTCATGGTAATCTACAAAAAAAATGAAAATATAAGTATCATTAAAACAACATATTTAATTAGGCCTTTAATCAAATATGCTCCCACTATTTTACTCAAACCAAATGACCCTCATCATTTGATTCGGAAAATCCCGTTGGAAGACTTTCTAGTGGGTCGAGATCCACATTTCACTTCGTTCTAAGTCAGCGTTAGGCTGATTACACAAAACTAGGTTATTTAGGTAGGAACTCCTTCCAATTGTATCTCATACAACTCTCGAATATTTTCAGTTGGGTGAATAACTCCTTATTCTAATTCATCATATGAATAATTCTCAACTCTTGCTTCTAAACATGTATAATCTTATTATAATGTGTTTAGTTAAGTTTGACCCATTGTTTTAGCAGTTGGATATTACAATTATCCTATCGCACCTTACTAATATAGAACATGCACCTCGCGTAGGCGAAACCTACATTGTTCGATACTAGTCTTGATGAGTGCTAAAACTTGGAAAGCATGAACTTAATATTTAACTTGAGGGATTTTGTTATTAGTTTGATCTCACTGGCTTAACATGCAATTCGTCTCTCTCATGCATCAACATACAAACACATGCATCAATATACATAAAAGGATACAGTTATGGCCCCTAGCGCAATTGTTCTCCCAAGCCAATGAGAGAACCTAAGCTAACCTATTAACGATCTAAACTTCTCCAAGCAAGATCTCCAAGGTTATCCTCCTTTGATATTGTATTCTTCTCTTTCTTCATAACATTACATTACATAAAAGAAACTCGTTTTACATACGAGGGAGTGAGATGAGAAAAGAAGTTACATCAAGAATTTTAGAGAGAGGCACGACACGCAGGCCGTATTTTACAATCCCAAAACAAAATAAAGGAAAAAACTAAGGCCATAACTGATCACCACAAGACAATAATAATAAACACACTTTTATTATTAGTTTAAATTTTGTTAATTAAAAAAGGCAAATTAAATTTCGATGATTGATCACACTACGCAGAGTTAGCCGGGGGTTCCGCTGCCCGGTCAAGGGGGCAGCGCCCCTTTGCTGGGTTGTCAGGGGCAGCACCCCTTTGCGGGGTTGTCAGGGGCAGCGCCCCGGCGCAAAATTTTAATGAATAATTCATTTGAAATCGGCTTCATTTTCGCACAACTCTTGTGCATTCACAACCCTAATCGCATAACTCTGCAACAACACAACCCTTGTGCCGTCATGAACCCTAATGCAACAGTTTCATGCTGTCAAACACATCTCGATTGATAATTCAGTATGATTAATCACATGCCATTGCTTCACCATACTAATGTCGGATTCCGAAGCATATGAGCAGTGATCGGTCAAAGGAATAACAATCATCAAGTGTTTGAATGAACGAAACAGAAACAGTATATCACATATACCATCGTTGCATCAGATTTACTTATATCATATATAAAAGTGATCGATCTTATTTGTGTAACCTATGGACGATCGATGTATCGCTGCTTCACCATACTAATGTCGGATTCCGAAGCATAGTCAACATCAATCATCCAAATCGTACACAACAGATGCCAAATTTAATTAATCGTTTATTATTCAATTCATTCTGGTTTTAATCGAATCAAAACAGAAAATATAGAACATAAACAACTATCAGATCCATGGTTTCGTAAGTGGCTCTGATACCACTGAAGGAAAATTGCGAACAAAACGCAGCGGAATATAAAAATTTTCCTTTAGCGATCCTTACGAATGAGCATGGTCAGTGATAGAAATATTTACCTCTTGTGGCGATTCAGAACTTTGATGTTGTGATCACGAGCATTGATGAAGAACAACACCTCTACTCAGTCCACACAAACAGATAGCTTCCGGTCACAGTGCTAGCTGATCACGAACGGAAACCTTGAGTGAGAGAGAGAGTCAAAAACGAAAATGCATCAAGTGAAATTGCTTCATCACAAGGGATCTATTTATAGAATCACTTGTGTGGGCTACAAGCTAAAAGCCCAATTAAGGCTATAAGCTAAAAGCCCAATTAAGCTTATGGACATCATACCTTATGATGCACCATATATCACTTATCCACGTGGTACCTTACCATTTTCCGTATTACACTTAAGTGCACCGTACCTTACGGTGTTCCTTATTTATTCTATCTCTCATCAACCTGTCCTTATGTGTGTGACCCTATAGGTTTTCGCGACGTTGGCAATTATATTAAATCACACATTTAATATAATAAACAGTGAGCGGTATCTAGCAACACATCACTGTTACCCAAGTCACGAAAATGTCATGTGATCTGACCAAACCTTTTCCGTGATGATATTTGTGTTGTATAATTACCCTTTTACCCTCATGTCTATATTGAACACAAGGCATACACTGTGTCACCCTTGTCCAGTTCAATATTGGGCCCTTAGACATTTATCCTGTTATGCAGGATGAGCAAATTCCATCTAGGTCACTCATGTCCCTTAGCATGCTTTGTGAAGTACCCATCAACAATCTTTATAGTCATCCAGTTACGGATGACGTTTGATCAGCAATAAAGTACTTGACTCTACATCTAGGGTCCATAGTGGTTTCAGGTCGAAGGGTGGTATACACCATTATCATCATGAGAATAACTTATGACACTTTGCATAACATTCTATGTATTATTCTCATAACGGGTCAATCCAGTATAAATATTACTCCTAATATTCATACCTATGTCAAGACTTGATAACTCCTTATCTATGATCCATGAGATGTGATCATCAATCTATCTTCATAATAATATTAATGCTTTAATGTTATCCCACTTCACATTAAAGCTTGACTACGGATACTTTAAGAATAGTTTCTTATGTTTAATGGGATCTCATGATTAAGTCACACTTAACATTTCATTAAACCAATAAACCATTCTAGGGACTTTATTATTCTGGAAAGCAAACATAATAAAGAAATGCCTTTTATTATTAATAAATAATTCGATACAAGTACCAAAAGTATTGGCCTCTAGGGCTTACACCAACACAAAGGCCCTGACGATGATATTACTTGGTTTCAGCTCCAAGCCTTCACAATCCAACCGGTCCAGAGCCTTCTTAGGCAGCACATTTAGAGAAGAACCAGTGTCGACCAAGACATGGGCAAGAGTGGTTCCTCGGCATTCAACTGATACATGCAGTGCGTCATTGTGCTTTCTTCCCTTTAGAGTTAGGTCAGCATCAGAGAAACCCAGGCCGTTGTCGGCGGTAAGGCTGGCTACACAATCCTGGAACTAATCAGCTGAGGTTTCCTGGGGCACATGGGTTGTCTTTAAAAACCTTATCAAAGCTTTGGCATGAGCCTCCGAACAAAGCAGCAGGGCCAACATTGAGATCTTCGAGGGGGTTTGCCCTAATTGCTCCACCACGTCATAATCACTCTTCTTAATTATTTTCAGAATCTCCTCCATTTCTTTCTTAGAGGTTTCGGGGATGACCAATGGTTGAGCCCTCGTCCTGACGAGCTCTTCTTGGATCCCTTTCCCCTTATCAGCAGAAGTAGGAGGGACAACCACAGGAGTAACAACTTCTTCAATCAACGGAGTTCTTGCAGATAGTTTTACCGGTGCAGGGGTGACCTTGGGAGCAGCTGAGGGTCCAAAGATTGCCTTTGGAGGGGCAATCTCTGGAGAGAAAATTCTCCCACTTCGGGTAATTTTTCTCGTACCAGAAATGTTTCCAACGTCGGCAGTTTCTTCGTCAGAGCTCTCTTCAGTTATCTCAATTTTCTTAACACCGTGGTAGTAGATTTCTCCACCATAATTCCACGGTATCGATTTGTCAGATTTGTATGGGACGGGCCCAGGCATGGTTATCTTCAAGGGAACAATCTTTGTAGCGGACGTAATCTTAACAGGTCTTTTGGGGACCTTGGAAATATTGGCGGAAATGGTGATTATTTAAACATCATTGATAAGGGTTGGAGTAACGGGAGTCTTTTCGAAAAGAATTTGTTGGTTGTCCATTAGGCGTTGGATGCCTATCTTCAGCAACGAACAGTCGATTGGTAGGGAGGAATAAAAGTAGCAATCTTCTTTTACATCCTGGGAAAATCCCAGCCTTCAACAGATTCAACTTGATCGTTAGTAGTGGAGTTACCAGATCATCAACAGCAGCAACATACAGATCTTATTCAATAGCATGGACATTGCGACCATGCTTTGGCACCGGAGCGGAGATCACATTTGGCTTCTCCGGGGCGTCGAACTCAACCTCTTTAGCATCTATTAAATCTTGAATTTTATGCTTAAGCACCCAACAATCGTTGGTGTCATGCCCGGCGCTGTCAGAATGATAGGCACATTTAGCATTGGGATGATAATGTGGGGAAGTTGTATTCACATTTTTTGGTGCCTCCTTGATATTGGTGAGATTCAGCTTCAACAAATGGGGAAGAACTTGTGCGGGCGTCATATTGATGCGGGTGAACTGCCGTTGTGTCCGTTCTCCCCATTGCTGTTTAGGTCTGGACTAATTGTTACGAGGCTGATCATTTGATGAATTTTGAATCATCACGGCCCCCACAGTCGGCCGACGCTCAGTTCTTCCCAATCCTTTTTGAGAGTATACAATAGTCGCTTCCTTCTTGGCCGAGAATGGTTTTTTAACAGTTGTAGAGGCAGAGGCATCCTTTTGAATCTTCCCACTCTTAATACCAGCTTCTACCCGTTCGCCAGTCAGAATCAATTCAGTAAACCCTGCGGAAGAGCTTCCGATCAAATGGTTGAAGAAGGGGCCAGATAGGGTTCCCAAGAACATATCAACTAGTTCCCTATCTGAAAGAGGTGGCTGCACTCTTCCGGCCAAGTCACGCCATTTCTGGGCGTATTCTTTGAATCCCTCATTTGAGGCCATCCCCATACTTTGTAACTGAGTACGGGTTGGCGCCAAGTCAGCGTTATATTGATACTGGCGATAAAAGGCAGCTGCCAAATCCTCCCAACTATGCACCTCTGACCTCTCAAGCTGGTAGAACCAATCTAGCTGTGTACCAGACAGGCTATCCTGGAAGAAGTGTACCTAAAGATTTCTATCAGATGAGTGAGGTTGAATTCTTCTGACATACGACCTCAGGTGCATCTTCGGGCAAGACAGACCGTTGTATTTTGCAAAAGTTGGTACCTTAAACTTTGGAGGGATCACAATCCCAGCAATCAATCCCAATTCTTCAAAATCTAACTCGGGAACCCTTTGCAGCTCCATAGCTGCCAGTCTATCCTCCAGGTTTTTGTATTTGTCGTCCGCTGGCGGGTATTGCTGCTCTGAGTAGTCTTTATCTTCCTCAACCTCTTCCTCTTCAGCCTCGGATTCAGAAGGTAATGCAGCTCCTTTTCCCTTACCGGTCCCCTCATCAGATGTGGAGGGGAATTCAAGAACTCTCCTAGCTTCATTCTCAAATCTTCTTCCCAGTGTAGCTACCCCAACTCTTTTATTCTTCTTTTTTCCTTTTTATTGCTCTTTATTCCCTAACAGTGCTTTAAGATCCTCCTGACCCTTTGCAAAGGTCATTAGGAGCTGTTGAAACTGAGAGTTTTGTGACTGCAGATCTTTGACCGTCTGCTCAATATCCATCTTACTGAAATAAACAGCAGAAAGATAAGGAAACCTGGTGTGAAGACCTGTTTATGCATATGATGAATGATATGTTTATCCATGTAATGCATTCAAGGATTTAGAAATTCAAAATTGTTGCAGACAAAAAGAACACACGTCATATTAATAAGAAGAAATTTTGTCAGTACATAAATGCCCCATGGGCCAAATATTACAAAAACTTCTTAAGGTAAAAAGACGTTGCGCATCCTCTTTGGTGCGATGTAAGTGTTGAGGGTCTCTTCCTCGTGAAGTCGGCGGGTAAGCTCCAAAACCTTCTTCTCACTGGCGTAGAAGCTGGCTTCAAAAGTATCCCTTTCTTCCTTGAGTTGGATCCAACTCTTCTGCATTTCCTCCCATGATGTTGGCATGTCAGGATGTAGGATGGTGTAGGGAACCTCTCCTTCCTTAACAGGCTCTTTAATCAAAGGGAGAATGTGAGGGTAAGGCATCATAAGACTCTGGGCGCGGGTTCGTACCCACTTGAGATAAGGCTCAAGAGGGATGGAGTTCTTGTGCCCCAGTGTCTTGCTATCTACCTTGTTAGGCATCCTCCAAGCTCTGATGAATCTTTGGCGAAGTCCTTGCGCATCGTAGTCGAAGTCAAAAACTAGGTCAGGAATCAGCATGTCATGAGGGTCATCCCTCCGAGCATATCTAAATTGTCTCAAAGCTAGACAAGGGTTGTAGGTAATGCCTCCCCTAATGCCAAGTAATGGAACATTAGGGAACTCACCACAGCGATCGATGATGATGACATTTTCTCTGGACCGAGAACACCAATGTACATCAGAATGTGTGAGGGTCATCAATCGTTGTGACCACCTTAAGCCTTGCTCATTCTTCAAAACAGATCGTGGAAGGTGAGAAATAAACTACCTTGCAAGGAGAGGAGTACAACACATGAGAACACCTCTCTTCCTCATTGTTCGTGTGTAAAATGAGTGGAGGATGTCCCCAAGCAATGTAGGTATGGGATTCCTGGATAGGAAAATCTTGACAGCATTTACATCTATAAGTTGGTCAGGATTTGGGAACAAGACCAACTCATAAATAAGGAGTGCCACAATTTCTTCAAAGGCTTGTAGATCCAAAGAATTCCAACACTCTTGTGCTTTCTCAAACAAGAATTTTGCCAAGAAGCCTTTGACACCACTTCTAGTTTCCCAATGCCCCTTGATGTCAGATGGTTGCAAGTGTAGTGCTTGATCAACATCTTCAGGCTTTGGTTCTTTTTCCGTACCATTGTAGGGTAGTTGATTAAGAATAGGAATTCTCAGGAGTTGAGAAAATTCCTCCAAAGTAGGCACCAATTGGTAGTCGGGGAATGTGAAACAGTGGTGAAGGGGGTCAAAGAACTGGAACAACACTTTCACCATGTCTTCTTCAATACTGGTGTTGACTAGGTTGAGCAGTCTACCATGTCTTTCACTGAAGAGAGAGCTTTCTGGAATTCTGGATGTAAGCTCCTTGAGTTGAGGAGGGATTCTCACAAGGTTGACTTGGATAATTTTCCTGCGAAGAATTTCCATGACCTACAAAACAAGAACAAAGATGAAGATCCAAACCCTTGAAATGGTTAGTGGATGCATATGATGCTTTATGATGTTCATGATGTATGCACAAACACATGTACAAGCAAGTCACACAAAACCCTAGTTTCAGGCTTGCATGGGGTTTCATAGGTAAGTACCCTCTTGAGTTTAGTCGGCTTAAAAACCTGTCCTATAAATAGTAACCGGGTTCTAAGGAGCTCAATATCATTGGATTGTTTTCCATGTTCATTGTTTTGGTTTAGCCACTTAACTAGCGACCAAAATATTCCAAGAAAACAACCCTCAATGAGTGTAGTATCGAGTATCTACCAACTTCGGACTGCACCAAAGCCGGTCATCTCACTACCCCTAATAAAAGGCCAAGATGGTCAAGTAAGGTTCTAGGTCATTAGTGCTTAGTGACATCACTCAGCGGCCCCGTACTCTCCTTGATTGAACTCAAGGGTTACCGGTACTCACAAATATGTCGCACTAATATAGCTATTACTTCAACCGTGTCGGTATACCCCACACAGTTTCCACAACGTATTGCTATCTATGAATGTTTCCCAAATCCGGGTGTAGGATTTCAAGCCCAAAAAAGAGAACCAAAATGTAAAGCAATCAAAGCAAACAATTAGTCATGCAAAAGGGTGATATAGGCCCTAAGGTTACTCCACTTTTAAATAATTCCCCAGCAGAGTCGCCAGTTCTGTGATACGGTGGGAGAACTGACTTGAGGTTTTGCGTTTGTATTCGCACTTGTTCGGTTTAGCAAGAGTTGCCACCGACTTTTTATTTTATCCTAAAGGAAAGGTTAAAAAGCACAGGAAAAACCTTTGAGATGTTTTCGTGGGTTCGGGGGGTAGATTATGAAAAGGGAAGGTGCTAGCACCCTTTTCATCCATGGTTATCCATGGGCTCTTAGTTACTTGTTTTAGATCACTTGCCTTGATTTTTAATTGTTACAATGGTTGCCTAGACAAGGCATCTTTTTCAAAACATTTTCAAAACCACACACACAAAGCACCATTTCAAACAATTAAAAATCAAGGCAAGTGATCTAAAACAAGTAACTAAGAGCCCATGGATAACCATGGATGAAAAGGGTGCTAGCACCTTCCCTTTTCATAATCTACCCCCCGAACCCACGAAAACATCTCAAAGGTTTTTCCTGTGCTTTTTAACCTTTCCTTTAGGATAAAATAAAAAGTCGGTGGCGACTCTTGCTAAACCGAACAAGTGCGAATACAAACGCAAAACCTCAAGTCAGTTCTCCCACCGTATCACAGATAGCCTTGCAAATCATTTGAATAATTGAACACAATACCTTGAATGAGCATATCATGGGGACCATCCATTCGGGTGTAGTCAAACTGACATAAAGCTAAAGAGTGGTTGTAGGTGATGCATCCTTTAATGCCAAGGAGTGGCACGTTGGGAAATTCTCAGCAACGATCAATAAAAGAGATGTCTTCTCGGGAGCGAGGGCACTAATAGATGTCAGAGTGAGAAAAAGACACTAATCTCTGGTTCCATATTAAACCTAATTCATTCTTCATCACTGACCGATGAAGGTGCGAAATAAACCACCTATAGAGTAGAGGTATACAACACATAAGAGTCCCTCGCTTTTTCATGGTACGTGTATGGAGTGAGTGCAAAATATCCCCGAGCAATGTAGGCACTGGATTGTAAGTAAAGAAAATGTTGATGGCACTAACATCTACAAACTGGTCTAAATTGGGGAACAAAATCAACCCGTAGATTAAAAGAGCTAAAACATCTTCAAAGGCATGGTAAATCATAGCGTCTAGGAATACCTGGGCTTTCTTCATAAGGAAACTTGTGAGGAGGCCCTTGACTCCACTCCTTCTTTCCCAATTGGACTCAATGTCAGATGGCTTAAAATGCAAAGCTATAACAACATCTTCAGCAGTTGGATCTTGTTCTAAACCGGTAAAGGGTATCTGCTCCAATATTGGCAAACCGAGTATTTTAGAGAATTCTTCCAACATAGGCACCAACTTATAGTTTGGAAATATGAAGCAGTGGTGCTTAGGGTCGAAGAACTGGAATAAGACACTCATCAAACCCTCGTCAAAACCGGTAGCAACTAAACTGAGAAATTAACCATATCTCTTGTTGAATGATGAACTCTCAGGAACCTTTGAAACCAATTATTTTAGTTTGGGAGGAATCTCTACAAAATTGATTCAAATGGTTTTTCTACGAGCTGAATCTATGACCTACAAAACAGATAAGAGATAAATCCACAGGCCCTTGAAACAGTTAGTGTACATGACATGTTATGATGCTTATAATGTTATGAGTATGCTTTGAAATCACATGTATATCAAACACAAACAAGTCACACAAAGACCTTAGGTTTAAAGGCTTGCATGCGTTTTAAAGGTAAGTACCCTCTTGAAGTTTAAGTTGGCTCAACCTGTCCTATTAATAGTAACCGGGTTCTAAGGAGTCTTATATCACTGACCTTTCTTTTAGGATTGTTCTAGCTCACGCACCAAAGTATTGCGGCCAGAATATCCCAAAAGTCTAGTCTCAATGAGTGTAGTATCGAGTATCAGCCAATCTTCGATCGGAACCAAAGCCGACCATCTCACTACTTTATAATGGCTTAGGATGAGTCAATTAAAGGTTCTAAAGATCAGTTAGCGCTTAATGACACTAAGGAAGCCTAATGTTATCCTTGACTGACTCAAGGAACATTAGTACAAGCCAAAGTATCACGCTAATATAGCTATCACTTTGTCTATATCGGTCTACGCTGTAAAACTTCCATGATTTATTGCTACTTACCTAATAAGGTACCCCAGATCCGGGTGTAGGATCTTTTACTAACAACCCAAACAAGCCCTCAAAAGTAAAGCAAAAGAAGTTAAATAATGAACTAACTCTAAGGTAACCCCACTTTTTATATTACTCCCAAGTAGAGTCGCCAGTTCTGTAATACGGTGGCAGAACCGACTATTTAATATTGGTTTGCGTTTTGTATTCGCAAATGTGTGGTAAGCAAGAGTCGCCATCAACTTTTATTTTATCCAACAAAGGAAAGGGTGAAAAGAACAGAAAAATACCTTTTTCAAGATTTTCTGAGTAAGGGAGGTAGATTATGAAAAGGGAAGGTGTTAGCACCCTTTCCATCCGTAGTTATCTACGGGCTCTTAGAGGTTTGCTCGTTTTGAAATACCTTTTTGCTTTGTGTGTTTTGAAAGTGTTTGGAAAATGCCTTAGTGCGGCGATTTGCTTTGTGTTTAACTCTTGTATCAGTCCTCAAGAGTGTTAACAAAGCAAATGTTTTGAAAATTGCTTTTGAAAAGTAGTATTTGTGTAAGTGCAAATTTTTTTTTAGCAAACTTCTAACAGCTATCTACTTTTATACTTGAAAAGGGTCATTCTTTTCCTCATATCCTTTAGCCAGCGCTATCCTACTATTAATGAGTAGGTATCCCTATCGTTGGATGTTTGAGGGACAATCGAAGGGACGTTACGGTCACGAAGGTAACTTCGCAAGAAATTTTAGTAACTATCCTAAAGTTCTAAGATCAGTTTTAACCGAGAAAACATCGAAAGGGTCATCGAGGGACTTGTGATCTTTTGAACTAGAGGACAACCACTAAAAATTCTCACGTTTAGAAAATTGTGACCGTTTTCAATGGCAACCGAAGTGAGGTATCCTAGAGGTGCACATGTGCCATTGATTCAATTCAGTTATTTTATCTTTTGTATTAAAGTTTGCTATCGTTTGTTTTAATCTTACCATACATGCCTAGTTACTAGCAGTTAGTATTGCGCAGAAAAATAAAATGCGGAAGATAAAACCTAGATTATTACATGGCTTCGGGGATGAGGATTTACAAAATTTGGAAGTGCAAAAATTAAAAGCAGAAAAATAAAAATACTTAATTAATCTATTACATCCTGAAGGCAGTTAGAATAACATAAAAAATGTGAAAAAAAGAGTAATGCGCGAAAGAATGAAAATACGTTCTAAAACCTAGTAAGAGAAATCTATTTACTTATTTTTTATTTAAGAAAAATAATTTAGTAAAAAAAACAACCTGGAAAATCTATTTTAACAAAATAAAATTAAATAATTTTTTTGGTTTTTTATTATGAAAAGAAAAATTAAATCTTAATTCTAATTTATTTTAAAATTGAGAAAGAGTTAAAGTTTTAATTAAATTATTTATAAAATTAGTTTAATTAAGAAAAGAAAAAAGTTTTAATTGGTCTGTAAAAAGTTTTAAATTCTAATTGAATTTGAAATTTTTTTATATAAAAAGAAATACTATTTCGGTTCCTTTTTATATAGACAAATATTTTTTAAGTTTATTAAATAACCAATGTATTTGGTCTGTATATAAATTAAATACATTGATTATTCAATAAATCTAAAAAATAAATTGTATCTTATAAAAGTAAACAGAGTTAATATAATTTTTCTAATAAATTATTATTGTTGAACATTATTTTTATAATTATTTTTTCCTATAAATTATACTGCATGAAAAAGCAATGCAATTCATGAATATAGTCTCGAACCAGGTCATACAGTATCAATGGCACATGTAAGTCCAAACAGTGAAAGCTCGATTAACTTCAAACACATCACATTCCATTCTAAGCATAGCAGGATCAATAGACCATTCTTGTCATGTTCAGAGGCTACTCACAACATATACTATGCAAACAGAATAATGGTCAAAATGAAAAGAATACACCATTCAAGCAAACCATACAACAGCATGAGCAACATCATCCAACCTTGTCATTCAAAACCAAATGCAAACACGACATAAAACCAAGTGCAGAAGATATATGTTTTGATAATAATAACGATAATAATATCCAATGAAACATATAATATAGATAGCTATCAATTCCACCCTAGAATTCCTGAACTAATGAAAACACAGTGTATAAATCTTGCTAAGAACTAAAACATGTCAATGAAAGCTGACATGTGGGAGAGATCCTTGTAATAGTGGTTAAATCTTCTAACACTTTGGTCTTCTGCGCTTGATTTAAGTATCTTTCAACATAGATAGTGATATCCTCTAAAAATCTCGCATTCTTCAAAATATATGTTGCAAATTGAAAATCATCATCTCCCGCAACTCCATAGATTTCCATACGACATTTTTTTAGTTGAGACGAAACACACCGAGGAACATTATATGGGTATTTCCAATCATTGTTGGTGGTGGTTAATGTCTGTCAATCAAAGAAGTAATAGAATTTGTAAATATACTTAAATACAAGAGAAAGTAAAAAACAAAAACAAGTAATTATCATATGAAGGGAAAAAAAAACCATTGAAATGGAAAAATCTTGAAGGTTGGGACAATTCTGGAGTAGTCTCAATAGGTCACTCCAGTCAAGAATCCCTCCATTAAGCTCCAGTTGAATTAAGTTTTGAAAGGCTTTATCATATGATTTGATGCCTTGATAGGGAAGATCATCATACCCCACCTGTACACAGTAAAAAAAATACAGTATTATAAAAACAACAAAATGAAACAACAGACACATTATCGATGATGAATCAAAACAGTTATCATACCCATAATAGAGTTAAAAACTTGGCATTATAAAGTGCTGTTAACGGAAGCTCATCCAAAGAGACATCAGCGCTGATCAAATTGGATAGTAATAAGGGTTCTTCAGACTCAGAGTATCCTTCCCAACATCCCCCAACATCTGTAGTAACCAAATGCTCCAATTTGGGAGATCCGGAAAGAAGTTTCATGAGCTTCTTCATACGATAGAAGTTAACATAATACAGATCAAGGGTTTTAAGCGAAGGAAGATCAACCGGAAAGTTATCATGAGCTACACGTAAGTGGTGCAATTTGAGAACCACGAGTGTTTTGCAGGTGAAAACTCTAGGCGACAAGACTGTATCTAATAAGGATAGATAGAGATTCTCGATACCACGTAGTTTTAATGAATCGACACATTTATTCATGGTTAAACGGAAAGAGGAATACTCCTCCCGGATATCACCTAGGTACTCGAGATGAAACGTTTTGAGAGTATGTTTGTGGAGGCGTGGGGAGAGTATTACTGTGTTCAATAGTTGAAGGAAGTGAATATAAGACTTTCGAGTGTTGATGTAGTAATCATAGAGGAATATAGAGGAAAGTGAGTAGAATAGTGAGTCCCATCTGTGTGAAAGAAGACTAGTCCGGAAAGAGTCTTTGACGGAGAGAAAAGAGAGTATGTGGATCAGTATATCATCAGGAAAGTCGTTGATGTTCGGCGGCATTGTTATCAACAGGATTGAGAAAGACTGAGAATTGTATTGCCAGCTAAACCCTCCTATTATATTTACTCTTTTCTAGTGTTGAATCGGTTTTAAAGCAAAAACTCATCTGATACAAAGATTAATTCACTTCAGATTCGGTTCGATTTTGGATGATATATTTAAAAAAATTCAATCTGATCCGATCCAATTTTATGCGTTAATTTGGATCAGTTTTTGAATATCCAAATTACCTATTATATTTTTATTAATATTATAAAACTACTAATAAATCATAGATTTGATATAATATATAATATATAATATATAATATATTAAAAGTTAATATTACAAAATGAGAGTGATTGATTATGCTTGAAATAATAAAAATAAATAGATTATACCAGACTAATAAATATTATTAAAAAAATTATCATCATCTAATAATAAATTCACATAACATGTCATACTAATAAAAAGTAAATAAGTATCAAAATATATTTATGCGGTTCGGTTTGGTTTGGATCGGTTTTGAAAAATTAATCTGAAATCTAATCCGAACCGATCAATTTTCATATAATAACATCCAAACACAATCAATACATTTCGGTTTTTTATGGTTTTCAGTTTTTTGGATCGATTTTCAATTTTTTATTTGGATTGATTTGAATTTGAACACCCCTAATTATGAGTATTGGAGAGTGTACTCGCTAAGGGCAAAGTTATTTATGTTAGGGATTTTTTTTTTATATAGTGTAGAAATGTGTATATGTTTTACACAGTTTCAATTTCTCCATTGATAAACGATTTTATTTTATTTTTTTTACTGTTTTATTTTAGTACACCCATCGTGCATTAATCTTTTGTTAATGTCATCCTATTTTCTAGTAATTAAATGGCATTTAAAACTGACGTTTGAAATTAATTCAATTTGAACTTAAATAATTTAAAAAATTAATACTTTTTATTTGTTTGATTTTGAAAAGATGGGCTATTATTCTTTGTTAATGTTTAATACTCTGATCTTTATTTTTAATGTATATTTTTTATTACCAAATATGAATATTTCTTAAAATAAATAGAAGAAGTTTGAAACTTCAATTGTGTTATTTTGTGGAATAGAACAAGAAAAAAGATATTTGTTAGTTTATGAGAGAGACAAAAATAAAATAGTAAATAGAAAAACTTTAAAAATTAAAAAAAAACTTACCGTACTTTTCACTAATTTTTAACGCCACAAATATTGGTTTCTGTAAGTTATGTAAGCTATATTAATACATTACTGATAAAAAACAAATTTAACTAAACTTTTCAATTATTTCCTATTTTGTTTTAACTATCTCGCTGACGCACAATATTATAAGGCACACTTTTTTTTAATAAAAAACCCAATAAAATTAGTAAAAATGAACTTCTTATCAGCAGTGTTATGCATAATTACCTCAAGTTTTGTCTTAATATAACACCCATTACCTCATCTCACATCATAGATACTGTAAATATATATTTTTTTTTGCAATTTATATTAGGTTATAATGTAGCAATCAATGAATAAATTTTAATAAAATATTATAAAAAATAAGTTTTAAAAATATCAAAAATTGAATGCAAATATAAAATAAGAAAAGAACTTTAAAAGAAACAAAGTTATTTAGTGTCATTTATAACAGAGAATCATTATTATAATATTATTAAAATTTATTAGTTTTTATGACATTAATTTTTTTTAATATCATTCATTATATATAATTCAATTGTATTAATTCTTTCTCCCCAACAAATAATTAAGAGTATTATTTATAAAATAGTTATTTTTCCTTTAAACTCTAAAATTGATAACTATTAAGAAATTTTAATTTTCAACCAAAAATTAATAAAAAATAAATGGAAAATATATATATTACAATAACCTACAAATTTTATATAAAATAATATCATTTGTTTAATATTTTGATACATACTTGTACACATTCTGTATATTTTTATCTAGAGCGAGGAACGAACTCGAATAAAAGAATGAAATACGGGTCATGACCTACAGATCGGATCCGATTACTCAGTCAAATCTTGTCGGAGTGTGACCCAGGACTGACACTGAGTAAAGTCGTCGGATATAAGTTCGCCACAATACAATCGACTTACAAGAAGTCATTAATGGGCGATTAGGAATGTTACAAGTCATTATGGGGGGTTATGTAGGTTACTGAATGAATTTAATAGCCATTAGACCAAGGATTGGTTGGAAATCCACCAAATATCTATGATGAATTTCTACTTCAATGACAATGAATTATGATAAAAACAAGAAAAGAAAGAAGACAATTTTTTTCTCTGCAGAGTTCCTCTCTGTCCACAAACTGTGGAAAACTTTGTTATTCACTTGCAATTGCAAATTCTGTGAATACAACTTAATTGACTTGCTTACAAAAATAGGGATTACTCCCTCTATTTATAACCGAGCTTGCACCCTAAGCGCAAAACCCAAAATATCTATTTTATTACTAAATCAAATCTAATCTATTCTAGACTTAAATCAAATCTATTTAAATCTAAACAAATCTTATCTTTTCGACACTATGAATTACAATTTAACACACCACCCAATTTATTGTGTCTAAACTATCTATATTCATCATGACTCTTAGCCTTCTGAATATTTCAACTTGCACTCCCTTCGTCATGATGTCTACAAGCTGATTCTCAGTTCTACAGTGTTCCAAATTCATCTTCCCATCTGCTACCTGCTCTCAAAGATAATGAAACCTCATTTCGATGTGCTTACTTCGACCATGTGCTATTGGGTTCTTTGCCAGATTGATAGCTGACATGCTGTCTATTTTCATGGTAATTGCTCCATGATATTTGCCTGTTATCTCTTCGATCAAGTTCACCATCCAAGTTTCTTGACACGCACAAAGAGAAGAAGCTATGTATTCTGCTTCGCATGATGATAATGCCACTACTGGTTTCTTTCTTGAATTCCAAGCAACCAGTGCACCACCTAGCATAAACACATATCCTGCTGTTGATTTTCGATCTTCAGCATCACTACACCAACTTGAATCAGTGTATTCCACTAACTTGCACTCTTTTCCTTTATCAGCTACAGGAAACAAAATACTATAATCAAAAGTTCCTTTTAGATAGCTTAGTATCCTCTTCACTACTGCTAGATGTGATACCTTTGGCTTCTGCATGAATCTACTTACAATACCTACACTATATGCTAAGTCAGGCCTTGTATGACAAAGGTATCTCAATGATCCAATATGTCTTCTGTATTGGGTTGGGTCGACATCATCTTCATCTACATCTTTCGACAGTTGCAGTCTTGATTCTGCAGGTGTTGAAGTTGAGTTAGATTCTTCCATATCAAACCTCTTGAAAATTTCTCCTGCATATCTTCTTTGATGCATCATCAAACCTCTACTGCTCTTGTAGAATTCGATACCAAGGAAATATGAAATCTCATCCAAATCAGACATTTTGAATTCCTTGCTGAGATCACCTTTGAAGTCTTCAATCTCACTTTTACAGCTACCTGTTATCAACAAACCATCTTGTTATACCCCAAAATTTCCCCTCTCATTTCTCAAGAAATCTCTCATAAGATCTCCATTGATTCAAGACTACACAAGGTTTGATCAGCTCAAGACACCTCCTCAAGCACTGATGACTCAAATTAGGGTTTCAGTTTTCACAAGGACAATTGGACTTTCAAGGCCTCAAATGACCTTCATGGATCATTAGGAGCCCTCAAGATTGCTCATGACAAGTTTCAAGTCTTGGATCACAAAATTGCTCAGTCATTTGATCAAATGACCTAAAATCAGCTGTATTGGATAAAAAAAGTCAACTATGGTCAATTTGCAGTCAAACTTCATAATTTTTGATCCATACCAACATCATGAACTCATACATGTCAATTGATCAAGTTTGGGTCATAATTCCTCAAGAAATTTGATCAAAACACCAAAAGGGCAAAATGGTCAAAATTAGGGTTTTGATTGAGAAGGCTCAGTTTTTGACTTTTGATCAAGGAAATGACTTATTGGGTTAAGACACGATCTCAAGGATTCAAATAAATCATTTTACCTAATGACATGGCTCAAAACATTTCTCAAGATCAATTGATTGATAATTGAATTTCAGTCAACTTATGAAAAGTCAACTGTATACTGAAAAGTCAAACTTTGACTTTTTGACCAAAATCAAGTTTCAAAAATCATATTTCATTAAGACATGCCAAAATATAAAACTTGTTCATCAAGAAATTGAAAAGTCAAAATTATCTTTGAAAAGTCAAAATTTTAAGACTTAGAATTTTTTTAAGTGTTAGAAAGTTCATATTTTTTTATAACTTTGTGCCAAATTTCCACCATGATGCAAGATGATTCAAGGAAAACTTCCAACATGAAAGTTGTATATCTCAATGATATCTAAAACATTGAAGGGCAAAACTTTTTCTAGAAATGCTTGGATTTCAAGTTATGAATTTATGAAGACATGTCCATGATACTAAATATACTTAGTGAAATTTTGAGTATTTTAGTCAGGATTTTGACCTAACTTCATGACAACTTTTCACCTAGTTCCAAATTGATTCTTAAAAAATGTCAAACATTAAAGTTGTAAGGATGTTCCAAGATTTTCAAAATGTCCAAGAACTTGAAGAGATCATTTTTGAGCTAGGAGATTCAAAGACTTGAAGTTGGCATGATAAACTTGAATTATAAGTCATTTTTGTGATGAACTCATAATCAAATCTCATAACCTTATCATTCAATCTATCTTTTCAGGCCATGTTTATTCTAAATCTCTCCATAATTAAGTAATTAAACAGACCATAAGTGTATTACACAAGGATTTGATGTTTTGTCCAAGTCTTGATACCATTTATGGTTGAAATTGCAAAAAGTAACATATCCATTCTTATAAAACAAGCTTTTTCACAATGTCAACCCTTCTTGAGCCTCTCAATGGCTCCATCTGCACACAATCAACCTAACAACTCATAATAAGCATGTTTAAAGTGATTCAACCACTCTACATAGCTTGTACCACACATTGGGATTTTGGTTTTCCACTTTGCTTCAAAAACAAGCAAAAATGTCATAACATGTGATCTTGGTAATCTGACCATCTCAAGTCTCCAAACCTTTTCCTATATATCAAACCACTCTTATGCAACTAAGGATAGTATTTTATAAGCCCTTAAACCCTCTCATACACTCTCAAACCCGAATTGGCCAAAAATCACCATTTTTAAGCTTTTGAAACCTTAACTTCGAAACTCATCACTCTTGCAACTATTGTCCAAAAAAATCATCTAAACACTTCATATATATCATATAGAAACTATCCATACCCCTATTTCCTCACTGTAAAATCATTTTCATCATCCACCATTTTCAAAATCCACCATTGTAACTTGACTTGAGTAGACCAATCCAGACACTTTCAAGGCAAAGTAAAAGTTGCAACATACTCACCAAGGTCCCAGGAAGCTAAAGCAATCATCATATTGCTTCTGGAAATCGTGTAGAGGCCATTTAATTTTTGCATCAAGAGGTAAGTTTTTCCAACTTTGAAATCTTGATACAAGCATCATTTGCACTTATTTTCAAATGATAAAATGTAGATATCATGTCTATGAAGCTAACCACATCCTTAAATTTCATTATAATTGACTGTGGAGTGAGAATTTTGAAACTGAATTTTTTAGACATTTAGGTTTTCAGTTTGGTACAGGTAGAAATTCGTGAGTTATAGTGAGAATAAATAAAAACTAATTACATATTTGAAATCCTTGCTAAATTCTAAGCAATTTTCATTTTTACATTTTTGAATTTGGTTGAGAAATGAGAAAGTTAGAGTTTTTTTGAAAAACAAAATGGAAAATATTGTTATTACAGTAACGGTTAGCGTGCACGAGGAAGAAGGAGGGCTTGGCCATTTTCAAATTTTTACATCTAAGTTCATTTTATATTTAATGATTGTTGTTTCACTAACAGATGTAATAGCCACCCTAGTGGCAAGCAGCGCGTCATTTCTTATTCTAAGGATGTGGGTTTGAACCATAGTGAATCCCCCTTTTGCATATTTTATGCTATTTTTGTGATTTTTGTGATTTCAGGAAGCTATCTTCTCATATAATATCATGCAAGCACATGGCTGATAAGCAAACACACCTAGCCTTGTGGTATTCCTTTGAGCCAGTAGCCTGAATATCTTGAGTTCAAGCCTTGGTAGGATCAAAACCTTATTTTTATCACTTGACTCATTTTACATTTTTAACAAACTTCAACAATTTATTTAACCCATCAAGTTAACTCCTTTTGAACTAATTTTTTGCACACTACTATTTTATTAGGTCTATTTTATGAATATGTAAAAATCTCACCAAAAATATTTTTATTTTCATTATTCGTGATTTATTCAAAGTAGCCTCTTTTAGGTTTTTTTCTTTATTAAAAACTAAAAAAAAAACATTTTTCTTACCAAATTTCTTTTCTTGATTAAATTAATTTTTAACTTAGTTTTTGCTTTGAATTTCTTTTCTAATTAAATAAAATTAAAATTTTGGAATTTTAATCAGTTAAATTCTTTCTGTTTATTAGTTTAATTAAATCAAGACTTTTCATAAACAAAAAAACAATTTTCTTTTCCTTTGACATAGCTTTTATATTCTTTCATATTTTATCTTGCAATATTCAATATGGTTGTAATATTATAATTAGAACTTTATTACTTTCATCCTCCATTTCTAAATTGTGTCCCCATCCCCAAATGATGTAATAGCGTAGAATTTTACATTTCCGCAATTTACCGCTTTCAATATAAATGTTAGTAATTAGGGTTTGTATGGAAATACTAAAATCAACAAATAGATAATCCTAATCAACGATTAAATGCATGCAAATCAAACACACTATTCACACATGCACCCCTAAGGTTAACTCCACTTGTTGCCTAAAAAATGGTCATGTTATGCATGTGGGATGTCTTAGCAAAAACAATCGAAATACAAGATCATAGTCCCCCGATGATGCTACAAATGTTGCCTTACAAATGATCTTAGTCCCTCAAATAGAAATGCTAAGATATCTCACAATATTGCTATTATGACTATAAGATTACCCACGCCCATCCCCTTACATCCAAAGATAAGTCTTCTTACCAATCAATGGTAAGATAGTGTAGCGGTAGAAATGTTTAAGACTAAGCCATTAGATTGACTAGACTTATACAGATCAAAAATAAAAATCGCCACCGCATTTTATTGTTTCCAAAGGAATGGGAAAAGAGCGAGTAACCCAAAAAGAGGGGGAAAGATTCAAGGTAAGGGGGTTGGTTATGCAAAGGAAAGGTATTAGCACCCTAAACATCTACGGTACTCCACATGAACCTCTTTGTAAAATCTGTATATTTTGGCTATAAAATGTTGTATGTAAAATAGATGGTGGAGGTGAGAGAAGAAATATGTTTTTTTTAATGATTTTTGCACCTGCCACGGTTGTGAACCTTTAGTGCCTACGTACCACCTTTCGTGCAATAGGGGATCAGGGTACACGTAGTTCCTCTTTGAAAATTTTAAAACACAAGTGTGTTGGTTGATTTTATGAGATAATACATCATCGTCATTGTCCGTGTGGAAAACATAATTACTACCCACAATTATGAGGAAGGAGAATTTGCATCATCTCAAAGTGGAGGATATGGCTTGGATTTTAAAATCAACAATGTCTCACTAAACACCCAAGTGGAAAATATCTCACTTCACTAAATATTGTAGAAGTATAGTTGTTTGCATCACTACAAGGATTGACAAGAGTCCAACCTTTTGAGAAATTTTTTTAAAGTAAAAGCCAAAGTGGCAAAAATGATTTGAAATGAGATTGATTGACTTTTAGTCTTCTCACAAAAAAAAGTGAAGGTATTATTAATTTGATTGAAGTTTATTTATGAAAAGGTTTTTTTGCAAATGCACGGACCTAAGTCTAAGTTTATTATGAAAGTAGTTCAAGTTTAAAAACAAGAAGAATTTTCAAAAGGAGGAAGAAGATTTTTGAAATTAAAGAAGATGGGAGGAGAAGAAGAGACTATCCTAAAGCATAAGATAAAAGCTAGGGATATGAATCATATAACCAACAAGAAGCCAATGCTTGACATTATGAGTCAAGATAGAATTCCAATTCTTTTGGTTGGAACCAATCAAGAAAAGATATTAGACCTCTTAAGGGAACCAGACTTAAAATGTATTAAGTCTTCACAAAAATTGGGCAGAGTAACGGCTGTATACGGGTGAATTCCAGATTAGAAACAAAGTATGTAACCACAATAACCTGCACATAAAATAAACAAACAACCCAATGTCTCGAGGTAAACCTTAAGAACTCCAGACAAAATATCAATTAAGGTCACAAGGTCTCCAACATAGGCTAAGGTTTCTAATCCTAAGTCCAAGAAGTCCAATACTCCATAATGCCAAGGATAGTAACCAAATAGTCCAAGCATTTTAAAGGTTTTTATGGTTCATTTTGTTTACTGGGAAAAATGGTAAACAACCGCTTATCTTCCAAAAGGTAACTTATTTGGTGACTCACAGGATCGATCAGATTGATCCTAAGACATGGCTGATTTTAGAGAGTTTAAATACTTTAAAATAGAGAGTTTCGACTAATCCTAATGGTGATTAACGCAAGTAAGGTAGAGACACTTTAAGTAAATTGCATGGAGAAAAGCTTGATAAAGTAAATAAAAGCATTAAAGGCTTGTTAAATAAATGACTTCGACTGAGGTAAATAAGTGAAAGCGATAAATTGCTTGAATGTAAAAGATTTCGATTAAGGTAAATGGTGTTTCACACATACATTCTCAATGATTCTTTCTCTCACGTTGGGTACTTGAATCTAAATGAGTGACTTGTATACAATGATGAACACACGCAATAACTACGTGAACACTTAGTATTTATACTAAAAAATCCTAAGTAACTGTTGGGCAGTTACATCGCTTCGAGGTGACACCACATGGCACGTTCACAATCCTCGACGCCTACTTCCACGCCACGTTGCGCTTGGTAACTGCTGGGAACCGTTTTCCCCCCAACAATTCGAAATTCAAACCGTTCGATCTTGGACATCAGGGACCTTGGTCGAAAGGTGGCTCCTTCGACGTTGAAAACAACATGATTCCAACTTAGAGAAATTTCTCTAAGTATCTTGTCATTCTTTGATAAGCCTTCGATGTGATCAGCTGATCGAAGCCTTCTTGTGTAGGAAACTCTTCTAACTCATAATTAATGATCTATATGATAATAGAACGTGGGTGTCGAATTTAGGAGCCAACAAATTGCCCCCCAAGAATGTCTTATTTCGATGCTTAGAAGAAAGAGGCATTATTTGATATTCCATTCGACACTTGTCCTTCACTCTCAGCCACAAATTAGTTTGTGCGCTTTTCGTCTCCTACCAACCATCTGACAATCTCAAAAAATCATCATTTCAACTTTTCCCAAGATGTCACTTCAGTAAGGCACTTCGCACGCACGATGGCCTTTCACACGTTGTCATTATGACCATTCTCTGAAATCGAGGAAGCATGCTGCAACGTTTCCGTTTTTCAGAACGGTTACAACACCAATGCGTGCCACGTACCCCACTCCCATATGTGGCATTAAATGACCTCGAGCTCTGATTTTCCAATCACTATAAATATCACTAAGTGCTTCATTTGGATTCTTTACGCTTTCTCGCATCCAAATCTTCTGTTGTACCCCAAAATTTGCCCTCTCATGTTTTCAAAGGTCTTCCCTTACATGGTTGGTCACAAACCCTTGCCTAAGAAAAATAAAGTATTTTGAAGATGAACAAAGTGTCTTTCGATTGGCATCTGGAAGAAGTCTTCGATTGGGCATCCAAAATCCTTCGATCAGGCTTGGTTCACCAGTCTTCGATTGGGCATTTGGCACTCTTCGATCAGGCTTGACTCACCAGTCTTCGATTGGGCATTTGGCACGCTTCGATCAAGCTTTGGTCTGCAAGTCTTCAATTGAGCGCTGAACCTCCTTCGATCAAGCTTTAGTGTGCAAGTCTTCGATTGAGCGCTGGACCTCCTTCGATCAAGTCAATGTCACAATGCTTCGACTAGTACTTCAGAGGGTCCTTCAACTGGAACTTCATACTTTACCTCAATCAGAACATCAGAATGAAATGACCTTCGAATGGCATTTCAGTGCAGAGTTTCTCTTGATCTAAGATGCTCTGATGAAGGAAGTTCTGGACACTTCGAATCAGAACTTAGACTCATCACAAGGCCAAGGGCTGGTCGAAGTTTTCTAATAGGGAATGTTCTAAATAGATTCGAATTAGACTTTGAAGTTGACAAAGAAGGCAGATTCGAAGTAGGCTGGCATGACTAGGCAAAAACACATATCCTAACCTGCCCAGGTTCACCCAAAGTTCACAATGGCATGTGTCCCTTGAAAATATGCAATTGAAGCAGGGGGAGTCTCAATCGAAGGGGCTGTGACTGGAGTAGTTCGAATGGGGACTTTGAAGCAATCGAAGAGAGAAAATTCGAAGGGGCAAGTCAGCTTTTGATTTCCATCATATTGGAGGCCCAAACAGCTCATAACAGGCTGGAAGTAACGCCTGAAAATAGATTGGCATGTGATTGAATCAAATATAGAAAGTCTTTATGAAGAAATCAAATCAAATCTCTTCATCATGATGGACCAAGATTTGATACACAAATGTTGACCTAATTTCCTTGGCTATATAAACCTCATGCTCATAAACAAATCACACACAAAACTCTGCAGACAAAGAAAAACGCACAGAAACTCTGTGGAAACGGCCAGAACAGTTTTGCAAAAAACCTTGAGAAAGTGGTGGTCGGATTTTGGTTTAGAGGTGAATTCAGACCAAAAGCAAAATGCAGCTCTCTTCCTTGACACCCAGTGGAGCTACACTAATCAAGACCAAGCCCTAAGGCAGTCTAAAACTCGCTGTAAGTATTCTTGAAATCACCTCTGCACAAGAAATCGTGAACCACTTTTCTTGCATATTTTTGCCAAACGGTTTGCATATTCATACCGACCATGTAATTTACATTGATTCTGCATTATTTGATTTGATTTTCGTGGCCTCTAACCCCCTACCCAGAACCTAGGTTTCTTGTATATGTTTTTTTAGGCGTTTTGTGTGCAGGAAAAATCAAGGCCAACAATGGCCATGGATGAGTTCAGGGAGGTGAGACCAGTACAATGGTACTCTTAGCTTCCATTTTTGTGGGCTAGGGAGAATTTTTTAGAGAGGCTACGAAACTTCCTGTAGAACAAAGTCTGCAGGTAATCTAACCAGGTTTTGTGAATAAGATGAAGAGGTGTCATAACGTGATTGGCCAATTTGAATCAGTGGCGCGTTCTTTTACTTTGTAGGCTTAGTATTTTGTTTCTTTATTTGATATTTATCCCTTATTATCATAACAAAGAGAACAAGCTGGCTGGTTAGTGAACATGTTAGTGCAAGACCCCCTGGGACCTGGATTCGAATCCCAGGTCCACCAAAACTTTGTTACATTTTTTTCTTCAGGTAGTCAGATGCAGCGCTCCAGGCAGGGAGCATCATACACCCCCATATCTCATGCGTCAGGTGGTTCCAGATTCAAATCCAGTGGTTCAGGATGAGGTTCACCATGAACCTTGATCAACAAACGCCCAAGCAATCTGAAAATCCAATAGGCTGGACGTTTGGGCCTGGAAATTGCAATTCATACTCCCTTTACGAGCCTAGCACCCCTGAGTTTGTTTCTTTATTTTTATTTTCACTGTTTTTTATTTTACTATCATAATTAATTAATTAACAAACTAACCTTCTTTTTCATTAAAAAAAAAATCAGAAACAACAAAAATATTTTTCTTTTAATTTTATTACTTATTTTTGTAAATAAACCATTAACCAATTAATTTAGTTTTTTTAATTAGGTTTAATCTTAACATTTTTTACAATAAATTAAAATTAACTTAGACTTAGGTTTTTTTTATTTCTGATTTTACTGCCTTAATTAAAATAAAACTCAAAAATATTTTCTTTAATTCCATTATTAATTTAGACTTAATTCTTAAATCAAAAAAGACCAAAATATGCTTTATTCAATAAAAGGGTCAAAACCCTAAAAGACAATCCGATTCAATTTTCTCGCGCGCATATTATTTTTGATCTATAACTGTAATTGCTCCGAGGATGTAATAACTTTAACTTAGGATTTTATTTACCGCTTTTATTTACTTTTTCGCATTTAATTTTCAAGGGTTTGTTTTTGGCGATGTAAATACCCGACACCTTGTAATAGCTTAGCTTTTATTTTCCGCAATTTAATTTCCACAACCATTAACTGCTAGATGTATACTAACTAGGCTATGCATGACAAGATCTATGAACTTAAAATCAACATAGCTCACCCATGACATGTACAAAGATAAAATTAACCGAAATAACACACTCACACATGTGCACTCTTAAGGTACACCTCGCTTGGTTGCCTTCGAACGTGGTCATTGAGTATAAGAAGTTTTAGAGGTCGCCCTCTTGTCCAAAGATCATAAGTTGCCTCGAAACGGTTGCCTCGGATAAAATGATCTAAGACATTAGGGTTACCGCTAAGGCGTCCTAACATTGCTTTAGTGACCACACGTCCCTTAATCGAATTGACCCGAAAACTCCAACGACGGTGCTACCTGCTCCTCAATAGTGGGATAGCATTGTCTAAAGGACATTTGCACAGTTTAATTCCTTTTTGAGTAGGTGGATGTTCTTAAGTACTTGCTCCTTTTAAAACAAAACAAAACCTTTTTCGCACTTACACTCTTTTTTCGAACAAAGTTTTCAAAAAAACTTCATACACTCTTGAGGACAGAAGCAAGAGTTAAATTGAAGTTTCAAATGAAAACTTTTTCAAACCCACAAGCACAAAGAAAGAAAACACAATGAGCAAGTACCTAAGAGCCCGTGGATAACCACGGATAGAAAGGGTGCTAATACCTTCCCTTTCTATAATCTACCTCCCGAACCCGAGAAACATCTCAAAAAGGAATTTTTCTGTGCTTTTGTCCTTTCCTTGTTGGATAAAATAAAAGACGGTGGTGACTCTTGCTTACCACGACATTTTGCGAAAACAAACGCAAACGCGAACCAACATTCCAAAACAGTCAGTTCTATTCCCACCGATCACATAACTGGCGACTCTGCTGGGGATTACTCATAAGTGAGGTGTACCTTAGGATTAGATCACTCTTGTTTTCAATTGTATGCTTTGTATGCTTTATATTTGTGGGCTTGTATCGGAGTTCTATAGATCCTAACCCGGATCTGGGGATACCCTTTAGGTAAGTAGCAATAAACTGTGAGGGATTTGTCCGGCGTAGACCGACACGGATGAAGCAGTAGCTACGTTGGTGTGGCACCTTAGTCTGTACCGATATCCCTTGTGTTGGAACGAGGAGAATATGGGTCTTCTAAGGAGTCATTAAGCACCAACTGACCTTAGAACCTTAAATTGACCAACTTGGCCATAGAACAGTAGCAGTATGCTACACTCATTGAGACTAAACTCTCGCGATGATTCCGGCCGCAAGAAAAGGTTGCTAAACTAGAATTATGACCGATTGAGGGTAGTCAGTGATATTGAGATCCTCTAGAACCCGGTTACTATTTTTAGGACAGGTTGAACCAACTAAACTGAAAGAGGGTAATACCTAAACTCCATGCCAGCCTGAAATTTAAGGGCTATTGTGTGACTTGTGTGCGTTCAAACTTGAACTACTTGCACATTCTTGTTATCTGACAACATGGGTTCCTTGCAGGTTTTGTTTACAGTCATTATCCAATAATCTGGATTTATTGCAGGGCTTACTTACATCACCTCACACTTTTACTTAAACGCATAGCATGCACATCATAACATCATGCCTTAACATTTCCTTAACCATTTCAAGGATCTCAAGGGTCTGTGATGCAGGTTATGGTAAATCAAATGGTTAGCAAGGGGCAAAGGGGATTTATTTTCCTCTAGCCAAGGTTGTCTAGAAATCCAAGCATGATAACTTGAGTCAGGGGCTATGACCCACTCGATATGGTGAGCTTGACTCTTGAAGAATGACTCTCAGCAACATGAATTTCCTTTAATCAAGCTACCAGATTCAGATTCTAACAGTTTCTTGTTTACCCCGCGAGATCCTTGAAAACATTGCATACATATATCATACATATCATTGCATAACAGGTCCCCCAGTACAGGTCTCTTATCTTCTTCGCTGTTTATTTCAGCAATCATCATGTCTACTGAACCTTCAACCGAGCAAGCTATCAAGGCCCTCCAGGCCCAGAATGCCCAATTTCAAGAGATGTTCATGAATCTAGCTAAGGGTCAGCAGGACCTGAAGACTTTGATTCTGAAAGAGAGGAAGAAGAAGAAAAAGAGGACCGTCCTGTTCAACACTGGACACAGGTTTAGAAACGGGCTATAGAATGAAGTTGATCTGACCACCTCATCTGGAGGGAAAGACAGTCCACAAGAAAGGAGGGCTCCTAGCCCTATGGTCTCCGACAACGAGATGGACTATGATGAAGAACAGTATCCTCCTGCTGAGGATAAGTACAAACAGCTGGAAGACCGCTTGAGTGCTATGGAAATACAGAAGGTGCCCGGTCTGGACTTCAGAGATCTAGGTCTATCCTCTGGGGTGGTGATTCCCCATAAATTCAAGGAACCTGCTTTTTCCAAGTATGACGGAGCTTCCTGTCCAAAGTTGCACCTCCGGTCATATGTGAGGAAGATCCAACCTTACACGACTGATAAGAACTTGTGGATCCATTTCTTTCAAGACAGTATTTCAGGGACTCAGCTTGAGTGGTTCTATCAGTTGGACAGAGCCAGTATCCGCAGCTGGGAGGATTTGGCTACTGCGTTCTATAGGCAGTATCAGTATAACTCCGACCTCGCTCCTACGCGTACCCAACTCCAGGGTATGTCAATAGGGACGGGTGAAGGATTTAAAGAGTATGCTTAAAAATGGAGAGACCTTGCTGGAAGGGTGCAACCACCTTTAGTCGATCGTGAACTTGTTGATATGTTTTTGGGGACCCTGACTGGTCCATTCTTTAACCACTTGATCGGAAGCTCTTCAGCTGGGTTCACCGAGCTAATACTGACCGGCGAAAGGGTCGAAGCTGGCATCAAAAGTGGGAAGATTCAAGAAGCTACACCTTCTGATGCTCAGAAAAAGCCCTACAATGGGAAGAAAGAGTCCAATGTTGTGTATGGTCAAAAGGGTCGTCATGACCAATACGTAGGGGAAATCTTGATCTCTAATCCTACGCCTGCTCAACAAAGACAGGGGCATCAGCGTAAGGAGGCCATGCCTAAAAGACAATTCACTAAGATCAACATGTCACTGGGTCAAGCGCTACAACACATGTTGAAGGCAGAGCTGATTACATTAAAGGCTCCTCTCCAGAACCCAAATACTTCCGCTCCTACCTATCATCCCAATGAAAGGTGTGCATACCACTCTGATAGTCCGGGACATGACACAAACAACTGTTGGGCTTTGAAGAACAAGATCCAAGACATGATTGATGCCAAGGAGATCAAGTTTGACCCTCCGGAGACTCCAAACATAATCACTTCTCCTATGATGAATCATTGAAAGCTTTTGTTCATTTGAATTTTCAAGTTGTAATCTCTTTGTTATTCAAACAATTATCTATTAATGCCAAACTTTGTTTCATTAATTGCATATGTTTGTCTTGATTTGATCCAATCATTTTCATTACATTTAAACTATGCTTTTTACTCACTTTATGACATTCAACTCTTGCTAAAAGTTACAAGCCTTTAGAGGGAGGATGACAAAACAATGCCATAATCTCATACAGTATGCTTTTGGACAGACCTTGCTGACGATGCACAGGCATTTCTTTCAAATCCTAAACACTGGAGTTATAAGGAAGATAATCCCTAGTCAACCCCTTCGAGCCAAAGAAGTAGGAGTTTTCTGTTTTAAACACAAATTGAAACCTTTAATTTAAACTTGGGGCAGGGTAGTCTCTTAGTTAATTCAAAAGATGCGCATTGAAGTCACAAAACTCTCAGTTCATAATACAACGAACGACATCAAAAGCATTCCTCTGGAATCAAAAGACAGTGGTGGTTCCTTATCTCCTAGGCAGTCAATCTCTCAAAAGAAAAAAAAAGAAAAAAAAGCCCACTGAGCCAAAACCTATAAAGGAGGCTCAAGAAATTTGGGGCATCCCGCTGACTGTAATCTCAAAAATAGGAACAGTCAGGCAAAAATTAGGGATAACAAATCAAAAGAACGAGGTCATTACAAATCCTCGACAACATGAAAAATGTTGCAAAAAAATGATGACTGCTTTCAAAAATCCAACTTGTGTGAACCATCACCAAAACGTCGTTCCAAATTCGAATAGAGTTCGACGCACAATTAACTGAGTTTAGGATTGAAGAACATCACGAAGAGCGGGTGGGTACAAATATACTTTGAGCCTTTATCCTTTGTTTCTTAAACCGTGAACCAAGCCACGTTACAACCCTTCAAAAGTCCTAACTGAAGCATGAGTTAGTTCGAAAGCATACTGTTACAAAAGGTATTCTGACTCCTGTAAGGCTTTGCCCTAAATCTTGTGTTGAATTTGTCTTAGAAAAAGTTTTCTGCTAAAAAACGCATTTTTAAAAACTTCGAGACAAACATAAACTTTGTATTATTTGAATATCACTGTTTGCATTTGGCTATTTGTCTGACAGCGGAGAAATTCACACAATGAATATCCGATGAACGAAATCCCTCTCAGTGAACAAAATCACTTCAAAAAGGATGACACTTCCATTGACAAATCTCCTTCCAATCAAGGGGCATGGCATGATCATTGTCCATCACCTGGGGCAGTCTAGTCAAGATTTCAAGAAATCTCTGAAGAAGTGCAGAGTAACCAGGGGCAAGTCTCCATATCTGTCACTTGGGGCATTGAACATCAATCTCAGTGAAGGGTTACGTACACTTGCTACTAGGGGCAATGACAAATCTCCCCAAAATCCTTCTCATAGGATAACTCCCAGCAAAGGTTTAATCTCTGAAAACCTTTCCCCAGCTGAATCAACCTCAAGAATCCTCGAGGACGTCCCTCAACGAAGATGTCACCTCTCTAGCGGACTGACGACAGGGTTTATTTCCCCAACAACACCAGGATTCCCCAGCTTGAGTTTGCCTCTCTGACTGCTACAAATCAAAGGACCACAACTCCTCTTCCCCAGTAGACTACTCTACAATCCCTAGCAAGTTACTGCGAAACCTGGACACGACCAGATATCAGTTCAACTTCGACTCCCCAGTAGAGCAACGGAAGACTAAGACTCCTAAACTCTTTTCCCAAGCAGAAATAAACATACTCCCCACAGAGTTTTCAATATCCCCCAGCGGAGTTCTCCTCAAACAACAAAGCAGGGATCCCCGGTGGAAACATCTTGAGCAAAGTCCAAGACAAAATTACACTTCAACAACATTCATAACATATGCATACAAAATACATATGACACAAATCTCATTTTATTTTGAGAATATCATTACACAATGCATACATCATGATAATGCATACATCATGACATTGCATACAACTAACTCTTTACCTTTTCAGGAAAGATCAATCAACAGGCAAAGATCATCATCTTCTGAGATTCCTTCTAGAGATAGTTCAAATGCGACCCAGATATGGCTGACATTCTGATACTTATTCCAGACTCCTTCTAGAGATAGTTCAAATGCGACCCATATATGGCTGACATTCTGATACTTATTCCAGATTCCTTCTAGAGACAGTTCAGATGCGACCCAGATATGGCTGACATTCTGATACTTATTCCAGACTCCTTATAGAGATAGTTCAGATGCGACCCAGATATGGATGACATTCTGATACTTATTCCAGATTCCTTCTAGAGACAGTTCAGATGCGACCTAGATATGGCTGACATTCTGATACTTATTCCAGACTCCTTCTAGAGATAGTTCAGATGCGACCCCGATATGGCTGACATTCTGATACTTATTCCAGACTCCTTTTAGAGATAGTTCAGATGCGACCCTAATATGGCTGACATTCTGATACTTATTCGAGATTCCTTCTAGAGACGGTTCAGATGCGATCCAGATATGGCTGACATTCTGATACTTATTCCAGATTCCTTCCAGAAACAGTTCATATGCGACCCAGATATGGATGACATTCTGATACTTATTCTAGATTCCTTCTAGAGACAGTTCAGATGCGATCCAGATATGGCTGACATTCTGATACTTATTCCAGATTCATTCAAAATACAGTCCAGATACGATCCAGATTCGGATGTCATTCTGTCACTCATTCAAATTACAGTCCAGATACGATCCAGATTCAGATGTCATTCTGTCACTCATCCAAATTATAGTCCAGATACGATCCAGATTCGGATGTCATTCTATCACTCATTCAAATACATTTCAGATACTCTCCAGATACAGACGCAATTCTGACAATCATCCAGATTCAACTCTCAAATCCGGTTCAGATACGCTCCAGACACGTACGTCATTCTTTTGCTCATACAAACTCAGTCCCCTGATACAATTCAATGGAATTCCAGACACGAATATCATTTCGATACTAATTCTTTTGGCCTACAACATTGCGGGTCAACAAACATTCTTGGATGGCATCTTTAAGCCCATCTCCAGCAAGACTCTGCCATCAACCTTTTCAAGTCCCAGTTTAATACCTGTAGCAAGCCAGGAAAACCAGCTGTGGACGACTGATTGTAGATTAATACCTGTAACAAGCCAGGAAAATAATCTACACAAAGAGATTGAAGATTAATACCTGTAACAAGCCAGGAAAACCATCTACACAAAGAGATTGAAGATCAACACCTGTAATAAGCCAGGAAGACCATCTTTCTTTCTCAGGTATGCAAGTTCTCGCTAAGGAATCTCTTATGCGATCGACACTCCTGTAGATGGCATCTATAAGCCCATCCTCCTACCAACAATATCCAAATGGAATCTGTAAGCCCATTCTCGACATCACAATGCTGATACTACACCATGCGAGTGCAAATTTCTGGGCACTCTAGTGTTCAATCATCTTCCACCTTCGGATCACGAAAGGCACGCAAGCCAATCTACATCCTCAGGTTTAAGAAAATTGAACAGGGGCAACTGTTGTACCCCAAAATTTGCCCTCTCATGTTTTCAAAGGTCTTCCCTTACATGGTTGGTCATAAACCCTTGCCTAAGAAAAATAAAGTTTTTTGAAGATAAACAAAGTGTCTTTCGATTGGCATCTGGGAGAAGTCCTCGATTGGGCATCCAAAATCCTTCGATCAGGCTTGGTTCACCAGTCTTCGATTGGGCATTTGGCACTCTTCGATCAGGCTTGACTCACCAGTCTTCGATTGGGCATTTGGCACGCTTCGATCAAGCTTTGGTTTGCAAGTCTTCGATTGAGCGCTGGACCTCCTTCGATCAAGCTTTAGTGTGCAAGTCTTCGATTGAGCGCTGGACCTCCTTCGATCAAGTCAATGTCACAATGATTCGACTAGTACTTCAGAGGGTCCTTCAACAGGAACTTCATACTTTACCTCAATCAGAACATCAGAACAAAATGACCTTCGAATGGCATTTCAGTGCAGAGTTTCTCTTGATCTAAGATGCTCTGATGAAGGAAGTTCTGGACACTTCGAATCAGAACTTAGACTCATCACAAGGCCAAGGGCTGGTCGAAGTTGTCTAATAGGGAATGTGCTAAATATATTCGAATTGGACTTTGAAGCTGGCAAAGAAGGCAAATTCGAAGTAGGCTGGCATGACTAGGAAAAAACACATATCCTAACCTGCCCAGGTTCACCCAAAGTTCACAATGGCATGTGTCCCTTGCAAATATGCAATTGAAGCATGGGTAGTCTCAATCGAAGGGGCTGTGACTGGAGTAGTTCGAATGGGGACTTTGAAGCAATCGAAGAGAGCAAATTCGAAGGGGCAAGTCAGATTTTGATTTCCATCATATTGGAGGCCCAAACAGCTCATAACAGGCTGGAAGTAACGCCTGAAAATAGATTGGCATGTGATTGATTCAAATATAGCAAGTCTTTATGAAGAAATCAAATCAAATCTCTTCATCATGATTGACCAAGATTTGATACACAAATGCTGACCTAATTTCCTTGGCTATATAAACCTCATGCTCATAAACAAATCACACACGAAACTCTACAGACAAAGAAAAACACACAGAAACTCTGTGGAAACGGCCAAAACAGTTTTGCAAAAAACCTTGAGAAAGTGGTGGTCGGATTTTGGTTTAGAGGTGAATTTAGACCAAAAGCAAAATGCAGCTCTCTTCCTTAACACCTAGTGGAGCTACACTAATCAAGACCAAGCCCTAAGGCAGTCTAAAACTCACTGTAAGTATTCTTGAAATCACCTCTGCACAAGAAATCGTGAACCACTTTTCTTGCATATTTTTGCCAAACGGTTTGCATATTCATACCGACCATGTAATTTACATTGATTCTGCATTATTTGATTTGATTTTCGTGGCCTCTAACCCCCTACCCAGAACCTAGGTTTCTTGTATATGTTTTTTTTAGGCGTTTTGTGTGCAGGCAAAATCAAGGCCAACAATGGCCATGGATGAGTTCAAGGAGGTGAGACGAGTACAGTGGTACTCTTAGCTTCCATTTTTGTGGGCTAGGGAGAATTTTTGAGAGAGGCTACGAAACTTCCTGTAGAATAAAATCTGCAGGTAATCTAACCAGGTTTTGTGAAGAAGATGAATAGGTGTCATAACGTGATTGGCCAATTTGAATCAGTGGCGCGTTCTTTTATTTTGTAGGCTTAGTATTTTATTTCTTTATTTGATATTTATCCCTTATTATCATAACAAAGAGAACAAGCCGGATGGTTGGTGAACGTGTTAGTGCAAGACCCCCTGGGACCTGGATTCGAATCCCAGGTCCACCAAAACTTTGTTACATTTTTTTCTTCAGGTACTCAGATGCAGCGCTCCAGGCAGGGAGCATCATACACCCTCAGATCTCATGCGCCAGGTGGTTCCAGATTCAGATCCAATGGTTCAGGATGAGGTTCACCATGAACCTTGATCAACAAACGCCCAGGAAATCTGAAAATCCAATAGGCTGGACGTTTGGGCCTGGAAATTGCAATTCATACCCCCTTTACGAGCCCAGCACCCCTGAGTTTGTTTCTTTATTTTTCTTTTCACTGTTTTTTATTTTACTATCATAATTAATTAATTAACAAACTAACCTTCTTTTTCATTAAAAAAAATCAGAAACAACAAAAATATTTTTATTTTAATTTTATTACTTATTTTTGTAAATAAACCATTAACCAATTAATTTAGTTTTTTTAATTAAGTTTAATCTTAACATTTTTTACAATAAATTAAAATTAACTTAGACTTAGATTTTTTTTATTTCTGATTTTACTGCCTTAATTAAAATAAAACTCAAAAATATTTTATTTAATTCCATTATTAATTTAGACTTAATTCTTAAATCAAAAAAGACCAAAATATGCTTTATTCAATAAAAGGGTCAAAACCCTAAAGGACAATCCGATTCAATTTTCTCGCGCACATATTATTTTTGATCTATAACTGTAATTGCTCCGAGGATGTAATAGCTTTAACTTAGGATTTTATTTACCGCTTTTATTTACTTTTTCGCATTTAATTTTCAAGGGTTTGTTTTTGGCGATGTAAATACCCGACGCCTTGTAATAGCTTAGCTTTTATTTTCCGCAATTTAATTTCCGCAACCATTAACTGCTAGATGTATACTAACTAGGCTATGCATGACAAGATCTATGAACTTAAAATCAACATAGCTCACCCATGACATGTACAAAGATAAAATTAACCGAAATAACACACTCGCACATGCGCACTCTTAGGGTACACCTCGCTTGGTTGCCTTCGAACGTGGTCATTGAGTATAGGAAGTTTTAGAGGTCGCCCTCTTGTCCAAAGATTATAAGTTTCCTCGAAATAGTTGCCTCGGGTAAAATGATCTAAGACATTAGGGTTACCGCTAAGGCGTCCTAACATTGCTTTAGTGACCACACGTCCCTTAATCGAATTGACCCGAAAAATCCAACGACGGTGCTACCTGCTCCTCAATAGTGGGATGGCATTGTATAAAGGACATTTGCACAGTTTAATTCCTTTTTGAGTAGGTGGATGTTCTTAAGTACTTTCTCCTTTTAAAACAAAACAAAACCTTTTTCACACTTACACTCTTTTTTCGAACAAAGTTTTCAAAAACACTTCATACACTCTTGAGGACAGAAGCAAGAGTTAAATTGAAGTTTCAAATAAAAACTTTTTCAAACCCACAAGCGCAAAGAAAGAAAACACAATGAGCAAGTACCTAAGAGCCCGTGGATAACCACGGATAGAAAGGGTGCTAATACCTTCCCTTTCTATAATCTACCTCCCGAACCCGAGAAACATCTCGAAAAGGAATTTTTCTGTGCTTTTGTCCTTTCCTTGTTGGATAAAATAAAAGACGGTGGCGAATCTTGCTTACCGCGACATTTTGCGAAATCAAACGCAAACGCGAACCAGCATTCCAAAACAGTCAGTTCTATTCCCAACAATCACACCTTCGATCGAACGAAATCTTCTGCAAACAGCCCTTTGCTTCTTCCTCTCCAAACCCAGTAATCTTTATTCTTCATTCATCCTCATTTAAACCAAAAATGGCTTCACGTACTCGTGCTCCCAATGCCCCAAGAGCTAGCATTCTCTCCAAGACTGCTCAACCAGAAACCTTCTCAACTGCTCCGGTAGTTAATTCAATGGGAATGCGAAGGGTTCCTGAACCCATGGGTGACGCTGAGCGCAAAACCTATGGCTTTCAACTTCTGATTCCCTTTGGGTATTCCAACCAAGTTTTTGCCATGTCAGGCCCTCTTTCAACATGCATTACTGACCCCACAAAAATTGAGAGTTTCTTCCCTGCGCATGAGGCACTCAAACCCATTGGGTGCTCAAAGAAGGCGAAAGATGACACTGAAGATCCTGCGAAAGAGAAAATAGATCTTCGGTTTTTTAACAGGGGGTTAGGGATTTTCGATCTAGCCCTAGCCTTACACCAGAATATACCGCTTGGCTCAACAAGATGGAGGAGTGCCAAGCTTCGACTTGGAAAGGCATGGGCATTTATGACCTGGTCATGCTGTCCAAGACTGGTCTTAACTACTGTCCTGACATGCTGGTAGCTTCATTGCTATTTTGGGACTACACTCACTATACCTTCCACTTGCCTTGTGGAACGGTTACGCCCACTCTCTTTGAGTGGCCGCAATTGCTGGTCTTCGACCAACTAGGGACTACTTCGACCCAGAGGAAATGTCTGAAGACCAGATTGGGTTTTCTGCTACCAAACCCACCTACACCACTTACACCAGTCATTACCACGACAAATCAACGACTACGGTGACTGATGTGGAGCACATCACGTTTCTAGCCCTTTGGCTGTCGCGCTTCGTGTTCTGCACGAAATCCCTGCAGGTGACGAAGAAGATGGTCACCCTCGCTACTCAGCTTCATCACGGCCAAAACATCTGTTTGGCTGAATTAATATTGGCGAACTTGTACGAGTCGATAAGCAATGGAGTGGCTCAATTAAAAGTAATCGAAAATAGAGCCAGCCTGCTACTTGCTGGTCCCTTCTGGTTACTCCAACTCTGGTTGAATTCCACTTTCGAGTCTTTTCTACCCCAGAAGACTCAAATAAATGAAAAGGCTCCTGAGATAGCCAGAAGGCGCGTTGAAGGCACCAGGCTCGCCTTATTGACTCCTACTGAGGATGGGCTGGAACTACAAAAGACCTTTGCAAACTTCGTTCAGATGTTTGCGGGGAGGAAGGAATTCACTTCGACCATGGCCTCTTTCACCGGTCGAAACTATGGTCCAGGATGGTTTACCAGGCCCCATCCTAAATCACCATAGGATCCTCACTTCGAAGAGCATACAACAATGTGGGAAGCATTTCTCACCCCAAGGATAATGTTGTTGCGTTTCAAGAGTTCGAAAAATTAGCTGAGCCTGATTGCCTACCAGCCGAATCTTGTCTCTCGACAATTTGGCATTATTCAATTGCTTCCTTCTCCAATTTATCCTCGGGAGAAATCATTGTTGTTCTTTTCTAATGACTACTCTGAAGACGCCGCTACTAGGCATATTAGTAGGTACGTTGGTCGGACCGTACTATCATTGTTCGACTACCAACTCAACTTCCTCTGTTCACCAGCCTTTGAAGACTGGTGGAAGAGATATTACGTCGAAGAGTTCTTCGACGAGAAGGACTTTGCAGACGAACTCAAGAAGTCCTTCGTCATGGTCCTCGATAAAATAAATAAATGTACGTTCCCTCGTCAAATTATATTTGTCTTTTCATTTCGACTTATATCTGTCAATTATAACTTGTGAACGTTTCTCCTTCAGTTGTTCGAAATCCTGTGGCTAAGAAGGCCACAAACAACAATTAGGATGGAGGTCCCTCTGCAAAACCTCCAGCACAGGTAACAATTTTTCCTTGTTCCCCTCTTTTGTTTTAAACATCCTGGTTTTCGATGCTTTGTTTTAAATCGACTCCGTTTGGGATTTTCAGAAACCTGCGCCTAAGAAGCGACCCATATTAACGGTCGAAACTTTGAGTGGCAAAGAGGAGGAATCTACTCCTGTTCCTCTCAAACGGAGAAAGCTGAAAAATGATGCTCCTGCTCCTGAACCTCGACCTGTGATAAGAACTAAAGTCACAGGGAATAAACCCAGGCCGCGCCCTGTGATTATCAAAGAACCCACGGAGGATGAGCTAAATGTCTTGCTCAGTAATCCTGTTGAGAGCGACAACTCTAGCCTTGGGGCTGAGGTTCCTTTACAGGTAATGTCTCCGACCACTTTTAACTTAAGTGTCGATGATCACCCTCGATTGTGCATCTCTCTAATCAGAGTTTTTTTTCTACTTTCAGGAAACGGCTGGCACTTCAGCGCCAGCTAGGCATCCTGTCGAAGGTTCCGGTGCCTTCGTAAATAGCGCAGGGGAACCCACCTACAATCCTTCTTCTTTCGTCAGTTCTGCTAACGAAGTGAATCAAACTTCGGAGCCGTAGGACTCTGCTGACCATAGCAGACAACGCGAAGAGGAACTGGTGGATGATGAGTTACCTGCTGAGACAGGGGGTGCCCCTGAGGAGCATCACCAGGAGGAGGTTCAAGTGGTCAACGAGACAGAAGAGCAACATGATAAAGAGGGTCATGTTGACGCTGATGCTGCTGAAAATGTTCAGCCCCAAGCCAACATTGTCGAAACAGAAAAGGTTACCTCGACAAAGCCCAGGTCTAAAGAGGACTTGGCTCTCTTGAAGCAAAATGATCCAATTGGCTATCTGAACTCCATCGTCGAGAGCAGGGAAAATTCATCTGACCCTAGTCATGATGCTTCTACTGCATCAGGGAAGTCCACTTCGACTTCTCCTCTCGATGAGGTCTTGAAGAAAGTTAAGGCTCAATTCTTCAAGAGGGACCTAATGAAGGCTTTGGAGGGGGATCCTACTGCCCAATCTTGTTTGGGGGCTGTCTTGGGTGCAGTCGATTTACTTGCTGTTTCTCCAGAGATTTCCAGCTTCATCTTGGAGTTATACTCCATTATTGACCAAGCCTCTGCGGATTACAATCGTCGAAGGGGGTTCAACAACCAACTCGAAACGCTGCATGGCAAGAGTTCTGCTGCTTGGACTGAAGTAGCTGAATCGACCTCTCGAATTAAAGAGTTGTCGAAACAGAGAACGTCCAAGCAACAGGAAATCGAAGCCATCGATCAGGATAATGCCTCTATACGGGCGTAGATCGAGGAGTTGGAAGCCAGGTTAAACGCTAATACTAAGTGCAAGGAAGAACTTCTTTCGACTGTTTCAGACGCGGAGAGCCAAGATGAAGTTGCTCGAGGCCTAGAGTTCGCTGAAAGGGCCCAGGCTCTAGATGACCAGATTGCCAAAATCTCTCAGGCGAATGCCTTGTGCAACAAACGACTGGAGTTACAGCGAGCAAAATATCTTCGTCTCAAAGCTTTTGTCCCTTTTTAATTTGTTATGTACTGCTTTGACCATCTACTCGAATATTCTGTAATTTATGTAGCCATTTTGGCTTATCAATGGTATTTTCCATTTTGGCTTTATTGTTAACTTAATCATTAATTGTTATTTATTTTGATCTCTTGGAGCATAGGTTTATATTTTTTCAAATATTTGTCATTTACTCTCAAGAGTCTTTTATCTTCGCTTAACTCTTCGACCTCATATGCTCCACCAGAAAAAATTTGAATAATTTTGAAGGGTCCTTCCCATTTGGGTGACCATTTTCCCATGCTTCGATCTTTTCGATCCATGGGAAGAATTACCTTCCAAACTAGTTCTTCAGGCGAGAATGCCTTAGGTTTTACTTTCTTATTGTAAGAGTCTTCCACTCTTTTCTTCTGAATTCTCAGTAGGTCGAGAGCTCGTAGTCTTTCTTCGTCTAAATCTACCAATTCGTCTAACATCATATCCCAATACACCTCAGGGGGAATATCTTGATGTCTTTGAACCCTTGCTGATTGAAGACAAATTTCTGCTGGCAGTACTGCGTCTTGACCGTAAGTTAGCCGATATGGTGTTGTACCTGTGGCTTCCTTTGGGGACGTTTGACAAGCCCATAAGATCTGGTCTAACGTTTTATGCCAATTTTTTGGCTTCTTTTCTACATGCTTTTTTATCAGGCCAATCACTATTTTATTCTCCGCTTCGACTTGACCATTTGCCTGCGCGTAATAAGGCGTTGATGTTAGGAGTCTGAAGCCTGTTTCTTGCGCGAATTCCTGCATCTTTCGACCAGTGAACACTGACCCTTGATCAGTTGTTATAGTCTCAGGGATTCCAAATTTGTAGATAATGTTCTTTTGAATAAATTCAATGACATTTTCTTGGTCTGCATTGACTAAAGGGATAGCTTCGATCCATTTAGTGAAATAATCAATGCCTACCAGTATATACTTCTGGCTCTTCGACGATGCTGGTCGAATCTCTCCAATAAGGTCCAACGCCCATCCTCTAAAAGGACAAGGTTTCACTATTGAGTGAAGCTCGCTTGCTGGTACATGTTGGATACCAGTATGGACTTGGCATTCTTGGAAATCCTTCACGAACTCGACATAATCTTTCAAGATAGTGGGCCAATATAGTCCTTGTCGAAACAACAACCATTTCATCTTATGACCTACTTGGTGAGCCCCACATGCTCCAACATGCATAGTCGAAAGGGCTATGTATGCTTCGGTTTCGCTTAAGCATTTTAATAATACCCCTTCATGCGTCTTTTTAAACAACTCATTCCCCATGAGTACGTAACTTAACGCCCTATATTTTATTTTTCGTTCTGTCAAAGCTGCTGGATTTTGTAGATAATCTACAATGGGTTTCCTCCAGTCTTGCTCCGATAAATTGTCTATGAACGAAATTTCGAAATTCCTTTGATCGGCATATCCTAGTCTTGTCGATTCCAAATCAGTTGGAGACAAGCTGGTTGCTGTCATTTTTCCTCGGACTTCGATTGCTCTTTGTAATCTCGTTTTTGAAATCCTATACCCAGATGCAATTTGTGCCAAATCATTGGCTATTTGGTTTTCCAATCTAGGTATGTGTCGAATATTAACCACTTCGAATTTTTTCAATAAACGATTTGCTATCACAAAGTACATAATGAGATTTTCTCTTATACATTTGTACTCTTTTGTGATTTGCTTAATGACTAAATCCGAGTCTCCCATTATTTCGACTCGAGTTGCCCCCAATTTCAACAATATTTCAAGGCCAGTAATTAGAGCTTCATATTCAGCCTCATTGTTCGAACAAGTACCTTCTATCTTGTACTTGAATGTTGTTGGAATTTTTTCTGGAGAAATAATTAAGACCCCTACTCCCGTTCCATCTTTATGGTTGGAACCATCAAAGTAAAATTTCTAGGGTTCTATCTCCAAGTAATTTATATTTTGTACCTGAATTGAGTGGTCGACTATAAAGTCTGCTACCACTTGTCCTTTTACTTCCTTGAGAGGCATAAAGGTTAACGAATACTCAGTTAATGCTAGCGCCCACTTGCCAATTCGACTGTGTAAGATGGGTTTCGACAACATGTATTTAAAAACGTCAGAATGGGACGAAACATACACATCAACTGGTTTTATATATTGTTTGTGCTTTGTACAAGAGAAATAAAGACATAGACATAATTTTTCAACTTCGCTATATCTAGTTTCTGCATGGTTCAAAACTCTGCTAAGGTAGTAAATGGGTCTTTCGACTCCATTTTCATCCTCTTGGGCTAACATGCTTCCCAAAGTCTTGTCGGATGCAGCTATGTACAATCTCATACTCCTATTTCTACAAGGAGGCACCAAAATAGGTGGCTTGATGAGGTACCCTTTGATATTGTCGAAGGCTTCTTGTTGCTCTTGCCCCCACTTGAACCCTTCCTTATTCAATCGAAGTAAGGGTGAGAAGGCTTGCACTTTTCCACTTAGGTTGGATATAAATCTCCTTAAGAAGTTTATCTTGCCTAGCAGAGATTGCAGTTCCTTCTTGTTTGTTGGTGCTTTCGCTTCCAAGATTGCCTTTGTCTTGTTCTGGTTGATTTCGATTCCTTTCTTGTGGACGACGAAGCCCAAGAAATCTCCAGCTTTCACATAGAACAACCACTTCAAAGGGTTCATCTTCAGACCATGCTTTCTCATTCTTTCAAATGATTGTCGAAGGGGGTCTATATGGGTCTTCCTGGAAACAGATTTTACAACAATATCGTCAATATATACTTGCATGAAAGTGTTAATAAAATCATGTAAGATAGAGTTCATTGCTCGCTGATATGTTGCCCCAACGTTTTTTAGGCCAAAAGGCATTACTACCCATTCGTAAGTGCCTAAGGCCCCAGGGCATCTAAAATCTGTTTTCGACACATCTTCTTCAGCAATGAAAATTTGATTGTATCCTGAGTAACCGTCGAGCATGCTCAGGTACTCGTGGCCAGCGGCAGAGTCGACAAGCATTTCCGCCACAGGCATAGGATATTCATCTTTGGGTGTTGCAGCATTCAGATCTCTGAAATCTATGCACACCCTCAATGTACCATTTTTCTTAATAACTGGTACAATGTTTGCAATCCATTCGATGTACCTCGTAGTTCATATGAATTTGCACTTCAGCAGTCTTTCGACTTCCGTTTTGATCTTCGATAGTATTTCTGGAGAGAAGCGTCTTGGAGTTTGTTTGACAGGCTTTTTCCCAGGTTTGATTGGCAACTGAAGTTCTACCAATCTTCTGTCGAGACCAGGCATCTCGTCATAATCCCATGCAAAGCAGTCCTTGAACTCCTTCAGTAATTGGATCACTTCGACCCTGAGCTCTGGGTCTATTTTGGAACTGATGTAAGTGGGTCTATTATCTAACCCTTCGCCCAAGTAGATCTCTTCTAAAGGATCCTGTGCTAACATTTTGATGTTGTTCACCAGGGGGTCCTTTTTGAAACCCAAAGGCTCATCGTTGTAGATGGTGTCGAGCCTCTGTTCCTGCATTTCTTCTGTCGAGATATCGGGAGGTTCTGGGTCGAAATCTTTTTCAGGACCTATATCAGGTGGCTCTGGGTCGAAATCTTTTCCAGGACCTGCAGAAGGTAGCACTTGGTCATTGGCCTTGGTGGCCATATATTTTACTTCAGCTTCGAGAGCCGCTATCATTCTTGTTTCGACTACGTAAGCCGAAATTCGCTGTAACGCTTGCGACTCAGTCATTATCACTGAATTCGCTTCCCCAACCAGTTGGTTGGATGTCAGTTAGCCCACTGAAATCAATGTGAGACAAGTCTTCTTTATCCCATTGAAACCCATGATCAGGATGCAGGTACAAGGAACAAAAAGCATTTGGCGCTGGCGCCATGTCGAAGTCAGGTGCTAGACATGGCCCAATGTGAGCCAAATTTTTGTCGAAGTCAGCTCTCCCTAGGTGATTAACTTCGCCTAAGTAGTAGCTCTGATCTGCTTCTATATTCTCGACAATCCCATCGGGATGCCATAATATCACCCTTTGGTGCATCAACGATGGTACTGCTCTGACACCATGTATTTATTCTCGGCCTAACAGTAGGTTGTAATTTGGTTTAGCCGATATGAACATGAACATGGTTGGTCAAAGGATGGATCCCACTTTGAGGTCTAGTTGAATCATAGATGTGATCGGTGGAAATAGAACTGACTATTTTGAAATGTTGGTTCGCGAAATGTCGCGGTAAGCAAGAGTAGCCACCGTCTTTTATTTTCTCCAACAAGGAAAGGACAAAAGCACAGCAAAATTCCTTTTCGAGATGTTTCTCGGTTCGGGAGGTAGATTATAGAAAGGGAAGGTGTTAGCACCCTTTCTATCCGTGGTTATCCACGGGCTCTTAGGTACCTGCTCACTATGTTTTCAAAAATGTTTGCTTTTCTTGTGTTTGTGGGTTTTGAAAAAAGTTTGTTTGAAAACTTCGGTTTAACTCTTGTATCTGTCCTCAAGAGTGTATGAAGTGTTGTTTGAAAACTTTTGTCAGAAAAGTGTAGGTGCAAAAAGTTGTTTTGTTTTGAAAGAGAAAGTACCTTAGAACCTCTACCTACTCAAAAGAAATTAAGCTGTGTAAATTTCCTTTAGACAGTACTATCCCACTATTGAGAAGTAGGTAGCACCGTTGTTGGAGTTATTTGGGTCAATTCGATTATAGGGACATGTGGTCACCAAAGCAATAGTAGGACGCCTTAGCGGTAACCCTAATGTCCTAGATCCTTTTTATATGAGGCAACCGTTTCGAGGCAACTTGGATCTTTAGACAGGAGGGCGACCTCTAAAACACCCTATACTCAATGACCACGTCGAGGCAACCAAGTGAGGCGTACCCTAAGAGTGGCATGTACGAGTGTGTCAGGATTCAGTTAAGTTATCTTTGCAAATGTTATGGTGAGCTACGTTTTGATTTTAATTTTCAGATAAGTCTTGTCATGCATAGCCTAATTAACATACATCTAACAGTTAATAGTTTGCGGAAAGTAAATCTACGCTATTACAAGGCGTCGGGTATTTACATCGCCAAAAACAAACCCTTGAAAAGTAAATGCGGGAAATTAAATGAAAGCGATAAAAAGTCCTAATTAAAACTATTACATCCTCGGAACAATTACATAATAATGATCAAAAATTAATATGCGCGCGAGAGAAAATTGAATCGGAGAAGTCCTTAGGGTTTTGACCCTTTTTTGAGAAAGAATGATTTTTTTGTTATTTGGCATTTAATTAATATTAAACCTAAAAAATAATTAATAAAAAAAAGATTTTTTTGGTTTTTTAATGTCTTTTAGGAAAATAAAATAAAATAGTCAAAAGTTAGTAAAAACCCTAATTCTAATTTATTTTATTTATTGCAAAAAATATTGAAATTAACCTAATTAAAAAAGACTAAATTAATTTGTTAGTATTTATTTACAAAAATAATAAATTAAAGGTGAAAATAAAAATATTTTAGTTTTCTGATTTTATTATGAAAATAATTAATTTAGTTAATTAAATAATAATAATAATTAATGGTAAAATAATTAAAAGAAAAAAATATAAAAGAAAAAAAATAAGAAGAATAAACCAGGGGGGGTACTGGCCCAATAGGGAGGTATGTTAGAAATTTTGAAGCCCAATTGCTCAAGCCTGTTTGACTTTCTGGCTCCTCCATGCGCATGGTTGACTGAGAGTATGATGATCCTTCCATCTGAGCCATTGAATTTGAGGATGGAGACACATGGCATCTGGGAATTGGAGATGCGTGGTGGACTCCCTTTGGAATTCTGCACATGAACATGTTAAGAAAAATAATATAAGCGTTTTGGGGGACCTGGGATTCGAACCCAGGTCCCAGTGTTCATTGGTCCATCACTCAACCACTACACCGCCTGCACCTTTTTGTTCTTTAGATAATAGGCAAATATTATATTGGAAAATTAATAAATATGCTGTAAACACAAAAACAAGCGCGCGCTTTTTCAAGTCATCCAATCACATGATAACACATCATCATCTTCCTCATTTGTACCTGCAAAAGGACATTAGATAGCGGGGGTTTTTAACCCCCACAAACTACAGTGGCGAAAAATAGCGATTAGAGCTACAGCCTACATAAATATTTCGCGATGGGTGATTTGGATTCGTCTGGTTCTCAGGATTCCAACCAAATGCCTTAGTGGTCTCAATTTTTCCTGGTTTAGGAATCCCCAATTTCAAAGCTCGTGAACCCTAAAATTCAACCATGGCATCTTGTGATTCTGTGCATTATAATTCAATTAACTTATGCCAATAGCTTCATATGATTATTAGCAATGCAAAATAATCAAAAAATCTTGTTAAATGCTCATGAATTAAGAGTTACGATTATGGATAAAATGTGCAAACCGTGGTTCTGTATCCTTGGATTCCTTGAGCTTTAGCGTGTGATTTCAATTGTAAATCACTCCTAACACTTCCAGCAATGCGTTTGAATCACTATAATGCCTTGAATTGGCCTGGAATACAAGAATAGGTTTTCAAGTTTCTTGAAATTTTTTCAATATGCTAGGGTCCATTGCTGCAGCTTTCCTCACGTGTGTGGCATCAGGGTTTGCTTGAATATATATAGGAGAATGAAATTAGGTCACAATCTTGAGCAAAAATCCATGGAATTGATGATTGAATATTTGATTGAAAATCAAATCTTTTTGCATTTTCATGATTGAATAAAGGTGCCAATTTTGGAGATTTTGCATCTTTGACTTGGTACACGAAATTGCCAGCATATCTTGACCATATTTGCTTCACAAAAAGATTGAAAAACCAAATCTTGTATTTTCCTACAATTTAAATTAATTAAATGAATTAATATTGATTAAAAATCCAATTAATTAATAAAAAATAAGAAAATAAATTCAATTAAGATTGATGGGTCGTGCATAAGCCATGGATGAAGTTTCAAGAAGATATTTGAGGCCCATTAGCAAAAATAAGGTGTTTTGAGCAAAGTTGACTTTTGCAAATTCATGAAAATTTCCCAACTTCTCCAATGCATATCTTGCTCAATTTTGATCATATGAACATGTTCTTGGACATTTTGGAAAGGTCTTGAAGTCATATAACCAATGCCTTTGGTCCCATGTCATTTGGATTTACCAATCTCAAGTTATGGTCTTTGACTCAAAAGGTACTTTTGTTGACTTTTGAATTTGGCCTATAATGTAGAAATTTATAACTTTTTATGAGCGCATTTCTTGGACTTGGAATGTGAAGATGGATTGTAGGAAATGTCACCCCCTTCAAAATGAGCATTGGATGGGATTTTTATGATGAACCATGAAAAAGTTATGTCATGGTCAAGATACAGTTGACTTTTCTACTGTCCAAAAATAGTAACTTTTGCATCTTGATGATTCTTGAGCTATCCTTGTGGAATCATGATCAAGACTTGATCAAATGATGATTGTGAGCTCAACATAAGATGTTGACCAAAAATTCTGACTTTTGACTGCAAAATGACCATTTTGCCCTTGCAGTTGACTGTAGGTCAAATGAAGCTTTTGATTGTGCAAATTGGCACTGTGAGTCTTGAAACTTGGTATGTAGGTTCTTAAGAATGTATATGGACCCTTGAGACTTGATTGAGCCATTGAAAACCTCAAATTCCTTGAAAGAACCAAAACCTAATTTCAGCTGTCTTAAGAGATGGTTTGACTGTCTAATCTCTTGAGCAATCTTGAACCATTTGAAGATGATTCTTGACAAACCTTGAAAAATATGGGAGGGAAAATTTTGGGGTACAACAGTTGCCCCTGTTCAATCTTCTTAGACCTGAGGATGTATATTGGCTTGCGTTCCTTTCGTGATCCGAAGGTGGAAGATGATTGAACACTAAAGTGCCCAGAAATTTGCACTCGCATAGCGTAGTATCAGCAATGTGATGTTAGGAATGGGCTTACAGATGCCATTTGGAGAGATGATGGATAGGAGGATGGGCTTATAGATGCCATCTGGAGATTGTTGGTAGAAGGATGGGCTTATAGACGCCATCTGGAGATGTTTGTTGAATTGTAACTTGGTAGGTTGAAAGAAGGAACCTGTGTAGGGTTGCCTGATGATGAGTCCGTGTAAAACTGCATCTTGGAAGAGAAGGAACCGGTGTAGGGTTGCTTCATGATGATCAAGTAGATAGTTGTCCTGTCTGGTTTCAGGTATTAATCTACAATCCGTCGTCCATAGATATTTCCTGGCTAGTTACAGGTGTTGATCTGGAACTTGAAAAAGGTTGGCCGACGAGATAGTTGTCCTGGATGGTTTCAGGTATGAATCTCTGACCTGAGAAAGAAAGATAGTTTTCCTGGCTTGCTACAGGTATTAATCTTCAATCTCTTCAATGTAGATAACTTTCCTGTCTGGTTTCAGGTATAGATCTACAATCAGTCGTCCACAGATATTTCCTGGCTTGCTACAGGTATTAATCCAGAACTTAAGAAAGGTTGGCCAATGAGATAGTTTTCCTGTCTGGTTTCAGGTATTAATCTCTGACCTGAGAAAGAAAGATAGTTTTCCTGTCTTGCTACAGGTATTAATCTTCAATCTCTTCATATAGGTGGCTTTCCTATCTGGTTTCAGGTGTTAACCTATAGTCAGTCATCCACAGATATTTCCTGGCTAGTTACAGGTGTTGATCTAGAACTTAAGAAGAGGTTTTTTTTTATAATGATGTGATGACAGAATCTGAGACGGTTGCTATCCCAAATAGATGATGAAGGAATCGGGGACGATTACTACCTCAGCAGGATGATGAAGGAATCTAGGACGACTTCTACTTCAGCAGGATGATGAAGGAATCTAGAATGATTACTACCTCAACGGGATTATGAAGGAATCTTGGACGATTACTACCTCAACAGGATGATGAAGGAATCTAGGACGACTTCTACCTCAGCAGGATGATGAAGGAATCTTGATGATTACTACCTCGGCAGGATGATGAAGGAATCTTGACGATTACTACCTCAGCAGGATGATGAAGGAATCTGGGACGATTACTACCTCAGCAGGATGATGAAGGAATCTTGACGATTACTACCTCGGCAGGATGATGAAGGAATCTGGGACGATTACTACCTCAGCAGGATGATGAAGGAATCTTGACGATTACTACCTCAGCAGGATGATGAAGGAATCTTGGACGATTACTACCTCATCCGGATGATGAAGGAGTCTTTGACGGCTGCTACTCCAAAAGGTAATGACTTTTATCTGTTGATTGATCTTTCCTGAAAAGGTAAAGAGTTAGTTGTACGCAATGTCATGATGTATGAGATGCATGATGTCATGTTGTTCTCCAGAATAAATAAGGTCGTGTCGTATGCACTTTATCATATATGTAAATAGGAGATGTGAAATGTGATATGTTTATGAACGTATTTTCGTCTGGGAAAATAAATCCTTGACAAATGCCGGGGAGTTTGTTGAATCCTGGGCTGATATTGAAGAGTAGAGTTCTTCGTTTCCGCTGGGGATGATGAACGAAGATGATTGCAAGAATAAACCGGTAGGAGAAGATGACTCCGTTGGGGAATAAACCTGGTGAAGAGATTACTCTGCGGGGAATTACTCTGTGGGGAAGAGGTACTTCACTGAGATTTTAACGATAACTCCGCTGGGGATTCCGTTGATAAGCTCTGTTGGGATTTTGATGAACTCCGTTGGGGGATAGAAAGAACTTCGCTGGGGACGATCTTTCAGTTGCAACTTGCTGAGGATAACCAAGTTAGACTCTGGTGGGGGATAACCTCCTGAATATGGATGGGGAGATATTTTTGTACTCTGCAGGGGACAAGCTTCCAGAATCTACTGGGGAGATGATTCAACTCTCCTGGGGAAACTTTTGAGGAAATGGCTCCACTGGGGGTATCTTGTATTCCGCCGGGGAACAATCTTATATTTTTGTCGAGGAATATTAAGACTGCCGAGGATGCTCTTATACTTGTTGGAGGATATCTGTATACTCTTCTAGGGAACATTAAGATCTTTTGGGGATACCCAACTTTTTCAGGACTGATGGTAGACCAACTCTGCTTGGGGAGAGTATTGCTAACTTGTTGGGGATCCCGTGCCTTTTTGGGCTGATGGTAGACCAACTCTTCTTGGGGAGAGTATTGCTGAAACTTGCCTTACTCTGCGGGAAGTGAAGGTATCTTGGTCAAATTCTTCAGCTGAACTTACCTTGGTACCTTGGTGGACAAAGAAACTAGATCGTTTAGACAATTCTTATTGCCTCTACTTCCGATGTCACCTGTAATTAGTCCTTTGTTTCGTATGCAAATATTTGTGATCAACAATTAATGTCAAATGCATATATCAAAAATGAACATTGGACGTTCTTTTGCAAAACAAAACAGATAAAGGAAAAACAATTTGCAATTTGTCTGTAAAATGAACTTGTATTGATTTTTGAAATTTGCCTATAAATAGGCGTTTTATATACAAGAGGCTGGCGTCCTAGTAATAGAACGCCGCCGAACAAAATAGAGTTTATACAATTTGTGAAAAGGAAAACAAAACAGCTATGTGAAAAATCCCACTGGGTTCCAACTCTGCTATCGCCTTTATGTCTTTGAGCGTCTCATCACTTTGCTGCTTAGTTGGAGATGAAGTTGATTGATTGGTGCCGTCTGAGCCTGATAGTCGATACCGAAGTCTGGATGCAGGGTGATCCAATGAGACATAGTATTACACTTATCCCTAACTTTTTCCTGGACCCCCCTTTCGGGTTTTCAGTCCACCGGGATACCCATTTTTTCCCAAGCCGCCTTTTCAGGTTTTCGACTTGCCAGGTGTACAGATTTTTTTTAAAAATATATTTTCATCCCTTATTTTTGCCCGAACCCTTTTGGTTCGCCGGGAAGCCCTTATTTTTGCCTAGGCCAGTCGACCTAGTGGGTCTTTGATCATGCGTAATATCTTTTTACTATGTCTGCATTGGCGGGGTGAGGAAGGTCGTCACCATCCATGGTGGTTAGAATCATCGCTCCTCCTGAGAAGATATTCTTAACCACAAATGGCCCTTCGTACGTGGGGGTCCATTTTCCCCTGGGATCACTTTGAGGTAGAATGATGCGCTTGATTACCAGGTCCCCGACTTGATACTCTTGTCGTATGACTTTCTTGTTAAATGCCTTGATCATCCGCTTTTGGTACGTCTGACCATGACAAATAGCAGTGAGTCTCTTTTCGTCGATTAGGTTTAATTGATCAAGCCGAGTCTGGATCCAGTCATCTTCGCTTAAACCTACATCCTTCATTATCCGGAGAGAGGGTATCTGAACTTCAATGGGCAGGACTGCCTCCATGCCGTATACCAAGGAAAAGGGTGTTGCCCCTGTTGACATCCGTGCTGAGGTACGGTACCTATGAAGAGCGAATGGTAACATCTCGTGCCAATATTTGTAGGTCACTGTCATCTTCTGCACAATCTTCTTGATGTTTTTATTAGCTACTTCTACAGCCCCATTCATCTTCGGCCGGTAGGGAGAAGAGTTGTGGTGCTGTATCTTGAATTGCTCGCAGAGCTCAGTGATCATCTTGTTGTTAAGATTGGTACCATTGTCCGTAATGATCCTCTCTGGTACACCGTATCGACAGACCAGGTTATGCCGAATGAACTGTGCCACAACGTTCTTGGTTACGGTGGCAAAGGAAGCTGCTTCAACCCACTTCGTAAAATAATCAATTGCTACCAGGATGAAGCGATGCCCGTTGGATGCCGTAGGTATGATCTCGCCGATCATATCAATGCCCCACATTGCAAAAGGCCAAGGTGCTGTCAAGATGTTCAAAGGAACTGGAGGAATGTGCACCTTATCAGCATAGATCTGGCACTTGTGACATGTCCGAGAATGTTGATAACAGTCAGCTTCCATTGTGGACCAGTAATATCCTGCCCGAAGGATTTTCTTTGCCATGGTATGCCCACTGGAATGCGTTCCGAAGGTACCTTCATGCAGCTCTGCCATGATCCTTTCTGCTTCAGTTTTATCCACACAACGCAGTAAGGTTGAATCATGGTTTCGTTTGTACAAAATGTCATTGGTGAGGAAGAACTTTGTTGCGAACCTTCTCAGAAACTTCTTGTCATTAACAGATGCGTCCTCGGGGTATTCTTGAGCTTCAAGGTACCTCTTCACTTCATGATACCAAGGTTTTTCTGTTACCTCTTCGGTCTCAAGATCACAACAATGTGCAGGTTCATCCAATTTCCAAATAATGATCCGGGGAGCCTCGTTGTCCCATTTGACTTTGAACATAGAAGACATCGTACCTAACGCGTTCGCCAACTGATTCTCCTATCTTGGGAAGTTTTCAAAGGTTATTTCCTCGAAATGGGGAAGCAACGTCAATACATACTCCTTGTAAGGAATAAGATTTGGGTGTTTCGTATCCCACTCGCCTTTGATCTGACTGATCACGAGAGCGGAATCTCCGAAGACACTCAGAAACTTGATCCTTAGGTCAATTGCAGCTCTAAGACCCATGATTAATGCTTCATACTCTGCCATGTTGTTGGTGCAGTTGAAACATAGACGGGCGGTCAGTGGAGTATGAGTGCCTTTAGGAGATATGATCACAGCGCCAATGCCGTTACCCAAAGCGTTTGAGGCTCCGTCAAAGTGCATAGACCATCGGGATCCTTCCTCAGGTCCTTCATCCGGTCCAGGTACTTCACAATCAGTCACTACCATGATATTCTCGTCAGGAAATTCAAAGTTAATAGATTGGTAGTCATCCACTTCCTGGTGTGCCAAATGGTCTGCCAATACACTTCCCTTGATTGCTTTTTGGGTTGTGTACTGGATGTCATACTCGGTCAAGATCATCTGCTATCTTGCTATTCTTCCGGACAGAGCAGGCTTTTCGAAGATGTACTTGATTGGATCCGTTTTTGAAATCAACAGGGTAGTGTGAGTCAACATATACTGTCTTAGCCGTCGAGCAGCCCATACCAAAGCGCAGCAAGTTTTCTCGAGCAGTGAATATCGGGTCTCACAGTCGGTAAACTTTTTGCTAAGGTAATAAATAGCGTGCTCTTTTCGGCCAGACTCGTCATGCTGCCCCAGCACACATCCCATTGAGTTGTCAAGTACTGTCAAGTATAAGATTAGAGGTCTCCCTTCAACCGGTGGCATAAGAATGGGTGGCTCTTGGAGATACTCTTTGATTCTTTCGAAAGCGGCCTGGCATTCATTGTTCCAACGTACTACTTGATCTTTCTTCAGTAGCTTGAAGATTGGTTCACAGGTAGCAGTTAGATGTGAGATGAATCGGGCAATGTAGTTCAGCCGTCCTAGAAAGCCTCTGACTTCTTTCTCTGTCTTGGGAGTTGGCATCTCTTGTATAGCTTTCACTTTGGCAGGGTCCACTTGAATACCTTTGTCGCTCACGACGAAGCCTAGCAATTTTCCAGATCTCACCCCGAAGGTGCACTTGTTCGGGTTTAGCCTCAATTAGTACAGTTTCAACCGGTCAAACAACTTCTGTAGATGGTCAAGGTGTTCCTCCTCAGTTTGAGACCCTGCAATCATATCGTCGACGTATACTTCAATCTCATGATGGATCATATCATGAAACAAAGAAACCATGGCACGTTGGTAGGTTGCCCCAGCATTTTTCAACCCAAAAGGCATGACCTTGTAACAGAAGGTGCCCCACTGAGTAACGAAGGTGGTCTTCTCCATGTCTTCGGGAGCCATCTTGATTTGATTATAACCGGAGAAGCCGTCCATGAAGGAGAATGCCTTATGTTGAGCGGTGTTGTCAACCAGAACGTCGATGTGAGGCAGAGGGAAGTCATCCTTAGGGCTCGCCCTGTTCAAATCCCTGTAGTCAACACACATTCGGACCTTACCATCCTTCTTTGGCACTGGAACCACATTGGTGACCCACTGCGGGTAAGAAGTCACTGCTAGAAAACCGGCATCGAATTGTTTCATAACCTCAGCTTTAATTTTCTCGGACATCTCTGGACGCATACGGCAGACCTTCTGTTTTACCGGAGGGCATTCTTCCTTGGTAGGCAAGTGATGAACCACGATGTCAGTATCCAACCCAGGAATATCTTCGTAAGACCAGGCAAAGATTTCCATGTAGTCATGCAGCATCTGAATCAACCGTTGTTTCACACTAGACCCCAGATTGGCACCAATCTTGACTTCCTTTTTGTCTGTCTCAGTACCCAGATTTACCGTTTCCACTGGCTCTTCATGTGGCTGAATGGCCCTCTCTTCCTGAAGTAGCAGTCTTGTAAGCTCACCAGGCACTTCGCAATCATCTTCACCTTCATCTTCGGCTAAGTTGATCAGATTTTCGAAGTCATAACTGGCAGTAGCAGAGTCGTTACCAGTGAGATCCAGAGTAGATTGGGACCTGTATATGTGAGTGTGTGTAAATAGCTGTTTTGCAATATATGATAAAGAAAGACAAGGAGCGCAAGATTTGAAATGCAAAAAACGTCCAATGCTTTTATTAATTATATATGAAAATGACACACAAAAGCCCTCACGAATGAAGCCACGGTGCCCCGGGTAAGACACCGGGCCATAAAGTTTCAAATTATTATTTGTTACAAATTCAAAACAAAGGAGTTCATTACTGAGTCACAAAATTAATAGGTACGAAGTCTTTCGCTGTCCAGTTGTTTGGTCCACCATTGGTCGTAGGGTAGATCCAGCTGTCGAATTTAGATTCCTCCACGTTATCTTCGATGGCATTTACTCCCGAGTTGCTGATGAACACAAGAGGTCTTCCAATCCTTGCACGACGCACAACCCTCTGAGCTTCTGAAGTGAAACCCAAACCAAACTTGTCAATCTTCGGAGTGAAATCAGGAAGTCGGCCCCAGTTTGCACACTCACCCTTCTCAATAACAGCCCGAGTATCCTTTAAGGAAGCCATCTTCAAAGGAGAATCTTCGATCACAGTTTCCGCTGATGCCAATGTCTGAGGAACCTCTTCAAAATGCTGGAATGGAGTCTCAATGAATTCTCCATCCATCTCTATGTACCGGAACGAGTTGAGGTGGCTGACCATGTATTCTTCCTCCCCCTACACTGTCACAATCTTCCCTCTGACCGGGTATTTCAGCTTCTGATGTAGTGTGGAGGTCACAGCTCCAACCTTGTGGATCCATGGACGACCCAATAAACAAGAATAGGATGGTCGGATATCCATCACATAGAATGTTGAATCAAAGACCTGAGAACCAACTCTGATTGGAATATCAACCTCGTCGTGCACCATTCTTTTAGACCCGTCAAAGGCCCGGATAACAATGTTACTTGGCTTTAGTTCCAACCCCTTGCAATCCAACCTGTCTAGAGCTTTCTTAGGCAATACATTCAATGAGGAACCAGTGTCAACCAGCACATGGGCAAGAGTAGTGCCCCTGCATTTAATGGAGACGTGCAGGGCATCGTTATGGTTCTTCCCTTTAGCAGTCAGATCAGCGTCGGAGAAACCCAAACCATTATCAGCAGTTAAGTTGGCCACACAATCGGTAAACTGATCAGCTGACGTCTCTTGTGGCACATGGGCCATTTTCAGGAAGGTAATCAGAGCCTTGGCATGGGCCTCTGAACACAACAACAGTGATAACATAGAAATTTTAGATGGGGTGTGCCCCAGCTGCTCAACTACATTAAAATCACTCTTCTTGATAATCTTAAGAATCTCTTCCATCTCCTGTTTGGAAGCTTCAACAGTGGTTGTCTTCGGTGCCTCCGTCTGGGCAGGCATATCAGTGGCTATCCCTTTTCCCCGAGCGTCAGATGACTCGGCAACATGGGTAGAAGTAGGAACTTGGTCAGGAAGGGAAGCAGGCACACTTGCAGGTGTGATGACAATAGGTCTCTGGATAGCTGGTGGCGCAATATCTGGTGAGAAAAGCCTACCACTGCGGGTGACTTTAGCAGGCTCGATGATGTTGCTGACGCCGGTACTAGTATCAAACTCTTGTTTTACTCCAAGCACATAAACATCTGCCCCATAGTGCCAAGGGACAGCTTTGTCGGATGTATAGGGGATGGGCCCCGGAACAGTGATGATTATAGGTGCAATCTTCTGAACAGGCATAATTTTGACAGGCTTCCTCGAGGGAGTCTTAGGAGAGTTGTTGAAAATAGTAACAATGGACACTTCTTCAGTAGGGGTAGCGGGAACAACAATCTTCTCAAACAAGATCTCTTTGTTATCCATCAGGTTTTGGACGCCTGACTTCAACAAAGGACAACCAGCAGGTGAAACAGAACATAGATGGCAACCTTTACTACATCCCGGAAATAAACCGGCTAGCAACAGGTTCCTCTTGACGGTCAACAGCGGAGTAACAATATCATCCACAGAGGCTACAAACAGGTCTTCCTCTACAGCATTCGCTCCATGCTTGGGCATGGGAGCAGTCACAACATTGGGCCTTTCGGGTGCCTCGAACTCTATCTCTTTAGCATCAATTATGTCCTGAACCTTATTCTTCAGAGCCCAACAATCATCCGTAGTATGCCCCGGGCTATCAGAATGATAAGCGCAGCGGGCGTTGGGATTGTACTTTGGGGATGTGGTGTTTACAACCTTCAGAGCTTCTTTTATAGTCACCAGATTGGTTGTCAGTAGTTGCGGCAATATCTGGGACAAGGTCATGCTGAGTCGAGTGAACTGCCTTCTAGGTCTCTCACCCCTTTGCTGGTTATGATGTTGAGGAGCAGCAACAGGTTTTGAAATTACCACCGCGTTGACAGCTTGGCAGCGTTCCGGTCTATTCTGTCTCCTTGAACCATAGACAGCACTAGATTCCTTCTTGAAGGGTTTCTTTTTAGTGCTCGAGGAGGCGCCTTTATGTATCTTCCCAGACTTGATACCAGCTTCTATCCTCTCACCAGTCAAGATAAGGTCTATAAACCCGACAGAGGAATTTCCAATCAAATGGTTGAAGAACGGACCAGACAGGGTCCCCAAGAACATATCAACAAACTCACGGTCAGTTAAAGGTGGCTGCACCCTTCCAGCCAGGTCTCTCCACTTTTGAGCATATTCCTTAAATCCTTCACCCGTCCCTAGTGACATACCCTGGAGTTTGGTACGCGTAGGAGCAAGGTCGGAATTATACTGATACTGCTTATAGAACGCAGTAGCCAAATCCTCCCAGTTACGAATAATGGCTCCATCCAGCTGATAGAACCATTCGAGTTGAGTCCCTGAAAGACTATCCTGGAAGAAATGGATCCACAAATTCTTGTTAGCGGTATAGGGTTGGATCTTCCTTACATACGACCGGAGGTGCAACTTTGGGCAAGAAGCTCCGTCATATTTGGCAAAAGCAGGCGCCTTGAACTTATGGGGAATCACCACCCCAGAGGATAAGCCTAGGTCTCCAAAGTCTAACCCGGGCACATTCTGTATCTCCATAGCACTTAGGCGGTCCTCCAGCTGTTTGTACCTGTCCTCAGCAGGAGGGTACTGTTCATCATTATAATCCATCTCGTTGTCGGAGACCACGGGACTAGGAACCCTTCTCTCTTGTGGACTGTCTTTGCCTACAGATGAGGTAGTTAGCTCAACCTCATTCTATAATCCATTCCCAAATCTGCGTCCAGTGTTGAACAAGACGGTCCTCTTCTTCTTCTTCTTCAGAATCAGAGTCTTCAATTCCCGTTGACCCTGGGCTAGGCTCATAACCAACTCTTGGAACTGGGCATTCTGGGCCTGGAGGGCCTTGATAGCTTGTTCAGTGGTAGGTTCAGAAGACATGATGATTGCTGAAATAAACAGCGAAGAAGATAAGTGACCTGTAAAAGTGTACCTGTTATGCATATGATGCATGGTATGCTATTTATGCAATGCATTCAAGGGTTCGAAAATTCAAATTCATTGTAAACAAAAAAGGAACACACGTCATATTAAGAAGTAATTTGTTTAGTACAACAGTGCCTCATGGGAGAAATATTACAAAATACTTAATGCCAAAAGACACTGCGCATCCTCTTTGGAGCGATGTAAGTGTTGAGGGTCTTTTCCTCGTGAAGTAGGCGGGTGAGCTCCAAGACCTTCTTCTCGCTGGCATGTAAACTGGCTTCAAGAGAATTCCTTTCTTCCTTGAGTTGGATCCAGCTCTTCTGCATTTCTTCCCATGATGTTGGCATGTCAGGATGTAGGATGGTGTATGGGACCTCTCCTTCCATAACTGGCTCTTTGATCACGGGGAGAATGTGAGGATATGGCATCATAAGCTTCTGGGAGCGGGTTCGTACCCACTTGAGGTAAGGCTCAAGGGGGATGGAATTCTTGTGCCCCAGTGTCTTACTATCTACCTTGTTAGGCATCCTCCAAGCTCTGATGAACCTTTGTCGAAGTCCTTGCGCATCGTTGTCGAAGTCAAAAACTATGTCAGGAATCAGCATATCATGAGGGCCATCCCTCCGAGCATATCCAAATTATCTCAAAGCCAGACAGGGGTTGTAGGTGATGCCTCCTCTAATTCCAAGTAAAGGAACATTAGGAAATTCTCCGCAACGATCAATGATAGTCATTTTCTCTGGACCGAGAACACCAATGTATATTAGAATGTGTGAGGGTCATCAATCGTTGTGACCACCTTAAACCCCGCTCGTTCTTCAAAACTGACTGTGGAAGGTGCGAAATAAACCACCTTGCCAGGAGAGGAGTACAACACATGAGAACACCTCTTTTTCTCATTGTTAGAGTGTAAAATGAGTGGAGGATGTCCCCAAGCAATATAGGTATGGGATTCCTGGACATAAAAATCTTGATAGCATTTATATTTATAAGTTGATCAGGATTCGGGAACAACACCAACCCATAGACAAGGAGTGCCACAATCTCTTCAAAGGCTTGTAGGTCAAGAGAATTCCAACATTCTTGGGCCTTCTCAAACAGGAACTTTGCCAAGAATCCTTTGATACCACTTCTGATTTCCCAATGCCCCTTGATGTCAGATGGTTGCAGACGTAATGCTTGAGCAACCTCTTCAAGTTTTGGTTCCTTTTCCGTACTGTTGTAGGGTAGTTGACTAAGAATAGGAATTTTCAGAAGTTGAGAAAACTCTTCCAAAGTAGGCACCAATTGATAATCAGGGAAAGTAAAACAGTGGTGTAAGGGGTCAAAGAACTGGAAGAGAACTTTTATCATATCTTCTTCAATGTTGGTATTGACCAAGCTGAGGAGTCTACCATGTCTTTCACTGAAGGGAGAGCTCTCGGGAATCCTGGATGTAAGCTCCTTGAGTTGAGGAGGGATCCTTACAAGGTTGACCTGAATTGTTTTCGTGCGGAGAGACTCCATGTCCTACAAAACAAGAACAAAGATGAAGATCCGAACCCTTGAAATGGTTAGCAGATGCATATGATGCTTTATGATGTTATGATGTACATGGATGCAAACAGTAAGCAAGTGTATATACAGACAGTCATATTCACACAAGGCACACAAGTCCTTAGGCTTAGGCTTGCATGGGGTTCGTAGGTAAGTACCCTCTTGAAGTTGGTTGGCTCAAAACCTGTCCTACCAATAGTAACCGGGTTCTAAGGAGCTCAATATCATTGGGTTGTTTTCTATGTTCATTGTTTTGATTTAGCCACTTAACTCGCGACCAAAATATTCCAAGAAAACAACCCTCAATGAGTGTAGTATCGAGTATCTACCAACTTCGGACTGCACCAAAGTCGGTCATCTCACTACCCCTAAAGAGGCCAGGATGGTCAAGTAAGGTTCTAAGGTCAGTTGATGCTTGACGACACCACGCGGAGGCCCCGTACTCTCCTTGACTTGACTCAAGGGTTACCGGTACTCACCAAAGTGCCACATCAATGTAGCAACTGCTTTAACCATGTCGGTATACCCCGCACAGTTCCCTCACAGTTTGTTGCTACTTCTAAAGGGTATCCCCAGATCCGGGTTAGGATCTATAAAACTCCGATACAAGCCCACAATATTAAAGCATTCAAGGCATACAATTGAAAACATGGTGATCTAATCCTAAGGTACACCTCACTTATTAAATTTCCCCAGCAGAGTCGCCAGTTCTGTGATCGGTGAAAATAGAACTGACTGTTTTGAAATGCTGGTTCACGAAATGTCGCGGTAAGCAAGAGTCGCCACCGTCTTTTATTTTCTCCAACAAGGAAAGGACAAAAGCACAGCAAAATTCCTTTTCTAGATGTTTCTCGGTTCGGGAGGTAGATTATAGAAAGGGAAGGTGTTAGCACCCTTTCTATCCGTGGTTATCCACGGGCTCTTAGGTACCTGCTCACTATGTTTTCAAAAATGTTTACTTTTCTTGTGTTTGTGGGTTTTGAAAAAATTTTGTTTGAAAACTTCGGTTTAACTCTTGTATCTGTCCTCAAGAGTGTATGAAATGTTGTTTGAAAACTTTTGTCAGAAAAGTGTAGGTGCAAAAAGTTGTTTTGTTTTGAAAGAGAAAGTACCTTAGAACCTCTACCTACTCAAAAGAAATTAAGCTGTGTAAATGTCCTTTAGACAGTACTATCCCACTATTGAGAAGTAGGTAGCACCGTCGTTGGAGTTATTCGGGTCAATTCGATTATAGGGACATGTGGTCACCAAAGCAATAGTAGGACGCCTTAGCGGTAACCCTAATGTCCTAGATCCTTTTTATCCGAGGCAACCGTTTCGAGGCAACTTGGATCTTTAGACAGGAGGGCGACCTCTAAAACACCCTATACTCAATGACCACATCGAGGCAACCAAGTGAGGCGTACCCTAAGAGTGGCATGTGCGAGTGTGTCAGGATTCAGTTAAGTTATCTTTGCACATGTTATGGTGAGCTACGTTTTGATTTTAATTTTCAGATAAGTCTTGTCATGCATAGCCTAATTAACATACATCTAACAGTTAATAGTTTGCGGAAAGTAAATCTACGCTATTACAAGGCGTCGGGTATTTACATCGCCAAAAACAAACCCTTGAAAAGTAAATGTGGGAAATTAAATGAAAGCGATAAAAAGTCCTAATTAAAGCTATTACATCCTCGGAACAATTACATAATAATGATAAAAAATTAATATGCGCGCGAGAGAAAATTGAATCGGAGAAGTCCTTAGGGTTTTGACCCTTTTTTGAGAAAGAATGAGTTTTTTGTTATTTGGCATTTAATTAATATTAAACCTAAAAACTAATTAATAAAAAAAAGATTTTTTGGTTTTTTAATGTCTTTTAGGAAAATAAAATAAAATAGTCAAAAGTTAGTAAAAACCCTAATTCTAATTTATTTTATTTATTGCAAAAAATATTAAATTAACCTAATTAAAAAAGACTAAATTAATTTGTTAGTATTTATTTACAAAAATAATAAATTAAAGGTGAAAATAAAAATATTTTAGTTTTCTGATTTTATTATGAAAATAATTAATTTAGTTAATTAAATAATAATAATAATTAATGGTAAAATAATTAAAAGAAAAAAATATAAAAGAAAAAAAATAAGAAGAATAAACCAGGGGGGGTACTGGCCCAATAGGGAGGTATGTTAGAAATTTTGAAGCCCAATTGCTCAAGCCTGTTTGACTTTCTGGCTCCTCCATGCGCATGGTTGACTGGGAGTATGATGATCCTTCCATCTGAGCCATTGAATTTGAGGATGGAGACACATGGCATCTAGGAATTGGAGATGCGTGGTGGACTCCCTTTGGAATTCTGCACATGAACATGTTAAGAAAAATAATATAAGCGTTTTGGGGGACCTGGGATTCGAACCCAGGTCCCAGTGTTCATTGGTCCATCACTCAACCACTACACCGCCTGCACCTTTTTGTTCTTTAGATAATAGGCAAATATTATATTGGAAAATTAATAAATATGCTGTAAACACAAAAACAAGCACGCACTTTTTCAAGTCATCTAATCACATGATAACACATCATCATCTTCCTCGTTTGTACCTGCAAAAGGACATTAGATAGCAGGGTTTTTAACCCCCACAAACTACAGTGGCGAAAAATAGCGATTAGAGCTACAGCCTACATAAATATTTCGCGATGGGTGATTTGGATTCATCTGGTTCTCAGGATTCCAACCATATGCCTTAGTGGTTTCAATTTTTCCTGGTTTAGGAATCCCCAATTTCAAAGCTCATGAACCCTAAAATTCAACCATGGCATCTTGTGATTCTGTGCATTATAATTCAATTAACTTATGCCAATAGCTTCATATGATTATTAGCAATGCAAAACAATCAAAAAATCTTGTTAAATGCTCATGAATTAAGAGTTACGATTATGGATAAAATGTGCAAACCGTGGTTCTGTATCCTTGGATTCCTTGAGCTTTAGCGTGTGATTTCAATTGTAAATCACTCCTAACACTTCCAGCAATGCGTTTGAATCACTATAATGCCTTGAATTGGCCTGGAATACAAGAATAGGTTTTCAAGTTTCTTGAATTTTTTTCAATATGCTAGGGTCTGTTGCTGCAGCTTTCCTCACGTGTGTGGCATCAGGGTTTGCTTGAATATATATAGGAGAATGAAATTAGGTCACAATCTTGAGCAAAAATCCATGGAATTGATGATTGAATATTTGATTGAAAATCATATCTTTTTGCATTTTCATGATTGAATAAAGTTGCCAATTTTGGAGATTTTGCATCTTTGACTTGGTACACGAAATTGCCAGCATATCTTGACCATATTTGCTTCACAAAAAGATTGAAAAACCAAATCTTGTATTTTCCTACAATTTAAATTAATTAAATGAATTAATATTGATTAAAAATCCAATTAATTAATAAAAAATAAGAAAATAAATTCAATTAATCTTGATGGGTCGTGCATAAGCCATGGATGAAGTTTCAAGAAGAGATTTGAGGCCCATTAGCAAAAATAAGGTGTTTTGAGCAAAGTTGACTTTTGCAAATTCATGAAAATTTCCCAACTTCTCCAATGCATATCTTGCTCAATTTTGATCATATGAACATGTTCTTGGACATTTTGGAAAGGTCTTGAAGTCCTATAACCAATGCCTTTGGTCCCATGTCATTTGGATTTACCAATCTCAAGTTATGGTCTTTGACTCAAAAGGTACTTTTGTTGACTTTTGAATTTGGCCTATAATGTAGAAATTGATAACTTTTTATGAGAGCATTTCTTGGACTTGGAACGTGAAGATGGATTGTAGGAAATGTCACCCCCTTCAAAATGAGCATTGGATGGGATTTTTATGATGAACCATGAAAGAGTTATGCCTTGGTCAAGATACAGTTGACTTTTCTGCTGTCCAAAAATAGTAACTTTTGCATCTTGATGATTCTTGAGCTATCCTTGTGGAATCATGATCAAGACTTGATCAAATGATGATTGTGAGCTCAAAATAAGATGTTGACCAAAAATTCTGACTTTTGACTGCAAAATGACCATTTTGCCCTTGCAGTTGACTGTAGGTCAAATGAAGCTTTTGACTGTGCAAATTGGCAATGTGAGTCTTGAAACTTGGTATGTAGGTGCTTGAGAATGTATATGGACCCTTGAGACTTGATTGAGCCATTGAAAACCTCAAATTCCTTGAAAGAACCAAAACCCTAATTTCAGCTGTCTTATGAGATGGTTTGACTGTCTAATCTCTTGAGCAATCTTGAACTATTTGAAGATGATTCTTGACAAACCTTGAAGAATATGGGAGGGAAAATTTTGGGGTACAACAACACCCATGGTGGTCCCTATTCTGCCTTCGTAGTTCGATAGGACCATATTATGAGGCTTAATGTCTTCATCATTCTTGCCTACTTTTCTTAGCATGAAGTGGGGAATTATGTTGATAGTCGCCCCACAGTCCACCAAGATTTTGTTTACAGTGGCCTCTTCGAGCTTTGCCCTTATGAATAAAGGCTTTAGGTGACTTTTCATCGCCTCAGTTGGTGGTTCGAAGAAACCATTTTGCTCTTCAGTGCAGCCCTTACCCATGACAAAGTAGCATACTGGCCTATGCTTGGCCATCTCTTGTTCGACTTCCCAGTCGTTTGCTTTGACTTCCATTTGGCGGTCAAATTCTCTTGGTAAGACCGAAACTACATTTATCATGATGTCTAATGTGTCGTCGGACTCGGAGCTATCTTCGTCACCAGCTTCGTCTTGATCAGGCCATACCAATCTATTGGCCACTGGTTCCCTCTCCAAAGGCTTTCTTTGCTTTCGCTGAGGGACATTTGAGCTCGACTCTAGTTTTGGTTCGCTGGAAGCCTCTCTCTCAGCCTTGCGCCGCCTTTGGTACCTTCTCCACTAGGATCGAGACATTGGGTTCTTTCCCTTGTAGTTACTCGATACTTGAGCAACTTTGGTGGCACCTACATGAGGTTCTTTCTTGAGCATCAAAGATGAGCCTCTTGGAACTTCAAAGGAATGCCACCTTTCTTCGTTGGGTCTCTTTCAACTCGATGTTTTGAGCCATGTATTGACTGGCACATTGGTTGGAGGCCTGAAAGTTAGTGGCCTCTTTTCCTGACTTGAACCCTTTTGATAGGTTCTTCTAGGATCGTATCGAACATGAGAGCCTGCACTTGTTTGGGCATTTCTGCTCCCTTTTTTGTTTGATGCTCTCATACCTTCGATGTGTTCAACAGCTTTCTTGTCAAAAATAGAGCTGCATCGAGGACACAGCATTACTTCTAATTTTTTCTTCTGGCATCATTGCAAGAATTCTGCCAGATTTTCGTTCTCTCGGGGGAACGCTGTTATGTTTGCTTGCTCTTGCCTGATGACTTCCTCTGAAACTTTTGATTCAGATATTTCGACCATGTTGACATTCATGTTGTCTTTAGTAGCAAGAGTCATTTGCTTCATTTGAGCCTCCAGGTCTTTTGTTTGGCCTTGCACCGCAGCCAAGTAGGAAGTGGGTTTAGTTCCACATTTTGAGACTCCACCTGTTTCCAGTTTTGGGCCCTCAGCGGCCTTTTGGACTGCTTCGATTGTTTTTCTAGAAAGGTTCCCAGAAAAACTGCCAAATATTGGCATATTGATATGATCTTTGGTGACTTCGACCATAGTTAACCCTGGCCTTTTCACCTGACTCCTGGAAGCTTCGATCATATTTACCCCTGAGGGTTCAGCATAATGGGCTTCCGCCTGCAAAGGGCTCGAATCCACATTCACGGGGGCCTTGTCAGCGAACTTCAGCCTCCCTTCTTTGATAGCATTTTGCACGAGATCCCTGAAAAGAAAACATTGAGATGTTTTATGGCCCATAAAGTTATGATATTTACAATAGCCTCTTTTCTTTCTTTGATCAAGAGGAGGCACTTTTACCCCTGGGGGTATTATCATTTGGCCATCTTTTACAAGTAAATCAAAAATTTCATCACATTTCATAATATCGAAACTATAAGTCTTTTTAGGGAACCTATCATTGGTCTTTTCAGACTCAGTGGGGTTTTTTCCACTTGAGGAGACTAGTAATTTGCAAGAGTATGGTGGCCCTTGTTTTAACTCAGCTAAATCGACCTCACTCTCCTCGACGGCTATAAGTTCGTCGAATGTTTCTGGATCTTCATCGTCCATTTCAACATATGCTATCTTTTCTCTTTTATGAGTTTTCGTCGCCCTAGATTTTTCAGCTTTAAGGCGTTCTACCTGTCGAACCCTATCGGCCAATTGGGCCATGTCCCTCAGGTACTGAGTGTCTAATTTCTTCCTAATGGAGTAATCTAGACCTCCAGCGACTATTTCGACTAATTCGTTCTCTGGAACTTGCGTAAAGCATCTTGCCTTGAGCAATCTAAACCTATTTAGGTATTCGTCTATAGGCTCAGTGAATCTCCTCTTTACACTAGCCAACTCTTTCAAGCTTATCTTGGTTTGTCCCATGTAGAATTGCTCATGGAACAATCTCTCCAACTGGGTCCAATGGTGGATCGAATTGGGGGGGAGAGTTGTGAACCAAGTAAACGCATTCTTTGTTAGGGAACTTGGGAAATACTTAATCCTTAGGTTCTCATTGTTTGAGATTTCTCCTGCTTCGATTAAATACCTTGCCACATGTTCGACAGTGGATTCTGTCGTGTCCCCTGAAAACTTAGTGAACTTAGGGACTTTGCATCTAGGAGGCAAGTCCGTTTGTAACACATATTCCAACAGCGGGGATGTGAAGTTGGGCCTACGGAGGCCCGTATTCATCCCGTTTTGCATCATGATTCTTTCAATCATGGCTGTCAAGTTATTTTCCAAACCAACATTCTGGTATTGGATTTGCTGAACTACTTCGTCAGCGTTTTGGTTTCTATTAACCATCCTTATTTCCGGGGCTACGTCTCTCGGCTCTTCGACCCCAAGCTGTTTCATTTGTTCCCTAAGGTTCTCTTCGACAGGCTGCTGGACTTGGTTAATAGTGGTTTCTTCCTCTAGAAGTATGCCTTGGTTTCCCCTTATCTGTGCCCTTTGGGGCTGTCGAATGGGTTGGGGTACCCCAAAAAAGTCAGCCAGACGCGACATTTGCGCTGTCATTTGCTGATTCGACTGGGTGGTATTCTGTATTAGAGGATTTAGCATTGTACTTAAAGTTTGCGCCAACATTTGAACCATGTCGTGGTTGCTTTCGTCCATTTGTTGCCTCAAGACTGCTGTCGAGGCATTCGTAAGGCCAGGCATTACGTGGGACGTTCCTCCTAAGAGTTGGTTCCTACCCATGTTCGCCATACCAACTCCAGAGCCTTGGAGTGGCGAAGAGGCGCTCACTAAAGGTTCTGAAAACGTTCGTCAGGCTAGTCAATTCAGAAGTTGGCATGCCGTAGGGTGGTTATCGATTTATCCATGCTGTCGAAAAACCTGGGGGAACATATGGTCTGGTTCCTTGGTTTCCCCTTGGTGGGGGAGTTCCCAAAGGCATTCTGGGGCCTGCAAATGAAGGCATTAGCCCCGTTTGTGTAACCGTTACTGCTGGCGTTGAACCAGCGGTTACCACTTCGCTTACAGTTGGGATAACCGTCGCTCCCATGTTTGTTTGTGGGATTTCTCCATTGTTTGGCGGATTCGCCATTTCTCTACTTCTTCTCCTAGTATTAGTTTTATTGGTGTATATTCTACCACTTCTCAATAACATGCAATACTCTCGAAAAAGGAGTATATTTTATAAAATACGATTAAACTCATAAAATCAACACAAGGTCCCACCAGGCGTGCCAATTTGTTTACTGGGAAAAATGGTAAACAACCGCTGATCTTCCAAAAGGTAACTTATTTGGTGACTCGCAGGATCGATCAGATTGATCCTAAGACATGGCTGATTTTAGAGAGTTTAAATGCTTTAAAATAGAGAGTTTCGACTAATCCTAATGGTGATTAACGCAAGTAAGGTAGAGACACTTTAAGTAAATTGCATGGAGAAAAGCTTGATAAAGTAAATAAAAGCATTAAAGGCTTGTTAAATAAATGACTTCGACTGAGGTAAATAAGTGAAAGCGATAAATTGCTTGAATGTAAAAGATTTTGATTAAGGTAAATGGTGTTTCACACATGCATTCTCAATAATTCTTTCTCTCACGCTGGGTACTTGAATCTAAATGAGTGACTTGTATACAATGATGAACACACGCAATAACTACGTGAACACTTAGTATTTATACTAAAAAATCCTAAGTAACTGCTGGGCAGTTACATCGCTTCGAGGTGACACCACATGGGACGTTCACAATCCTCGACGCCTACTTCCACGCCACGTTGCGCTTGGTAACTGCTGGGAACCATTTTCCCTCCAACAATTCGAAATTCAAACCGTTCGATCTTGGACATCAGGGACCTTGGTCAAAAGGTGGCTCCTTCGACGTTGAAAACAACATGATTCCAACTTAGAGAAATTTCTCTAAGTATCTTGTCATTCTTTGATAAGCCTTCGATGTGATCAGCTGATCGAAGCCTTCTTGTGTAGGAAACTCTTCTAACTCATAATTAATGATCTATATGATAATAGAACGTGGGTGTCGAATTTAGGAGCCAACATATGTTGATTATCAGGTGTTTTAGAAGAGAAAAGAAAAGGCTCAAGTGAGCAAAATAAAAATGACATGAAATGTAATGCTTAAAGTAAATGGTACATAAAGCATAAAAAGTAAAAAAGGCATAAAGTAAAAACAATTTAATAATTAGTGGTTACTTGGATGACCATCTTGAAACTTGCTTTTGGAACTCATTAGAGGATTGGAAGAACCAAAGCCTCCATACAACAAGTTGCATTTTCTTTTTTGTCAAGTATATCATCCATTTGGAATCCTCAAAAGTACCATTTAATGATTAACGATGTTTAAGTGATCCGCGTTGACCAAAAGTGTTGTAGATCCATTAGAGGATTGGTAGAACCAAAGCCTCCACACAATTAATCTCAAGGTTATTAGATTAAAGAGATCAAATTAACATACTTGGGCTTGCAAACATAGGTTTGGACCATGAATGATTATTTATTCGAATCGGGATAAAATTCAGCGTTATGTTAATAAATCGTAAGTGGACTTATGTAGAAGTCGCACCTATTTTGAGGTCGGTCAATAACAATCTATGTATTTCATGTTTGGATAAATGATATAGATATACTCATCCCTTAACATGTAGCACAATCAAAAAAAAGAAAGGGATAAGATGAAGAGGTGTGGGGAAGAATATACAAACCACATTTGAATTAAAATTTAATCAAACTATTATTAACCTCATTCATCCATTTTTGTGGAGTTAGACTCAACACCATGAATCCAATGATGTTAACGAAGTTCATGATCAAAATTCAACCCAAGATCAGCCAGAAAATATATAAAAAATTAAATTGTATTTTAAAATAAAAGAGTAAGGGTTTAAAAATGATTAAAAAATAAAAATAATAGAGAAAAAATAAAACTATGTTTAAATTAATCAAGAAAAAAATAAGTAAGACCACAGAAAAATCATAAATGGACTCAAATATTTTTATAAAATTTTTGGTAATTTTTTAAAGTCAGAAACTATTTTTAAAATTAAAGAAATGAGTGAAATAGACCAAAAATGATAAAAAATAGCAAAGTCAGAAATAAAAGATAAATGAGGTCACCAATATTTGTCACAATATCATTGGATCATTCTATATTTTTTTCAGAATTAAAAAATGCATAAAAGTATTTTTAAACATTTAAACAATTCAAATAAAGTAAAAATTTATAAAAAATATTAAAACATAAAATAAAATTGTGAAAAAATAAAAATCAGAAAGAGAAAACTCAAAAATATTTTTCATAATTTTTTTCAGATTTTTTTGACTAAAAATGAATTTTCTATAATTCTTTGAAATTTAAAACAATTAAATATAAAAATCAGAAAAGAAAAATAAAGTAAAAAATATATGGACCATTGGATGAGAGTCAAAACGCGTTAGTAATCAAATCTAAGGGATATGGCGCGCTGTGCATATCATGGTCATTACTAAATATCACACCGGATCCAACACTTTTAAAATAAAACAACTTAAAATGTGACACGTTGGATGGAGTCTGACTCACAAAAGTAATCAGATCCAAGGGCTCCTGAGGCATGCGCATGGTAAGGCAAGCATATTGTATCCATTTCAAAAAAAATAACGTGGCTTCATATCATTGGTTGAAGACAGACATGTCATCGTCTTCAACCTCCAGCCATCCCCAAATTGAATCCTTCAAACTGTAAAATTAGCAAACCAGACCGGTACCATTAGATTTGTCTCTTCAAGACGATTCTAATGGTACCATCCCGCCAAATTTATATAAATTATGCATGGCTGTGTTTGAAGAAAACCAGAAAAAATAACGAGCACGAAAATCTGGGATATCTCACTCAATTCTCAATGAAATTGCAAACTATAAAGAGCACGAGGATCAGAAGAACACAAGGAGTGGATTAGTCTTTCATTTGAATCAATTTGGCCAAGAAATCTACCTGAACGAAGTAGTGAGAAGTTGCTCTGAAACTGGACTTCTACAGATCAATATAGGTCACAATTCTTGAAAGTAACCGTATGGTTAGCTTCAGAGAAGTTCAATGAAGCTAACTGAATAGAGCTTTTGGTGTTTGAAGGTGAGAATGTAAGAAATCAGAATTTCAAATTCAGAGTTCGTGTGGGATATGAACAGGGGTCAATTGGCTATCAAAATATTACCCAAATGAGTGAGGGATGATCTTTATTTATAGATGATCATGATGCAAGGCTCAAGCATGTGAATTGGAGGCAAAATCAATGAAATCGTGTGGACCTGCTAAGTGTGAAAAGTGTGACTTCACATGGCTCAAAACGCAGCAAAATGAATGGTTTAAGGATCGTTTCTTGTTATGGGAAGTTCCTAAACATGATTATACATGAAATTGATCTTTAAACAGGCTTGTAATTGGATTTAAACCAATTTTTAAATCTGAATGAACTTGGAATTTCCATTTTATGATGCTACTTTCATAACCATGGTGCCAACAATGTAGGGCACCATATGATGTGATTTTTGAAGCATTTGAAAGATGAAGTCACAAGCTTTACAATGTGAAAGGAGTGAGATCAATTGGATATTTGAGCAAGAAGTTGTGTTGAGTCAAAGTTGGAAGAAAAGGGTTGACTTTCCACACTTAGAAATATTTCAAGTTTTTCTTCAAAAGTGACATATAATGTTTTGCATCCAAACATGGCCTTCCACTTGGAATTTTTTCTTGACCAAAAAAAGATGGCATGAAATAAACATCTTGAATGACATTTTGAAACTTGAACCATTCAAAATATCCAAAAATTGAGAGAGTTATGAATTGTTGAAGTTGGCAAAAAATCATGAAATAACCTATAATCTTTTGTATCCTTAGGGAATCTCCCATCCATTTTCTCACTTTGCATATAAAATAACAAATAAATTTCACATTCTCAAGATCATTATGGGAAAAGAGTGGGCTCGAGGTGATAAAAATTGACCAAGTTATGATCATTTGAAGTCACACATGAGAAAATGGGGGTTCATCTGGAGGACTTGTAATCTTTCTTCATCATCAAGTTTCTTCCACAAGAAAAATCCTTGAAACTTTTGAAGTTATTTGTTAATATCCATTTTAAGAGAATGATGTCTTTGGAATCACTCAAAAATACCAAAATATGAGCAAGATATACTTCTTTGAAGTTCAAAATCCTAGCTCTTAGATCAAGAAAATGCTTTGAGGAACCTTGACAATTTTGAAAAACCTTCTTGTACCAACACTATTGATTTGTAAATAGAAGTTATTGAGGATGAAAATGAGAACTCATAGCCACCAACAATACTTCCATATCTTGATAATTGAGAGAAATATGCACTTGTGATCAATGGGAACAAGACCTTGTCCAACCATGACAACTTCTTCAATCAATCCCCTGCACTTTTGAATCAATCCTTATATCTTGGAAATGTAGTGAACCAAAATAAACTTACCAAGCCATCCCTTCCAAAACAACTTCAATGGTGAGGTTTGGACTTCTCAAACTTTATTGTCTAGGGCATGGAAATAAACTCATGAACCCATGGAGCAACTTGCTAAACCTCATTGCTTTTACCTACATTAGTAACAAGTAAGACAAACCAACATTGCATTTTATTAATTAAAAGGAAAAATCAAGACAACATATTCATGATCACAAAAGAAAACAAGTTAAGGTGCTTGGTGATTCCTTAAAGAGCAAAGCTAAAGATAGGTAGGAGAACCAAGAACCCTAACGTGATCTTGTTGTGATTGAATCAATATGGTATGATGAAGGGATCTTAGGGGAAAAATTGGGATACAACAGATGCCCTTATTTAAGTTTCTTCTATTCGGAGATACAAAAGTTAAAAATCTCTGTGTCGACGCGATCGAAGATACTTAAATATAAAACAAACCCTATTTTTGGCACTAAGATGCCATGCAATGCTTATGAGTGTGAATGCATACGAGAAAAATCAAAGAGACGCAAAACACTGATGGGGATGTAACAAAGGAAATAAAGAAACAAAAGAGAAACCCGACCAAGAAAATAAATCATTGGTGGATCAAAAGACCTGACTCATAGAGGACGATAAAAAGTCAAAGGATACACCAACTTTTACTGAAGGCGAAACTACCATCGTTTACTGAAGAGGAAAGAAATAATAACACTGAAGTTTACTAACATTGAGCTACCAACATTTACTGAAGGTAGAGAGAAAAGAAAATATCATAACACTGGCATTCACTGACAGTGAACTACCAACATTCACTGAAGGTAGCAAAAAGAAAACAAACACCAACTTTCACTGAAGGTGACCTACCAACTTTCACTGAAGGTAGAAAAAGAAAATATCATAGCATCTCCGTTCACTGACGATGAACTACCAACGTTCACTGAAGGTAGAAAAAAGACAACAACCACCAACTTTCACTGAAGGTGACCTATCAACTTTCACTGAAGGTAGAAAGAGAAAATATCATATCATCATTGTTCACTGAAGATGAACTACCAACATTCACTGAAGGTAGAAAAAAGATAACAAGCACCAACTTTCACTGAAGGTGACCTACCAACTTTCAATGAAGGTAGAAAGAGAAAATATCATAGCACCGCCGTTCACTGACGATGAACTACCAACGTTTACTGAAGGTAGCAAAAAGATAACAAGCACCAACTTTCACTGAAGGTGACCTACCAACTTTCACTGAAGGTAGAAAGAGAAAATATCATAGCAACGTTATTCACTGACGATGAAATACCAACGTTCACTGAAGGTAGCAAAAAGATAACAAGCACCAACTTTCACTGAAGGTGACCTACCAACTTTCACTAAAGTAGAAATAGAAAATATCATAGCACAACCGTTCACTGATGATGAACTACCAACGTTCACTAAAAGTAGAAAAAAGATAACAAGCACAAACTTTCACTGAAGGTGACTTACCAACTTTCATTGAAGGTAGAAAGAGAAAATATCATAGCACCGCCGTTCACTGACGATGAACTACCAACATTCACTGAAGGTAGCAAAAAGATAACAAGCACCAACTTTCACTGAAGGTGACCTACCAACTTTCACTGAAGGTAGAAAGAGAAAATATCATAGCACCGCTGTTCACTAATGATGAACTACCAACATTCACTGATGGTAGCAAAAAGATAACAAGCACCAACTTTCACTGAAGGTGATCTACCAACTTTCACTGAAGGTAGAAAGAGAAAATATCATAGCACCGCCATTCAATGACGATGAACTACCAACATTCACTGAAGGTAGCAAAAATATAACAAGTTTTCCCCAAAATTATGGCATTTCACCTAGAACGGGTCTCAACTTCTTCTTTAACCAAGGCATTCTGCCTGGAAAGGGTAATATATAAGTTGACTCAAATAAAGAGACTACCACTTGCAAAGATTTCACAACGAATTTTCTCTGCGATATTGAAAGAGTTGCCATCCACTGGAGTAATTTGACAATGAACTGCAAACTATCCACTCATAGAGAAGATAGCAAAAACAAGTAACGCCGACTTTTACGGGGAAGTACAAGTTGCTCAAATAAAGAGACCGACTACTTGCTGTTATGAAGGATTATAAAAATGAATTCTTGGGGAAAGCAATATAGTCTCTTGGGGAAAGAAACATGCCTTCATGGGGAATGCCAACATATTCTTGATGAGAAGATAAAGTCTTTTAGTGCAAAATAAATGCATATTCTCAAACCAATGCTCAAAGCTTGCATAAATCCAAAGTAATAATATTGTTGGGAAACAAAGATTCGATCCAGAAATAAATTGTAGTAAAATAGTCTACCAAAATACATTCTCTGAGAAATGAACTCAAGAGGGAAACCCAAATCATCCAAACACAGAGCTGTACAGGAAGGCTAAAGCAAAAATCTTCCACGAGGGACAACTCAGCGGGGAAATTGAAAGAACACACACTTTCTACTTATGACTGACACTCTATTGGAGAGGGGACAACACAACTCTACAAAACAAGGCAATACGTCCACAAAACAATAACGAATGTGAATGAGCAATGATTTGCCAAATTTTAACTATGCATGATGTATGTATGAATGTATGAGTGCTATCGTGCATATGATGACAAAACAAACATATAACACTGGGAGTAACTAGGCAAAACCAACTCGAGCACAATCAAAACTCGGCTAAATCACATCCAAGATGAACATTCCATAAGAAAAAGTAAGCGTCAATTGAGGAAACAAAACCTACTGCACGGCTTAACTTCACTGGGGAGAAATGTAATTCGGAAGTAAACAAAACATAGAGACAAAATAGTATAGATACAGAGATATAACATCCTTTCCCAGGCTTTACCAGGGAATAACACTCATAATTCAACGGGGGAAACAAATATTTTTCAAAAGTAACGCTTCTACTGGGGATTGCAAAATCAATTTCAAGTAAAGGAGACGGACACCAAATCATCAAAACATTCACTGGGGAATTCAGGCCCATTTTGAAGGAGGAAAAACATACAAACTTCGCTAAGGCATATAATGTCCCATCATCAAGACATTAATTGGGGATTTCGTGTTGACTTTATTTGGGAGGTCAACACCATATTCTCAAAGGGAAAATCAATATACGTTCTTTACTGGAGAAACGGGAGACATGTGTTCTTCGAGAGTAATTATTGTACCAACTTCTCTGGGAAGAAAGAACTTCTATCAAACAAGCGAAAACTTCACCAGAGAAATCTTGGATTGAGTCTTCATATCATGCAAACTCATGAAAGAAGAAAAATGAACCAAAACTTGACCGGGGACACTGGGTCACAAACCCAATACAGCGAAAACATCCTGAGAAAAACATCCTCGGGAAACAAAACTTCTCAAAACAACTGGAGTTCGTCCATTCCTGGGATCACCACTTTTGTTTTTCTCTTGCGTCACAAATTTTAAAGTAAAAGCAAATTGTAAATTCTTTTTTAAAATCAATTTTGTTATTTAATCTTTTCGCTTTGAAAGTTACTATCAATAATAAATGGAGTCTTTGCAAGCTAAATAAAATAAGAAATACAAAGAATTGGGTAAAAGCTCAAATTTCAGTAATAGAATGGTAGTCTGTGAATGGCGAGACTCCATTGATGATTACAAAGTTCGGAAAATGGTAATATACAATGGAAAAGATACATTGAAATACAATGACCACTATCCCCTCTAACAACTTTTGAAATCCTGAGAAGCAACTTCCGTTGAAGTGTGATGAGGATCCGAGAAGATTGTTGCTCCAACGATCAAGTCTTGTCTGATGTAGTTACTTGCCAAGAAAGTCCCTAACTTTTGCCTAAGCTGCCCTTGCGGGTTTTCAACTTAGAGGGAAATTTTATTTTGTTTATGTCTCTAATTTTTTCCTAGACCACCCTTTCGGGTTTTCAGCCTACCGAGATGCTTTTTTTTGCCTAAGCCTCCTTTTCGGGTTTTCAACTTAGCGAGATGTTCTTTTATTTCTTTAGGTGAAGTATTTCTTGACTGCATCATCATTCATGGGACGTGGAAAATCCTCAACATCCATAGTTTCAAGAATTAATGCACTGCTAGAAAAGGCTTTCTTGACAACATATGGGCCTTCAAAATTGGGAGTCCACTTGCCCCTAGAATCAGCGTTAAAAGACATGATCTTCCTGAGCACGAGGTCACCTTCTATGAATTCACGAGGTTTGACCTTCTTATCAAAAGCTTTCTTCATTCTCTTCTGATATAATTGGCCATGACACAAAGCCGTCATTCTCTTCTCTTCAATCAAAATCAATTGGTCAAACCTGTTCTGGACCTATTCAGCTTCTGACAACTTGGTTTCCATTATCACACGCAAAGAGGGGATCTCAACCTCAATTGGGAGTACCGCTTCCATTCCATACACAAGGGAGAACGGGGTTGCTCTTGTTGAAGTGCGGACAGATGTTCGATATCCATGCAAAGCAAAAGGGAGCATTTCATGCCAATCTTTATAAGTAACAACCATCTTCTGGATGATCTTCTTGATATTCTTATTAGCATCTTCAACAACCCCATTCATCTTTGGCCTGTACGGAGATGAATTGTGATGCACAATCTTGAATTCCTCACAAAGTTCTGTCATCATCTTGTTGTTTAGATTCAAGCCATTGTCAGTGATAATTCTGCTCGGCACACCATACCGACATACGAGATTATTCTTAATGAAGCATACAACCACATGCTTGGTGACGTTAGCATATGAAGCAGCTTCCACCCATTTGGTGAAGTAATCAATTGCTACCAAGATGAAACATTGTCCATTCAAAGCTTTGGGTTTTATCATCCCAATCATGTTAATACCCCACATAGAGAAAGTCCATGGGGAAGAGATCACATTAAGAAGTGTCAGAGGCACATGAACCTTATCTGCATGAATTTGGTATTTATGACACTTCTTTGCAAATTTGTAACAATCGGATTCCATTGTCAGCCAATAGTAACCTGCTCTTAGCATCTTTTTAGCCATCGAATGTTCATTGGCATGAGTGACAAATGAACCTTCATGAATCTCATGCATCAACATGTCTGCTTCGTGTCTATCCACGCATCTGAGCAAGACCATGTCATAATTTCTTTTGTACAACACATTTTCACTGAGGAAGAAACTGCCAGCTAATCTTCTCAATGTCTTTCTATCTTTATTCGATGCACCAATCGTGTATTCCTGAGTTTAGAGAAAATGCTTGATATCATAATACCAAGGTTTCTCATCTGTTACCTCTTCTGTTGTAAACACATGATCGGGCCTATCCAGTCTCTGAACCATAATTCGAGGTATATCATTCCAAGCATTTGCTTGATACATAGAAGCCAGAGTTGACAGAGCATCCGCGTTTGATTTTCATCTCTAGGAATGTGATGGAATTTAACTTTATTAAAGAGGGGGTAACAACCTTCTAGCATAATCTTTATAGGGGATCAAGCTGGGGTGACGAGTATCCCACTCTCCTTTAACCTGATTTATTACCAAAGTTGAATCACCATACACATCTAGAATTTTAATTCTGAGATCAATAACTTCCTCGAGACCCATGATGCAAGCCTCATATTCTACCATATTATTATTACAATGAAATGTCAACCTTGCAGTAAAAGGAATATGCGATCCATGTGGAGTGACAATCACATCACCAATTCCTTTACCTTAAGCATTCACAGCTCCATCAAATATCATACTCAAATGAGATTCAGGATCAGGACCTTCCTCAGGCAATGGTTCACACAATCTTTCACTTTCAGAAACATCACATCCTCATCGGGGAAGTCATACATCACAGACTGATAATCATCAACTAGCTGGTGAGCAAGATAATCTGCTAACACACTGCTTTTAATAGCTTTTTGAGTGCGGTATTCAATGTCATATTCAGATAACAACATCTTCCAGCGGGCAATTCTCCCAGTAAGAGCAGGCTTTTCAAAAATGTACTTGATTGGATCCATTTTGAAGATCAATCAAGTAGTGTGATTCAACATATACTGCCTTAAATGTTTTTCTTCCCAGGCCAGAGCACAACATGTGTTTCCCAGCATGGAATACCACGACTCACAATCAGTAAACTTTTTACTGAGATAATAAATGGTGTTGTACCCCAAAATTTGCCCTCCCATATTCCTCAAGAATTGCAAAGAGCATGCTTCAAAATCTCCCCAAGGGTTGCACAGTTCAAGGGCCTCCTAACAGTCAAAAACTAGGGTTTTGGTTCTGACAAAGAAATTGAAGTTTCCAAGGGTCCAATCAAGTCCCACATGCCTATAAACATGGTCAAGCATCCTCATGTCAAGTTTCAAGACTCACAGCACAAAATTGCACAGTCAAAAACCCTAATTGCACTACAGTCAACTGTAGGGGCAAAATGGTCATTTGACAGTCAAAAGTTCAAATTTTTGGTCAACATCTCATTTTGAAGCCACAAACATCATTTAATCAATGCTTGATCATGATTCTCAAAGCTTGGCTCAAAAAGTCTCAAGGTGCAAAAGTTTCCATATTTGGACAGTTGAAAAAGTCAACTGTAACTTGACCAAGGCATAACTTCCACATGGATTATCATAAAAATTCCATCCAAAGCTCATTATGAAGAAATGCTCTCACAAAAATTTATCAATTTCAACATTATAGGTCATTTTCAAAAGTCAACAAAAAGGGACTTTAGGTCAAAGGCCATAACTTGAGATTGGTAAATCAAAATGACATGGGACCAAAGGCACTGGTTAAAGGACTTCAATACCTTTCCAAAATGTCCAAGAACATGATCAAAGCTTAAAAATTGAGCAAGATATGCCTTGTGGAAGTTGGGAAATTTTTGGGTATTTTGAAAAGTCAACTTTGCTTCAAATGCCTTAAAATTGCTAATGGGCCACATTTTCTTCCAAGATTCATCATCCAAAGAATATGCACGACCATTTGGCCCAAAATGGATTTTTTTCATCATTTTTATTATTTATTTGAATTTTTAATTATAATTAATTCATTTAATTAATTAAAATGTGGAAAAAATACTAAACAAGCTTTTCAAATCTTTTTATGCATGAAATATCCTCAAGATTTCGTGCATTATCTGATAGGGAAAGAATCAATGTGATTTGCCATGATTGGAATCAAATATGCATGGAAAAGATTTGAAAATATATGCATAAAAATCAAATATCTTGTACATCAATGCAAAGGGTTTTGGATCCAATTTTCAACCCTAATCAGTTCCCATACTTATACTAATGCAAACCCTAGTGCTAGAGACCTCCAAGCTGCGCCTATTCTCAAGAACAAAGTTTGAGTTTTTGTCAAAAAATTCCAAGACTGAAAACTACATTCCAGTGTGATTCAAAGGCAAATAATCATTCTATTGCATTCCTGAGACTTCAAGGAACGTGTCTGAATCAAAATCATCAACTCTAACGCCCAGAATTGGTAACTAGAAGTCAGACTGTGTCATCGTTTTTGCATAATCGTATTTCATCATTCATGCCATGATTTTGAATTCTAATGCTTGTTTTGTGTTAATCTTGTCATTCTGAAGCTAACTATATTGTTCAATTGAGTTTTCCTCATCCATACGCGAATCCACCATTGGAGTGTTTTAGGGTTGCAGGGATTCAAAATTGGGGCTTCTCTGTTATAGAAAAATTGGAACACGAGACTTAGACCATTAAACTCAGGAAGCTTGGACGAATTCAACTACCCTATCGCGCCTAATTTATGATGCAAGGATTTCTATTCGCTATTTTTGCATATATCATATAGTGGGGGTTTAAAACCCCCGCAATCTTGTTTGTTTTTGTTTCAGGAAAAACGCACCATTGGAGAAGATGGTGACTTGTCTCCATATGACTGGGCAATTTGAATTCAGCGCGCGTTTTTGTTATTTCTAGGCCACTAACCAAGTTTCTCTTATAATATTTGTTGGTCATTCTATATTCAAAGCGCGTTAATAGCTCCAGTGGCAAGGCGTTGGGTTGGTAATCTCTGGGACCTGGGTTCGATCCCAGGTCCCCCTCCCTCTTCATATTATTTTTCTAACCATACTTGCATGCAGCGCTCTCTCCTAATGATCACCATACACTCATCATCCAAACGTGCCACACGCCTACTGATCTCAATCCAATGGTCCAGAATCAAGGTCTATGGAAAGTATTAGTCAACGCCTACACACGTGGACACTGAGAAGTCAAAAAAGGCCTTCCATGATGGGCCAAAAACGCTGGACAACACCTCCAGTTTGGGGACAGAACCCCCATAGGTTTGCTCTTTCATTATTTTTTTTGTATTTTTTCTACTTTTATTTGCCTTCATTAATTCTTATTTAATTCTTTAAATTAATTTATTTTCATAACATAAAAAATAATAAAAAAATCAGAAAGTCACAAAAATTAAAATATATTTCACTTAAACTTTTTTTTTGTAAATAAAACCTTTATTAATTGATTTAGTTTTAAATTCTAGGCATAATTTTAAACATTTTCTTAATAAACTTAAAAATTGTAGAATTAGGGTTTTAATTATTTTTATCTTTTTTTCTTTTCTTTTATCATCCCTAATAATTAATTATTTATTTTTATAAATCAAATTATATTAATTAATTAGGTTAATTTTAGGTTTACTTTTCATATTTTCTTAATAAATTAAAAATAGCTAGAATTAGGTTTAAATTTCATTTAATTCTCTCATAAAAGTCCATAAATACCAAAAACCTCAAAAAATCTTTCCTTTTATTTTAATTTAATTAATTTGTTAAATTGTAATTTAATTTCATTAAAAAGGGTCCAACGCCCTCGCATTCGATCACAATTCTAATCCGCGCATTTTTATTTCTTTTCTTATAATTTATGTAATTCTCCCAAAGCCGTGTAAATTAAGCATTTATATTTCTCGCATCTTTATTCTTAAATCGGGTCCTGGATTTAATTTGGCGATGTGGACCCGCGCCTTTGTAATAGTTTAGGAACCTTATATTTCTCGCAACTTTTTAACTGCTAAATAAATTGCATGCAAGAATGAATGTTAAAATAAAAACAAAAGCGTAGATCACCCATGACATGAACAAGACAAAATATCTGAAAACGACACACAAATCACACACCACCCCTAGGGTACGCCTCACTGTTGCCTTGCCTCTCGAAAGGTGATCGTCGAGTAGAGGATGTCTTAGTAAGTCCTCATGATCCGGGAACCTGGCATGAGGGTAGCTTCTAAGTTATCTTCCCATTGCTCTGGTGATCACCATGTCCCGACCTTCGAATTGACCCGAACACCTCCAACGGTGGTGCTACCTACCTCTCAATGGTGGGATAGCATTACTTTAAAGGACACTTACACAGACGAATTCCTTAGGGTAGGTAGAGAACTCGTAGATACTTGCTCTAATTTCAAAACAAATCAAAAATACTTTTCACACCGACACCTTTTCAAAAAGCTTTCGAAAGCAATTTTTTCAAACACTCTTGAGGACCGATACAAGAGTCGAACTGGAATTTTCAAAGAAACTTTTTTAAACCCACAGTTGAAAAGCAAACAAACCATTTTGAAAACACAAATGAGCAAGTATCTAAGAGCCCATGGATAACCATGGATAGAAAGGGTGCTAACACCTTCCCTTTCTATAACCTACCTCCCGAACCGAGAGCAATCTCTTTAAGGAATTTTTCTGTGCTTTTGTCCTTTCCATTTGGAGAAAATAAAAGACGGTGGCGACTCTTGCTTCCGCGACATTTCGCGAACCAGCGTTAAACAGTCAGTTCCAGATCCACCGATCACAGAACTGGCGACTTTGCTGGGGACTTAAACTTAAAGTGAGGTGTACCTTAGGATAGTTCATAACTGTATTTTCAATTGTATTGACTTGCTTGCTTTATTATTGTGGGACTGTCTTGGGAGTTCTATAGATCCTAACCCGGATCTGGGGATACCTTCTTAGAAAGTAGCAACAAGGCTGTGAGGGAACTGTGCGGGGTATACCGACATGGTTGAAACAGTCTGCTACGTTGATGTGGCACTTTGGTGTGTACCGGTAACCCTTGAGTTCAGTCAAGGAGAGTACGAGGCCTCCGCGTGGTGTCGTGAAGCATCAACTGACCTTAGGAACCTTAATTGAACCATCTTGGCCTCTTTAGGGTAGTGAGATAACTGACTTTGGTGCAGTCCGAGGTTGGTTGATACTCGATACTACACTCAATTGAGGGTTGTTTTCTTGGAATATTTCGGTCGCCAGTTCAGTGGCTAAATCGAAACGATGAACAATGAAAGCAATCCAATGATATAGGGACCCTTAGAACCCGGTTACTTCTGATAGGACAGGTTTTGAGCCCACCAACTTCAAGAGGGTAGTACCCCAGACCCCATGCTGGCCTAAACTCTAAGGGCTCTTTGTGTGACTTGTGTGCCTTCAAACTTGACTATTTGCATGCTTGTTATCTGACACATGAGTTCCTTGCAGGTTTAACAGTCCTTAATTGAGACTCATTACAGGGCCTACCTACATCACTCCATGCATAGCATAACATCATACCATTGCATACATCCTGCATAAGGACTAACCCATTTCAAGGATCTCAAGGGTCTGTGATGCAGGTCATGATGAATCAAAATGTCTAGCAAGGGGCAAAGGGGATTTATTTTCCTCTAGCCAAGGTTGATAATTTGAGTCAGGGGCTATGACCCACTTGATATGGTGAGCTTTGACTCTTGAAGAAGGTTCCCCTAGCCAAGGTTGTTTGGAAACCAAAACCAGACATGATGACTAAAGTCAGTGGCTATGACCCACTAGATATGGTGAGCCTTGACTCTTGAAGAAGGACTCTCAACAATATGAAGTGCCTTCAATCAAGTCACCAGTTTCCAATGCTAACAATTTTCTTGTTTACCCTGCGAGATCCTTGAAAACATTACATGCATGTCATACATATCATTGCATAACAGGTACCCTTGTTGCAGGTCACTTACCCTTCTCGCTGTTTATTTCAGCCATGGCTTCCCAACAAGATAACCAGGACCTTCTGGCCAAGAGACTCGGTTCGGGGAAATCCTCCTGAATCTATCCAAGGGGCAGGAGGAGCTAAGGACACTTCTCATGGGGACTTTTGTCAGGAACAGTGCTGAAGATGAAAGGCTGAAACACCTGCAAGCTCAGGTGGATGCATTGAAAGTCCAGATGCTGGGGCAGGTGACTATCATCCAAGACTTAGCTCAAAGACAAGATGAGCTCGGGGTTCTCGTCAACCAAATGCTTCGGGGTAACCAACTGGGGCAAACATCTAAGGATGAAGGGCCATTCATCATTCAACCATCTTTGAGACAAGGAGGTAAGGGGAGAGCTCCTCAAATGGCTCCAGTGTCACAAACTCAGCAGCAACTTCACCAGCTTCAGCCAGACAAGCCCAGGAGGCAGTTCACACAGCTCAACATGTCGTTGTTTCAAGCGTTACAACGCCTGTTGAGGTTGAATCTGATCACATTAAGGGCTCATCCTCGGAACCCCAACACAACATCTCCTAGCTATGATCCCAATAAAAGGTGTGCCTACCACTCTGCTAGTCCAGGACATGATACAAATGAGTGTTGGGCTCTGAAGAATAAGATTCAGGACCTGATTGATGAAGGAGCACTGGAGTTCACTCAAGATGGTCAGGCTGAATTTTTCTACCATCCCTCCAAGGCTCGCCATTTGAAGTGACAAGCCCTGAGACTAGAAAACTTTTGTTTATTCGAATGTTCAAGTTGTAATTTTCTCTTGTTCAAACATTTACTCATGTTAAACGTCGTTATTTCATTAATGCATCGCATATGTCTGTTTTGAAGCAATATATTCGTATTCACTATATGCAAATTATTTTCATATTTTTTCTGATGATCAACGTTCGATTAATAATTCTAAGCCTCTTGAGGGAGGATGACGAAAACGATATCGCAATCTACAGTATGATTTTGAATAGACCCCGCTGATGAGGTACAGGCATTGTTTCAATCCCTAAACACTGGAGTTATAAGGAAGATAATCCCTCGTCAACCCCTCTGAGCCAAAGAAGTAGGAGTTTTTCCTTTCAAAAAAATTAAACCCTTAATCATAACCTGGGGCAGGGTAGTTCTCTCAGTTGATCCAAGTGCATAACGAATGGCACCAAAAAAGGTCCTGACAAAACAAGGAAAGACAATGATGATTCCGAACAATCACAAGGATAGGCAGTCATTATATCTCTCAAAATAAATAAAAAAGAAGCCCAATAAGTCAAAATACCTATGAAGAAGACTTACGAAACTGGGGCATCCCGCTGACTGTAATTCCAAAAAAGGAAACAGTTTAGGCAAAAAATAGGGATAACGAAATCAAAGAAGAAAGAGGTCCTACAGACCCTCAACAACAAAAAAAATGACTTCCTATTCAGAATAAATCATCAATATCTGAACCATCATTGGAACGTCAGGACAAAAACTCAAACAAGGTCTAACGCACGATCAGCTGAGTTTAGGATTGAAGAACATCACGAAGAGCGGGTGGGTACAAATAAAATTTGAGCCTTTATCCTTTGTTTCTTAAACCGTGAACCAGGCCACGTTATAACCCTCAAAAGTCCTAGCTGAAGCATGGGTTAGTTCGAAAGCATACTGTACGAAAGGTATCCTGACTCCTTAAGGCTTACGGTAAACACGAAGTTGAAATCACGTTTTACAAACATTCACTTGTTTTATGAAAAAGAATGCATTTTCAAAATCTTCAAGACAGACATAAGCTTTGCATTTTTGACATAACATTGTTTGCATATGACTATTTGTTTGAACAGCAGGGAAATTCGCACGATTAATACCTAGTGAACAAAAGCATTTCCAATCAAGGGGCATGACATGATCTTGGTCTATCAACCGGGGCAGTTAAGTCAAGATTCAGAGAATCTCTCAAAGACCAAATAGCCTGGGGCAAATCTCCACCTGAGTTACTTGGGGCATTCCGACAACGAATCTTGCCTGATCAAACACCTTCTGGTGGCATGACAAAACACTTCTAACAGGGGAAACTCCCTACATTCTGAAAGTACGGACATAGTCGAAAAAAAATACTACGCAAAATCAAAGACCCGCTAGGTTGACGTACCTAGGCAAAAATAAGGGCTTCCCGGAGAACCAAAAGGGTTCGGGAAAAATGAAGGGATGAAATGAAAAATCTGTACACCCGGCAAGTTGAAAACCTGAAAAGGCGGCTTGGGAAAAACTGGGTATCCCGGTGGACTGAAAACCCGAAAGGGCGGTCCAGGCAAACGTTAGGGATCAAAATGTACGACTATGTCCTGTCATCTTGTCACCTGCCTACCAAAAGAAGGTTTGTCCATCAACAACTATCAGCACCTCACAGGTCTTCTTCTCCCATAGAAACAGGGGCAGTAATGAGTCGTCCAAACGGTTTAATTGCTCTGTCCATCAAGGTATCAAGGTAGGTTCAGCTGAAGAACACAACCAATATATCTTAACCCCCCAGAGAGTGAGCCAGTAAGTCAGTGCACTCTCCCCAAGCAAAGCTATTATCAGTCTTAAGGAAGTTGGGTATCCTCCAGCAGATCTCAACATTCCCCAGCAATATACAGGCATTCTTAACAAGCATCCCCGACAGTCCTGGTCTAAAGATTGTTCCTCGGCGGTATATCAAAGATTCAGTGAAGTTACTTCCCCGATACAGTTCAAAAATTCCCCAGGAGAGTCCAATCTAGTTCCCCAGGAAAGTTGGAATTCATCTCCCCAAGCATTAAGCTTATCCCCAGTAGATTCTGGAAGCTTATCCTCGCAGAGCACGAACGCGTCTCCCGGCTTTATTCAAAGAGTTATTTCCTTACCAGGATATAACTGGGTTATCCTCAGCCAAAAGCCACGGAAAGACCGTCCTCGGCAAAGTCTTCTTATCCCCAGCGAAGTCTATTAACACTTCCAACACAACAAGGGTATCCCCAGTAAGTTATTATCAATAACTCAACAAAGTACCTCTCTGCCCACAAAGTATTGCTTCCCAGCAAGATCATTAGAGTACTTTTCTCCCCGCAGAATAATCCATTCACCAAGTTTATTCCCCGACGGAGTTATCTTCTCCTACCGGTATTCTTGCAACTATCATCCCCAGCGGAAGCAAAATCTATTCTTTAACATCAGCCCAGGAGTGACTTCCCGGCACCCGTCAAGGATTTATTTTCCTAAGACGAAAACATACATTCATAAACATCACATGCATCATTATAGCATGCATATACGCATCATATCCTACAAATCTCATTTATGCTGAGAACACCATTGCTTGATCCATATCATGCATTGCATATGACTGACCTTTACCTTTAAGGAAAGATCCAGTTAAGTTCTCAGCCATATTTCAAGACCTTGACCAGTTCAGTTAAATCGACCCTAAGATTTTACTGTTTCTTATCCAGTCCAAGGCCTTCTCTGGTTCAGTCAGATCGACCCTAAGATCTCCCTGTTTCTTACCCAGTTGAAGACATTTCAAGACCTTGACCGGTTCAGTTAAATCGACCCTAAGATCTCCCTGTTTCTTATCCAGTTGAAGATTTCAAGACCTAGACCGGTTCAGTTAAATCGACCCTAAGATTTTACTGTTTCTTATCCAGTCCAAGGCCTTCTCTGGTTCAGTCAGATCGACCCTAAGATCTCCCTGTTTCTTACCCAGTTGAAGACATTTCAAGACCTTGACCGGTTCAGTTAAATCGACCCTAATATTTCTCTGTTTCTTATCCAGTCAAAGGCCTTCTCTGGTTCAGTCAGATCGACCCTAAGATCTCCCTGTTTCTTATCCAGTTGAAGATTTCAAGACCTAGACCGGTTCAGTTAAATCGACCCTAAGATTTCTCTGTTTCTTATCCAGTCAAAGGCCTTCTTTGGTTCAGTCAGATCGACCCTAAGATCTCCCTGTTTCTTATCCAGTTGAAGATTTCAAGACCTAGACCGGTTCAGTTAAATCGACCCTAAGATTTCCCTGTTTCTTATCCAGTTAAAGGCCTTCTCTAGTCCAGTTAAATCGACCCTTAACAGATTTTCCTGATAAAGACTCAGTAGAAGACATCCAAGATTCTCTCAGCGTTACCGTTGAGGTTGAAGTCGCCTATGGTTCTCTCCCCGTTACTGCGGAGGTAGTAATCGCCCCAAGATTCTCTCAGCGTTACTGTTGAGGTTGAAATCTCCCCAAGATTCTCTCAGCGTTACTGTTGGGGTTGAAGTCGCCCAAGATTCTCTCAGCGTTACTGTTGAGATTGAAGTCGCTCAAGGTTCTCTCACCGTTCCTGTTGAGGTAGTAACCATCCCTGGTTCATTCATCACCTTTTGAAGATCCAGATTCAGCTCCTATAACCAGTCAGGACACATCTATACAAAGAGTTGGAAGACCAGCTCCTGCAACAGGTCAGGTAATCATTTCTTTTGCAGGTACGCAAGTTCTCGCTAAGGAATCTCTTACGCGATCGACATCCAGATGGCATCTATAAGCCCATCCACCATCCATCCTCTCTCAGCATGGCATCTATAAGCCCATCATCCTATTCATCAAATCTCCAAATGGCATCTGTAAGCCCATTCCCCACCTCACTGCTACTATGTGAGCGCAAATTTTTGGGCACTCTAGTGTTCAATCATCTTCCACCTTCGGATTACAAAAGGCACGTCAGCCAATCTGCATCCTCAGGTCTAAGAAGATTGAACAGGGGCAACTGTTGTACCCTAAAATTTGCCCTCCCATATTCCTCAAGAATTGCAAAGAGCATGCTTCAAAATCTCCCCAAGGGTTGCACAGTTCAAGGGCCTCCTAACAGTCAAAAACTAGGGTTTTGGTTCTGACAAAGAAATTGAAGTTTCCAAGGGTCCAATCAAGTCCCACATGCCTATAAACATGGTCAAGCATCCTCATGTCAAGTTTCAAGACTCACAGCACAAAATTGCACAGTCAAAACCCTAATTGCACTACAGTCAACTGTAGGGGCAAAATGGTCATTTGACAGTCAAAAGTTCAAATTTTTGGTCAACATCTCATTTTGAAGCCACAAACATCATTTGATCAATGCTTGATCATGATTCTCAAAGCTTGGCTCAAAAAGTCTCAAGATGCAAAAGTTTCCAAATTTGGACAGTTGAAAAAGTCAACTGTAACTTGACCAAGGCATAACTTCCACATGGATTATCAGAAAAATTCCATCCAAAGCTCATTATGAAGAGAATCACATTTCCTACAACTCCTCTTCACACTTCAAGTCCAAGAAATGCTCTCACAAAAAGTTATCAATTTCAACATTATAGGTCATTTTCAAAAGTCAACAAAAAGGGACTTTAGGTCAAAGGCCATAACTTGAGATTGGTAAATCAAAATGACATGGGACCAACGGCATTGGTTAAAGGACTTCAAGACCTTTCCAAAATGTCCACGAACATGATCAAAGCTTAAAAAGTGAGAAAGACATGCCTTGTGGAAGTTGGGAAATTTTTGGGTATTTTGAAAAGTCAACTTTGCTTCAAATGTCTTAAAATTGCTAATGGGCCACATTTTCTTCCAAGATTCATCATCCAAAGCATATGCACGACCATTTGGCCCAAAAGGGATTTTTTTCATCATTTTTATTATTTATTTGAATTTTTAATTATAATTAATTCATTTAATTAATTAAAATGTGGAAAAAATACTAAACAAGCTTTTCAAATCTTTTTATGCATGAAATATCCTCAAGATTTCGTGCATTATCTGATAGGGAAAGAATCAATGTGATTTGCCATGATTGGAATCAAATATGCATGGAAAAGATTTGAAAATATATGCATAAAAATCAAATATCTTGTACATCGATGCAAAGGGTTTTGGATCCAATTTTCAACCCTAATCAGTTCCCATACTTATACTAATGCAAACCCTAGTTCTAGAGACCTCCAAGCCGCGCCTATTCTCAAGAACAAAGTTTGAGTTTTTGTCAAAAAATTCCAAGACTGAAAACTACATTCCAGTGCGATTCAAAGGCAAATAATCATTCTATTGCATTCCTGAGACTTTAAGGAACGTGTCTGAATCAAAATCATCAACTCTAACGCCCAGAATTGGTAACTAGAAGTCAGACTGTGTCATCGCTTTTGCATAATCGTATTTCATCATTCATGCCATGATTTTGAATTCTAATGCTTGTTTTGTGTTAATCTTGTCATTATGAAGCTAACTATATTGTTCAATTGAGTTTTCCTCATCCATACGCGAATCCACCATTGGAGTGTTTTAGGGTTGCAGGGATTCAAAATTGGGGCTTCTCTGTTATAGAAAAATTGGAACACGAGACTTAGACCATTAAACTCAGGAAGCTTGGACGAATTCAACTACCCTATCGCGCCTAATTTATGATGCAAGGATTTCTATTCGCTATTTTTGCATATATCATATAGTGGGGGTTTAAAACCCCCGCAATCTTGTTTGTTTTTGTTTCAGGAAAAACGCACCATTGGAGAAGATGATGACTTGTCTCCATATGACTGGGCAATTTGAATTCAGCGCGCGTTTTTGTTATTTCTAGGCCACTAACCAAGTTTCTCTTATAATATTTGTTGGTCATTCTATATTCAAAGCGCGTTAATAGCTCCAGTGGCAAGGCGTTGGGTTGGTAATCTCTGGGACCTGGGTTCGATCCCAGGTCCCCCTCCCTCTTCATATTATTTTTCTAACCATACTTGCATGCAGCGCTCTCTCTTAATGATCACCATACACTCATCATCCAAACATGCCACACGCCTACTGATCTCAATCCAATGGTCCAGAATCAAGGTCTATGGAAAGTCCTAGTCAACGCCTACACACGTGGACACTGAGAAGTCAAAAAAGGCCTTCCATGATGGGCCAAAAACGCTGGACAACACCTCCAGTTTGGGGACAGAACCCCCATAGGTTTGCTCTTTCATTATTTTTTTGTATTTTTTCTACTTTTATTTGCCTTCATTAATTCTTATTTAATTCTTTAAATTAATTTATTTTCATAACATAAAAAATAATAAAAAAATCAGAAAGTCACAAAAATTAAAATATATTTCACTTAAACTTTTTTTTGTAAATAAAACCTTTATTAATTGATTTAGTTTTAAATTCTAGGCATAATTTTAAACATTTTCTTAATAAACTTAAAAATTGTAGAATTAGGGTTTTAATTATTTTTATCTTTTTTTCTTTTCTTTTATCATCCCTAATAATTAATTATTTATTTTTGTAAATCAAATTATATTAATTAATTAGGTTAATTTTAGGTTTACTTTTCATATTTTCTTAATAAATTAAAAATAGCTAGAATTAGGCTTAATTTTCATTTAATTCTCTCACAAAAGTCCATAAATACCAAAAACCTCAAAAAATCTTTCCTTTTATTTTAATTTAATTAATTTGTTAAATTGTAATTTAATTTCATTAAAAAGGGTCCAACGCCCTCGCATTCGATCACAATTCTAATCCGCGCATTTTTATTTCTTTTCTTATAATTTATGTAATTCTCCCAAAGCCGTGTAAATTAAGCATTTATATTTCTCGCATCTTTATTTTTAAATCGGGTCCTGGATTTAATTTGGCGATGTGGACCCGCGCCTTTGTAATATTTTAGGAACCTTATATTTCTCGCAACTTTTTAACTGCTAAATAAATTGCATGCAAGAATGAATGTTAAAATAAAAACAAAAGCGTAGATCACCCATGACATGAACAAGACAAAATATCTGAAAACGACACACAAATCACACACCACCCCTAGGGTACGCCTCACTGTTGCCTTGCCTCTCGAAAGGTGATCGTCGAGTAGAGGATGTCTTAGTAAGTCCTCATGATCCGGGAACCTGGCATGAGGGTAGCTTCTAAGGTATCTTCCCATTGCTCTGGTGATCACCATGTCCCGACCTTCGAATTGACCCGAACACCTCCAACGGTGGTGCTACCTACCTCTCAATGGTGGGATAGCATTACTTTAAAGGACACTTACACAGACGAATTCCTTAGGGTAGGTAGAGAACTCGTAGATACTTGCTCTAATTTCAAAACAAATCAAAAATACTTTTCACACCGACACCTTTTCAAAAAGCTTTCGAAAGCAATTTTTTCAAACACTCTCGAGGACCGATACAAGAGTCGAACTGGAATTTTCAAAGAAACTTTTTTAAACCCACAGTTGAAAAGCAAACAAACCATTTTGAAAACACAAATGAGCAAGTATCTAAGAGCCCATGGATAACCATGGATAGAAAGGGTGCTAACACCTTCCCTTTCTATAACCTACCTCCCGAACCGAGAGCAATCTCTTTAAGGAATTTTTCTGTGCTTTTGTCCTTTCCATTTGGAGAAAATAAAAGACGGTGGCGACTCTTGCTTCCGCGACATTTCGCGAACCAGCGTTAAACAGTCAGTTCCAGATCCACCGATCACAAATGGCATACTCTTTTTTCCCCGTTTTATCTTGTTGTCCCAGAATACAACCCATGGAATTATTTAACACTGTCAGATATATAATCAACGGTCTTCCTTCAATAGGAGGGAGCAAGATAGGAGGTTCAAGCAGATATTCTTTAATACTTTCAAATTCCCTTTGGCAGTCATCTTTCCAAATACAACCTTGATCTTTCTTTAACAACTTAAAGATTGATTCACACGTTGCAGTCATATGAGAAATGAATTTAGAAATATAATTCAAATGCCCGAGGAACCCTCTGACTTGTTTTTCAGTTCTCGGTGCTGGCAGTTCTTGAATTACTTTGACTTTATCATAGTCAACTTCAATTCCTTTCTGAATAACAATGAAACCCAACAATTTCCCTGACCGAACACCGAAGGTACATTTATTTAGATTCAAGCGGAGACGATACTTTCTCAAACGCTGAAACAACTTCAACAAATTTTCTACATGCCCTTCTTCAGTCTGGGATTTAGAAATCGTATCATCAACATATACCTCGATATCCTTGTGCATTAGATCTTGTAATAGGGTTGTCATAACCCTCTAGTACGTTGCACCAGCGTTCTTCAACCGGAAGGGCATCATTCTGTAACAAAATGTTCCCTAGGGTGTGATAAACGTTGTTTTTTCCATGTCCTCTGGAGCCATTCTTATTTGATTATACCTGGAAAATTCGTCCATGAACGAGAATACTTTGAATTTTCCTGTGCTATCCACTAACATATCAATGTGTGGCAACGGAAAATCATCTTTTGGACTAGCTTTATTTAGATCTCTGTAATCTACGCACATGCGAAATTTTCCGTCTTTTTTCGGTACTGGGATAATATTGGCAATCCATTGAGGGTACACTAACGTCACAAGAAAACCTTCATTAATCTGCTTTAGAACCCCCTCTTTGATCTTTACTTCCATATCTGGGTGAGTTCTTCTCAGCTTCTGTTTGATTGGCGGACACTCTGGCTTCAATGGCAAACGGTGCTCTACAATATCTGTATCTAGACCAGACATATCTTGATAAGACCAAGCAAAAATATCCACATACTCTTTCAACAACTCAATCAACTTGCTCTTCACATCAGGATGCAGCAACCCTCCGATCTTGACTTCTTTCAAATCTTCTTCTAAACCCAAATTGATTACTTCCAATGGATCTTTATATGGCTGAATGGCATTTTCCTCGCACTCAAGCAACCGTGAGACCTCTTCTGGAATCTCATCATAGTCTTCTTCTTCGGCCCCATACAAAGGACATTCAAATTTGGGAGAGGGTGCAGGGTCATTGTATTCAACAGGTTTTTTAATTAATCTGCATATATGATTTATGATTGCTTTTAGAAACTGACACATATAACAAGTGATCATGCAGATTGAATTTCAGTTATTATTTATTTTGAAAGGTTTTTTCTGATTACCATTTGTGATCGGTGGATCTGGAACTGACTGTTTAACGCTGGTTCGCGAAATGTCGCGGAAGCAAGAGTCGCCACCGTCTTTTATTTTCTCCAAATGGAAAGGACAAAAGCACAGAAAAATTCCTTAAAGAGATTGCTCTCGGTTCGGGAGGTAGGTTATAGAAAGGGAAGGTGTTAGCACCCTTTCTATCCATGGTTATCCATGGGCTCTTAGATACTTGCTCATTTGTGTTTTAAAAAATGGTTTGTTTGCTTTTCAACTGTGGGTTTTAAAAAGTTTCTTTGAAAATTCCAGTTCGACTCTTGTATCAGTCCTCAAGAGTGTTTGAAAAATTGCTTTCGAAAGCTTTTTGAAAAGTGTCGGTGTGAAAAGAGTTTTTGAATTTGTTTTGAGATTAGAGCAAGTATCTAGAGTCGTCTACCTATCCTAAGGAATTCGTCTGTGTAAATGTCCTTTAAAGTAGTGCCATCCCACCATTGAGAGGTAGGTAGCACCACCGTTGGAGGTGTTCGGCTCAATTCGAGGTTCGGGACATGGTGATCACCAGAGCAATGGGAAGACACCTTAGAAGCTACCCTCATGCCAGGTTCCCGGATCATGAGGACTTACTAAGACATCCTCTACTCGACGATCACCTTTCGAGGCAAGGCAACAGTGAGGCGTACCCTAGGGGTGGTGTGTGCGATTCGTGTGTCGTTTTCATTTGCATTTATCTTGTCATGTTATTGGTGTTCTACGTTTGATTTTATTTAAGTCCATTCATTCTTGCATGCTTTGTTTAACAGTTAAAAGTATTTGCGAGAAAGGTAAATTCTAAGCTATTACAAAAGGCGCGGGTCCACATCGCCAAAATTAAACCAGACCCGATTTGACAGAAGGTAAAGAAATTAAAAGAATCAAAAGAATTGAAAAGTGTGAGAAGTAATTACAAGGCTTCGGGAGAAATACATAATTATTAAGAAAAATATTGGAGTTTTTTAACCTAAATTAAACCTAATTTTTCATGCAAATTTAATTACAAAAATAAATAAAACAAATAAGTATTATTATAAGAAAAAAGAAAAATTAAAAGGAATAAAACATTTATTAAACCTAATTCTATATTTTTTTATATTTTTATCATGAAAAGAATTAAAATTGCAACCTAAATTAAAACTAAATTTATTTACATACAATTTGTTTATGAAAATAATTAAAATAAAATACTTATTATATTTTTTCATCTTTTCTGATTTTTATGAGGGTTTTTTATATTTTGTAAGAAAATAATTAATTAAAGCAAAACAATAAAGAAAACAAAATAATAATTGAAAACAAAATATAAAGAAAATATGGAGAATTTGCAAACCAGGGGGTATCAGTCCCCAATTGTGAGGTATGGACTCAGCAATCTGGCCCACTTGAGCACGGCCTTGTGGACTTTTTTGAGCAAGCGTGTAGCAACGTTGACTCAAGCCTATAACGTTCATCAATCTTCAGCCTTTAATCTGATCTCCAGGGACACGTGGATAGCTGGATCTTGAGGTGTATGATGCGCCTTGATCTTTGAAACTGCACGTGAACATTTATAGCAAAATAATATAGGAAATTATACAGACCTGGGGTTCGAACCCAGGTCACTAGCATCACCAATCAACACCTGTGCCACTGAGCCACTTCAACGCCTTTGATATATAAATAAACAACAATTAATAAAAAAGAAAATGTGGGTTAGTGCTTGGAAACGCGCGCGAATTTCAAACCAACGTATCACTTGTTGACAACACATCATCTTCTTCGCGTGTTTTTATTTTTTCTGAAACTACAAAACATAGGCCACGGTTTTATCACCGTTTCAGAATGGGTCTTTTGGGAAAATAGCGATTAGGCTATCCTTGAACATAAATTAGGCGCGAGGGTCCTATTTTCTTCGTCTCCATGCGCTGAACTCAATGGTCTTGGTCTCAGCCTCTAATTTTGCCTTATTGCAAAAGCCCTAATTTAACATCCTGCAAACCCTAAATATCGAACATGGTGAAATCGCGTGTAGCACATGAAAAAGCAATTAACTATATTGGTTAGCTTCAGAACTTCATCAGGAATATGAATCAATGAATAATATGTCATGAAGATGCATAAATTTTAAAACACGATCACAAATTTTTCACAAGGTATTCCAGGTTCTGTATACCAATCTCTTGCGTTTGGATGGCTGTTCTTGATGGGAATGTGTTCAGGGGACCTTGAGGAAGCTATTGAAACAAATCTTGTGCTTTGAATCGCCTTGTAGAGGTGTTTACAGTTTTGACTTCTTAGAGAAAAAATTCAAGTTTGCAATGGTGTATTCTGAGCAGCTGCGCCTCTCTATGCATTAGGGTTATGATCATGCTTATGTACTGAGTGTATTAGGTCAACAATATTGATCCAAATCTCTTGTATTCATGAATTGAAGATTTGATTTTTTAAGGATCTTTTTTCAATCTTTTTCAAGTGTTCTTTGTTCTCAATCATGCCAATCAATCCAAATCTTTCCTAATTTTCATATGCACGAAATATTGATGATATAATGTGCACAAAAAGATTGAAAAAACTTAGGTTAGCATTTTTCATGTATTTATTTTAATTTAAATGAATTATTATTAATAAAAATCCAAATAAATAAATAAAAATGAATAAAAACTTCCCTTTGGGCCAAGTGGTCGTGCACATGTCATGGATGATGAATCATGGAAGAAACATGGGCCCATTAGCAATTTTAGGTCATTTGAAGTAGTGTTGACTTTTCAAAATATCCAAAAATTTCCCAACTTCCACAAGGCATAACTTGCTCAATTTTTAAACTTTTCTCATGTTCTTTGACATTTTGGAAAGGTCTTTGAGTCCTCTAACCAATTCCTTTGGTCCCATGTCATTTTGATTTACCAATCTCAAGTTATGGTCTTTGACTTAAAGTCCCTTTTTGTTGACTTTTGAAAATGACCTATAATGTTGAAATTGATAACTTTTTGTGAGAGCATTTATTGGACTTGAAGTATGAAGATGAGTTGTAGGAAATGTCTTTCTCTTCAAAATGAGCTTCGGATGGAATTTTTCTGATAATCCATGTGAAAGTTATGCCCTGGTCAATTTCAGTTGACTTTTTCAGCTATCCAAATAAGGAAACTTTTGCATCTTGATGATTTCTGAGCCAAATTTTGAGAATCATGATCAAGCATTGATCAAATGATGTTTGTGGCTTCAAAATGATATGTTGACCAAAAATTTGAACTTTTGACTGTCAAATGACCATTTTGCCCCTACAGTTGACTGTAGTGCAATTTAGGGTTTTGACTGTGCAAATTTGAGCTGAATGCCTTGAAACTTGATATGAGGATGCTTGACCATATTTGTAGGCATATGAGACTTGATTGGGCCTTTTAAAACTTCATTTTCTTGATCAGAACACAAACCCTAGTTTTGACTGTATGGGAGACCTTTGCACTGTGCAACCATTGGGGAATTTTGCAGCTTGACTTGGCAATTTCTTGAAGAATATGGGAGGGAAAATTTTGGGGTACAACAGTTGCCCCTGTTCAATCTTCTTAAACCTGAGGATGCAGACTGGCTGACGTGCCTTTCGTAATCCGAGGGTGGAAGATGATTGAACACTAGAGTGCCCAGAAATTTGCGCTCACATAGTAGCAGTGATGATGGAATGGGCTTATAGATGCCATTTGAGGATTGATGAATAGGATAATGGGCTTATAGATGCCATCTGGATGTAAATCGCGTAAGAGATTCCTTAGCGAGAACTTGCGTACCTGCAAAACAGAAAATGAGTACCTGACACGTTGGAGGAGCTGATTTTTAGATGCTTGGTATAGATATGTCCTGACTGGTTACAGGAGCTGGATCTGGAGCTTCCAAAAGATGATGAATGAACCAGGGATGGTTACTACCTCAGCCTGAATGGTAAGAGAACCTTGGGTGATTTTAACTTCAACAACGCTCGTTGAGAAAATCTTGGTGGGAATTACCATCTTTGCAGGGTCGGGACGAGAACCAATAGACAATTATAATCTGAAAGGAATTATCACCTCACTCGCCGTCGGAGAGGGAATCATAAGAAAAGGAATTGTCACCTCACTCACCGTCGGAGAGGGAACCATGGGAGACTATCACCTCACACTCACCATCGGAGAGGGAAACATCTGAAAAGGAATTGTCACCTCACTCACCGTCGGAGAGGGAACCATATGAGACTATCACCTCACTCACCGTCGGAGAGGGAAACATCTGAAAAGGAATTGTCACCTCACTCACCGTCGGAGAGGGAACCATAGGAGACTATCACCTCACTCACCGTCGGAGAGGGAAACATCTGAAAAGGGATTACCACCTCACTCGCCGTCGGAGAGGGAACCATATGAGACTATCACCTCACACTCACCGTCGGAGAGGGAAACATCTGAAAAGGGATTACCACCTCACTCGCCGTCGGAGAGGGAAACATCTGAAAAGGGATTACCACCTCACTCACCGTCGGAGAGGGAACCATAAGAGATTATCACCTCACACATAGTCGGAGAGGGAACCAAAGGAACCTAAAATGGAATTATCATCTCACACACCGTCAGAGAGAGAACCAAAGGAACCTAAATAACTTCTACTGAGTCTTCATCAGAAAAAACTGTTGGGAGTCGATTTAGCTAGACTAGAGAAGGCCTTTGACTGGATAAGCATCAGGAAAATCTTGGGGTCGATTTAACTGAACCGGTCTAGGTCTTGAAATGTCTTCAACTGGAATAAGTGTCAGAACGTCGCCATATCTGGTTCATATCTGGACTATATCTGGGAGGAGATCTGGAAGCAGCATCAGAACGTCACCATATCTGGTTTACATCTGAAACTATATCTGGAAGGAAATCTGGAAGCAGTATCAGAACGTCACCATATCTGGTTTACATCTGAAACTATATCTAGAAGGATATCTGGAAGCAGTATCAGAACGTCACCATCTCTGGGTCATATCTGAAACTATATCTGGAAGGGTATCTGGAAGCAGTATCAGAACGTCACCATATCTGGGTCATATCTGAAACTATATCTAGAAGGAAATCTGGAAGCAGTATCAGAACGTCGCCATATCTGGGTCATATCTGAAACTATATCTAGAAGGATATCTGGAAGCAGTATCAGAACGTCGCCATATCTGGGTCATATCTGAAACTATATCTAGAAGGAAATCTGGAAGCAGTATCAGAACGTCGCCATATCTGGGTCATATCTGAAACTATATCTAGAAGGAAATCTGGAAGAAGTATCAGAACGTTGCCATATCTGGTTCACATCTGAACTATATCTAGAAGGAAATCTGGAAGAAGTATCAGAACGTTGCCATATCTGGGTCATATCTGAAACTATATCTAGAAGGAAATCTGGAAGCAGTATCAGAACGTCGCCATATCTGGGTCATATCTGAAACTATATCTAGAAGGAAATCTGGAAGCAGTATCAGAACGTCGCCATATCTGGGTCATATCTGAAACTATATCTAGAGGGAAATCTGGAAGAAGTATCAGAACGTTGCCATATCTGGTTCACATCTGAACTATATCTAGAAGGAAATCTGGAAGCAGTATCAGAACGTCGCCATATCTAGTTCACATCTGAAACTATATCTAGAAAGAATTGCGATAGTTGATAGTAATCATTTTTGTATTGATCTTTTTCCTGAAAAGGAAAAACATAATTGTATGCAAAATCATGATGCATGAACTGTATGTCTTCAAAATTAATGAGATTCGTGTAGTATGATGCATATGCAGGCTATAATGTATGAAGATGTGATGTTTATGAATGTATTTTTGTCTAAGAAAATAAATCCTTGACGGGTGCCGGGAAGTCACTCCTGGGCTGATGTTGAAGAATAGGTTTTGCTTCCGCTGGGGATGATAACTGCAAGAATACCGGTAGGAGAAGATGACTTCGTTGCGGAATAAACTTGGCAAATGGAAAATTCTGCGGGGAGAAAAATACTCTAGCGACCATGTTGGGGAGTGATATTCTGTGGGGAGAGAGGTATCTTGCTGGATTGTTGATAGTAACTTGCTGAGGATATTCTTGTTGTTGGAAGTGTTGATGGACTTCGCTGAGGTAAGAAGACTGTGTCGACAACGATCTTTCCGTGGCTTTTGGCTGAGGATAACCCAGTTATATCCTAGTAAGGAAATAACTCTTTGAATAAAGCCGGGAGACGCGTTCGCGCTCTGCAAGGGTAAGCTTCCAGAATCTACTGGGGATAAGCTTACTGCTTGGGGAGATGAATTCCAACTTTCTTGGGGAAGCTGGATTGGACTCTCCTGGGGAAGTATTGAACTGTATTGGTTATGTTCTTCAACGGAACCTACCCTGATACCTTGGAGGATAGAACAATCATATTGCTTAGACCACTCTTTATTGCCCCTGTTTCTATGGGGGAGGCACTTGTGGGGTGCTGATAGTTGTGGATGGACAAACCTTCTTCTGGTAGACAGATGGCAGGACATAGTCGTACGCTTTAATCCCTAACTTTTGCCTGGACCGCCCTTTCGGGTTTTCAGTCCACCGGGATACCCATTTTTGCTCAAGCCGCCTTTTCAGGTTTTCGACTTGCCGGGTGTACAGATTTTTTTTCATTTCGTCCCTTCATTTTGCCCGAACCCTTTTGGTTCGCCGGGAAGCCCTTATTTTTGCCTAGGTATATCAACCTAGCGGGTCTTTGATTTTGCGTAGTATTTTCCGACTATGTCCACGCTCTTAGAATGCAGGTAGGTGCCCCTGGCTGCTTGTGTTGCCATATTACCAGAAGATGTCTGATCGTGCAAGATTCGTTGCTGGAGTGCCCCAAGTGACTCAGGCAGAGATTTGCCCCAGGCTTTTTGGCCTCTGGATCTTTACTTAACTGCCCCAGATGGTAGACCATGATCATGCCATGCCCCTTGATTGGAGATACTCTTGTTCATTAGACTTTCGTCCTGCGAATTTCTGTGCTGTTCAAACAAAAAGTCGTATGCAGACAAAGTTATGTTAAAAATGCAAAGCTTATGTCTGTCTCGAAGATTTTGAAAATGCATTTTTTTCTTCATAAAACAAGTGAATGTTTGTAAAACGTGATGTCAACCCGTATTTACCGTAGGCCTTAAGGAGTCAGGATACCTTTCGTGACGGTATGCTTTCGAGCTAACCCATGCTTCAGCTAGGACTTTTGAGGGTTATAACGTGGCCTGGTTCACGGTTTAAGAAACAAAGGATAAAGGCTCAAATTATTTGTACCCACCCGCTCTTCGTGATGTTCTCCAAACCTAAACTCAGTTGATCGTGCGTTAGACCTTGCTTGAGTCTTTGCTTTGATGTTCCAATAATGGTTCAGATGTTGATGATTTCTTTTGAATAGGCAGTCATTTTTTGCTTTGGTTGAGGGTTTGTGAGACCTCTTTCTTGATTTTTGTTATCCCTTTCTTTTTTGCCTGAACTGTTTCCTTTTTGGAATTACAGTCAGCGGGATGCCCCAGTTTAGTAAGTCTCCTTCATGGGTTTTGACTTAATGGGTTTTTCATTTTTTGAGATAATGACTGCCTGTCCTTGTGATTTATTCAGAACCATCACTGTCTTTTGTTTTGTAAGGACTCCTTTGGTGCCATTTGTTATGCACTTGGATCAACTGAGAGAACTACCCTGCCCCAGGTTATGATAAAGAGTTTTAAATTTCGAAAAGAAAAACTCCTACTTCTTTGGCTCAGAGGGGTTGACGAGGGATTATCATCCTTATAACTCCAGTGTTTAGGGATTGAAACAATGCCTGTACCTCATCAGCGGGGTCTGTTCAAAAGCATACTGTAGATTATGGTATCGTTTTCGTCATCCTCCCTCAAGAGGCTTAGAATTTTAGATCCAGAGTTGACATCAGAAAAAATATGAAAAGAAATTTGAACATAATGAAAACAATTGTATTAATTCCCAAAACAGACGTATGCGATGCATTGATAGAATAAAAGAGTTTGCTATGACATTAATTGTTTGTATAAGCAAAGAAAAATACAACTCAAAAATTCAAATAAACAAAAGGCTTCAATGATTGGGCAACGGAGCAGTGATTATGTTCGGAGTCTCAGGAACTTCAAACTGAATCTCCCCGGCGTCGATCATGTCTTGAATCTTGTTCTTGAGAGGCCAGCAGTTGTCCGTAGTATGCCCCGGGCTATCAGAATGATATGCGCACCTATCATTGGGATGATAGTTGGGAGCAGAAGTGTTCGGATTCCGAAGAGGAGCCCTTAAGGTGATCAGCCCTGCCTTCAACATTTGTTGCAGTGCTTGATCCAGCGACATGTTGATTTTGGTGTACTGTCGTTTCTCCTTTCGCTGCTGCCCCTGTCCTTGTTGAGCAGGTCCGGGATTGGAGATCTGGATTGCCCCTACCTCATGACGGCTCTTTTTACCGTGCACAGCATTGGATTCTTTCTTTCCATGATGAGGCTTTTTATCAGAAGGTGCAGCCTCTTGAATTTTCCCAGACCGGATGCCAGCTTCTATTCGCTCTCCAGTCAAGATAAGATCTGTGAATCCAGCAGACGAATTCCCAATTAGGTGGTTGTAGAACGGACCAGACAGGGTCCCCAAGAACATATCGACAAGTTCCCGATCAGTCAGAGGTGGTTGTACCCTTCCAGCAAGATCCCTCCATTTCTGCGCATATTCTTTAAAACCTTCACTTGATCCTAACGACATACCCTGGAGTTGGGTACGCGTAGGAGCAAGGTCGGCATTATATTGATACTGCTTGTAGAAAGCAGTAGCCAACTCCTCCCAGTTACGAACCTTGGTCCCATCTAGCTGATAGAACCATTCGAGATGAGTCCCTGAAAGACTCTCCTGGAAGAAGTGGATCCACAAATTCTTGTCCACCGTATATGGTTGAATCTTCCGAACATAGGACCTGAGATGTAACTTGGGACAAGACGCCCCGTCATACTTGGTAAAGGATGGTGCTTTGAACTTCCGAGGAATAATCACACCAGTTGACAAACCCAGATCTCCAAAATCCAGCCCAGGTACCTGTTGGATCTCCATAGCATTTAGCCTATCCTCCAACTGTTTGTACTTGTCTTCGGCAGGAGGGTATTGTTCGTCGTTGAAATCTGTCTCGTTGTCGGAGACCACTGGACTGGGAACCCTTTCCTCCTGATGACTGCTCTTCCCCACAGATGGAGTTGTCCTCTCAGCTTGATCCTGCAGTGTGTTCCCAGATCTGCGTCTAGGGCTGAACAAAACAGTCCTCCTCTTCTTCTTTTCCTTCTTCAGGAGCAGAGCCTTCAGATCTTGTTGCCCCTGGGTCAAATTCATGATCAGCCCTTGGAACTGGGCGTTCTGAGCCTGGGGGGCCTTGATAGTGTGCTCGGTTGAAGATTCAGGATTCATGACGATCGGCTGAAATAAACAGCGAAGAAGGGTAAGCAACCTGTCAAAGGGATACCTGCAATGCAATGAGATGTATGATATGCATGCCATGTTTTCAAGGACCTCGCAGGGTAAACAAGAAAATTGGTTAGAATTTGGGTCCGGTAACTTGATTGAAGGTACCTCATGTTGTTGAGAGTCCTTCGTCAAGGGTCAAAGGCTCACCATATCCAGTGGGTCATAGCCCCTGACAACCTTGGCTAGAGGAAAATAAACCCTCTTTGCCCCTGGCTAGATGTTTGATTTATCATGACCTGCATCACAAGCCCTTGAGATCCTTGAAATGGGTTAGGATGTATGCAATGGTATGCAATGGTATGATGTCATGCTATGCATGGGATAACGTAAGTGACTCTGTTATGAGCCCCAATTAAGGACTATAAACAAACCCTGCAAGAAACTCAGTATACTTTGTTATGAGTCCCAATTAAGGACTATAAACAACCTGCAAGAAACTTAGTAAACCCTGTTATGAGTCCCCATTAAGGACTATAAACAAAACCTGCAAGCAGTTCATGCGTCAGATAAAGCATGCAAGTAGTCAAGTACGAAGGCACACAAGTCACACAAGAGAAACCCTTAGAGTGTAGGCCAGCATGGGGTCTGGGTATTACCCTCTTGAAGTTGGTGGGCTCAACCTGTCCTATTAGAAGTAACCGGGTTCTAAGGGTCCCAATATCACTGGATTGCTTTCATTGTTCATCGTTTCGATTTAGCCACTGAACTGGCGAACGAAATATTCTAGGAAAGCAACCCTTAATTGAGTGTAGTATCGAGTATCAACCAACCTCGGACTGCACCAAAGTCAGTTATCTCACTACCCTAAAGAGGCCAAGATAGTTCAATTAAGGTTCCTAAGGTCTGTTGATGCTTCACGACACCACGCGGAGGCCCCGTACTCTCCTTGACTGAACTCAAGGGTTACCGGTACACACCAAAGTGCCACATCAACGTAGCAGACTGTTTCAACCATGTCGGTATACCCCGCACAGTTCCCTCACAGCCTTGTTGCTACTTTCTAAGAAGGTATCCCCCAGATCCGAGTTAGGATCTATAGAACTCCCAAGCAACCCACAATAATGAAGCAAACAAAGAAGACAATTGAAAACACAGTGATGTTAATCCTAAGGTACACCCCACTTTAAGTTAATGTCCCCAGCAGAGTCGCCAGTTCTGTGATCGGTGGATCTGGAACTGACTGTTTAACGCTGGTTCGCGAAATGTCGCGGAAGCAAGAGTCGCCACCGTCTTTTATTTTCTCCAAATGGAAAGGACAAAAGCACTGAAAAATTCCTTAAAGAGATTGCTCTCGGTTCGGGAGGTAGGTTATAGAAAGGGAAGGTGTTAGCACCCTTTCTATCCATGGTTATCCATGGGCTCTTAGATACTTGCTCATTTGTGTTTTCAAAAATGGTTTGTTTGCTTTTCAACTGTGGGTTTTAAAAAGTTTCTTTGAAAATTCCAGTTCGACTCTTGTATCGGTCCTCAAGAGTGTTTGAAAAATTGCTTTCGAAAGCTTTTTGAAAAGTGTCGGTGTGAAAAGAGTTTTTGAATTTGTTTTGAGATTAGAGCAAGTATCTAGAGTCGTCTACCTACCCTAAGGAATTCGTCTGTGTAAATGTCCTTTAAAGTAGTGCCATCCCACCATTGAGAGGTAGGTAGCACCACCGTTAGAGGTGTTCGGGTCAATTCGAGGTTCGGGACATGGTGATCACCAGAGCAATGGGAAGACACCTTAGAAGCTACTCTCATGCCAGGTTCCCAGATCATGAGGACTTACTAAGACATCCTCTACTCGACGATCACCTTTCGAGGCAAGGCAACAGTGAGGCGTACCCTAGGGGTGGTGTGTGCGATTCGTGTGTCGTTTTCATTTGCATTTATCTTGTCATGTTATTGGTGTTCTACGTTTGATTTTATTTAAGTTCATTCATTCTTGCATGCTTTATTTAACAGTTAAAAGTATTTGCGAGAAAGGTAAATTCTAAGCTATTACAAAAGGCGCGGGTCCACATCGCCAAAATTAAACCGGACCCGATTTGACAGAAGGTAAAGAAATTAAAAGAATCAAAAGAATTGAAAAGTGTGAGAAGTAATTACAAGGCTTCGGGAGAGATACATAATTATTTAAGCAATAAAATACATACGCGAATTAATGATAATTAAGAACATGGGCGTTGGACCCTTTTTGCAAAAAATTAAATTAATGAGGAATTAAAAATTAAAAATTAAAAGAGAATGTTTTTGGTATTTTTAGTATTTTGAGATTTAATAGAAAAAAGAATTAATTAAAACTAAAATAAAATGTTAAACCTAGTTCTAATTATTTTTTAAGTTATTAAGAAAAATATTGGAGTTTTTTAACCTAAATTAAACCTAATTTTTCATGCAAATTTAATTACAAAAATAAATAAAACAAATAAGTATTATTATAAGAAAAAAGAAAAATTAAAAGGAATAAAACATTTATTAAACCTAATTCTATATTTTTTTATATTTTTATCATGAAAAGAATTAAAATTGCAACCTAAATTAAAACTAAATTTATTTACATACAATTTGTTTATGAAAATAATTAAAATAAAATACTTATTATATTTTTTCATCTTTTCTGATTTTTATGAGGGTTTTTTATATTTTGTAAGAAAATAATTAATTAAAGCAAAACAATAAAGAAAACAAAATAATAATTGAAAACAAAATATAAAGAAAATATGGAGAATTTGCAAACCAGGGGGTATCAGTCCCCAATTGTGAGGTATGGACTCAGCAATCTGGCCCACTTGAGCACGGCCTTGTGGACTTTTTTGAGCAAGCGTGTAGCAACGTTGACTCAAGCCTATAACGTTCATCAATCTTCAGCCTTTAATCTGATCTCCAGGGACACGTGGATAGCTGGATCTTGAGGTGTATGATGCGCCTTGATCTTTGAAACTGCACGTGAACATTTATAGCAAAATAATATAGGAAATTATACAGACCTGGGGTTCGAACCCAGGTCACTAGCATCACCAATCAACACCTGTGCCACTGAGCCACTTCAACGCCTTTGATATATAAATAAACAACAATTAATAAAAAAGAAAACGTGGGTTAGTGCTTGGAAACGCGCGCGAATTTCAAACCAACGTATCACTTGTTGACAACACATCATCTTCTTCGCGTGTTTTTATTTTTTCTGAAACTACAAAACATAGGCCACGGTTTTATCACCGTTTCAGAATGGGTCTTTTGGGAAAATAGCGATTAGGCTATCCTTGAACATAAATTAGGCGCGAGGGTCCTATTTTCTTCGTCTCCATGCGCTGAACTCAATGGTCTTGGTCTCAGCCTCTAATTTTGCCTTATTGCAAAAGCCCTAATTTAACATCCTGCAAACCCTAAATATCGAACATGGTGAAATCGCGTGTAGCACATGAAAAAGCAATTAACTATATTGGTTAGCTTCAGAACTTCATCAGGAATATGAATCAATGAATAATATGTCATGAAGATGCATAAATTTTAAAACACGATCACAAATTTTTCACAAGGTATTCCAGGTTCTGTATACCAATCTCTTGCGTTTGGATGGCTGTTCTTGATGGGAATGTGTTCAGGGGACCTTGAGGAAGCTATTGAAACAAATCTTGTGCTTTGAATCGCCTTGTAGAGGTGTTTACAGTTTTGACTTCTTAGAGAAAAAATTCAAGTTTGCAATGGTGTATTCTGAGCAGCTGCGCCTCTCTATGCATTAGGGTTATGATCATGCTTATGTACTGAGTGTATTAGGTCAACAATATTGATCCAAATCTCTTGTATTCATGAATTGAAGATTTGATTTTTTAAGGATCTTTTTTCAATCTTTTTCAAGTGTTCTTTGTTCTCAATCATGCCAATCAATCCAAATCTTTCCTAATTTGCATATGCACGAAATATTGATGATATAATGTGCACAAAAAGATTGAAAAAACTTAGGTTAGCATTTTTCATGTATTTATTTTAATTTAAATGAATTATTATTAATAAAAATCCAAATAAATAAATAAAAATGAATAAAAACTTCCCTTTGGGCCAAGTGGTCGTGCACATGTCATGGATGATGAATCATGGAAGAAACATGGGCCCATTAGCAATTTTAGGTCATTTGAAGTAGTGTTGACTTTTCAAAATATCCAAAAATTTCCCAACTTCCACAAGGCATAACTTGCTCAATTTTTAAACTTTTCTCATGTTCTTTGACATTTTGGAAAGGTCTTTGAGTCCTCTAACCAATTCCTTTGGTCCCATGTCATTTTGATTTACCAATCTCAAGTTATGGTCTTTGACTTAAAGTCCCTTTTTGTTGACTTTTGAAAATGACCTATAATGTTGAAATTGATAACTTTTTGTGAGAGCATTTCTTGGACTTGAAGTATGAAGATGAGTTGTAGGAAATGTCTTTCTCTTCAAAATGAGATTTGGATGGAATTTTTCTGATAATCCATGTGAAAGTTATGCCCTGGTCAATTTCAGTTGACTTTTTCAGCTGTCCAAATAAGGAAACTTTTGCATCTTGATGATTTCTGAGCCAAATTTTGAGAATCATGATCAAGCATTGATCAAATGATGTTTGTGGCTTCAAAATGATATGTTGACCAAAAATTTGAACTTTTGACTGTCAAATGACCATTTTGCCCCTACAGTTGACTGTAGTGCAATTTAGGGTTTTGACTGTGCAAATTTGAGCTGAATGCCTTGAAACTTGATATGAGGATGCTTGACCATATTTGTAGGCATATGAGACTTGATTAGGCCTTTGAAAACTTCATTTTCTTGATCAGAACACAAACCCTAGTTTTGACTGTATGGGAGACCTTTGCACTGTGCAACCATTGGGGAATTTTGCAGCTTGACTTGGCAATTTCTTGAAGAATATGGGAGGGCAAATTTTGGGGTACAACACCATTTTCCAAGAAAAAGCAGAAAATAAAGACATTATTTGGGAAACAAAGATAACTTTTATTATTGATTTTAAAAGTCACAGCAAACAGATAAGCCCATACAATATTAGTACTTTTACCTTGGTCAGAGTGAAAGCTTTTCAAAAAGATTAACAAAACAAACTACTTTGAAACATGTATGCAAGAGGGAACATCAATGGTGATCCAGTTCTGAACCCTAACTCCGTGCGTCACGTAATTTGGGATTTCCGGCTCTGCTTCATCTTCCACAATGGCATTAATCTCGGAGACATTTGGATGAAGATAACCCCCTCTATGGAAGATGTATTGATACTTTCCTGCAGAATACTTCAGCTTCATGCTCTTACCTTTGTCATTCTTCAAAGAGAATCCTAAGCCAACTCTGTTCTTGTTTACAGGTGGATCCACAATCTGTCCCCATACCTCACTATGACCTTTACGCACAACTTGTTGCGCGTCCTTAAGCGAAACCATGGAATTCTCATTTCCTCTTATGTTATCAATGGATAAGGCTTGAAACTAGGTTCCAACAGCAGCTTCATCCTCCTCCGCAATGCTGAAAGAGGACAAATGAGATATCAATAATGCCTGTTCTCCATTTATAATTACCATTTTTCCTTCACGTACAAACTTCAGCTTTTGGTGTAAAGTCGAAGTTACAGCTCCTGCCTCATGTATCCACGACCTTCCTAGCAAACAACTATAAGCGGGTACAATATCCATGACTTGGAAAGTAATCTGAAACAAATGTGGGCCTATATGAATAGGAAAGCCCACTTCACCAATAACATATTTCCTTGATCCATCAAACGCTTTCACAATAATGCCACTTGGGTGCATGGGTGTTCCTTGATATTTCAATTTCATAAGCGTGCTCCTCGGTATAACGTTTAAAGCAGATCCATTATCAATTAACACATTGGATAGTGGATCATTCTTGTAATTCATAGAGATGTGGAGGGCCAGGTTGTGATTCCTTACTTCATCTGGAAATTCATCGTCGCAGAAACTCAGGTTATTACATGACGTAATATTCCCTACTACACTGCTGAATTGATCTACAGGCATATCACTTTCCACAAAAGCTTGGTCCAATACCCTCATCAGAGATTCTGTGTGAGTAGAGGAATTCATCAATAACTCCAAGATAGATATTTTTGAAGGAGTCTGCAGAAGCTGATCCATAATTCTGTAGTCGCTCATCTTGATTATCTTCAAAATATCATCCACTTCTTTCTATAACGTAGCTCCACTAGATTCACCTGTAATCTTCTTGGGTTCAACATTCTCAACAATTTTCTTTCCAGTGCTAACATCTCCACGAACAACTGGTGCAAATACTCGACCGTTGCGGGTCACTCTGCTAGTCTCAGCAATATTTCCAACATCAGGCATTGTCTGGATGGGAACTTCCACACCATCCTCTAAGATTGTAGCGTTATATTTGTAGGGCACATCCTTACCTGATTTATAGGGGACAAGACCCAACAAACTAATCACTAATGGAGTAATAGCCGGCTTGCTACGATACTCAACTTCAAAATGGGCGGGTGCACTAAAATAAGGCACAATGACATTTACCCCTTCTTCAACACAATTAGTCATTATGGAGTCATCTCTGGAAAACAAATCTTCATCCGAGGAGAAGAACTCATCTGCAAAGGCATACTCATCATCCAATCTTTCTTCAGCCAAACAAGACTCGATCATATCAACTTCATGGTAATCATCCCTTTGACCTGTAACCTTGATAGTTCCATTATCCAACTACAACTGAACACCTTTCCTCACGATTGAACATCCTAGGGAGTCCAGGCAGCAAATTCGGCAAGATCCATACTGATGTTCCACCTGACCAGCCATGTGGCATAAAATAGCATGTAATTGTACAAGATCATCATTCATGTGCTCCACATCAAAAATTTTGAACTCTTCAAGACATCCAGAAACCATGTTCACCTCCTCTTCATACTCTGCCCTAGGCCTGATTATGTGGATGAGGCCCTCATCCATCATCTCCTGCAAATCAGCCTTTATCTTATCGCAACCCTGTATGTCTGTACTGCAAATAGCACAACCGGAATGGTCATGCGTATAGTAGCTAAATTCACAGAGGTCTTCATGCATTTTCATCAAATCTCCTCTAATCAGATTAATATCAAAAATCCAGAAGTCGCCTCGATACCCGGCCACCATATTTATAACATTCACTTCTCCATGCTTGGGTAAATGACTGTCTTTCACATTAAGGCCCACATCCTTGAAAGATAGAATACCAAACTTCACCAATTTCCGCTCCTCAGTCTTCAAAGGATAGCAATTTTCAACATTATGCCCTGGTGCTCCCTGATGAAAAGCACATGTTTGGTCTGCTTTGTAATACCAAGGCAATGGTGATGGTACATCGGGAGGTGGTCGGGTTTGAACCAACTTCTTCTGAATTAATGCCGGTAGTAACTCTATATAACTCATAGGAATATGGTCATAAATATCCCTTCTCTGATTATACCCTTGATTCCCCTGTTGGGATGGTCTCTAATAAGCAACGGTGGTTGGAGCTACACCAACAACTAGAGTAACTGAGGCGACTTGCTGATGACATTGATAATTTCTTCTAGGAGGATTAACCCTCCTCTCTTGTATAACAACATTTGTATCCCCTTCCTTCTTCTTGGTAAACCCATAAGATGGCTTCTTTACACCTTCAGATCCTTCACCCTTCGTTAAATGGCCCTCTCTTACAACCTCTTCTAAACGGATACCCGTGCCTACCATTTCAGTAAAGTCACTTGGCGCACTTGCTACCATCCTCTCATAGTAGAAAGCACCCAGAGTCGTCAAGAAAATCTTAGTCATCTCCTTATCTTCCATGGGATGAATCACTTGGGCGGCTACCTCATGCCATCTCTGTGCATATTCTTTGAATGATTCCCTGTCTTTCTGAACCATGGCCCTGAGTTGATCACGGTTAGGCGCCATGTCCACATTGTATTTGTATTACCTGATAAATGCTTCTCCCAAGTCATTAAAATTATGGATGTTGACGTTGTCCAAGCTCATATACCACTTCAGCACAACACCAGTCAGACTATCTTGAAAAAAGTTAATCAGCAAACGCTGATCATCAGTATGGGTAGACATTCTCCTTATATACATTACCAAATGAGCACGCGGGAAGGTGTTGCCCTTGTACTTTTCAAACTTTGGGACCTTAAACTTTGCAGGTATCTTAACATTCGGGACCAAGCATAATTCATTCACATTCTTCCCGAATAACTATTTTCCCCTGAGGGACTTCATCTCCCTCTGCATCTTGTCAAACTATTCTTGAAAATCATCCATTCTGTCATAAAGACCCAAGTCTCCACTTGGTGGAGGAAAAGGACGACACACGTTATCATTAACAAATGGAACCAAATTCACTGAAGGAGGTGCAGCAGGAGCAGTATGCACCACAGGAGGTGCAGGAGTAACAGTAGTCTGAACAACTAGAACTTCTTGAGGACCAAGATTGAAACCTTCGGGTGAAAAATTCTCTGGCATTCCCCAGGGATAACCTTGAGGCATGCGATTATGCACAACAGCTGGGGTAGCAGACACAGGAACAATCGGAGCTTCAACAATAGCCCTTGTTGGTTGAGGTTAAACACTTGGTGGCTGATTCTGAGTAGCCACCAGAGATTCCATCTGAGCAGTAAGATTGTCCATATCGGCCTTCAAAGCAGAAACTTCCTCGTGCAGCTCGCGATTCTCTTGTTCTAAGTTGTCCATCTTCCTTCTGAAATTAGCTCGAGTGTTGTAGTGGTGAGTCAGCTTGCTGAACGAAGTAAAGAAGCTTGGTAAGACACCTGGATATGCATAACAAATTCAAGAAATATGTGTAATATGATACATGGTATGAAATGCACATGATTTGTTTTTATTATATTTCAAGGGACTTTAATATATATAGACACATTGCAAATATCAAAGTAATAACGCATTTGAAATACTGAAATTTTTTATTATAATAACTTCAAAATAGATTACAAGTCTCAACAACCCCAAGTACAAGATGAAAATAAAGTCTAAAACCCTTAGAAGTAAAGCTGTCGGAGATCACTCTATACGTTGGCGCTTCCCTGTAAGCCTGGAAATCTGAGCCTTCAACCTCTGGTTTTCTTCCGCATACCTGGTAGCAACCTCCGTCCAATCTCCTGAATCAGGAAGTGAGTAATCAGCATCTGACTGAGGCTTAGGAGAAAATAAATCCCCTTGCCTCTCCATCGTCTCTACAGCCCGACTCTCAAGAATCTCAATCAAGTCGTCTTTCTCCTTCAAATCTGCTCTATAGGAAATCTCTAAAGTTTGAAACTTATTCTTCCAAGCACCCTTTTCCTGCTGCATCCGGACCAAAGAAAGTTGTAGCTCTTCTATATCATCCAATAAGGGAGGAGTGGTCTTTACAAACAAATCAAGCATAGGTGTTTCCTGGGAATACGTCAGCTTCAACTGAATAGCTCTCACTTGAACCCACTGAAGATATGGCTCCAAAGAAACAGCCCCCTAGGTCCCAAGTCTTTCCTACTCTTCTTATGAATGTGACGCCAGGCCTTCGTAATCTGCTCCTTAGCTTCCTTATGGTCTCCTCCCTCCTTCAGAAAGAAACTACTCAAATGAATACTATTTGGTTTATCCCTCATCGAATAACCGAGTTGTCGTCGTGCAAGAACAGGGTTATAGTTTATTCCTCCCTTTGTACCAAGAAGAGGTACATTGGGGAAACTACTACAACTGTCAACAATCTCTATATCCTGGTAAGCTCGATGATACCAATCAATATCCGAGTGAGTAAGTGCCATGATCTTAGGATCCCAACGGGGTTCCTTCCTGACATCCCAAAAAGCATCAGACTGAGGCATATGAGAGATAAACCACTGGTACAACAAAGGTGTGCAACAGACAATCATCCCCCCATGATAAGAATTCTGAAGATGAACGGAGTAATAAGAATCACCCAACAATGTAGGGTCTAGGTTTCCAATCATGAATATCTGGATAGCATTAACGTCAACAAATTTATCCACATTAGGAAAAACAACCTGTAGGCAAGTAGAGCAAAGATGGCCTCAAAAGCGATTGTACTCTTCATCCTGGAAAAGTAACGAGCTTTCTACAATAAGAATTGGGCCGGTAATCCTCTAATCCCTCCTTTAGCAGTCATATGGGCTTCTACCTCAGACTTCCCTAGATGGATCAAAGCAGCAATCTCATGTGGTTTTGGCTCACCCTCCAAACCAGTAAAAAGAACACGATCGGTAACAAGTAAATCCAACAGATAAGAATACTCCTCTAGTGTAGGCATCAACTGATAGTCAGGGAAAGTAAAGCAATGATACATCGGATCATAGAACTGGACCAAGGCCGAGAGAAGACCCTCCTTCATCCTAAGCTTCATAAGAGGAATGATGGATCCATACTTCTTCCGAAAATCTGCAGAACACTCGATCTCGGGAATTAGACTGATCAACTCATCTATCTTGGGATCCTTGAAACTGTACTTCCCGGTCTTTCTTTTTCCAGAATCCATGGTCAAAAAGTAATTGAGATATTCACAAACGGTCAACTTTTAAGTCCCTCGAAATAAAATTTCTTCAAAAGATACTTTTGAGTGCATGGATGCATAATGCAACAATCACTCACAAGATCACACATATAGGGTTCATAGGTTCAATGTCACGAGCATGAGGTAGAAGGTACTACCCATAAGGTGTTGGTCTAAAAGTTATCACCTGCCGAACAAGGTTCTAGAGGTTCCCAGAGTCTACATCCTTCCTTCGGATATTACCAACTTCCCGATTAACTCGGTAGTTAGTAATATTCTCAAGAAAAACTAGTCCGAGTATTGTATCGCGTGACAACTATTTTTGGATTACTCCGTCATAGCTTCCGCACTACACCTAAAAGGCCAAGATGGGTTAGGTATTCTACGGTCCTCAGCTTCAGCAGACTCCCAGGTCGAAAGCAGCACGTCTTCTCGATTACTCGGTAAACAGTACTACAGTCAAAGGGGCCTCCACTGAGTGGGGGATCTCATGCCTCCTTTTTTGGGATTAATCCCTCAAAGTTAACATGACTATACCTCCCGTCATATCTTAAAGTTTTCCCAAGTCCGGGTATAGGACTTATGAGTAATCACTAAGCACCCTGAAAACCAGGAAAATCCAGACAAACATATATACAACATATACCACATAAACAATGATAGCACATATACAGATAAAAAAAAGATAGGCTCAACCCACTTAGGGATGGACCAGCAAGAGGTCAATCTTTACCCAGTGAAGTCGCCATTTTTTTCTGTAGCGGTAAAAATGTTTAAGACTAAGCCATTGAATTGACTAGACTTATACAGATCAAAAATAAAAATCGCCACCGCGCTTTATTGTTTCCAAAGGAATGGGAAAAGAGCGAGTAACCCAAAAAGAGGGGGAAAGATTCAAGGTAAGGGGGTGGTTATGAAAAGGGAAGGTATTATCACCCTAAACATCTACGGTACTCCGCATGAACCTCTTTGTAAAATCTATATATTTTGGCTATAAAATTTTGTATGTAAAATAGATGGTGGAGGTGAGAGAAGAAATATATTTTTTATGATTTTTGCACCCGCCGCGGTTGTGAATCTTTAGTGCCTACGTACCACCTTTCGTGCAATATGGGATCAGGGTACACATAGTTCCTCTTTGAAAATTTTAAAACACAAGTGTGTTGGTTGATTTTATAAGATAAGACATCATCGTTATTGTCCGTGTGGAAAACATACTTACTACCCATAATCATAAGGAAGGATAATTTGCATCATCTCAAAGTGGAGGATATGGCTTGGATTTTAAAATCAACAATGCCTCACTCAACACCCAAGTGGGAAATATCTCACTTCATTACATATTGTAGAAATATAGTTGTTTGCATCACTAAAAGGATTGACAAGAGTCTAACCTTTTGAGAAAAGTTTTTAAAGTAAAATCCAAAGTGACAAAAATGATTTGAAATGAGATTGATTGACTTTTAGTCTTCTCACAAAAAAAATCAAGGTATTATTAAATTGATTGAGTTTATTTATGAAATGGTCTTTTTGCAAATGCACGGACCTAAGTCCAAGTTTATTATGAAAGCAGTTCAAGTTTCAAAACAAGAAGAATTTTCAAAAGGAGGAAGAAGATTTTTGAAATTAAAGAAGATGAGAGGAGAAAAAGAGACTATCCTAAAGCATAAGATAAAAGCTAGGGGATAGGAACCATCTAACCAACAAGAAGCCAATGCTTGACATTATGAGTCAAGATAGAATTTCCATTCTTTGGGTTGGAACCAAGCAAGCAAAGATACTAGACCTCTTGAGGGAACCAAACATCAAATGTATTAAGTCTTCACAAAAATTGGGCAGAGTAACGGCTGTATACGGGTGAATTCCAGATTACAAACAAAGTATGTAACCACAATAACCTGCACAGAAAACAAACAAACAACCCAATGTCTCGAGGTAAACCTAAAGAACTCTGGACAAAATATCAATTAAGGTCACAATGTCTCCAACATAGGCCAAAGTTTCTAATCCTAAGTCCAAGAAGTCGAATACTCCATAATGCCAAGGATAGTAACCAAATAGTCCAAGTATTTTAAAGGTTTTTATGGTTCATGTTGATTATCAGGTGTCTTAGAAGAGAAAAGAAAAGGCTCAAGTGAGCAAAATAAAAATGACATGAAATGTAATGCTTAAAGTAAATGGTACATAAAACATAAAAAATAAAAGGGCATAAAGTAAAAACAATTTAATAATTAGTGGTTAGTTAGATGACCATCTTGAAACTTGCATTTGGAAATCATTAGAGGATTGGTAGAACCAAAGTCTCTACACGACAAGTTGCATTTGCTTTTTTGTCAAGTATATCATCTATTTGAAATCCTCAAAAGTACCATTTAATGATCAACGATGTTTAAGTGATCCCCGTTGACCAAAATTGTTGTAGATCCATTAGAGGATTGATAAAACCAAAGCCTCCACACAATAAATCTCAAGGTTATTGGATCAAAGAGATCAAGTTAACATACTTGGGCTGACAAACATAGGGTTGGGCCACGAATGATCATTTATTCGAATCAGGACAAAATTTAGCGCTATGTTAAGCAATCGTAAGTGGACTTATGTAGAAGTCGCACCTATTTTGAGGCCGGTCATTAGCAATCTGTGTACTTCATATTTGGATAAATGATATAGAGACCCTCATCCCTTAACATGTAGCACAATCAAAAAAGAGAAAGGGATAAGATGAAGAGGGGTGGGGAAGAATATACAATCCACATTTGAATTAAAATTTAATCAAACTATTATTAACATCATTCATCCATTTTTGTGGAGTTAGACTCAACACCATGAATCCAATGATGTTAACAAAGTTCATGATCAAAATTCAACCCAAGATCAGCCAGAAAATATACAAAAAATTAAATTGTATTTTAAAATAAAAGAGTAAGGGTTTAAAATGATTAAAAAAATAAAAATAATAGAGAAAAAATGAAACCATGTTCAAATTAATCAAGAAAAAAATAAGTAATACCAAAGAAAAATCAGAAATGGACTCAAATATTTTTATAAAATATTTGATAATTTTTTTAAGTTAGAAACTATTTTTAAAATTAAAAGAAATGAGTAAAATATATCAAAAATGATAAAAAAATAGCAAAGTCAGTAATAAAAGATAAATGAGGTCATCAATATTTGTGACAATATCATTGGATCATTCCATATTTTTTTTTCAGAATTAAAAAATGCATAAAAGTATTTTCAAATATTTAAACAATTCAAATAAAGTGGAAATTTATAAAAAAAATATTAAAACACAAAATAAAATTGTGAAAATATAAAAAAAATCAGAAAGAGAAAACTCAAAAATATTTTTCATAATTTTTTCAGATTTTTTTGACTAAAAATGAATTTTCTATGATTTTTTGAAATTTAAAACAATTAAATATAAAAATCAGAAAAGAAAAATAAAGTCAAAAATATATGGACCATTGGATGAGAGTCAAAACGCGTTAGTAATCAAATCCAAGGGATCTGGCGCGTTGTGCATATCATGGTCATTACTAAATATCACACCGGATCCAACAATTTAAAAATAAAACAACTTAAAATGTGGCGCGTTGGATGAAGTCTGACTCACAAAAGTAATCAGATCCAAGGGATCCTGAGGCACGCGCGTGATAAGGCAAGTATATTGTATCCATTTAAAAAAAATAACGTGGCTTCATATCATTGGTTGAAGACGGACATGTCATCATCACTCTCCGACTTTCCTACAGCTCTTTCATTCATTCTTTGTTCATGAGATTCAAGCATCCCTTGAAGCTCTTCCTTTGTCAATTTTGACAATTCTTTTCCCTCTTCTATTGCCACCGCTATGTGGTCGAACTTAAGAGCTAAAGATCTCAAGATCTTCGAAACAACTGCTCTTGTTGTTAATGTTTCTCTAGATGCCTTGATTTGATTCACTAGTTTTGTAACTCTAGTGAAGAAATCAGATATACTCTCACTATCTTCCATCTGAAGCAATTCATACGTTCTCTTGTGAGTTTGTAACATCACTTCTTTTACCTTTTCTGCACCTCCAAAGGACTTCTCAAGAACGTCCCAAGCTTCTTTTACAGATTCTGAATCACTCACTTTTTCAAAGTTTTCTGGACTCAGACATTGATGAATTATAAATAGCGCTTTATAACCCAGCTTCTCAATTTCTATGTGTTTCTTCTTTTCTTCTTCTCAAGCGTTTTCTTCAAGTATTTTGACTCCATCTTTTACAAGGTCCCAAAGACGTTGACACCTGAATAATACTTTCATCTGTTTACACCAATTCTCATAGTTGTCTACTTTTAGAATTGATAGAGTTGCTGGATAATTTGCATTCCCATAATTTGCCATCGTGAATTCTTCAATCGTTCTTGGTTGACACTTACCTCGAATCGAAACAAAGCTCTTGATACCAGATGTTGGAAATCCACCAAATATCTATGATAAATTTCTACTTCAATGACAATGAGTTATGAGAAAAACAAGAAAAGAAAGAAGACAATTATTTTCTGCAGAGTTCCTTTCTACCCACAAACTGTGGAAAACTTTGTTATTCACTTGCAACTGCAAATTCTGTGAATATAACTTAATTGACTTTCTTACAAAAATAAGGGTTACTCCCTCTATTTATAACTGAGCTTGCACCCAATATCACAAAATATCTATTTTGTTACTAAATCAAATCTAATTTATTCTAGACTTAAATCAAATCTATTTAAATCTAAAAAAATCTAATCTTTCTGACTCTATGAATTACAATTTAACAGGATTATCCTGGATAAAGGATCCTTGGAGAATGGAAAAGGGGTCCAGAAAATGGACATAACACAGACATATAGAGGAGGTCCTGATAGAGGAATAAGCAAGACACCTTTCTTGGGTCAATACGCATCACTGTCGTAACATTCAAATCCCCTAATATCCTATAGAAATCTACTCATTGCGTCTCTCACTATACCTATAAGAAAACTACTCGTTTATTATTTCTACGCAAGAACATTTAACACCCACCATAGAACCTAAGTAAAAATTTTCCAAATCCATCATGAGAACTCGGTAAAACTTTTCCAAACCGCACAACAATATCATAAACTTAACCTTCATGTTGTTCCGATGAAATTAAACCGATGTTATATTCATCAGCAGCTTACCAAAGTCTATAAACCACCTTGTGCGTTATATAAAATTACCCAAACATGATACAACACACATAGTGGAGATTCGTTTAAAATTCTCATACTTGCACTAACTATGCGTAATAATGGCTATTTCAATTTTCTGTTCAAGGCTAGCGTAAATCTTGTTTTCAATTAAATGCTTGGAACAGTTACATAATGTGACTACTTCAAAATAGCTTAGAAAACAAAAGGCATCAATCTGCGCCACAAGGCTGTTGAAACAGAAATGCTACGATTGTGATACCGAATGATGCAGGGAATGGTCTTGGTTATGCAGTCGGTATACCAAATATTTCGATGAGACGCTGGTCATGACAATGCCACCCCCGTGGGAAGTTGCAGTCCAAATAACTTTACCATATCTACGTATACAATGAGAGTCTTGGATCCAAATCTAATAGATTAGATTCTGACGGATTCAATGAGGATCGTTGGAAAGTCTCGAACCTCGGCATTTAAACTCAGATAAGTTTCTCACTTTGTGTATCGTAATCGATTGTAAACTACCATGTATTATTTACCGCTATAGCGCTATCATGCTTATCTCTATATTCATTGACGAAACTGTTTGACCTTTTAAACATCAAAGAAAGGATTTCATTGTAAAAAACTCAGAATCTAATATTGTCGGAAAATCTTTGAGTTCAAGGTTACCAATTCATGCTATGATAGCAGCAACAGAACAACTCAACGAAAAGAATAAGTGGCTGAGAGTGATTCGTTTTGTTTGGTCTCTGATTGCCGACCATACTAGCGAGGTCCACAACACCGAATAACCAACATAGAGTTGGATATATCGGAAACACTCCGGGCAGGGGCTAGCTTGATTCACCATTCGTGACAACTTATGCTCAGATAAGTGTCATGTTACGACATGCGCGTGGAAGTCGTGGAGCTAAGAAGGTTGCCACTTGAAAGCACGTTAATGAGGACGCAAATGAATATATATTTTTAATATTAAATATAAATTTATATTAGAAATGAAAATGTATTCTTAAATAAAAATTTATAAATAAAAAACTTACGAGTTTCTTTCGGATCAAATTCAAAATCTTCCGTCAATGACATGAATCTCACTCGGATCATCATTCCCTCGAAGATCATTTTCATATAACAAATCATTATCCCCATCCACATGATCGTCATCATCATCTGGCTATGCATGATCATCCTCATGTGCAGGTACATGTGGGGGATGTGGGGTACGGGATCATCTAGTTTGTGTGAGATGTGGGGTGCGGGATCCTCCAGTCTGTGTGGGATGTGGGGTGCTGGATCCTCTAGTCTGCTTGAAAGATGAGGGCATCTGTGTGGGATGTGGGGTGCTGGATCCTTCAGTCTGCTGGAAGGATGATGACATCTGTGTGGGATGTGGAAAACTGGGTCCTCCAAAATGCTGGAAGGATGAGGGCATCTGGGTCTGCGGGAAAAGAAAACCAGGTGGCCTAACAAAAGATGGTACCCCATACGGGCTAATTAAAGAAGAACTCCCAGATGGAAATGGCATACTCTGAGAGCAGAGTAAATGCACAAAAGGCTGAGTACTGGCCATGGACATTGGATCGACATGACTCTGCAAGGGAGGGCATGTGGCCGACTGAGGTGCCTCACATGTTACTAACCTCGTGCGTTGGGACTTTTTACCACCATCCTTACTCTTATCAGTTCGAGGTGGAATTTTACCTATTTATATAGAATACATAGTTAATATATATATATTCATAAACAAAAATACTAAATTTGAAAAATACATTCTCTTCAATACATATTCATTAACATATTCAATAAATGGTTCATTATTCTCATCAATATATATTCATTAACACATTCAATAAATAGTTCATTATTCTAAATCTTCATGCTCGTCATCTATATCATTCTCATCATATGATGTGATATTGTCCTTGGATCCAAACTCTTCATCATGCTCTTCGTCCATATTATTATCAACCAATAATATAGACGCATCAACTTGATGCCCCTCAACGGTTGTATCAGACAAACTTGTAATTTGTTCATCTGCAATCACATCATTAATTTACTCAACTTCATCAACTTGGTAAGCAACATCTTCCACTAGATCGCCAGTTTCAATATGACCCAGCGGTTTTGTTTTTATTACAACACAACATCCTCGTTTACATGGTACAAATGAAGGATAAGGAACATAATAAACTTGCCTAACAATATGTGACATTATGAAAGGGTCATACTCTTTGTACCTCCGATCCATTTGAATCTCAACAGTACCATATGACTTATCAATTTTTGTGCCTCTAGTTGGATCATACGATTCACAATAAAACAAGACAACTTTATTTTCCGAGTCCAAGTAATTGTATACCAACTCGTAGATATGTTTAACAAAGCCATATAAGTCATCTTCACCGCCATTTGTAACTCCTTTTACAAATACACCATTGTTTATGGTTTTTTCCCTTCAGTCCATGTCTCAGTGTGAAATTTATATCCGTTCACGAAGTATGTGTGCCATTCATTTGCGCTTTGAACAGGACCTTCAGAAAAGTTTCTCAAATAGAGTATTTCTGGAGTTAACATCAAGTGATTGAAATAATGACTGCAAAAATGTGATATTTCCCTATGCAAGTAATGTGCACATATAGATCCTTCAACTCTAGCTTTATTTTTCATTGATCGCTTTGAATCACCCATGAACCTTTCAAACGGATACATCCACCTATATTGAACAGGTCCACCAAAATAAGCTTCATATGCAAGATGCACATGTAGATGCTCCATGGAGTAAAAAAAAAACCAGGCGGAAATAATTGTTCCAACTTACAGAGAATGAGTGGAATGTTTCGGTCCAACTTAATGAAGTTATCCACTCTTAAAGCTGATGCACAAATATCTCTAAAAAATTGACTAATTTCAGTTAGTGGATTAAGCATATGTTTGCGTAGTGAACCAAACGCAATTGGTAGCAATTGTTCCATAAAAACGTGTCAATCATGACTTTTCATACCATGCAACTTCCATGTGTTAGCGTCGGCACACCTTGCTAAATTTGAAGAATACCCATATGGCATTCTCAAATCTTTTAACCATCGACAAACTGATTTAGCTTCTTGGGAAGTCAGACTAAAATAAGCCTTGGATTTTAATAATTTTCCATTAGGTTGAGGTTTCAACTCTAACTCTTTTCGGTTACACCAAATTTTCATGTCTTGTCTAGCCTTCTCATTATCTTTTTTTTTTTGTCTTTAACATCCATCACTGTGTTAAATACATTATCAAAAAAATTCTTCTCAATATGCATAACATCAAGATTATGGCACAACAAATTATCTTTTCAATACGGGAGGTCCCAAAATATATTTCTTTTTGTCCAATTGTGTGTGACTCCATATCCTTCAATTCTACATGCTTTGCCAGTATCTATAAATTTTGGTGGTTCACAAACTTGATTCCATATATCACCTGGTGACAATCGAGACAGAGGTAGATCTGTTACTCGTTCGTCTTTTTTAAAATTTGTCTTGTTTCTTCTGTAGGGATGATTTGTTGGTAGGAATATGCGGTGACAGTCAAACCACGAGCTTTTCCCCCCTTTATCCAACGTAAACGCTTTGGTGTATGCCATGCAATGCGGACAACTCATTTTTCCATGTGTACCCCAACCAGACAACATGCCATATGCTGGAAAGTCATTAATGGTCCACATCAAGGCAACTCGCAAAGTAAAGTTTTGTTTACAGGATATATCATAAGTCGATTCTCCAATCCACAACCTCTTTAAATCATCAATTAAAGGTTCTAAGTACACATCGACTTCGGGTTTTGGACTGGAAGGCCCTAGAATGACGCACGTCAAAAACATGTATAGTTTTGTTATGCACATCTCAGGAGGGAGGTTGTAAGGAGTTACAATAACTGGCCAACAAGAATACGCACTTCCCGACGCTTGCACATATGGGGAAAAACCATCATAGCATAATCCAAGCCTGGCATTTCTAAGTTCTGCAGCAAAATCAGGATTTGTCCGATCAAAGTGCTTCCATGCCTCACCATCAGATGGATGTCGCATAGTGCCTGAACTTGTTTGGTTTTTATGATGCCATGTCATTTGACTTGCACTGTGCATTGAAGCAAATATTCTTTTTAACCTTGGTATTATCAGAAGATAAAACATGGACTTTACTGCTACATGCTTTTGTTTGCTGTTAATGGCTCTATTGAGAACTTGATATCTTGGACTCTTAAAAAACTTGCATTCCTCCAACTATCCATCTTGAGTACCAAACTCATTATCATAAAACAACATGCAACCACTAATGCAACAATCAATCTTTCTTACTTTTAAACCCAACTTTGACACCCACATCTTTGTATCATAAAAACTTGTAGGCAAGTTGTTTTTCATTGTGGTGGAGTCCAACATCATTTTTGCGAAATGTTCCAAACACTGATCAGGAACATTCCAATTTGACTTGGCGGTCAATAATCTCACAGACATTGATAACTTTGAGTCTGACGATCCCTCAAACAACGACGTATTCATCTCATTCAACAACTGATAAAATCTCTGCGCTTCCTCATTCGGAAACTCTTCCCCATCAACATCTTCAGGTTGATCATATGTCACATTCACACCAAAAGCATCATCAACCATTTCACCGATCAGATTAAAGTTTTCCTCAAATTCCATAGGTGGTCAACTACTTGAAGCATATGTGTTGCTTGTCTCTGGTACGTTACTCAACATTTCTTCACCATTATACGTCCAAACCCAATAATTTTCAATGAAACCCCTTCTATGCAAATGACGTGCTACTTCCTCCGTGTGATACGGTGGGAGAACTGACTTGATTGTTTTGCGTTTTATTGCAAATGTTGCAGTTAGAAAGAGTCGCCACTGACTTTTCTTTTATCCAAAAGGAAAGGTGAAAAAGCACAGGAAAGACCTTTGAGATTGTTTCTTGAGTTCGGGGGGTAGCTTATGAAAAGGGAAGGTATTAGCACCCTTTTCATCCATGGTTTTCCATGGGTTCTTAGTTACTTACTAGATCACTTGCTTTTGTTTGAAATTGTGCTTTGTGTGGTTTTGAAAGTATTTTGTAAAAAGAGGCCATTGTTTTAGGTAACCTTTGTAATGATTCTCGTTCGTAAGAATGTATACAAAGATGTTTGTCTTTTTTGAAAATGTTTTCAATGTTTGTAAGATGTTTGGAAATGTATAGGTGTTGGTTTTTTAAAATAGCAAGGATGTTTGTTTTGAAATGGAGCAAGTAACTAAAAGCAATCTACCTACTCAAATGTCTTTCTTGTTCATTTTCTTTTCCTTTGATATTGTTGTCTTACCATTGATTTGGTAAGCAACCCTATCTTTGGATGTAAACAGGACGGGCGTGGGTCATCGTATAGCCATGATTAGCAATGTTGCAAGGTATCTTAGCATTGTTTTAGGGACTAAGATCATTTTGTAAGGCAACTTTGAATAGCGTCATCGAGGGACTATGATCTTGTATTTGTTTATCTTTCTAAGATACTTTACATGCATAATATGGCCATTTTGTAAGGCAACCGAGTGGGATAACCCTAGAGGTTTTTTGTGTGCAAGTGTGTCATTTTCATGCTTGTTTTTGTCTTGGATTAGGGTTTTCTATTTGATTGGTTTTATCTTTCCATACAAACCCTAATTACTAGCATGTTATATAAAAGCGATAAATTGTGAAATTTAAAGATTACTACGCTATTACAACACTTTGTGGAAGGGGTATACAAATTTATGAATGAGGATTGCAATAATATAAATCTAATTAATCTATTACAACCAAATTGAACATGTACAAACATTGGAATAAATAATATACAAGATAAATTAAATATGCAAAGATGTATAAATGCAAAGAAGGTTTTGTTTGATTTTTTTATGTGGAAAAAGTTTTAACCTAAATCTAATAAATAAATCAATATTATCTCAAATTAATTAAGAAAAGAAGTTATTTTTTTAGAAAAGATTTTTTGAATAAACCCTAATTCTACTTGATTAAAAGAATATAAATTTCTTTAAGAATAAAGTAAATATTTTTGTATTTTTTGTCTTGAAAATAATATATGGTATTTATGAGGTATTTTGGTATTTTTTATGTTAAAATAATATATTTAATAGGTTTGAAGAAAAAAATAAATATTAAAATAGTTATAATTTAATTTACAAGTTTATTAAAAAAAAGATAATATACAACTTAAATAAAAATATTTTTTATGAGAAAATAAAATAAAATAAAACAAAATACAATATTTATCATTTTTATATTTTTTTAATGATTTTTTATTATTAAGAAAATAAAATGAAAACAAAATAAATAAATAAGTGATAATGGGCCAGGGGGTATACAAGTAGACCAAGTGGTGAAATGTTAGAAAAAACAAAAAGGCCCATTGCACTGAAGCCCAATGCGCTGCAAGCTAGCAACAAATGGAAAAAAATGAGAAAAATTGCAAAAGGCAGCGCGCTGAGGCTCGAACCCATGACCTCTGGCCTTTCTATGCGCTGCCTTACCACTGGGGTGGCTATACATCCGTTTATATAAACAAAAGCACAAATATATATTAGAAAACGCCTCCTGAAGGCAACTTCATCTTCAACCTTGAGCCATGGCCGGATCACCTGTATCTCTCTCATTTCTCCATAAAAATGGAAAATCCAAACATGAAAGTGATAGTATTTCTTCCCACTATTTCAACCATATAATTCATGTAAACTAAAAGTCAAAGATCAAAGCTAATTTTACTGGCCCTAATTTGAAACCTAATTTTTACATAAATTTCAACTCCAAAATTCTCTATACACAATGAATATAAATGAAAACTATGAACATGGTTGACTTTAGTGCAAGGATATCTACATTTTGTTTTCACAAATCAAGACCAAATGATGCTTGTATGAAGAGATAGAAGTTTGAGTTTTTACCTCTTTCAGTTGAGATCGTGAATGGAGTTTGAGCAAGTTTTGAGAAGGCCTGAGGATCTGTTTAGCTTGCCTGGACCTCCCTGAGTGTATTCCAATCCTTACTTTATCCTAAAAGTCTCTGAATCTCCCTACTCAAGTCAACCTGCAAGCTTGAAATTTGAAAATGGTGGATGGAGGAGGAGGAGTTACAGTGAGGGAGCAGGGGTCTGGAACACTTAGATATGATGTATATTAAGTATTTTGGTGGTTACAACTCAAAACGCACGAGTGGTTTTTGAGATGGTTATGTAAGGTGCAAAACTGTCAAGCTATGATAGATTTTCAATGGAAAAGTGTTTGGGAGAGTTTCTGAGTCTTAACATTCGTGTTCTAGGTTGCAATACATTTGTGTATAAGTATAGAAAAGGTTTTTGATCAATTCCACACCAGGTTTCTGAGTTATAGCCTTTTGGCTCTATAACTTGCTTTTGAAGCAAAGTGAGGAGACAAGTCCCTAAGTGTTTGTACAAGCCTGATCTGAGTTGGTAGAGGTTTTAGACACATTTCTTTTGGTTTATAGGGGTTGTGTGTGCAGAAAGAACAAATGCAAAGCTCAAGGAGTTGACAATTGTAAAAGTTGTGCTTTATCAAAATGGAAATGGCAACTTTGTGCCATAAATGGAATTGTAGTTTGGACAAAGGCTCTAATGCTTGGATTAAAGCTCTATCAGTTGTGAAAACATTTAATTATGGAGTGAGAAACAAGTTTGAGGCCTGCAAAGCAAAGATTATGCAGCCTAGGCTTGAATTTGAATTTTGGTTCATCATGAAATGGCTTGAAATCAAAGTGAAAAATTGCCAACTTCATCTCTTCGATTCTCCCTACTCAAGAATGATCTCAAGGAGTTCTTGGACATTTTGGAAAGCTTACAATGTTCTCTACAAACTCATCTTTGAATTGATTTCAAAGATTCCCCTTGGAACTATGTGAAAAATTGGCATGAAGTTGGGTCAAAAACCTGCCTAACTATGGCAAAATTTTACTAAGTTATTTTAGTTCATGAGCATGTATTCACAAAATTATACCTTGAGATCCAAGCATTTTTAGGAGAAATTGTGTGAGGCAAATTTGTATATTTCATGGAGATCTACAACTTTCATGTTGGGAGTATCCTTTGAATCATCTTGTATCATGGTAAAAGTTTGGCTCAAAGTTGAGAAAAAATAAGAAATTTTCTATACTTAGAAAAATTTCTAAGTTAAGAAATTTCAACTTTTCAAAACAAAATCTTGAATTCTTGATTCCTTGATAATCAAGTTTAATAATTTGACATGTTTTAATGAATTATGATCCTTGGCACTTGATTTTGACCAAAAAGTCAAAGTTTGACTTTTCAGTATACAATTGACTTTTGATCAATTGACTAAAAAATTCATCTGTCAATCCAAAGGATTTGTAATATTTTGAAACATGTCATTAGGTCAAGATGATGCAATTGAACTCTTGAAATAATGCTTCAAACCAATTGATCATCTGCTAGGTCAAAAATCAGAAATTGCCCCTTCTCAGTCAAAACCCTAATTTTGATCATTTTGCCCATTTGATGATTTGATCCAATTTCTTGAAGAATTATGGTCCAAACTTGATCAAATGATACATATGAGTCTAAAATGTTGATGTGGATCAAAATTATGAAGTTTGACTGTAAATTGACCATTTTTGACTTTTTCCCAAATACAATTGATTTTTAGGTCAACTGTTCAATTGACTGATCAAAAGTATGATTCAAGGCTTGAAACTTGACATGAATAATCTTGGGGGTCCATATTGATCCTTGAAAGTCATATGAAGCATTAATAGTCCAAAAATCCTTGTGCAAGCTCAAACCCTAATTTTGGTCATCAATGCATGAGGAGATGTCTTGAGCTGGTCAAACCCTAATCCAGTCTTGAGTTAAAGAGATCTTGTGAGAAAATTATTGATAAGTGAAAGGTCAAATTTTGGGGTACAACAGCTGCCCCTGTTTCGATCTTCTTAAACCTGAAGAGTTAGATTGGCGAGTTTTGCCATTTGTGACCCGAAGGTGGAAGATGATTGGACACTAGAGTGCCCAGAAATTTGCACTTGGCGATGCGATGATAGAAGAATGGGCTTAAAGATTACATTTGGAGAGGCGATAGAAATCTGAGGGAGATGGGCTTAAAGATGCCATCTAAAATTGATTGTTGAATTGTAATTTGTAAGCTGAAAAAATGAGTATCAGAATGACATTCGTGTCTGGAGCGTATCTGAACTGTATCTGAAAACCTTGTTTGAATGAACATCAGAATGGCATCTGTGTTTGGAGCGTATCTGTATTGTATTTGAAAGTTGAATTTGAATGAGTATCAGAATGGCATCCGTGTATGGAGCATATCTGTATTGTATTTGAAAGTTGAATCTGAATGAGTATCAGAATGGCATCCGTGTCTGGAGTGTATCTGAACTGTATCTATAGATGGAATCTGAATGAGTATCAGGATGGCATCCATATCTGGAGCGTATCTGAACTGTATCTTAAAGTTAAGATCTAAATGAGTATCAGAATCGCATCCGTGTCTGGAGCGTATCTGAACTGTATCAAGAGGTCGAATCTGAATGAGTATCAGGATGGCATTCGTATCTGGAGCGTATCTGAACTGTATCTCTAGATTGAACATTGTTAATGGTAGCTGTTAATCTTATCCTGAAAAGGATAAAATGTTAGCTAAAATGCAAAGTCACGTTGCATGAAATGTATTATGTGATGCATTCGTTTTATCAATGTTCATGATTCATGGATGCAATGTATGCGTATGTGAGCTGATTTGCTGTATTGCAGTTGGATTGAGGAAAATAAATCCATGAATATCGATGAGGATGTGTGAGTCTTCAAGTCTTGAAGTCGAAGTATTGATGAATTTCTGTCGAGAGAAATAAATTATGTTGTAAGGGTAGTGCCATGTACTGCTTGTAAAATCTGTTGGGGAGTCCCGAGAAATTTGACAACTTCTACTGGGGTTCAACAATTTGAAACGGTGTTCTGTCGGGGATTTAAATGACGTACTTCAGGGGATTACTTATGGAATAGCCTAGAGATATTTCCCTATCCTTTCAACCTATTAGTAATCGTCTTTCCCATTTTGTTTATTTGTAAACAATAATTATGTTCAGATGCATATGTTCAACAGGGAATCACTGGACGTTTTTGCAAACAAAACACAAGCATAAAGAAAAAGACAAATAGTTTTTTGCACTTTCAAAGGGATATCTTTGTATTGACTTTGAGTAAATATTTTTGTACAAAGGGGATAAACATTCTAGTAAGAGAATGTTGTCGTAAAATAAGAAAAATTTGATACAAAGAAAGGTAGCTATGTATAATAATTCCATGGGGTTCCCATTCTGCTATAGCCTTCATATCTCTCAGCATCTTGTCTATTTGTTGCCTTGTCCGAAGATGACTAAATTGATCAGAATCTCTGAGTTTGTCAGTAGAAGTCAAAGGTTGTTTGTAAAGTGATCCGACGGGACATAGTCGTACGCCTTAATTCCCTAACTTTTGCCTGGACCACCCTTTCGGGTTTTCAGTCCACCGGGAAACTCTTTTTTGCTCAAGTCGCCCTTTCGGGTTTTCAACTTGTCGGGTGTACAAATTTTTTTTTTGTTTTATCCCTAACTTTTGCCCGAACCTTTTTGGTTCGCCAGGATACCCTTGTTTTTCCTAGGTATGTCAACCTAGCGGGTCTCTTATGCGTAGTATCTTTTGACTATGTCCGCGTTCGCAGGGTGTGGCGGGTCGTCACCATCCATGGTGGTCAAGATCATTGCCCCACTGGAGAATATTTTTTTGATTATAAATGGTCCTTCATAGGTAGGAGTCCATTTTCCCCTGGGATCACTTTGTGGCAATATGATGTGTTTGATCACTAGATCCCCATCTTGATACACTTGGCGTCTGACTTTCTTGTTGAAAGCCTTGATCATTCGTTTCTGATACATTTGACCATGGCAAACAGCAGTAAGTCTCTTTTCATCAATCAAGTTCAGTTGATCAAGTCGATTCTGGATCCAATCATCTTCGTTCAACCATGCATCCTTCATAATCCTCAGAGAGGGGATCTGGACCTCGATAGGCAAGACAACCTCCATGCCATAAACCAGAGAATAGGGTGTGGCCCCGCTTGATGTGTGAGCTGTGGTACGATACCCGTGGAGAGCAAATGGTAACATCTCATGCCAGTCTTTGTATGTGACTGTCATTTTCTGTATGATCTTTTTAATGTTCTTATTTGCAGCTTCGACAACACCATTCATCTGTGGCCGATAGGGAGAAGAATTGTGATGCTGAATCTTGAATTGCTTGCACAATGCGGTGATCATAGTGTTGTTGAGATTTGTACCATTATAAGTGGTGATCCTTTCCGGGATACCGTACCCGCAAATGAGATTTTGCTTGATGAAACGGGCAACAACATTCTTGGTAACAGAGGCGAAGGAGGCTTCTTCAACCCACTTTGTAAAATAGTCAATGGCCACTAGGATGAAGCGGTGTCCATTGGAGGCTATTGGCTTGATTTCTCTAATCACATCAATCCCCCACATAGCAAAGGGCCAAGGAGTTGTCAAGAAATTCATAGGAACCGGGGGTACATGCAATTTGTCAGCATAAATTTGACATTTATGGCAAGTTCGAGAGTATTGATAACAATCTGCTTCCATGGTAGACCAATAATAGCCTGCCCTTCAGGATTTTCTTTGCCATCGTATGCCCACTGGAATGGGTGCCAAAAGTGCCTTCGTGTAATTCAACCATGATCCTTTCAGCTTCAACCTTATCTACGCACCAAAGCAATAGAGTCATGATTGCGTTTGTATAGGATGCCATTACTAAGGAAGAATTTAGCAGAGAATCTCCTTAAGAACTTCTTATCATTGATTAAAGCTCCTTCTGGATATTCTTAAACCTCGAGATATCTCTTGAGTTCTTAAAACCAAGGTTGGTCCACTACTTCTTCAGTATTAATCTCGTGACAGTGTGTTGGTTCATCCATTCGTTCAATGGTGATCTAGGGAGCCTCGTTATCCCAATTAAGTTTAAACATAGATGACATTGTGGCTAGAGCGTCTGCTAGCTGATTTTCTTCTCGCGGGAAATGCTCGAAGGTAATCTTCTCAAAATGCGGTAGCAATGTCAAAACATGTTCTTTATAAGGGATAAGGTTATGGTGCTTGGTGTCCCATTCCCCTTTGATCTGACTGATGACCAAAGCTGAATCTCCAAACACATCTAAGGATTTGATTCCCAAGTCTATGGCAGCTTTGAGACCGAAGATGCACGCTTCGTATTCCGCCATGTTGTTTGTACAATTGAAGCAGAGTGTTGCGGTAAAGGGAGTATGACACCCTTTCGGAGATATGAGTACAACACCGATACCATTGCCAAGTGCATTGAATGCTCCATCAAAGAACAGGGTCCATCGGGATCCTTGTTCAGGTCCGTCACATGGCCTGATTTCTTCACAATTGTCTAATGTCATGATGTATTCATTCGGGAATTCAAACTTCATGGACTGGTAGTCTTCTACAGCTTAGTGAGCGAGGTGATCAGCTAGTACACTCCCATTTATAGCTTTTTGGGTAGTATACTGTATGTCATATTCTGTTAGGATCATCTGCCATCTCGCTATTCTCCCAGAAAGAGCAGGCTTCTTGAAGATGTACTTTATTGAATCCATTTTAGATATCAACAAGGTAGTATGAGTCAGCATATACTGTCTTAGCTGGCGAGCAGCCCATGCCAGAGCGCAACAATTTTTCTCGAGCAGTGAATATCTGGTTTCACAGTCGGTAAACTTTTTGCTCAGGTAATAAATAGCCTGCTCATTTCGGCCAGACTCGTCATGCTGCCCCAATACACACCCCATTGAGTTTTCTAAAACACTCAGATACATGATCAATGGTCTTCCCTCGACGGGTGGCATCAATACAGGTGGCTCTTGTAAGTATTCTTTGATTTTGTCAAAAGAAACTTGACATTCATCATTCCATTGGACTACTTGATCTTTCTTTAATAGCTTAAAGATTGGCTCACAAGTAGCTGTCAGGTGAGAAATGAATCTGGAAATATAGTTTAAACATCCCAAGAATCCTCTGACTTCCTTTTCAGTACAGGAAGCAGGCATCTCTTGTATTGCTTTAACTTTTGCAGGATCGACCTCAATACCTTTTTTACTGACGATAAAGCCTAGAAGTTTACCGGACTGTACCCCAAATGTGCACTTGTTTGGATTCAACCTCAGCTTGTACTTCTTCAGTCTCTCAAACAGTTTTTATAAGTGATCAATATGCTCTTCTTCTGTTTGCAATTTGGCCATCATGTCGTCTATGTAAACCTCTATTTCATTATGTATCATATCATGAAATAAATCTACCATGGTGCGCTGATAGGTTGCCCCATCGTTCTTTAATCTGAATGGTATCACCTTGTAGCAGAATGTGCCCCACTGTGTGACAAATGTTGTTTTCTCCATGTCCTCAGGTGCCATTTGGATTTGGTTGTAACTTGAGAATCCGTCCATGAAGGAAAACACTTTGTGTTGTGTCGTATTGTCAACTAGGATATCAATGTGGGGGAGTGGAAAATCATCCTTAGGGCTTTCCCTATTCAAATATATGTAATCCACACACGTTCGTACTTTGCCGTCCTTCTTAGGTATGGGAACAATGTTGGCAACCCATTGAGCGTAAGAGGTGACAGCCAAAAATCCAGTGTTGAATTGCGTCATGACCTCTGCTTTAATCTTTTCTGACATATCAGGCCTCATGCGGTGAACCTTTTGCTTTACCGGCGGACAATCTTCTCTTGTAGGCAGACGATGTACCACGACATCTGTATCAAGCCCCGACATATCTTCATATGACCAGGCGAAGACTTTGACATAGTCATGTAACAACTGAATCAGACGCTTCTTGACACTAGGTTCCATATTGGCACCCACTTTGACTTCTTTTTTGTCCTCTTCGGTACCTAGGTTAATTGTATCCATGGGTTCCTCATGAGGCTGAATGGTTCTTTCTTCTTGTTGTAGCAGTCTGGCAAGTTCCCCTGGTACTTCACAATCTTCCTCACCTTCGTCTTCGGCTTGGTGGATTAAATTCTCAGAGTCACAAAAGACCATAGCAGTATCGTTACCCATGGGATCCAGAATGGATGTGTACCTGCATTGTGAGTGTGGGTGTGTGTAAGGGTATAGCTATCTTTGAAAGAAAATAAAATGTAAAAGAAAAAACAATGAGCATAAAAGTTTGTATGCGAAAAACGTCCATGATTCATTGATGTCATATGAAGATGAAATAATAACCCTTACAAATAGACCATCGTTCCTCGGGTAAGACACAAGGTTTTAAGAGTGTGAATTGTTTTTGAATATTACAAATCCAACAAAATGTAAAGATAAATTACTGTGGGATAAAAGTGATCGGGATAAAGTCTCTAGCCTCCCAATTGCTGAGCCCTCCATTGACAATCGAAAAGATCCAATCCTCCAGGTCACAATCATCTACACCATCTTCTACCGCATTGACCTCTCGGTTTTTGATCTTCAAGGGTGACCCTCTAGCACAGGGACGACGTACATCCTTTTGAGCACTTGAAGTGAAACCTAGGCCAAACTTGTCAGACTTATACGGGATATCTGGAAGTTACCCCCATATGGTGCATCCACCTTCCTCTACCACTTCTTTGGCGTCCTTCAGAGATGACATCCGGAGTGAATGCCTTGTAACCTTGGGAACCTGAGACACGGCCTTGGTCACTACCACCTCTTGCGGGACCTCTTCGAAGTGTTGAAATGGAGTTTCAATGAATTCGCCGTCCAATTCCACATATCTGAAGGAATTGAGATGGATGATCATGTATTCTTCCTTTCCATGGACAATGATAATCTTCCCTTGAACCGGATACTTCAACATCTGGTGCAATGTAGAGGTAACAACGCCAACATTGTGGATCCATGGACGGCCTAGCAAGCAGGAATACGAAGGGCGAATGTCCATTACATAAAAGGTTGAATTGAATGTTTGGGTTCCAACCTTTATGGGGATATCCACTTCCCCGTGCACCATCCTCTTCAAGCCATCAAATGCCCTTACTACTATGTTGCTTGGCTTTAATGTTAGTCCTTCGCAGTCAAATCTATCAAGATCTTTTTTGGATAATACATTCAAAGATGAGCCAGTGTCCACCAAAACATGGGCCAGAGTTGTGCCCATACACTCCACCGAGACATGCAATGCCTCATTATGCTTTCTTCCCCTTGTTGTCAGATCAGCATCCGAAAAACCTAGGCCATTATCCGCTGTCAAGCTGGCCACGCAGTCTTGGAATTGATCAGCAGACGTCTCTTGAGGTACATGGGCTGTCTTTAAGAACTTCACCAAGGCTTTTGCATGCGCCTCAGAACATATTAGTAATGCCAACATAGAGATTTTGGAGGGAGTTTTCCCCAATTGTTCAACCACGTCGTAGTCGCTCCTCTTTATAATTTTTAGGATCTCCTCCATTTCTTTCTTGGATGTCTTAGGGATAGTCAAAGATTGAGCCTTTGTTCCGGATAGGCTCCACTTGAATACTCTTTCCTCGAGTCTCGACAGCGGGAGTGTTGGTAGGAATGATAACAGGAGTTGTGACGGCTTCGTCAATAGGAGCACTTGCAGAGATGATGATGGGTACAGAAGTAATTTTTGGAGCAGCTACAGGGATGATCACGGGTCTAGAAACTGCTTTTGGGGGAGAAATTTCTGGAGAAAAGATCCTACCACTTCGGGTAATTTTTCTAGTTCCGGAAATATTACTGATGTCGGAATCTTCTTCTTCGGAGTTTATCTCTTCAGCAGCCAGCCAGTCTTGCTTGACGCCATGGTAGTAAATGTCCCCTTCGTAGTTCCGAGACACGGTTTTGTCTGATTCATATGGGACTGGCCCAGGCATTGTGATTATTAAAGGAGTTGCTTTCGGAACTAATGTAATTCTAACGGGTCTTTTGGTGGAGACCCTGGAAGAATTGGCAGAAATGGTAATGATAGAAACATCTTCAACAAGAATAGGTGAAACACGAGTTTTTTCAAACAAAATCTCTTTGTTATCTTTCAGGCACTTAATGCCTTCCTTCAGCAAAGGACAACCAATTGGTGAGGATAAGTAGAGATGGCAAACTTCATTACAGCCCGAGAACACACCGAATTTCAACAAGTTTATCTTAATAGTCGGAAGTGGGGTCATGAGTTCATCCACTGAGGTAACAAACAAATCTTCTTCAATGGAATTGGTATTGTGACCATGTATGGGCATGGGAGAAGAAATGACATTTGGCTTCTCGGGCACATCAAACTCAATTTCTTTTGCTTCAATGAGGTCTTGTATTTTGTTCTTCAAGGCCCAACAATTATTAGTATCGTGACCAGGACTTTCAGAGTGATATGTGCAACGGGAATTGGGATGATAATATGGAGATGTTATATTGGGGTTTTTCGGAGCTTCTTTCAAAGTTGCCAAGTTGGATCTTAGTAGATGCGGTAATACTTGAGCCAGAGTCATGTTAATTCTGGTGAATTGCCTGACTGGCCTTTCCACCCTTGGTTGATTACTTCTTTGTTGATCAAACGTAGGCTTTGGAATCACAACAACCCCCACCGTTGGTCAGCGTTCGGCCCTCTCTTGGTTTCTTTGCAGATATACAACAGATATCTCTTTCTTCCCAATGAAAGGCTTCCTTACAGCTGTAGAAGAAGATGAATCCTTCTGAATCTTTCCACTTTTATGCCAGCTTCCACCCTCTCTCCGGTCAATATTAGTTCAGTAAAGCCTGCAGATGAACTTCCGATTAAATGGTTGAAAAAGGGACCAGATAAGGTGCCTAAGAACATGTCTACCAATTCACTTTCAAGCAGAGGGGGTTGAACTCTTCCAGCCAAATATCTCCATTTTTGTGCATAGTCCTTGAAACCTTCATTGGAAGCCATGGCCATACTCTGGAGTTGAGTACGGGTAGGTGCCAAATCAGCATTGTATTGGTATTGCTTTTAGAAAGTTGCGGTAAGATCTTCCCAATTATAGACGTTGGCTCTTTCTAATTGGTAAAACCAGACGATTTATGTTCCAGACAGACTGTCTTTGAAAAAGGGCACCCATAAGTCTTTATCAGCGGTGTGGGGTTAGATTTTTCTCACATATGACTGGAGATGAATTTTAGGGCATGAAACTCCATTTGGCAAACATAGGCACTTTGAATTTCGGAGGAATCACAATTCTCGACAATAGTCCCAATTCCTCAAAGTCTAAGCCTGGCACCTTTTATATTTCCATCGCGCTCAACCGCTCTTCAAGATGTCTGTACTTGTCATCAGCTGGAGGATAGTGTTCCTCAGAGTAGTCTTCTTCTTCCTCCTCCTCTTCAGATTCTGACGGGACCGTTGTTTCCTTGCATTTCCCTTCTCCTTCACCGGATGTTGTTGCAAAGTTCAAAGTCTTTCTTGCTTGCCCATGAAATATTCTCCCCATGTTTAAGACTCCAGTTACCTTCTTTGTTTTCTTTTTCCTCTCTTCAGCCAGGAGAGTCTTCAACTCTTCTTGCCCTTGGCTAGGGTCATGAGCAATTGTTTAAATTGCGTATTCTGAGCTTGGAGATCTTTCACTGTTTGCTCCAGATCCATCTTACTGAAATAAAAAGTAGAGAGATAAGGATACTTGTGGCAAAAGACCTTCTATGTTATGATAAATGATATATGCATATGTGTGAAACGGTGGGAGAACTGACTTGATTGTTTGCATTTTGATCGTATTTGTGCAGATAGCAAGAGTCGCCACCGACTTTTCTTTTATCCAAAAGGAAAGGTAAAAAAGCACAGGAAAGACCTTTCGAGATTATTTCTCGGGTTCGGGGGGTAGATTATGAAAAGGGAAGGTATTAGCACCATTTTCATCTGTAGTTATCTACGGGCTCTTAGTTACTTGCTAGATCACTTGCTTTTGCTTGACAATGTGCTTGTGGTGTGGGCTTTGAAAGTGTTTTGAAAATATCTTTGTAATGGTTCTCGTTTCTATAAGAACACGTACAAAGTTTTGTTTTAAAAAAATAGTTCAAGATCATTTTGGAAAGCATTTGAGCTATTGAGTTCATCTAAACTTGTTGGATATTTGATAAACTTTGATAATTTCAAATTTACCTCTAAGTGATCATTTGATCAATCAAGGTACTTTGGATTGATGTAAAGTTTGTCATGATGTATCTTCCTTGACTTAAGTCTTTATCAACTTTGTTTTACTTATGATGTATGCTTTAGGAGTATGGTTTATATCATAACTCTAACATGTATGGTACATAAATTGTTATTGTCCAACCTCATATAGTATTGACTTCTACGTACGTCCGTTTGCGATTGCTTAACATAGCACTAAATTTGTCCCGAATCGAAAAACTAACATACTAACTCTAACATTTATTGTACTAACTTTTAATTTAATTCAATTTAAATTGCGTCATTTACTTTATGTCATTTAATTTTATCATCTTTATCATTTTGTCATTTTAATTTCTTGATTTTTACTTTGATGCTATTTTTCTTTTGCTCCTGTAGCATTTTACTTTATTGTCATTTCCCTTTGCTCCTTGAGCACTTTATTTTTATGCTATTTTCCATTTGTCACTTGAGGTTTCTTTTCCTTTTAAATACATAAATAATCAACTTAAACAATTAAAAGACTTAATGGCTCTCTCTTAGAAAATGGTTACCACCCATTTTCTCTAGACATGGACTTTGGATTTAGGTTAAGACATTGGCTTTGGAAGGATCACTTAGACCTTGTGATCTTAGCCTTCATCTGAGATCTATTGTATACTTTTTCTGTTTGTTGGGAACTTTTATGTGTGTAAGTGTTGTTACTTTGAAATTCATCTGATACAATAATATTCATCTGGGACATCAATTCCATCTGATACATGAGAAGTCCTCTACACTCTGGATAATTCATCTGATGTTGAGCTTGTACCCGAGGCACTATTGTTCATCAGATTCTTATTACTTGTCTATGTGACTTTAATCCAAAGGAATGTGATGCATTATTGACTTATTGTCAATATTTTGCTTCTTGTTTGGTTAGATCTTTTCTACCTTAGCTTTTACTTTATGGTTTAAGATAGTCTCTTCATCTCTTGCCTATCTTCTTCAATTTTCAAATATTCTCCCTCTTTTTCAAAACCTTCTTATTTTCAAACTTTAACCACTTTAATTAAAAACCTTGACTTTGTCAAGTGCATTTTCAAAACTTTTTCTTAATCAAACTTCAATCCATTTAATCAAAGTTAAACTCTTTTCTTCAAAGACTAAAAAACACAAAAACTCATTCAAACTCTTTTTCCACTTTGGCTTTTGGCTTTTGGTTTAAAATTTTTCTTAAAGAATAGATACGAGTCATCTCCATGTTTGAGATTCTCCCATATCCGTAACCTTGATTGATATATGTTGAATTTTTTCCACTTGAAAGAGCTAGTGTCATAATTATTTATTTTTATCCAAGTTCGAGACCTTCTTTCATTTGTAATGCAAATGTCTATCTATCTCATGTTTATCGACATTTGGTTGAGTATTCTCCTTAAGATGACAAAATATCTCTTCTCTTAAAATTAACCAACAAACAATTTTATTCTTTTCTATAAGAACTAGGTGGTTTTGATTTCATCATTGCACATTGATGGGACGTAGACACGAGGCTCGTTAAAGTCTTGCCGAATCAAAATTATAAAAATAATTTATTTTCTCATCTTCACAAACTTTTTGCAAACGACTCTTTTTAGCCAAAATGGATATATTTTCAAAGAGGTTCCTGTGGAGTACCCTAGATGTTTAGGGTGCTAAAACCTTTCCTTTGCATAACCAACCCCCGTACCTAGATCGTTATTTTTAATAGTTTTGTTTTAAAAGTTCTGTGGGTTTTGTTCACTCTTTTCCCATTCATTTTGAAAAAATAAAGTATGGTGCCGACTTTTATTTTGTTAGTTAAGTTAATCAATAGCTTAATCTCAAATTTTCACCGCTGCACCTCAAATGGCCACCTTTTAACCAAAAGTAGAGATTTGAAAAGAAAAATAAATTCAAATCACACGTCTAAGCTAATAGTATCGTGACCATGAAAGGTATATGTAGCCTAAATTAATCTTATAAAACTTCTACATTTTCACAATCTAAATTATTTTTATAGAACTGAGCTATGACAGAAACATAATGTCGACTTGATAAATAAATCCTACAAAATCATGTGGCTTAAACCAAGGAAGAAGCTCAAACAAACTTAAGTTTATCCATATTTATTCTTATTTATCAGAACTCACTGTATAATGGATTAAAGCCTTAAACCATATAGAATGTATTAATATTATTATTTTCTCTCCAAATATATAAGATATTACTATGGATTTAAAAGATTGATAGTGGTGGCATTCTCACAGTGCGGAAATAAGGTGTGCTCTCATTTATTTATAATTTTGTTGGTGAAGGTTTTTTGGGTGTTCATGTTGATTCGAGAGGTGATTTTATTTTTCTTGTCATGTTGATTCAGGTAGTTGGTGCATCAGTGGAGATTTCAATGTGATTTGTAAAGTTTCTGAGAGAATTGGTGTTGGCAACCAGCAGAATAAAGTAGAGAGGGAGGTATTTAATGCTTTCATTCATAATATGAAGTTGGTGGATTTATCGGTGGTGAAAAATAGGTTTACATGGTTTAATCTTAAATGGAGTGTTTGTAGTAGATTGGATAGGTTTTTTATTTTTGATAGATTACTTGTTCTTTGGAAGGTTGAGAGTCCGGCGGTGGGTGATAAAAATATATCTGATAATTTTCCTATTTGGTTACAGGGTAACTCTCATAACTGAGGTTCAAAACCTTCCAAAAATTTTAAATTCTGGTTTGATCATGAAGGTTTTTGGTCTGATCCGGCCGATTTTGGATGAGGTGTTTTTCAAATCCATTTCTGATGCTGATAGAGCTTTTATTGATTTTCCTTTCTCTGTTGAAGATATTAGATAAGTAGTTTGGATGAGTGATTTCAACAAAAGCCCGATTCTCGATGGTTACCCTCTTGGTTTTTTAAAAGGTGTTGGAGTTTTGTGAAAGAGGAGGTGATGACTTTTGTTCATGAATTTTATGTGTATGGAAAACTTCCTAAAGCCATCACTACTTCTTTTATTGATCTTGTGCCTAAATATGAGGCTCCTCATAGCATTGGTGAGTTCAGACTTATTTTTTTGGTTAGTACTCTTTATCGTCTTATTTCAAAGTTCTTGGCGGTTAGGTTGAAATTTTTATTGGAAATCTAGTTTCTTCTTCTCAAACGGAATTTTTAGAAGGAAGAGAAATGTTGGATGGTGCGTTGGTGCTTAATGAGATTTTAGACTTTTCTAAAAGTATGAGAAGGAAGTGTTTAGTGATTAAAGTTGATTTTGAGAAGGCTTATGATTGTATCTCATGGGGTTTTCTTTGTTATGTTCTTTCGAGAATGAGATTTTGTCTTAGATGGATGTCTTGGATGAAGGCTATTGTGTTCTCTAGTTCTATGTCTATTTTGGTGAGCACGAGTCCTACATAGGATTTTACGGCTACTAGAGGTCTTAGAAAACGAGATTGTATTTCCCATTTTCGTTTTCTTTTGGTTGTGGGGGGCTTAACGGGGATAATGAGAAATGCTACTAATTCTGAAAATTTCAAGGAGTTTCACTTCAATGATCATATTCACTTCGAAATTTTATAATTTGCAGATGATACAATTCTTATTCGTGATGGATCTTGGTCCAATTTATGGTGCATTGAGGCTTTGTTAAGTGGGTTTGATCTTTTATGGATTGCTAATTAGTTTGAATAAAAGTAAGCTTTTGGGGTATCATTTGTATGACTTGATGTTAGAGGCAGCGTCGTCTATTTTGGCATGTGAGATAGGTCGACTTCCTTTTTTGTTTCTTGGTATTCGGTTGCAGGCTAATCATAGGTGCAGGAATACTTGGTCTTTTATTCTTTTCAAGATCAAAATAAGACGTGCTTCATGGAGTGGAAGACACTTGTCTTTGGGTGATAAGGTTTCTCTTCTTAACTTGGTTCTCAATAATATTCTCATTCATATTCTATCCTTTTTCAAAGCTCCAAAAGGTATTGTTGATTATATTATCAAGATTCAAAGGGACTTTTTATGGGACAATTGTAATCAGAACAGAAAGGTGTGTTGGCTTATTTGGGAAAGGATTTGTGTTTCCAAGGAGGAAGGAGGTTTAATATTAAAGAATATAGAGTCTTTTAATCTTTCTTTTATAAGTAAGTGGTGGTGGAGACTTTTATCAGAGAAAGAAGTGACTTGGTCTAATTTTTGAACTTTAGGTATGGTGTTGGTTTATCTAAATTGTTTGGTTTTGTTCCCCCTTTGGGTTTTAAAGAACTCTTCACTTTGGTTGAGAGATGTGAGGGACGTTTGTAACTCAAAAATTGATGATCAATTGTGGTTTTCTAGTAGCCTTTCAGTTAAATTAGGAAGTGGTGAGATCATAGTTGGTTGGGGGTGGTGCCTTTAAATGATCTTTTTCCGCTTTTATTTAAGGCTTGTTCTTCCTCTTTATCGAAGGTGGCGTATATAAGCTATTGGGTGGATTCTTGTTGGTGTTGGGACTTGAGGATTGAAGGCTAAATTCTTATGGGAGAGACAAGAACCAAATGACTTTTGTTAACCTCTCTTTTGAAGGATGTTAATCATTCGATTAATGTGATTGATAAGGTGGTGTGGTGGAGGAATGATGATGGTTTTTCGATGAAAAATAGTTATCGCAGAATTTGTGATTTGAAATCTAAAAATTTTGGATTGGATGAGGAGAGTTTAAGTGTTTTGAGTGGTGTTTGAAAAGCTAAGATTCTAAATAAAGTGAAATTGTTTGGTTGAACGTTTATTCTTAATAGTTTGCTTACTAAAGGTGAATTGTGTAAGTGAGGCATATATGGTTCATTGTTGAATAATAATTTATGTTTGTTGTGTGAGTTGGTTGGGGAGTTTATTAATCACTTTTTCTCTCAGTGTTGTAAGTCGGGAGAGGTTTGGAGGGAGGTCTTGAAGTGATTGGTTGGAGGTGTGGGAGTGGACTTCTAGTGTATGTGGTGTCGAGGGATGGATCAGTTACTTAATTGTTGTTGAGTATCAAGTTAAGGTTATGTAATTTTATTAATTTTTTTATTTCTTTTGATTACTTGTTTGTTGGTGTATTTGGTTGGATAGGAATAATGTTGTTCTTAATAACAAGGTATGAAATTGTAGTGATTCTTTGTTGTTAGTTAAACTTTTGGGTTGAGATTGATTTTCCATTTTTTCGAGAGGTATTAGAGATTTGGACAAGAATGTTTGATTTTCAAATCCTATTATTTATGTTGGTTAGTTGTTGGTTGGTTTTGTTAGGGGTTGTTTGTCCCCTCTTTTTGTTTTCTCTTGTTTTGAGTTAGCACCCCTTGTGCTATTTAATACAATTAGTTTATAAAAAAATTATTAATAATTGATATTATTTTCTAAGTTTGTCTTTTATAATGTGTATTGTTCACTTATAAGTTAATATGTGTTGAAAATAAAATTTAATGTTCTGGACTGGGCCCGCCCTGGCCCAAAGCAGGGATAAATGCCCAATCCATGCAGCTCCTCGAGGAATGCGCGCCTGCGGATTCCCGCCAGCATGCCCGACCACAGACTGCAGCCATGCCCGCCATTGCCCGCGACACATGGTGTCCCCGACCAAGGGAGCTCCGACTCGAGTCCTGCTCGAGCACTCTCCTCGTAGGGTAGATTCTGTCCTCTCTGACCGTTATCGAATCATCTAAACTCCGGAAAGACCGCGTCTTCGTCCCTCCTCATTCTTCGCAGAGCATCACCAGGAAGGGGACCACGTGTGGGGCCCCACTACACACGTAGAACCTGTAAGTTCCTTTATTGGGCAAGTTCTGGTCGGCCCAATTAGGGGACCATGGCCCAGCGCTGGGGGCTATAAATACCCTATGTTCCTAGAGGGTCAGGTATTCATCTCTTACGTATATATACACCTTTTTCCTTCTCATTCCATCACTCATTTTAGCATCAGAGTGTCTTACAGGTACCCCCCCATCTCACTCAAATTCTACCCGAGCCAGACGTGACGGTCCAAGTCTGATCAGGTAAGGTCAGTGGCACCGTCTGTGGGAAACTAGCTTCCCCGTCTTGCAAACCCTCGAAGACCAAAGCTCAAAATCACCTCCTACCGTCATGGCTGACCAAGTCCGGGACGAACAGAACATTCGCGTCGTCGACGTCAACAACAACCTCGCGGATAAAAACGGAATTCCCGACAACGCCGGCAACCCCGGCCATAGCACACTCCCTGGGGCACCATCCCCGGGCCCTCAGTCCATCGCGACGGAGCTACCGCCTCGTCTTCTTCAGTCCCTCCGCCGCTCGAAGAAGACAACGCAGCTCCCCCAAACTATTTGGCTGCCCAATTTCAGGAAGTCCCTATCCCCGCCGAGGCAGATGCCACAACCCGCGCACTATTCGCGGTGATCAATCAAACCAACTACCTCATCTTTTCCCAGGGGGAAAGATTGAGGGCGCTAGAAGACGATAGAAGACCCGTGATGAGACACAAGAGGCCTCAGACTCCACCTCCCAGAGTAACAGAGGTACATCTCCCATCTCCCCCGCGGAGACAATACAGAGACACCTCCTGAAGCCCGTCGCCCCGACCGTCGAGGAGACGACCCCCCTTGGAGAGGCAACCCGTCATTGAAGTCGGAGGGCGCAACCATGGCCCCATACGGAAAGAAAGAAGACACCCTGGGGACAGGCACAGAAGAATTGACCAACGAGCACCCCGCTCGAGGGATACCCAGCACGACCATGACCGTCAGGCACAACAATATCTCAGGTTCCCATCCCTGTCCCCGGAGCGAAGTGACGAGGATGACCCCCGCGGTCCCCTGTCACAAGCCATCATGGAAGCGCCCATTCCCCCGGGCATGGAAAAGCCTCCACATCTGAAAGAATACGACAGAGTCGCGGACCCAGTCGACCACATAGACGGGTTCCAGGCTATGCTGCATTACCATAATGTCGGGGGACCCATCAAATTCCGGTTGTTTCCCACGACCCTCAGAAAGGCAGCAATGGATTGGTATAAAGGCCTCGCCCCGGGATCAATCACCTTGTGGCGAAACCTGAAGAATCAATTCATAAGTTCGTTCACTGCGTCTCAGCGACACCCAAAGAATGAGGCAGCACTCAAGGCCATCATCCAGAGACAGGATGAAACCTTGAGAGAATTCATTAATCGCTTCAATCGCGAAGCCATACAGGTCCCCTGCGCGGACCACATGAAAAGGTACTTGCTGGAGAGGGGGCTCCTCCCCGGCACAGAATTCAGAAAGGCGGTGGGCATCGAACCACCCCGAACATTCGATGCTCTCCTCGAGAAGGCCCGCGCGTATATGGATTACGAGGAAAGGGAGGCGGCCAACAGAGCCCGGGACCCCAGAACTCGCGGATCCAGCAGCAACCCGCGCCAAGAAGTCGCTCCTCCTCGACGAACCAGGGAGAAAATAAAAGAGGACAGACCCTGAGAAGTCCGAGAGCAAAGAGGACCCTCGGGGCGTTTTACAGAATACACTCCGCTCACAGCTTCCCGCGAGATCATTTTGGCGGAGTGTGCCAGCACGGATTTTAAAGACGGCGGCGTCAATCTCCCTCGACCTTCTCCTGCCAAGCCCATAGTAGACAAGAGCAAATACTGTCAGTATCATAGGAGCCATGGTCATCTGACTGGAGACTGCGTCCACCTGAAGGACGCCATCGAAACCCTCATCAAGGCAGGGAGGCTCGCCCAATACCGGCGAAACGACGCTCCTTGTTGTGACGCCCGGGAGACGAGAGAACCGGAAGAGGACGCCCGACCATATGACGAGTCGGTCCCCGTCCCGACCGCCTTCTCCGTCACCAGACCGGAGGACTTCTACGTCCCCGAACACCTGCAGGGGCCACTCATGACACACAGCAGGTGGGAATACTTTCCCTCTACCATGTTCATTAATGGTGGAGGATTCAACGACCTAACCATCAATTCGGCCAAGAGAAAGCTGGATGAACTAGTCGACTCTGCTCCTCCTCAGACGGTGACTTTTGAAAGGGTGAAAGGTAGGTCGGAGTCTATCACCTTTTACCTCGAAGAGCTCCCTGGAGGAGCCCCCAACGCAGTCATTCCTCTGCTGATAAGAGCAAGAATGGCCAACTTTGACGTGCACCACATCCTCGTCGATGAAGGAAGTTCCATCAACGTCATGTACAGTCAATTATTCTGGACTCTGCAACTAGACGACTCGCACCTCTCGCTGTATGTAGGGTCAGACTTACAGGGCTTCAAAGGCTCGACCTCCAAACCTTGGGGATATGTCGAGCTCATGGTCACCTTCGGCGAGGGCACGATGGCAAGGCATGTCAAGGTGCGCTTCCTCATCATCGACTGCCCGTCCCTCTACAACTGCATCCTGGGGAGACCAACACTAGCAGAGCTGACCGCGGTGCCCTCCACCGTCCACTTGAAAATGAAGTTCTACACCAAGAGGGAACGAGTCGCTACCATCCAGGGGGACCTGGCCGCTGCTCGAAGGTGTTTCAACGCCGCATCCAAGGGACACGACACGGTCGACACTGGGGCGAGGCCGGCCAAGATACCGGCGACGACATGACAGGAGCCCGACAAATCAGATCTCGTCAAAGTAGAAGACCAGAGAGCTCCCCCAAAGGTCGACTCCATAGCTCTGGATAACCGTTTCGATCAGGATGAACCTCCCAACGGAGAGCAAATCCCCCTCCGACCAATCCCGGACGGGGACTTCGAGCTCGTCCCCCTCGGCGCGGACCCAAGCAAAGGAGTGAAGATTGGCATCGACCTCCCTGACCTGGAAAGGAAGTAGATCAAAGCCTTCTTGCGCGAGAATGCTGACTTGTTCGCCTGGAGCGCCGCAGAGATTCCCGGACTCGACCCCGAGGTCGCCTGTCACCGCTTCGTCACAAGATCCGCTCAACACACCTTCCCCTTCTTCAGACTCCTTCGCAAAGAAGCGGCCTTCGAATGGACCGAGGAATGCGAACGGGCATTGCGCCACCTAAAACAAAGTCTATCCCAACCACCCATACTGTCTCGACCAGTCGACAGGGAACCTCTATTTCTATACTTGGTCGTCTCGAACGAAGCTATCAGTGCGGCTCTCATTCGCGAGACCATCGACGGGCAGAAACCCGTTTATTTCATGAGCAAAGCCCTACAAGGACCCGAGAGCAGATACCAACAGATAGAAAAAGTAGCTCTAGCCCTCGTCAACGCGGCGAGGAGACTCACACACTATTTTCTGGCCCACACAGTCATAGTGCGAACCGACCAACCAGTAAAACAACTCTTAGGTCGATTTGACATGGCAGGTCGAATGTTGAAGTGGTCCTTGGAACTCTCCGAGTTCGACATTCAATACGAGAGCAGAAAAGCTCTAAAGGCACAAGCCCTGGCCGACTTCGTCGCGGAAATGACCGCTCATGACCCACCCGCGGGGAAGGAGCACAAATGGACCATCTTCGTCGACGGAGCTTCCAGCTCGTCCGGAAGCGGCACAGGGATCCTCCTAGAAAATGAGGAGGGCGTAGTGATCGAGCACTCGTTAACCTTCTCCTTCCAGAATTCGAACAACCAGGAAGAATACGAGGCCCTGCTCGCAGGACTAAGGCTAGCCGAGGACCTAGGAGCCCGCGAGGTACGAATTTTCACGGACTCTTAACTCATTGCTTCTCAAGTCCAAGGGAGTTACCAAGCTAAAAACAACAGCCTCGTCGAATACCTAAACTTAGTCAAAGACCACATGAAAAAGTTCGACCGAGCAGAAATATCACACGTCCCGCGCGAGCAAAACACAAGGGCAGACATACTGTCCAAGCTCGCAAGCACAAGAAAGAAGGGCGGAAACAAATCCGTCATACAAGAATCCCTGTCACGCCCGAGCATCGAAAGGTCCTCGATCCCAGTCGAGGTGCACGCCATCGGAGACACCTCGTGTTGGATGACCCCAGTGTACAATTTTCTGACAAAGGGCGAGCTCCCTTCCGACCAGACAGAAGCGACCACCATGAAATGACGAGCATGCTCCTACGTGGTGCTCGAGCATAAACTATACCGCAAGGGATTCTCCATTCCCCTCCTGAAATGCATCGACGAATCCACAGTCTCTGAGGTATTACGGGAGATACACGAAGGGATCAACGCCCAACACATGGGAGGTAAGTCCCTGGCGAGGAAAGCCTTGTGAGTGGGGTACTATTGGCCGATGATGCAGCAGGACGCCAAAGAACACGTTAAGAAGTGTGACAAGTGCCAAAAGCACGCCGACATGCATCTCGCCCCCCCTAAACGACAGGAGAAACCCCCTTTCGACTAACATACGGCACTGAAGACGTCATCCCCGTAGAAATCAGGGAACCCTCTAGGCGGACAAAAATGCCCCTCGACGAAGAAATGAACGATGAAGCACTCAGGGACGTACTCAACTTGGTCGAGGAAATTCGATCGGGGGCAACCCTGCGCGAGGCCACTCTAAAATAACGAGTGGCCCTGCGTCACAATGACAAGGTCATCAAACGCGAGTTCAAGATCGGAAGCCTGGTATTACGAAGAAACCAGAAAGACTCCCGCGAAGGGAAATTGGCCGTGAACTGGGAAGGGCCTTACCGCGTCCACGGCACCACAGGTACCGGGGCATACTACCTCGAGCAGCTAGACAGAGAACCATTGCCACGACCCTGGAATGCTCCTAAACTAAAGCAGTACAATAGTTAAAAACCCTTAAACACTAAGGACTCTCGTTGTCGAACATCCACATCTAGTCAACGGAGAGAAATGTCTTGACCACGTAGATAGGCCAAGGTATGGGCCTAGTCTATGCCCAAACGACATAACGCCGTTTAGCCAAACAAGGACGAACGACGATGCCCGACAGGGACACCTCAATCGAGCTCCACTGTCGAAGTACCCATATAGCAGAACACCCAGCTCGCGATGGGCAGTTCACGCCACGGGCATACGACCTCGATCTGGGTCATACGCCCGAGCAAGCGGGCTTTGCTCCGCACGACCGACGCATTTCGAAGTACTTCGGACCACCAAATGGGTTGAAAGGATCTCCACTCGAGGACATAACTTAGGCAAATTTCGCCACAAAGTAACAGCCGAACACAAGCGTGGCTCGAGGACATAACTTAGACAAATTTCGTCACAATATAAAAACTTAGACACGAGCGAGTTTAAAGTTAAAATGAACATCCATGTAAAAACTCATACACAAAACGAATAAAAATGAACCGACCAAAAAGGTCGGTGATGTTCGGAGTTACAGACTATGGCACAACGACCAAAAGAAATATGTACGGGAATGCAAGCCCTAAAATTAAGCATGGGCATGCAGGCCCCAAAACAAATACCAATAAACGGGAACGTAGGCCCGACCAGAAACTCCATGACTAAACGTTCCCGGGACTGCCAGCATCCACCACAGGAGACTCAGGAGGAGGCACGACCTGGCCGTCAATAATCTGATACATGAAACCCACCCCCTCGGTATTCATGCTCAGATTCAATATCGTGAGCTGGCTGACCGCAGCCTCAAACCCATCCATTAAAGCACCGACACAGTCTATTTCGAGGAGATGGATGTGCGCGACCAGATCTGAATGGCTCCGCAGAGGGGTTGTATCCTTCGACTAATCTTCAGTAGGAAGCATGGCAACTTTCATCTCCTCAACTTCCTTAGACAAACATTCGTTGTCGGCCTCCAAGCGTTCCCTAAACACGTTCGTTATCACTGAAAGGAAGCGTGAGACCGAGATCCCTAAACACGATATCGTACATTGGAAACCCATACTCGGTGAACTCCGAGCAGATTCGTGCATCGATGGACGGCCTCGTCACAACAAAATTCTTCTGGAAACCCGGCTGACTACCTCCGTGTTCGACGACGGTATATGCGCGCCGACTACGCCGATAATACGCTGAGGCAATCCCTCGAGGCTCCCCACCCACCCAATCCAACGAAGGGTCATCGACAGTATCAACTAGAGTCACGTTCTCTTCGGCACTTTGGTCCTCGACCTCTTTATGCCTCGAAGACTCCGGTTCGTCGGCCATTTACCTGCAAAGCACAGGAAAACGGTGAAATTTGAGAGCAAATCCGCATGCTCGCCACAATGACAGGAAGTAGTGTGCGACAAGCCAAACACGCTCGGCCAGACGTCGGGAACAACAAAAGAATAGCATGAACACCCCGCGCGATAAACATGGATGACTCGAACAAGATCCTGGTTTCGCCTCCCCGACGCTAAGATGCTACGACGAGTTGTCCTACATACTTCCTAAGGGGTCAACGTCCCGGCTAGCTCATGGGTGCGCTGACCTAAACTATGAATGTGACGGGCAATATCATAAATCCTATGCCTAGAACTATAGGTTTACCGGGCAGTATCATAGATTACGCGCCTAAAACCATGAAGGTCACGGGCAGCATTGCGAGTCACCTACCTAAAACTATGAGTTTATCGGGCACGAACATGAATATACCGAGCACTACTCCCAGATGCGGGTTTCTAACATCCAAATAACGTTAAAACTACCTACAACGAAGAAAACAGGAGAAATGAACACTTACTTGGAAGAAAAGAAGAATGGGCGGCAGTGATGAAAGTAGTCAACGGAGGGAGGTGCAGTAATCTTGCGATGCTGTAGAAAAATAAAGGCGGCGGAAGCAGAGGAAGAAGGAGAAGCGCGAAGAAGAAAAACAAATTATGGGACCCAAGGATCCTATTTATAGGGATGACGTGGAATACGAAACGTCGCCCCGGGGAGTCACGAACTTCCCCTCCTCGACATCTACTCCCCTAGGAAATGATGACCCTACTGTCGCTAGGGTGGCGTCACGGCTCCCAAGGATTGCCTCGTGTACCCAACAAACACAGCCCGCGAGGAATTCTGCCCGAGCACGCGTCGACGAGGGTTACGCTACGAACGCGACCCATGAGAAACTCCTCGAGCACACATGGGGAAGCAATATCCTGGTCCGGGCGTCAGACCCCGTGGTAAAGGCGAGCTGAAGTCAAGTCATAACTCCTGCTCCAGGAGCAACGACTTGGGGGGCTCCTGTTCTGGACTGGGCCCGCCCTGGCCCAAAGCAGGGATAAAGGCCCAATCCAAGCAGCTCCACGAGGAATGCGCGCCTGCGGATTTCCGCCAGCGTGCCCGACCACAGACTGCAGCCATGCCCGCCATTGTCCGCGACACATGGTGTCCCCGACCAAGGGAGCTCCGGCTCGAGTCCTGCTCGAGCACTCTCCTCGTAGGGCCGATTCTGTCCTCTCTGACCGTTATCGAATCATCTAAACTCCGGAAAGACCGCGTCTTCGTCCCTCCTCATTCTTCGCAAAGCATCACCAGGAAGGGGACCACGTGCGGGGCCCCACTACACATGTAGAACCCGACAATTCCTTTATTGGGTCAGTTCTGATCGGTCCAATGAGGAGACCTTGGCCCAGCGCTGGAGGCTATAAATACCCTATGTTCCTAGAGGGTCAGGTATTCATCTCTTACGTATATATACACCTTTTTCCTGCTCATTCCATCACTCATTTTAGCATTGGAGTGTCTTGCAGGTACCCCCCCTCCCCCATCTCACTCAAATTCTGCCCGAAACAGTCATGACGGTCCAAGTCTGATCAGGTAAGATCAGTTTTGTTAGAGGTTGGTTGTCCCCTCTTTTTGTTTTCTCTTGTTTTGGGTTAGCACCCTTTGTGCTATTTAATACAATTAGTTTATAAAAAAATTATTAATAATTGAATTATTTTCTAAGTTTGTCTTTTATAATGTGTACTGTTCACTTATAAGTTAATATGTGTTGAAAATAAAATTTAAAAAAGATCTTAAAAAGATATATTAACAAAAGTATATAGTGTCATGAAAGAAACTAGTTACCTATTGGAAAGAAAAGAATATGTGCAAATACATAAGGTAGGCTAAATTATTGACCAATATTGCTTTAGTTAGACAAGTCTACGTTTTACTCCTCTTCTTGTTTTTTCCACCACTTTGGTGTATCATTTCATTATCATATATCTTACAATGCAAACTATGAAAGATTTCTATTAATACAAGTGGCAATAAAAACATAGAGAACCAAATGGAACAGATTAGGATGCCACGTTATCAAATTCACTTTCAAGTTTCTACATTGCATACAAATCTCTTAATTATTATACAGTTGTATAACTTTATTCCGGCAGAATTTCAAGGGTTAAGTTATGACCCTTAATGGCAACAATTATTAGAATTTTTCACAAATATACCTTTTTTTTTTCCAATTTAAATATTAAATTACTATTTTCTATCATAAATATTAAAATATCATTTTCTAATAAAAAATAATATTTTAAAGTATGATTGATTAGGCAAATCTTTCTATTTTATATATTTCTATTATATCTTATTTTTTGCGGATTTAAAAAAAATGAAATTCTTTAAAATTTCTTATAAATTTTATTATAGAATTTCTTTCTACGAAATTTCCTGTGAATTTACCAAAGAAATTTAATAAAATCATATATAAAAATATATATTTGAGAAATTTACAGATAATTTTATAAAAATGTGATTTTGCAAAAGAGTTTGTAGGTAAAATCCAGAAGAAAATCAGTAGATACTAAATAATTAAAAAAAATTACACATACACTAAATAAATAGACAAAAAAATTTATTTTATATTCTTCGACAGTGTTTTAAAACCCAGTCTGACCCGGCTGGTCGGACCGGTTTGACTGAGAATCGGTGGGTCAGGCGGTCCGATTAAGGGATAAGACCGGAATTACATTTAGATCGGATGAAATTGGTGTGAATCGGCCGGATCACCGGTTAAATCAGTGAACCGAAAGTTTTTACTGAATCGACGGGTTTGACTATTTATTTTATTTTTTAGGGCTTTTGGAAAAAAAATTAACATAAACGCTTTGCCTCCTCGTTTCCCAAACCTAAGCATTTGAAAAGTTTTCTTTTTTATTCTGTCTTTTCTTTTTCTAATTGAAGTCATATTCTCAATTTTCTCTACCAACAAAAACTCTCACTTGCTGCTGTTATTTGAAATTCCTTGTTTGCCGTCAAAAATTTCATCAAAACATCAAAAAAACAGGTTATTTCTTTTTTACTTGGTCTAATTTGCATTGATGTTTTTCAATATGAATATTATTGTTTCATTTTGTTGATTAATTGATATAGAAAATAAATGATTAAATTTGATCATTTTCTATAAAATTGGATCTTTTAGTTTAACAAATTCAGATAGAATTTGTATGAATGAAGCAGTTTTATAATTTTATGAATTAACTTATTATAGACTGATAATGAAGTTGTTGTATATTGGAGATAAAAATTGGGATAAATATATATTACTGTAATAGTCGTTGTATATAGTATGGAAATAGAAATTGGGTTTAAAACTATGTAATCTAAATTATATAGTAAGACAAATTTTTCTATTTTTTATTAATTTAAATTATATAACAAAGAAAAGTTTCAGAATTTTATTAATCTAAAATATATAGCAAAGGCTGGAAAGCAAAGTCTCTATTTTTTTATTATATATGGTGATGCACAGTAACGATACTTGGTAGCCTATATGTAATATACAACAACATATTCATATATTTTGGATTTAGATATGCTACATATTTAATGTTTCTTATAATGTTTTTATAAATTCAATAATTTTTGTTTAGAATTGTGCTTTGTTAATATTTTTGTAATACGGTTTTGTATTTTTTAAATTTTGATTGATATTAGATATGACATCATCCGCTGAAGTAATAACTTCGGAAGAAGTTAAATCTCAAAATCCAACCCAACTCCAGAGCAGTAAGGGAAAAACTGATATAGCTTAGGGTCATTGTAAACAAATTGAAGAGAAAGGAAAATTTGTTAATTTGTGTATTTACTGTGATAAAATTATTAGAGGAGGGGGATTAATAGGTTCAAATTCCATTTGGCTGGAATAAAAGGTCAAGTTGAAACATGTAAAAAGGTGCCTCCAAATGTTCAATATCAAATGAAACAAAATCTTGATGAAGGTGCAAATAAGAGAAGAAATACTCAAGCACAAAATTTTGATGTTGATCTTACTACTCAAGAGGGCGGTGTAGTAAAAATGGATGTAGAACAATCAAGATCAAATTCGGTGATTGTGTCTCAAAAGAGAAAGAATACTAGTCGTATTGGTAATTATTTTATGCCTAGAACAACTCCTGGAGCTCAACCTTCTTTAAAAAGTGTGTTACAAAGTAAGGAATTGGTGGAGAAGTGTGATCTAGCTATTGTAAGATGGTTCATTGATTCTTCTGTGCCATTCAATGCAGCTAATTCTGTGTATTTTCAATCTATGGCTGATGCACTTTGCAGCATGAGTCTGGGGTATAAAGTTCCAATTATGCATAGTCTTCGTGGCTATTTGTTAAATAAATGGGTTGAAGATGTGAACAAATTGATAGAGGAGTATCGTGAGATTTGGAAAAAAACTGGTTGTACTCTAATGGCCGATGGATGGACTGATCGAAAAAGAAGAACTCTTATAAAATTTCTAGTTTATTGTCCCAAAGGTACTATTTTTCTAAAATTCGTTGATGCTTCTCATGCTTCAAAAACTGCAGATATGTTGTATAAGCTTTTTAGAGAGGTGGTTTTATTTGTTGGGCCTGAAAATGTAGTTCACATAGTGACAGATAATGCTGCAAATTATGTTACTGCTGGAAGGTTATTAGAAAATGAGTTTCCTACTTTATTTTGATCTCCTTGTGCGGCACATTGCATTAACTTGATGTTGCAAGACATGGAAAAATTAGAGGAAGTAAGTGAGACAGTGCCACATGCTTCTAATGTTACCAAATATATTTATAACCATTGTTATGCATTATATTTAATGAGAAAGCAAACAGGTGGAAGAGAAATCCTTCGTCCTGCTCCAACTCGGTTTGCCACTAATTTCATTGTTTTGCAAAGTATTTTGTCTCACAAAAACTCACTAAGAGCCATGGTAACATCTAAAGAATGGACAAGCTCAACATATATCAAAGAAGCAAAGGCAAAACAGTTTGTGGATCAAGTTTTAGATTCTGGATTTTGGAGTAAATGTGTTGATGTAGTTAAACTCACTGAACCACTTGTGCGTGTGTTGCGTATTATTGATAGTGAAGATAAACCTGCTATGGGAATTCTATACAAATCTATAGTCAAAGCTAGAGAGGAGATGGTGAGGAGGTTTCAAAGAAATAAGAAGAAAGTGGATTCTTACTTGAAAATCTTAGATAAACGTTGGGATTCACAGCTCCGCAAAAATCTTCATGTTGTCGGTTATTGGTTGAATCCAGTTTGTAGATATAATGATGTAGAATTTGAAAAACATGCATCCACAACATCAGGACTTTTAGATGTCATTGAAAAGCATGCTAATGGAAATTCTGAACTTCGATTGAAGTTAACAGATGAGATGAGAATATTCAAAGACGGTGAATTAGATTTTGGAAGGAAATCTGCCGTGAATGAACGATGTATTGTGAGGGCATGTAATTTCATAACTTCTAACTCTTGATATATATTTTATTTTATATTTCAATATGTTTATAAATTTATTTAATCACATGGTATAAACAGATCAATAGTGGGAAACTTATGGCACTTGTACACCAACTTTGCAAAGGTTAGCTATTCGTATTTTAAGCCAAACTTGTAGTGCTTCGGGTTGTGAATGCAATTGGAGTATATTTGAGCATATTCATTCCAAAAAAAGAAATAGATTTGAGCACCAAAAGCTTAATGATTTAGTGTTTGTTCGTTACAACTTGAGACTTCAAAATAGGTATTATTATGGTTATTTTTCTCTGATCATTATATTTTTATATTTAAATACATATACTTAGATTTAATTCATGTGTGCTTAGGAAAATAAGAAATAGGAGTTATGATCCTATCAATATTGAAACAATTACCGACCATTTTAGTTGGGTATTAGAAGATTCACCACCTCTCTTAACCAATGAAGAGTTGGAAGCATTGCGGAATGACCTTGCAAATATGACCATCCAACCAATTTCAAGTGATATTGGTATGTTCTAATATGAGCATAATATAGTTTGTGGTTGAGAATCACTTTAATGTCTCATATTTACCATCTCTAAATTTTTTTTGTTAATTATTTTTTAAAATATTGTTATAGATCAAATAGATTTAGATGAGGATGAAGATGAAGATATGGGTAATACACAAGATACTATTGTTGATACTGTGAATCAAGAAAAAAGCAACACCAGAGAAGATGAAGTTGGTGGAGAAGACAATGAAGTTGAAGATGGATATGAATATCAAGATTATGACAATTTGACTTCATAGACATAAAAAATTATGGATCGTTGAGTATGGATTTTTGTGACTTATTATAATACTATAACTTATGAATTGTTAAGTTTTTATCACTTCTTTGAATTTATAATTTGCTACATTAAATTTCTATCACTTATTTTGATTGTTACTAATATTTTTGTTTATTCTAAATTATTTAAATTTATAATTTTCTATATTATTATAGTTACAAATTTTAGGTAATGAATATATTTTTTATAGAAACTGGGTCAAAAGTCATGCAGTCTGACCAGTGACCCACTGGTCCGACCAGTAATTCAATAACTTTATCGAGTCGATCACCGGTCTGAATTTTAAAACATTGCTCTTCAGTTCTTTAAATGGACAAAATCTCTTTATCAATAACAGTTTTTAAAAAAAAAAATCATATATATTAATATATATTAAAGAATTGAATGTTAATTTGATATATTTTTTTAAAAAAGATAGTAGAACAATAAAAATATCAAATTATTAAAACAAGGTAGTAGTGGACTTTGTTAGATGTGCAAAATGCTTTCATTCCTACAGTAAAGTTGTTGGAACTTAGATTATCAGGAATCAAGTGTTTCACCAAATTTCTATGTTTATCTATCTAATAACTAGTTAACTCAATATTAAATGAAATAACATGTTCAACCCATGGAAACAATATTAATCTTTAATATATGGATATGGCCGGTCTCTTTTGTAAATCTTAGAAAAGTATTTCGCCTGTATGCTACTCATTTTGAACAATCTATTAGGTCGGTTTATTGAGAGTAAAACGCGTTGTAGCCTTAATTAATAGAATTCATTCTGAATTGTAGTTCGTCCACCACAATAAAGATTGAGATGAGGCAATTGATAGGACTAATTGATTATGCGGTCCAAAATTAATATAGAGAAAATATTTGAAGTAAGATATTAGAGATAACACATTTATGGTGGATTGAGAATAGTATATGATCTCAGATAAAAAAAAATCTGAGTTTCAATTACCATTAAGATTTATTTGGTTCAAAGTTTTCAGATGGGAAGCGTGGAGAAGAGAGAATATTTTAAACGAGTGTTTAAACGAGTGTTTAGTTTAATATTTTAGGAGGAAAGAGAAGATACACTGTTATAAAAACATATATATTACGATATCATTATTATTACGATTTTTGGAATGACTCTGCTGATAACTCTAAACTCAGGCGTTATATATATTTTTAAGGCTTAAATGCAGTTTTGACCCCTCTAGTTTAATGTTTTTGGAGTTTAGATCCCCTAGTTTAAAAGCCAGGTTTCTAGTCCCCATAGTTTTCAAATTTGGGATTTTTTAAGCCCCCTCCACATGGCTGCCCAAAAAGTGACATGGCACAGGGAGAGTAATGTCACATATTTGCCACATATTATTTTCTTATTTCTTATTTAGAATAATATTTTTTAAACATTTAAATAAAGGATATTAATTTCCAAATGAATTTTTAATTTCATAATCCATATTTTCTGAAAATCCCAAATTGCCTTAACCTAATTTCCTCTTCCATCCTTGCTTCTGATCATCTTCAACCCTCCTTCTTGGTACGACCTCCATCTACCTTCTATTCCATCTACCTTCTCTTCCTTCCTGCAAGCATCCAACATGTCTCAAAAATCCGTGTCGAATCCGAGCTACAGGAATCGTTCTGTTATACATGAATGCCACTGTGGTATCGATGCTCCGTTGATGACGGCTTGGACCGATTCAAACCCAGGACGACGCTTTTTCGGATGTGGGATGTACAAGGTATGATATTCTTCAATTACAAAATTTGCTCCTCAGAATTGAGTATAGACTGAATATTTTGTGACCTCCATTGTTGCAGGTTCAAGGTTTCAAGAAGTGCAGTAATTTTGTTTGGTTGGATGAGGAAATGAATCCTAGGACAAAGGAAGTGATTGGGAACTTACTCCACAACTTGAATGAAGAAAAGCAGAGGGTTAAAGAGTCAATGGTAAAAGAAGAAGAAACAAGGATGAAGATCAAATTTTTAAAGAAACAATTGAAGTTTAATTGGTTCATAACCATCTTTGTGTTGGTTGCATTTGTTGCAACAATAATAATGAAATGATGTAGGTTTATTAGTATTGGAGGTTCATTGTTGTCTGTAGGAGGTTCTTTGTGTTGGTTGAAATGATCTAGGTTTATTAGTATTGGAGGTTTATTTGTATTGTTGTGTGTAGGTTTATTAATGTTGGAGTTTCTATGTTGTTTAGTTCGTAATGATGTTTGAGGTGTATAACTACTCATGGTTTATAATGAAATGATGATGTTTGAGGTTTATAAATTGCAATTGCACTTGAATTTGTTTCATTATGTAGACCATTAAGTATAACTTCTCAGTGTAATAATGAAACATTATGTAGGCCATTACAAATGCAGAAAAAATGGTCTACCTAAATACAGAAAAAATGCAGAATTTTTCAAAATGCAGATGCAGAAACAGATGCAGAATTTTTCAAAATGCAGATGCAGAAACATTGTGGCAACACAGAATTTTTTAAACACAGAATTTTGCAGAATTATTCAACACAGTTTGTTGCATACTTGAGCAGCCAAGACAGTTTGTAGCAGAGTGTGTACCAAATTCATGATTGTACCAAAACATATCCATTACAAGATACATATCCATTACAACATATCCATTACAAAATATTCATTACAAAATATAACCATACTAAAGATATCCATTATAACCATACTAAAGATTTCCACTAATACATCAAGTTTCATTCCAAAAAAAAGCAACATCATTCCTAATTACTTCTACTCTTGACTAGGCTGAGGTGCTTGAGATCCCTGACCAATCTCAATCTGTTTTTCTGCATCTTTAGTCTTCTTAGTCTTGTTAGTCTTCTTAGTCTTGTTAGTCTTCTTAGTCTTGTTAGTCTTCTTTGCCTTCTTGGTTGTCTTTGTTTGCTTGGTCTTCTTATTGCCTCCTTTTGGTATCTGCCTATCAGCTGCCCTCTTGCCCTTACAAGTCCTACTGTTGTGTCCAGTTTGTCCACATTTATTGCAAGTGACAGTTGAAAAGCTTCTTGAAAGCACATGGGGGTTCTTTGGCTCATCACCTGTTTTAATTCTCATCTTTTTTGGACGTCCAATTGCCCTTCTCATGACAGGAGGACACATAGGCACATGATCAACATCAGTCCATAATTGTGGTCCATTGGTTGGCATGACAATATTAGCATAGCATTTCTCAAATGTAACTTTGCTGCAAAACAGAAATAATGTTACACATGCAAGAGTTAATAGAACATATCATAAACAGGACATAGAAATATGTTACATAACATGTGACTCACAAACCTATAATATGGAGAGACATATGCTTCTGGTTTTTTTCTTATGTTCCAAATGCAGGAGATAACATGACAACATGGGATTCCAGACAACTCCCATTTTCTGCAGCTGCATGATTCATTCTTCAGATTTACACAATATGTCTCAGTTCCATTGGTAACTCCAAAGATTGAGAGATCATCATCACCATGCCAAGTTGGGGTCCAGTCTTGTGCTTCCCTTTTGTGCTTCTCAATTAGCAATTGGATTCTAGGACATATTACTCCTTCATATCCCTGCAATAATCCCTTTTGTTTAGTTATCCTTTTAGTGATATAATGTTTGATTCCTTCCAATAAGGTTATGATTGGCTTGTCTCGATGCTCCAAAATTGCCCTGTTAAAGGCCTCACACATGTTATTCACTTGAATATCACATTTGGCATATGTCTTGAAATGTGATCTTGTCCAGAACATTGCTGGAATGTCATTCAAGTCCTTCCATGCTCCACCATCTAAAAGCTTCAATTTCTGCATTGCTCTTTCCCATATTGGAATTGAAGTTGCTCTGGCTGCTCCCCACATAGCTTGTTTTAGTACCACACCTCCATGTTTTTTCTTCCAATTACCATAAAGGTGTTTCACACACAGTCTCTGTTCCACATTGGAACTTAAGCCTTGGATAGCAGGAACCAAACCCTAACATAAAGCACACATAATTAAATGTTACATTATATTAGTCATAAATAAAAGCACAGATAAGAATTAAATGTTACCTTCTGTTGGTCAGAAATAAAGCCATAACATCTATCATTGACTGCTCTTAAATCTTCTAGTAGTATATGCAAGAACCATTCCCACGAATCTTTGGTCTCAGCCTCAACCACTGCATAAGCAATTGGATATATTTGATTGTTTGCATCTCTGCCTATAGCAGACATCAATTGGCCACCATAATCCCCCTTCAAAAAACATGCATCCAAACCAATTATTGGTCTACAATACTTGGCAAATCCTGACTTACAAGCATCTAAACAAATATATATTCTTTCAAATGTAGGACTGCCATGGTTTTCTGAGCATTTTATAATAACTGTACTCTTTGGATTGGACTTCAATAACTCCTCTCCATAACTTCTCAAGTGCCTGAACTGGTCATAACCAGCACCTTGGATAAGGTCCAATGCCCTCCTTTTAGCTCTATATGCTTGATCTCTTGATATTTTTATTCCCCATCTCTGTAGTGCTTCAGCGACTAAACCAGCTGGTTTCATGTATGGGCTGTGCCTTAGAAGTTGTGTAAACCTTATAGCAAGCCATTGGGTCTTAGCATTCCTGTTGTCTGCAGTTCTGCAACAAGTATGGTCACTCTCATAACTTACAATTTGCCAATACTGTTGCCCATTCCTCAAACTGAACCTGAGGTGAAACTTGCAGCCATCCATACACTTAACTATAATCCTCTTTGCATCATTCTTCCTGATATAGACATTTTTTTGGTTTTCCATTCCATACTCTTTAATTGCATCTCTTATTGTTTCCTTGTTTGAAAACATCAATCCTATCTTGAACTGTAATCCCTGCCCACTTTTATATGTTGGGAACCTTTCTTGATCTTCTTCATCATCAGTACCAGGGGGTGTGTATAAATGTTCCTCATCCTCTTCATCTTCAGATTGTGATTGCAGGTTCACTACACTAGGTTCCTCACCTAAGGTCTCAGGAGGCAGCACTGACGTCCAGTCCATCTCATCACACTCTCCACTATCCTCACAATTGTTACTATCTTCACTGAAATCATTATTGGGTTGGCTCTCAGCATTTATTTGAGGTCCTTGTTCAGCATTTATTTGAGGTCCTTGTTCAGCAATATTGGGTTCAGCAGGTTCAGCAATATTGGGTTCAGTAGGTTCAGTAGGTTCAGCAATATTGGGTTCAGTAGGTTCAGGTACAATTTCAGGTTCTTGTTCAACAGGTTCAGCAACAGCAATATTGGGTTCAGTAGGTTCAGGTTCATGTTCATGTTCAGCAGTTTCAACAACATCAATATTTGGTTCTGGTTCAGGTTCATGTTCAGCAGTTTCAGGTTCAACTTCACAATGTTCAGCTACAGCAATATTTGGTTCTGCTACACCAATCAATTCTACATCATCATCTTCAATTACTTTATCCAACTCACTAGGATCCACAATTTCAGGTGGATCAGACACCTTATGCTCCACATAAACATCAATTACTTCATGACCTACAACATCTTGTCCAAATTGCAGTACATCCCTATCATTGTTTAATGGCCTTAGACCACGGGTAAAGCTAAATTTAGGGTTCCTATACCACAAAGATCCAATGTCTATATAACCCTGACCTTTAACCAGTGCCTCCAAATCCATGTATGACATAAAGTCAACATCAAACTTCCAATTCATCTCAGTAACCTCTCCCCCAACATACAAATGTACAGGTTCATTTACAAATCTACCCCTATGGTATAATCTTAACCTCACTAATGTCTCTGGTGGTGGCCTGAAATTAACAATATTAAAATGCAATGTTAATAAACTAACCCACTAAAAGCCAAACATTTAATATTCGTTCATGGTGGACCACAAAAGAGAAAATACTAAACCCACTAATATGAGACAATGGTGGACCACACAGAACTATATAAAAACATGTTCAAGAAGACAACAAAACTTACCTCATAGAATATCTTTCTCCATCTTTCCTCATCGCTCTAAATATCAGAATGATTATACGAAGCTTTAAGAGAGAGTGTGAAGGTAGTATGTAGTAGGAGTGTGATGGTTGAAGCTGGTACCACAGAAGGAAGACGAAGATGGAGTGTTGGAGGTCGTACCAAGAAGGAGGGTTGAAGATGATCAGAAGCAAGGATGGAAGAGGAAATTAGGTTAAGGCAATTTGGGATTTTCAGAAAATATGGATTATGAAATTAAAAATTCATTTGGAAATTAATATCCTTTATTTAAATGTTTAAAAAATATTATTCTAAATAAGAAATAAGAAAATAATATGTGGCAAATATGTGGCATTACTCTCCCTGTGCCATGTCACTTTTTGGGCAGCCATGTGGAGGGGGGCTTAAAAAATCCCAAATTTGAAAACTATGGGGACTAGAAACTTGGCTTTTAAACTAGGGGGATCTAAACTCCAAAAACATTAAACTAGGGGGGTCAAAACTGCATTTAAGCCTATTTTTAATTACACGTTGTTAGATATAGTAATATTTTATACGTATCATGAATTCGATTCTCAGCGTCAGTTAATTCGTGATTTCTTTAGTATTTTAGCTGCACTTTTTCAGTTTTATTTAAAAAATGAAAGTGATATCACTATAGTTCTTTAATCTAACCGTTGTGATATATTTTTTATTTTTAATTACTTAAAACCTAATTTTTTATTTATAAAATATCATTAATGTAAATCTTATATCAATATGGTTGTTTAAAAAAACTGTCTTAATTTTTTTTTATTATTTAAAAAAAATTAAGTTCTTAAAATTTGGCGTTTTTTAATAAAATTTCATCATATATCACACCGGTTTTAATATACAAATGTAGTGATATGATTTATTCACTTTAAGGAAACATAATTAACTAACTTGTCTCTTCAGTTGCATATTTTTATTTCCATCACGAAACAAGGTTATTTCTGCACATGACGAAACAACGTCATTTGCATCGCTAACCAAACAACACCATTTTCAGCCTTAACGAAACAAAACTAGTTAGAACCCTAACGAAATGTACAATATCATCTTCAAACCTGAAAAAACAAAGCCATTTTCAACCAACATTTGTGCTTTTGTATCGTTGAGGAAGGAGCCAACATCGTGTTCTTCGTTCTTGACTAGTCTTCGGTTTAGCTGTCGAGGAGGAACTCAAAAATTATGACTTATTCATCATGTTTTCGGTACGTAAACATTTTCCCCATGCATCTACAATACATTCATTTTCCATTGTGTTTTTGTTTAAGTTGATATTGCCATTGATGCCATTGTTGTTTATGTATTTATTGTTGTTGATAATATTGTGTTGATGATGCCACATATACTTATGTATTTGTTGTTGTTGATGCATTGTGTTAAATTTATAGACTAGGAGACAAGCTAAGGGATACGAGTGTAAGTACTATGTAATGAAGCACATATTTAACATCGTCTCTATCGACATTGTTGATTCGTGGGATCGAGTATATATAATGTCATGAATTGTTTACAATAACATATTAATGTTAAAGTAATTTGCTATTATAATTCAAATAATGTGATATTCACTTTTTTTCAGTTGTTTATGTAGACTTTTACCGACATGACACATATCTCTCTTGATGACATAGACGACTTCCGTAGACGTTGGGCGTTTATTTTCAATGCGTTAGTTGAAAATGAGGGCGGTACTATATGACTTTGTCTTTGATGGTTGTAATTATATTTTTATTGCTTAATTTGATATTCTGTAAATATTTAACTAAAATATGTATAATATACAAGTAAAAAAATGCAGGTTTGTAATATATGAAAAAATAAAATAAATAAAAATAAAGTATTTCATGACGGTTATTTATATGAAATGTTGTTATTATAAACCATATAATGATCGGGTTACAAATCCATTACCTTTTATTTTATATCACAGCGGTTGTATACTTTGACTGTTGTGACATTATTAGATGAGATTTTCGACAAGGTCTTAAAATTCATCTAAAACAAGTGGAAGAAGATAACTTTTAATGAAGAAGTCATTTCAAGGCGAAATATGTGGTCGACATGTGTAAAGATGAATGGTTAACACGACATGGGAAAAGTGGGTTGAAATCCTGTTCGATGGAAGCTATGGACTAAGGATTTTTTTTGGTAGAAAGATAGATGGTTCTCCTAGGGAAGTCGTCAGAAATAAATTGATTATCTTAAATGAATGAGGGGTTGTAATTGTTTGTTATCTTGTCCTCAATATGGAAACGTGTAAAGTCGGTTAGCGAAATTCAAACACATAAGTGGCACATCTTGAAGTGAAGTGCGCCGTAAAACAATTACTTATTTTGTATTATAAATGAATGTTTCATCAACAGATTTAGGGGTGTTCAAACTTACTACCAAACTCACATTAAACTCAGAGTACCCAACAAAGCGTGAAATGAGTTCTACGAGTGCAATATATGTTTGATCATCTAATTTTAATTAATGCAAAGTTTTTCATTCAGTTTTGCTTTACTTTCCTTTACATTTTCCAGTCAACATATTTATGTTTTCAGTCAGATCTTGACTTTTACTCATTACAAAAATCATAATGTGATTTTGACCATTGTCGAAATCGTCCAAACGCTCACCATTGTTACTGCATTTGAAAAAGTCCAAGCATAGTGTTCTAAAATTCACTAGTCGATTTTGCAAAGAAACCTTTAATAAGAGGCCAGTGGGTGTTTACCAGTTTCTAGGGTAAACAAATTGGCACACCGAGTGGGAACTGTGCTAATATTTTTTGAGTGTTGTGTTAATTTAAGTATTGTGTTCATGTTGTGTAGTTTGTGTTGCATGAAACTGATGTTTGGTTATTCATGAACTTGAGAAGTGGGAAGCAATTTTCTATAATGTCATGTTCTAGCAATAACACTAACACTTGTAACGTTTCACAAAGTAATGCTCACAATATGGATAATATACTAGTTTGAACCACCACACAAAATGCAATGATTTTGTCCCTCATAAGGACATCTGTCGCCACTAGTTTGACAACAACGGTTTTGTTGGCACCGGTGCATCCTGGGGGTTCACCTTTTAACCCTTCGAGAGCATTGTTTCAAGTGGGATCAATGACCCCTCCGGGATATAATCAATATGGTATGCCTCATTCAATGATGGCTGCCCTTTAGTTGAACATGTCAACGTATGCTGATAACATGATGGTCACCAATACTAGTGGTCGACTAGGGGGATTAGCTAAATCCCTCAAACAAAACCATCAGTAAATACAACTTCTTTGATGGCGTTAAGGCAACAAATGGACGGAAGTAATCTTGAGTTGGTAAATAACCTCACTCAACAAATGGGTATTATCTTTAACCATATGATCAATTAAATGAGTCGAATTGTTAAATCTTTCAGTGTACACCCAATTCAGCCTCGACCAATACCCTCAAAGATCAAATGTGAGACACGTCAATACGCCTGATGATGAGGCGCCCCCGATAAATTAGGAATTTCCTGTAAGGTTTTGATCGCATGAGCCTACTCCTAACAAGAAAGAGAATTACACAGAAATATAATCCTAGGCCCGTGTTAGTGCGAAGAAACCAAGATGTTGATCGTGTTTTAAGGAATGGCAATCACAATAGCCTAGAAAGACACAATAACATTACTTTCGTCAAACATGATTAATTAGGGGATGTAAAGTTCCCAAGTTCATTAAGTTCTCCGGAGATACTGATGAATCAACTGTCAAACATATCGCCCAGTTCGAAGCTGAGGCTGACGACATAGCCAACATTGAGTGTTTTAAAATGAGGTACTTTCCTAGTTTGTTGACAAAGAACGCCTTTGTGTGGTTCACAACCCTTTCTCCCAAGTCCATTCAAACTTGGGATCAACTACAGAAAATTTTCTATGAACATTTTATATGGGTCATTTGAAGATAAGTCTCAAAGAGTTGTCCAGTGTTAGACAGAAAACATCAGAGTTAATTGATGACTATCTCAATGGGTTTAGATCTCTTAAAGCTAGATGCTTTACACAAGTCCCTAAACATGAGTTGGTCGAAATGGCTTTTGGAGGATTAGATTATTCTATTAGGAAGAAGGTAGACACTCAGTACCTTAGAGACATGGCACAACTAGACGATAGGGTTCGCCAAATCGAACGGTTGAAAGCTGAAAAACGCTATAACTTCTAAACCCCATAAAAGAGACAAAGTTGAGTATGTAGACACTGGGGAATATACCTTATATTGGGTCAATGATTACGTAGTGTAAAAGCTAGGTCCTCTATGTGCGTGTAGGATTTTGAGACCCTCGAACGGAAGAAATCCTATCAAACCTAAGAATGAGAAATTTTTCGCTAAAACTTATACTTTTTATGTCATGAAATGTGATGATATATTTGATATCTTAGTGTCTAATGGACAGATCATAGTGCCTCCGGCCCTAAAAAATTGACCATTAGAACAAAAGCAGAAGAGTGGTTTTCGTAAATATAATAATTTCTTGAGTCATGAAACTTCTCAATATGTTATTTTTAGGGATCTGGTGCAAAAATATTTGAAGGAAGAGAGGTTATAATTCGGTGAAAATCCAAAGGCCTCAATGTAGGTTGATGTTGATCCTCATTAGGTTGGCGATGATAACTTTGTTGAGCTTGTAGAAATATTGATGGTAGAGGATCCTCATTAGGTAGGCGAACAAGAGGAAGAGTTGTCTAAAAAAACCATCCCTGAGATGATGAAGGTTGATTTTCCTCAACCTTAGGAAGACTTGGTCGATTTCTTGAATAACTGCAAGTTGAACAATTTAAGGACCATATTGTGTCCCAAATGTAACTCAGTATATGATAAGAAGACTGTAAAAGAGATCAAAGTTCCTAGAGGTGTAGACCCTATGAGGGTTCAAACCGCATAAAAATTCTAAGTTTGTGTTGAAAAGAGATGGGTCCCTCACCAAAATCAACAGTTTCAGGGGAACGCTAAATTCCCTTATCAGAGAACCTTTATGCCTCCTACAAGTGCAAAGATAACTTGGTGCAAGCTATGTATCAAAGGGGGAAAACCAGAAGTGGAAAATGGTCAAGAAGGGATCTGGTTCCAATAAAAAATGGAATGTGGTCAAAAAGGGATCTAGTTCGTCCCAGCCAGACAAATCAGGTGCAGTGAAGAAAACCTCCTATGTGCCACAAAATTACAAGGGGAAGAATCCGATGACAAGGACCTAGGGGAGCAAAGGAAAATGTTCAGACAAAGACAGCCGCTGAGAAGACAGAAGCGGTGAAGAAGCCAGTAAAAGGAAGGTGACTCTAAATGCGTTGTCTGTGAAATCAACGAAAGAAAATCCTAAACGCCATGCTCTTAATCCTGATGCCGGAATCGTGTGTGATAATTTCGATGGGAGTTCAAGTGACAATTTCATAACTAATTGTAACATTGTGTCGGTGTTACCAGTGGAATATGACTGTGTGTCAGAAGTCTAAGAGGCTCAAGATCAACTTGTATATGATGAGGTGGAAAATCAAAAACTGTTGTTTTATTATGTTATAAACAACAATGTTGTCAAAGAGAAACAAGCTGAATTTGAGAAACCAGATGCAGAAATGATGTATCATTTAAAGCCTTTGTTCATTAGAGCGAATGTATATGGTGTGGCTGTTAATAAATTGTTTGTTGATGGAGTTGATGTGGTGAATTTAATGACATAATATTTACCATGAAAGATTGGGAAGATTGAAACAGATCTTAGAACACATAACATGGTCTTATCAAATTACAAAGGAAAAACCAGCCACATCCTTGGAGTGATCCAGGTGGAGTTATCAGTTGGTACTACCATAAGACCAACATTATCCATGGTGATGGCTTCTAAAGCCAATTAAAATTTGCTTCTAGGATGCAAATATATCCATGGGATAGGTGCATTCCCCCTAACTTTGCACCGGAGAATATCAATTTGGGGCCCAGATGGAACATAAGAGATCATTGAGGCAGATAAGAGCTACTTTATGGTCGATGTTAACAAGAAGAGTTTCGACCAAAATTTGGCCAAAATTCCTCCCTGCTACTCAACAGAGTCGACCTTTTCCCCTTATAAGGATGATATATATTTTCTGAACTTGCATCCAACACATGGTTTCATCTGGAACCAAGAAATGATGGATAACTGTCCTATCTAAGAAGGGAATGTTGAACTCACTGGGTGGGAAAATAATCATGACGATGATGCCTGAGTTGAACGCTATGGCAAGGATTTCATCCTATATGGCTGAAAAAAGTTTAAATACAGCCTTCGAGGATGAAGATTTTCAAAACATGGCACAAGAAACCATTCTAGTTTAAAAATATGAAAAAATGGACAACACGGCCTATCAAATACTTCAAAAAGTAAAAGGCTTGATTGTATATATGATGACAAGCCTTTGGGGTTTGAAAAAGACACAATGGATTTCACTCTTAGGATGCAGGCACATGACCCCTTAGAAGAATTCGACTTAGGAAATGGCGGGATCAAGCGACCAACTTATATTAGCGCCAAAGTAGAACCAAGATTGAAGAAAAAGGAGGTCGAGATGCTCAAGGAATTCAAGGATAATTTCTCCTGGAACTACAACAAGATGCCTGGGTTGAGCTGGAAATGTTTGAGATGAGGTTTCCAATTGGAAAGGTGAAAAAGCCAGAGAAACAACTACCAAAGAGACTCGCACCACACATTATGTCAAAGATAAAAGAGGTGATTGAACGGCTACTTAGAATAAAATTCTTTCGAACTTTCAAGTATGTCGAATGGTGAGCTAACATAGTACCTGTTATCAAGAAAAATGAGAGTCTTAGAGTTCACATAAAATTTAGGGATTTAAATAATGTGACTTTAAAATATGAGTAGTTGATGTCCGTGGCAGAGATATTATCCGACTTGGCCGTAGGACATGAATACCTAAGTCTGCTGGATGAACGTTCATGTTATAACCAAATATTTATCATTGAGGATGATATACCAAAAATTGAGTTTCGATGCACAAGTGACATAGGAACCTATGAATGGGTAGTAATGCCCTTTGGTTTAAAAATATTAAGGAAACTTATCAAAGAGCCGTGAATTTGATGTTTCATTACTTTATTGACACATTCATGCAAGTTTACAATGATGATGTTGTTGTAAAATCCTCACCGGGAATTGGTCATTTAGACCACCTTCGACAGTCCTTTGAAAGGTTGAGGAAATATGGATTAAAATTGAATCCATTAAAATGTGTTTTTCATGTCTGTGCAGGAGATTTTCTAGGTTTTGTGGTGCACAAGAAGGGCATCGAGATAAATCAAAACAAAATCAAAGCTATTTTGGACACCAAGCCTCCCATGATAAAGAAGCAGCTTCAATATTTATTGGGAAAGATAAAATTCTTGAGGAGATTCATCTCAAATATGAGTGGCAAGATAATAGAATTCTCGCCATTGCTTCGACTTGGGAAGGAAAATGAATTTTGATGAGAAAGGGAGCATCAAGAGGCTTTTGACAAGATCAAATAATATTTAGTTAAGCCTCAAATTTTGTTGCAACCAAGAAGAAACAAATGTATGAAATTTTATATCTCAGAATCATATTCGACATTAGGGAGTATTGAAATTCTAGCACTGGTGCACAACATGCTCATACTGATGTTTTCAACATCAAAACATGATGTCAGGGCAGATGTTACAACATCTGTAAACAGATGGAATAACAATTTAAACTGAAATAATATGTAGAATTTTAAATGTAAAATGATAAAGAACACACTCAATTATTAATCCAGCTCAGTGCAACTCACCTACTCTGGGGGATACCAAGCCAGGAAGGAAATCCACTATCAGTAGTATTAATTCTAAGCCTAAATAATCTCAGTTTACAACTTATCTCTTAATCCCTACCTAGTGCAACTTCTACCTAAGCACCTATTAGATATGAGAAATCTCCATCTCATTTCCAATCACTACATTGATATCTACAGACATAAACCAGTGACTAGAAACTACAACCATAGTTCCTGTGACTAGAATTAGCAATCCCAACCCCAGGGGATATCTCAAGAAACCAAAAAGAAGATTACACTTCAAATACAATAATACTTAGTTACGACTCTTAACTAAGAACAATAATTGGATTTCTTAAAAGCTTCACCCAAGAACAATACTTAACTCTTTGCTTAAAAGCTTAGAGGAGAACAACATATCTACCACAATGTATCAAAGGATAAAATGGTGACTTACACCACAAAGAATACGAGAGACTCTCAAAACCTAAGGCTATTTTTTCTTCCCCTAATTTTAAAATTGTTGAAATTTATATTTACATTTGGTTAGGTATTCTCTTTAAATACACCTCTGCAGTACACTGGCTTCGAATTCTGCATCCATATATTTTTTAATCCACAAGGTGAGCGATGCACCAATTGTGCAGCCAAATCTCCTTAAATCTTGGAACAAACAATACAAAGTTTCCTAAATTGTCTTAAGGCCTAATTTAGTAACTAATGTACAGTTGTAGATATAAAAGTTGTTCAGAAACAAATCCTCTTGACCTGCGAAACTTATTGAGATATATCCACAGGAAATATAATAGAATCAAATCAAATCTGTCAAGATTTGAAATCAGCAGCGCAAGCCTGCTGTATAATAGACCAAGATGTCATGACATCTTATTCGACATCTGGTCAGAACTAGGTTTTAGCAAAAGTTGTCAATCCCAAAACCACGGTACAAACAATCTCCCCCTTTGGAAATTTTTGTCTAAAACAACCAAAGACAAAATAATCTGGAGAGAGGAATAAAACCACAGGCATGGCAACACTTTAGATAACTTGATTATCCAAGATTTATTTCTCACCCTGTCACTAGAAACCCAACTGGAATAATCAACAGACCAAAATTGAGGAAAACCCAAATGACCTGCATTAACTATCCAAGTTCACACATCTGAGATTCATTTCCTCAGAACAAAACACATGAGCTATCCAAGTTCACACATAAACAAAATGTCAGAACATCTGGTTCGACATCTCTGCACACTAGAAAACACAACAACAACAGCAACACACACAAGCAGCGTCATGAAACATCATGCCCCCCTAAATAGTTTCATTCAAGAACAAACCACACTAGTTACTCTCAGTTAGTAGTAGTACAATCCTATCACTATATTAATAAACATGTCAAGACATGTGATATAACATCAGGACACACATACTCAACTCAACACTTTACTCTCTATTTTTATCCAAAATATTGACAAAAGCTAGAATAAATGTACATAATGGAAGCACAAATGGCAAAAGGAGACACAAATTAAACCACCAACTAAACAGACTACTCAAAATACATACTTAACCAAGTCATCATCGCTACACATAGTTTAAGACAAACATAACTTTACACTTTTACTCCCCCTACAAATGACCTTCATTCCACACTACACATATTAAGGTCTCCTTAAAGTCTGAATGCAAGATAGCATCAGATTTAGATATATAAATGGAGATCCTTTCACAGAACAACCTTCACATTATCCAGTCCTCTTGATAAACTTCCTGAACTCTAGTTGACTTGAAATTCTAGCACTGGTGCACAACATGCTCATACTGATGTTTTCAACATCAGAACATGATGTCAGGACAAATGTTATAACTTCTGTAAATTGACTAAATAACAATATAAAACTGAAATAATATGAAGAATTATAAATGTAGAATGATAAAGAACACAATCAATTATTAACCCAGTTCGGTGCAACTAACCTACTCTGGGGGCTACCAAGTCAAAAAGGAAATCCACTATCAGTAGTATTAATTTTAAGCCTAAACAATCCTAGTTTATAACTTATATCTTAATCCCTACCTAGTGCAACTTCTACCTAGGCACCTCCTAGATATGAGAAATCACCATCTCACTTCCAATCACCGCAGTGATATCTACAACCACAAACCAGTGACTAGAAACTACATCCACAATTCATGTGACTAGAGCTAACAATCCTAATTTCAGGAAATGTCTCAAGAAACCAAAAATAATATTACACTTCAAATACAATAATACTTAGTTAAGACTCTTAACTAAGAATAATACTTGGCTTGCTTAAAAGCCTCATCTAAGAGGAATACTCAACTATTTGCATAAAAGCGTAGAGGAGAACAATATATCTACCATAATGTATTAAAAGATACATAGGGTGACTTACACCACAAAGAACACGAGAGACTCTCAAAACCTAAGACTATTTTTTTCTTCCCCTAATTTTACAAATGTCAAAAGTTCTAATTACATTAGGTTTGGTATTCTCTTTAAATACATCTCTGCAGTCAATGGCTTCAAATTTTGCATCCAGATATTTCTTGATTCACAAGCTGAGTGATGCACCAATTGTGTCGCCAAATCTCCTTAAATCTTGGAACAAACAATACAAAGTTTCCTAAATTGTCTCAAGGCCCAATTTAATAAATAATGTACAACTGGTGATATAAAAGTTGTTCTAAAACAAATCCTTTTGACCTGCGAAACTTACTGAAATATATCCAAAGTAAATATAACAGAGTCGAATCAAATTTGTCAAGATTTAAAATCAGTAGCGCAAGCCTGTTGCATAACAGACCAAGATGTAAGGACATCTTGTTTGACATCTGATCAAAACCAGGATTTAGCAAAAGTTCCCGATCCCAAAAGCATGGTACTAACAAGTATGTTAGCCCAAGAGGACGACAATGGTGTCGAAAGAGTCATTTACTACTTTAGTCGAATTATGAATGACACCAAGAGTAGATAAAAATTGGCTTAAATTCGCCTAAGCAATAGTCTAATTCCATACCATTTAAATTAGTATACAGACATGATGTGGTATTTCTATTGGAGATACATTTATAATTGGTGAGGATTCAAAGGCAATCAGAAATTTCAACTGAGTATTATTGGGAAATTATGTTCGATACAGTGGCTGATGTCGATAAAGAAAGGTTAGTTACGCTCGATGTTTTAGTCTGACAGAAGAAACAAATAGCCAGAGTGTACAATAAAAAGTAAAAATAAAAAAATTTGTACCAGGAGATGTAGTGTGAAAAGTTATACTGCCTATGAATAAGAAGGATTGAACCCTGAGAAAATGGTCCCCAAAAAAGAAAGGATAATATCAAGTTATGTGTAGGCATTTACTAATAACACATACGAAGTTGAAGAACTTACTTCTGAAGGGTGAATCCATATTTCAAGAAATTAAGATCAAAGTACATACTCAAATATTAAAAGGCCTAAGGAATATTACCTGAATGTTAAGGGTGCCACAAGTGGCGTAATAAAAAAATTACAAAACATTGATTGTCTTGAAAATAAAACAAATATCAAAGACAACAAAGAAAAGTCTAAAAGGTAAAATACGCCTTCATCTTCTCATATTGGTCTTTGGCAGCAGCAATTTGATGATCAGCCAAATAATAGTTGAGGTTAAATCTACCAGTTACACATCCAAAGCTCTGACCCATTTGAAGTGTTGAACCTATTAAGGCTACAACGTCAAAAGCTTGTTGAGTGAGGTTGGACACATTGGCTTTAAGAGTCTTATCTTCTTTCACTTTTGCATGCAATTCTTTAATTTGTTGTTTCTCTTTCAAAATATCTGCATCGTGAGATGCAGACTGTAACTCTTCTTGCTCGAGGGATTTTTCCAACTTCTCAACCTTGGCCAAAGATGTGTTAACCAACTTCCACTCTTGTGATATAATTTGTTGGTTGGGTTCCATTTTTGTTCCTGTGCCACTTTTCCTTGCAATATCAGCAAAGACCTGCTCGAAGAAAGAAGTGAGCTCCACTAAAAAACTAACAATGGTTGGAGAATCGATCAGAAGATCTACATTTTTAACAGATCTTTGATAGTGTAGAATGCAAGGGGGATCTTTTCCAACATCTCGAAGGGATCCCCACTGAAAAAAATTTCTTTGAGTTGATGAAAAACTTCTTCCAGAGTGTTGATTGACAAGGCTCCACAAGAAAATGTTGAGGAGCTTGAACATTTTTCAGTTGAATTTCCCCTGGTGCTCATCATAATCTTCAAGTATTCAAAAGGTTTTGATTGTTTGAGTGCGACTAGATCTTCTGGGGATATGGTGGGTTCAGCAGTCGAGGGGGGCTTAGTAGATGAAGTAGTACCAAAAGGAGTGTAACCCTCCGACTGGTTTTGCAGAGTGGTAGTAGAGTTCTTCAAAACATCTTGGTCGATGGGGTCTTCATCAGCTTTATTGTTATCACCATTACCATTAGCAGCCTTTTCCTTGACGGCTTGATCTTTTAATGGAAGCCATGTCACTCCGTGCTTTAGTAGTATCATGTTAGGGTTGTTTACCAGGAGGTATATTGTGATTGTCTGTGTCATTATTAAGATGTTAGCTTTCCGTAAAATAGTCTAGTTTTCTGCTCTCAGTGGAAGAATAAGAAGCTTTCAACTTCAGAGATTGAAGGTAACTTTGAACTTTTGAAGGTTGATTTTTGTCATCTGGATGAAAAATTGAGGAGAAATGGTTATTGCAGACATGGATAACTTAGTGGTTGTTGAAATTGCTACAAATTTCAAGAATATTCTAAATATAATATGTATGGTAATGGTAGAATACCCTAGAAACTATAGTGTGTATGAGTATGGTAGAATAATCTAGAACTATAACTGTATGTAAAAGATAGAAGAACTTAGAACTATCATGATACTAACATATCATGAAAACTCTAGAAAAATCTAACGTAATGTAGAAACATTTACCACCATTGAGAGGTTGGTGACTTGAGCCTATAAATAGGCATTTGGTATCTTGTAATGCATTATCCAAGAAATCAATGACATAACCTTCTTTTTAAACAACTCTCTAAAACTATCTTCTATCAACTATCAACTTCACCACTACTAACAGTGGCATCAGAGCTACATTCAGTCATACATTAGGCGTAGTTAAATTAATACGTATCATTTCAAATTCCTCCCAACTACTTCAAAAATTTCCCTTGTACTATTAAGCCAGTTCAATATTTGTCTAAGATATAGATAACACCACTCAATCATCAACTATTTCTGTTCCTATTTTCAATGGTGAAAATTTTGATTTTTGGCGTGTTAAAATGGAAACATTTTTTTCTTCTCAAGATTTATGGGACATAGTAGAAGAAGGATTCATTGTTCCCGCAGATACTTCAGCTCTTAATACAGCTCAAGAAAAAGAGTTAAAGAAAAATAAACAGAAAAATTCAAAGACATTGTTCACCTTGCAACAAGCGGTAATTAATACAATTTCCCAAGAATTATGGGAGATAAGACTGCCAAAGAAGCATGGAACACATTGCAGGAGGAGTTTTAAGGAAGCGTTAAGGTACGTGCTGTCAAACTTCAATCTCTAATAAGAGATTTTGAACTATTGAAGATGAAGGAGTCTGAGACAGTTAAAGATTACTATTCTAAAGTTAAAGAAATAGTTAATCAAATGAGAGCTTTTAGGGAAGACATTCTTGACAAGAAAATTGTTGAGAAAATTCTAATTACTATGCCCCAAAAGTTTGACCCAATAGTGACAACGATTAAAGAAACCAAAGATCTGTCCACTCTATCATTGGCAAAACTTATGGGCTCTCTTGAAGCATATGAGCAAATATTGTATAGGCATAAAGAAGATACACTTGAAAATGTCTTCCATTCAAAGCTCAAATTTCATCCCCGAAACAAAGAAAATGGAGGAAAGAAAAATTATGGAGAAACTTCAAGAATAAGAGAAGGTTCTAGGAATTTCCTTAAGATCAAAAGAGATAAAAATCCTCCATGAATTATATGAAAAAGATTGGGCCACTGAGAGAAAAAATATTGGTTCCATAATATGCCACAATGCAACCATTGCATGAAGTTTGGGCACGTAGAGAAAAATTGTCGCAACTGAAATAACGCGGCCGTAACCTGTCATCTGGATGTAATGAAACATCAATGAAGTCGCCACCGAATGTCTTTTATCCCGCCGAAAGGGAAAGGTAAACATCGAGAAAATCTGAAAAGGGAGAAATCACGGTCTTTCGATCGAGAAATCGGGTAAGGGAGTCTGTTACGCGAGGGGAAGGTATTAGCACCCCACACGCCCGTAGTATTCTACGGTATTCACTCTTGTTGTCTAATCTAATGGGTGTGGTCAAATCCTATGTCTATGGCTTAAAACTGAAAAAGGGAATGCATGCGAAAGAAATAAAATAATGTAGGGAAAATAAAAGTTGTGCTCGGTTGGGCCCTACCCCTTTGCCTACGTATCCCTTTTAAGGAATCAGAGCAGCCGTAGTTCGGCTTACATATTTTGGTTGGTTTGTGTTTTTTTAGTTAAGACAAACAAAGACAGTCAAGATGGAAAAACATCAAGTAAAACAACAAACAAATGAGATGGTAAAACATCGGTTAAATAATAACAAAGTAACATGTCAAAGATGGCGAAACATCAAATGATAAAACGGATGACAAAACATCACACCTAACAATGATATTGAGAATAAAAGTAGGATAACAAACATGTGTGATGGAGAAACATAGGCTTCAAACAAATGTGCGATGGCGAAACATCGGCTAAAAGATAACAAGATATCATGGCAAAGATGGCAACACATCAATAAAACAGATGACGAAACATCACACCTAACAATGATATTGAGAATCAAAGTAGGATAACAAACATGTGCGATGGCGAAACATCGGCTTCAACCAAATGTGCGATGGCGAAACATCGGCTAAAAGATAATAAGATATCATGGCAAAGATGGCGAAACATCAATAAAATGTATGACAAAACATCACACCTAACCATGATATTAAGAATCAAAGCAGGATAACAAACATGTGCAATGGAGAAACATCGACTTCAAACAAATGTGCGATGGCGAAACATCGGCTAAACCAGGTTTAAAAACAAAACTAAGAGGCGCACAAACAAATAAGATTGATTTGTATCTTTTACCTTGAAGAAGGGTTTGAGTTTATTAGAGGTGTTTTATGATTTTCCAAGAAAACAATTTTTGTTTTAAGATGCAGAATACAAAGGAAAAGAAAACAACTAGGGGAAACTATCCTAATCTCTAGCCCTAATGTTATCAAATAATGGTTGACCCTAAGGTTGAGGATAAAGGAAAACCCTACCCTATGTTAGCATGCTAAAGGAAGTTGCTCCTTTCTATCCCAGGGATGGTAAAATTTTTTGGAGTAACTCTTGCGGATAATCTTCAATACCTCTTCCAACTATTGTCTAGAGGTGTCTTCAAATGTAGCTTCCTTGGGTGCCTCCATCTGGAGGCTCTGTCATTTTCTCTTTACCCCGAGCCTTAACAGTTGACTCAGTAGCAGTAACTGTAACAGGTGTAGCAACAGTCTTTGGAGAGATTTCCAGAGAGAAAACCCTTCCGCTACTAGTAATTTTGTTGGTCCCTGCAATATTGTCAATGTTGGGATCAACACTTTCAATAACTTCATCTTCATCAATTGATAACTCTTGTTTAACGCCATGGTAGTAGATGTCAGATCCATAATTACATGAGATAGCTTTGTCCGAAGAATATGGGATGGGTCCAGGTGTAGTGATGATTAAAGGAGCAGCTTTCAGATTTGCAGTAATCCTTACAGGACCTTTGGAGATGATCTTGACAGGATGGATAGAAATTACAGATAAGTCTTGACACAAATTCCCAGCAGACAGAACCTTCTATATCAGAATTATATGATTGTCCATCAAGCATTGGATTCCTTCCTTCAGTAACTTACAATCGTTGGGTTGGGTTGTGTAGCAGTAACATTTTTTAACACAGCCTGGAAATAAACCGGCTTGCAGTAGATTCATCTTGATTATTAGTAGAGGAGTCACCAATTCACTTATAGCAACAACATAAAGAACATCGTCAATTGAACTTATGCCTTTGCATTCTTCGGCATAGGCACAATAATCACATTTGGAGTCTCTAGAGAATCAAACTCAATTTCGTTGTTGTCAATCATATCCTGAATTTTGTTTTTCAGGATCCAGCAGTTATTGGTGTCATTCCTAGGACTATTAGAATGATAGGTGCATCTCGCATTCTGATCATACTTAGGAGAGGAGGTGTTAGGATTCCGAGGAGGATTCCTTAGCGTAATCCGTTTCGCTTTTAGAAAATGTTGTAACGCTTGTGACAATGGCATATTAATTTTGGTAAACCACCTCCCCGGAGCATATGGCCTACGCTTATTGCCCTGTTGGTGTTATTGTTGAACAGGTGTAGGGTTAGAAACTAATACCGCTCTCACAGACTGATTGCGGTCATTTTTACCACGACCCTTCTGGCCTTAAACATCATTAGTTTCTATTTTATTATTGAACGTCTTCTTTACAACACTCGAAGATGCAACTACTTGAATTTTTCCACTCTTGATACCATTTTCAACATGCTCTCCAGTTAGAATCAGCTCAGTAAAACCAGATGAGGAGCTTCCAATCAAATGGTTAAAGAATGTACTTGTTAGAGTACCCATGAACATATCAACTAGCTCCCGGTCGGACAAGGGAGGTTGCACCCCTCCAAATAAGTCTCTTCATTTCTAGGCATATTCCTTGAATTCTTCATTCGAACCCATAGTCATGTTTTGTAATTGCACGCGAGTCGGTGCGAAGTCAGCATTGTATTGATACTGCTTGTAAAAAGTAGCAGTAAAATATTCCCAAGTATGAATGTTAGTTCCCTCCAGCTGATAGAACCACTCGAGTTGTGTACCCGATAAACTTTCCTGAGAGAAATGCACCCATAACTTTTTGTTAGCAGTATGGGGTTGGATCTTCCAAACATAAGATCGCAGATGAAATTTCATGCAAGACACACCATCACATTTAGCAAAAATAGGGACTTTGAACTTGTGAGGGATAACCACCCCTGGAATAAGACCCAGCTCTTTGAAATCCAATCCAGGAACTTTCTGGATTTCCATAGCCTTAAGACGGTCTTCTAGCTGCTTGTATCTGTCATTGGTAGGAGGATACTGTTCATCAGAATAGTCTTCGTCATCATGCATCTTACCAGAACTAAGGTTGCTTCCACCTTCATACCTGAAACTTCTACCATCCTCCTCTTGGTTTTCATCTTCATCATAGGTGTTATCAGTAGTTTGAACTAGTTTAGCAGGACCTTTGAATCTTCTTCCCATGTTGAGAACAAAAATTGGTTTCCGAGTCTTCTTCTTTTTGGCGATGGGCACCATCATATCTTTCTGTCCTTGAGCAAGATTCAGCAGGGTCTCTTGGAATTGGGCATTATGAGGTTAGAGTTCATTAACAGTTTGTTCAAGAGCCATCTTTTACCGAAATAAACAGGAAGAAGATGAGAAAATATGTATGTGAAAACCTGTTATATAATGATGCATGATATGTAGATGCAATGTTTTCAAGGATCATTGCAAGATTTAAATTTGTTTAAACCAAAGGAAACAAAAGAAACTTTTAGTAACAAGTTTAAATTACAATTGCTTTTAATAAAAAGATATACAAAATAGAAAAACATAAATTCAAGTCTCCCATGGACGCCTCCTCTTTGTGTTGACATATGCGTTAAGGCTTTGTTCTTCGTGGAGTCGTTTTGTTAGCTCCAACCCTTTCTTCTCACTAGCATAGAAATGAGTTTCAAAGGTATCTCTTTCTTCTTTCAGTTGAATCCAAGACTTATGTAGCTCTTCAAGCTCAGTAGGCATATCTGGATGAAAAATGGTATGAGGAACATCCCCTTCAACAATAGGCTCTACGATCACTGGTAAGATAGCAGGATATGGAATTTAAGATTTTGAGCACGAGACCACACCCATCTGAAGTAAGGCTCTAGAGGAATTGATTTCATGTCTCGCAAAGTCTTGCTATCAATCTTGTTGACCATGGCCCAAGCATATATAAACCTTTGATGGTAATTCTGAGGATCATTCTCATAGTCAAACACAATACCCTGGATGAGCATATCATGAGGACCGTCTCTTCGAGCATAATCGAACTGACGTAGAGCTAGAGAATGGTTTTAAGGAATGCCCCCTCTTATACCAAGGAGAGGTACATTGGGAAATTCCCCACAGTGGTCAATAATAGTGACAACTGCCTGAGATCAAGAACACCAATGGATATCGTCATGAGTGAGCGACATCAACCTTTGAGACCACCTCAAACCTTGTTAGTTTTTTATCATTGATCGGGGTAGGTGCGAAATAAACCACTTGGACAGTAAAGGTATGGAACACATAAGAGTTCCTCGCTTCTTCATAGTACGAGTGTGGAGGGAATAAAGAATATCTCCGAGAAAATTAGGTACCAGATTATGGGTGAGAAATATTTTGATTGCATTCATCTATAAATAGTACCAAACCGTAGATCAGCAAGGCAAAATTATCCTTAAAAGCACGAAGATTCATGGAATCTAAAAATCCCTGAGCCTTCTCTATAAAAAATTTAGGAGAGAAACCCTTGACTTCGTTCCTTGTTTCCCAATTGGATACGATGTCTGGTCGTTTCAGATGTAGGGCTACTACAACGTCTTTAGGTTTCAGAACTTTCTCTAGACTGGTGAAAGGTATTTGATCAAGAGTAGGAACTTCGAGCAACTTATAGAATTCTTCCATTGTGGACACCAACTGATAATATGGGAAGGTAAAACAATGATGCTTCAGATTAAAAAACTGGAAAAGAACGCTCATTGTGTCTTCCTGAAAACAAGTAGCAACCAGACTGAGTAGACGACCATGTCTTTTGGTGAACTGAGATTTGTCGGGAACCTTTGAAACTAATTCCTTAAGATGAGAAGGTATCCTTATGAACTTGATCCAGATGGTATTCCTACGAATGAAATCCATGAACCTGCAACACAAAACAAAGACAAATCCCCTAGATCCTTGAAATGGTTAGTCATGATATGATGTTATGATGTTATGATGTCATGATAACATGTTCAAATAGATAATCAAACACAAGCAAAGCACACAAGGCCTTTGGTTCTGGCTTTCTTGTGGTTCATAGGTAAGTACCCTCTTTAAGTTTAGTTGGCTAAATATGTCCTAGAGAAGTAACTAGGTTCTAGGGATCTCAATGTCACTGATCTTTCCCACAAGTTTCGTCTAGCCCGAAAATTGACTTGCAACCAAACAAATCTTGAGAGTCGAATCTGAATGAGTGTAGTATCGAGTATCAACCAGCTTCGGACTGCACCAAAGACGGCTATCTCACTACATTCTAATGGCTAATTTGGGTCAACTAAGGTTTTAAGGTCAATTAGTGCTTATGACACCACGCGGCAGCCTAGAATGCTCCTCGACTGACTCGAGGAATACCAGTATAAACCAATATGTCGCACTAATATAGCCATCACCTCAACCATATCGGTATACGCCATATAGTTTTCATGATCTATTGCTACTTACCTAAAATGTTCCCCAGATCCGAGTATAGGATATTTGCAATAAATAGAACCCAAACACCCTTTAAAATAAATCAGACAAATCAAACAAGAAAACATTTAAAATAAGTCTAACTCTAAGGTAACCCCACTTTTAGTTTTACGCAGCATTGTCGCCATTTCTGTAATACGATGGGAGAACTGACTTCTTTTTGCATTTTATCACTAATTTTTCGAATTGCAAGAGTCTCCATCGACTTTTCTTTTATCCAATAAGGAAATGGTGAAAAGAACATGAAAGGCCTTCGAGATTGTTTTGAGTTCGGGGGGTAGGTTATGAAAAGGGAAAGTGTTAGCACTCTTTTCATCCGTAGTTATATACGGGCTCTTAATCTCTTAGCTCACTTTGTTTTTAAATGCTTTTGTGTTGTGTTTAAAAATATTTTGAAAATGCCGAAGTGCAGAAACTTTGTAATGATTCTCGTATTAGTTGAGAATGCGTACTAAGTGTTTGTTTTTGAAAATATTTCAGAAAAAGTGTTTTGTGTGAAAAAGATGTTTTGAAAAGTATGAGCAAGCGATTACGAGATATCTACCTACTCAAAGATCTTTCGTGTTATTTTCCTCCTCCTTAGATAGTGTTTTCCTACCAATAGTTAGTAGGAAGCCCTATCGTTGGAAATGAAGGGACATGTGTGGGTCATCGTACAGTCATAAAGGCAACTCGTAGGGCACTTTAGCAATTTTATCGTAAGGGACTAAGATCATTTACTGAAGGCAGCATCGAAGGGTTATCGAGGGACTACGATCTTTTAATAGAGGGACAATGCTAATGCGTCCCCACGTTCGAGGGACATGACTGTTTATTCGAAGGCAACGAGTGGCGTTATCCTAGAGGTGAGTGTGTGAATAATGTATTGAATTAAGTTATTTAATCTTGATTAGGGTTATCTAACGGTTGATTTTAGATCTTGCCATACTTTCCCTAGTTACTAGCAGTAATATGGAAAGCAGTAAAGTAGAAATTAAATATCCTACTCTATTATAAAGCTTCGGGGAAGGGGGTACAAAACCACAAAAAATGGGGAAAGAAAGAAAGAAAAAACCCTAATTTAAGCTATTACATTATGTAGCAATTACATCATAGGAAAAACTAATGAAAAATAATAAAGCGCGCGAAATAGTAAAATAAGAGGAAAATGGTTTGATGAAAAATAGTTGATGATTAAACCTAAACATAATTGATTTTAATTGAAAAAATAACTGATTAAGTGATTAAATTAAATAAAACCTAAAGGCTAGGTTGATTTTAATTAATCAAAAAAGTTAGGAAACTAATTAATCGAAACTAACTATCCTAATTAACAAAATAAACAATAAATTTAATTTATGAGAAAGAAAACTAAACCTAATTTGTTTTAATGTTGATTAAAAAAATAATTAGGGTTTATTAAAGAAAATTAGGGTTAAGGTAAAAAGAAAATAAGGTTAGTAGAAGTTGGAGAAAAAAAGAATGTTAGGGGTGTGTGTTGAACCCACACCCCTTGCTTTAATAGCGTGCATGCCTACTGTTGTACCCCAAAATTTGTCCTCCCATATTCCTCAAGATTTCTCAAAGGTTGCACAGTCAAATCACCTCCTAAGGCAGTCAAGTCAAAATTAGGGTTTTGTGTTGCATCAAGGTCCTTACATCCAAATGACCTCAAGTGCTCCTTAATGTCCTAACTTATGCTCAAATTCAGGTTCGGCTCAAGAGTCAATTCTTTAAAGAAGGTATCCGACTGTGTGAGTTTTCTCGAAGAAATATGGTGAAAAAGTGTGCTGAAAGTGCAGTTTTTACGCGCTAAAAAATTCATAACTTGAAGATCGTGACTCGTTTTGAACCCATTCCGGTGGCCAAAATTCCGTCTTGACATTATCTATGTTTTCATATCTCACGACTGGAAGCCAATTTCGATCAGAAGGTCTTCAAAAATGTGGATTTATCAAGTATTTTCGTACAGAAAATTTGTGACAGAAGTTTATTTGCGTCATGTTCAGAAAATCATAACTTGGTCGATTTTCATCGTATCGAGCTGGTTCCGGCGCCAAAATTTCACAAATTGAGTTGGCTACATTTTCACAGGAGGTATCGAGTTCGAATGGTGTTCAAAAGGCCTTCATTGTTTGCTCAGAGTGTGTGACACGCCGAAAATCCTGAATGCTGAATATTATTTCATCTGGGCCGAAACTTCGAAAATTCATAACTCGGTCAATTTTTATTGGATTGGACTCATATTTTTACACAAGGTCACTGACTCATAGATCTACAACTTTGCTTCAAAAGTCGAGACCAAATTATGCACCGATCAATACCAGTTTTTTATTGAAGAACGTGTCAGAGTCGACACTGGAGCCCAAAATAAGTTTGTCTGAGCTGAAACTTCAAAAATTCATAACTAATTCACCGTTTATCCGATTGAGCCGATTTTCGGACAGGAGTTAGTTATTGATGTCGGCTACATTTTGTTTTCACATTTCAACTTCAAAAATTTCACTTAAGTCCCTGCGATTTAGCTTGGAAAGTGACGAACTCAAGTAAACATTGGAGGCCCAATTGCACATTCAAAGCCCATTTTCTTTACCCTAATTTCCATTATATAATCACCTTCTTTTCACACAAACCAGGGAGGAGAAAGAGAGAAAAAAAACCTTGCCACAACACTGTTAGAATATCAAATTCTTTCAAGAACCCTAAAACCTTGAAATCCTTATTACAAATCTCTCTCTCACTACAAACAAGCCATCACAGTTACAAACCAACACCTCACTACTTCTTCAGTAAGGGTAAGGCTGGCTTGATCTCCATGATCCAAAAGGCATAAAAGCATTCATGTCACTAATTTTCCAGTAAGGGTAAGATTGATTTGATCTCCATGATCAAAAGGGTATAATCATTCATACATGCCATATTGTGCCTAAACATTAAATTTCTTCATATATTGGCTTTATTTGCATTTTATGATTTTATTTAATGTGTTCATGAGATTCAACACTGTAGATTTAGACAGGATCCCATGCAGGTTCATTAAGGAACGTTGAGGCCAAAACACAAATGGCCAAAAGCCAAAAGCCAAATGGCCAAAGTAGAACAACTTATGCATGACACCAATACATGGCGAGACAGACATCCTGAGAAGATTAAGGAACGTTGAGGCCAGAACACAAATGGCCAACGGCCAGAACACAAATGGCCAACAGCCAGAACACAAATGGCCATGAAACCCAATCCAATGGCCAAAGAATGCAGACCGCGGTACTCAGGAGTCAATGAACACACACGTGATGCCAGAAAGTCAAACAAGATTTTTTGTCTAATGGGCCAGAATACTTCAAAAAACCTCCCCTTGGGCCTGAAACCCCCATTGGTTTGCATCCTTTTTAATTTTATTTTCTTTTCTTTTCTAATTCTTTTTTAATTGTTTTAATTATTTTTTTTTACCATAAAATAATTTTCTATAATAAAAACAGAAAAATCAAAAAATACAAATATATTTAATTTCTTCACTAATTAATTTTTGTAAATAAACTCTAACAATTAACTTAGTTAATCTAGGTTTTAATTTTAACACTTTTTCTTAATAAATAAAAAATATGTAGAATTAGGTTTTGACATTTTCATCTTTTTCTTAAATAAATTATTAATCATCATTATTTATCATTATTATTAATTATCATTAATTTTGTAAATAAACATGTAAATAAATTAATTAACTAGTAAATTAGGTTAACTTTAATATTTTCATTAATAATTAAAATAATCTAGATTTAGGGTTTCCTTTTAATTCTTTTTCTTTATTTTTCATAAATACAAAAAACATAAAAAAACACTTTCTTTTCTTTCTTTAAATAATTATTAGGCTTTAATTTAATTTAATTTCAAGCAAAGGGTCAAAACCCTCGGACGTCCTAATTTTAATTCTTTTCGCGCATTATTTTCTTATCAATTATTATGTAACTGCTTTCCGGATGTAATAGTAATTAGGTTTACCGCATTTATTTACTTTCCGCATCTTTTATCAAAACGGGTCTTTGTATTTTGGCGATGTATAGACCCGCGCCTTGTAATTGCGTAGGATTTTACTTTCCGCATTTAAATTTCCGCACTTTTAAATTATAATTGCATGAAAGAATGTATGGCCTAAATTAAAAACAAGCGTAGATCACCATGATACATGTACAAGATAATTGCTAAACATGAAAACAACACACCAATTCACACACCACTCTTAGGGTACGCCTCACTGTTGCCTTGCCTTCAAAACGTGGTCGTCGAGTATAGGACGTTTTAGTAAGTCCTTATGTCCATGACATGATCCAGTTGCCTCGAAATGGTTGCCTCAAATTAAAAAGGATCAATGGCATAAGGGTAGCTTCTAAGGTGTCCTATTGTTGCTCTGGTGACCACACTGTCCCTACAAACGAATTGACCCGAACACCTCCAACGGTGGTGCTACCTACCTCTCAATGGTGGGATGGCACTACCTTAAGGACATTTACACAGCCTAATTCCTTAGGGTAGGTAGATGACTCATAGATACTTGCTCTAAAAAACAAATCAAAACTCTTTTCACACCGACACTTTCAAAAAAGCTTTCAAAACAATTTTTCAAACACTCTTGAGGACTGATACAAGAGTCGATCTGAAATCTTTAAAACGAAACTTTTTCAAACTCACTCACAATTGAAAAGCAAACACTTTTGAAAACACAATGAGCAAGTATCTAAGAGCCCATGGATAACCATGGATAGAAAGGGTGCTAACACCTTCCCTTTCTATAAATCTACCTCCCGAACCGAGAAACTATCTCATAAGGAATTTTGCTGTGCTTTTGTCCTGTCCATGTTGGAGAAAATAAAAGACGGTGGCGACTCTTGCTTACCGCGACATTTCGCGAACCAGCGTTAAACAGTCAGTTCTGAATCCACCGATCACAGAACTGGCGACTCTGCTGGGGAAACTTTATAAAGTGAGGTGTACCTTAGGATAGCTCAGACTTGTGTTTTCAATTGCTGTGTTTGTTTGCTTTATATTTGTGGGCACTGCATCGGAGTTACATAGATCCTAACCCGAATCTGGGGATACCCTGTTAGGTAGCATAAGCTGTGAGGGACCTGTCCGGCGTAGACCGACATGGGTGAAGCAGTGGCTACGTTGGTGTGGCACCTTGGTCTGTACCGATATCTCTTGTGTTGCAACGAGGAGAATATGGGTCTTCTGAGGAGTCATTAAGCACCAACCGACCTTAGAACCTTAAATGACCCAACTTGGCCAATAGAACAGTAGCAGTATGCTACGCCCATTGAGGCTAAACTCTCGTGATGGTTCTGGCCGCAAGAAAAGATTGCGATGCTGGAGTTATGACCGATTGAGGGTAGTCAGTGATATTGGGATCCTCTAGAACCCGGTTACTTCTGATAGTACAGGTCTTAACCAACAAACTGAAAGAGGGTAATACCTAGACCCCATGCTGGCCTAAACTCTAAGGGCTTCTCTTGTGTGACTTGTGTGCCTTCCAACTTGACTATTTGCATGTTTGTTATCTGACACTTGAGTTTCTTGCAGGTTTTGTTTACAGTCCTTAATTGGGACTCATAATAGGATTTGCCTACATTACCCCATGCATAGCATAACATCATACCATTGCATACATCCCGCATAAGGACTAATCCGTTTCAAGGATCTCAAGGGCTTGTGATGCAGGTCATGATGAATCAGAATGTCTAGCAAGGGGCAAAGGGGATTTATTTTCCTCTAGCCAGGTTGATGATCTGAGTCAGAGGCTATGACCCACTTGACATGGTGAGCCTTGAATCTTGAAGAAGGTTCCCCTAACCAAGGTTGTTTGGAAATCAAAACCAGACATGATGACTAAAGTCAGGGGCTATGACCCACTAGATATGGTGAGCCTTGACCCTTGAAGAAGGACTCTCAACAACATGAAGTTCCTTCAATCAAGCTACCGGATTCAAATTCTAACAATTTTTCTTGTCTACCCCACGAGATCCTTGAAAACATTACACGCATATCATACATATTGTTGCATTACAGGTACTCTTTTTGACAGGTCATTTACCTTCTTCGCCGTTTATTTCAGCAATGGCTTCCCAACAAGATAACCAGGGTCTTCATGCTCAAGAGACTCAGTTCAGGGAGATCTTTCTAAGCCTATCCAAGGGGCAGGAAGAGTTAAGGACGCTCCTCATGGGGAATCTGGCCAAGAAAAGTCCCGAGGATGACAAGGACGAACGGCTGAAACGCCTACAAGCTGAGGTAGATACAATGAAAACCCAGATGTTGGGGCAAAGGGCTCTCATCCAAGGTTTAGCTCGGGAGCAAGAAGAGTTGAGGACCATGATCAGTCAACTCCACCAAGACAGATCCAACATGAAGCAACCAGTCCGAGTCAGGGACCAGGTCTTTGATCAGCTTCCAAGAGGACAAGAGTCTGGTATGGTGAAGAATGGACCTCTCTAAATTGCTACTACTTCTCAAGCCCAACATCAACCTCGCCCAGAGCAACAAGTTGATCAGAATAAGCCAATCAAGTCCAAGAGGCAATTCACCCAGCTTAACATGTCGCTGTTTCAAGCTCTACAACACCTGTTGAGGTTGAATCTGGTTACACTAAGGGCTCCTCCCCGGAACCCCAACATCTCTGCTCCTAACTATCATCCCAACAAAAGATGTGCATACCACTCTGATAGTCCTGGACATGACACTGCCGACTGCTGGGCTCTGAAGAATAAGGTCCAGGACCTGATTAATGAAGGAGTAGTGGATTTCACCCAAGTGGGTTAGGCTGAGTGCTTCTACCATCCCTACAGGATTCACCATTTGAAGTAACAAGCTCTGAAATGAGAAGACTTTTTGTCTATTAGAATTTTCGTTGTAATTTTCTTTTGATTGTTCAAACATTTACTCATGTTAAACGTTGTTATTTCATTAATGCATCGCATATGTCTGTTTTGAATCAATATATTCGCATTCGCTATATTCAAACTGCTTTCATTTTTTGATGTCAACTCTCAATTAATAATTCTAAGCCTCTTGAGGGAGGATGACGAAAACGATACCATAATCTACAGTATGCTTTTGAACAGACCCCACTGATGAGGTACATGCATTGTTTCAATTCCTAAACACTGGAGTTATAAGGAAGATAATCCCTCGTCAACCCCTCTGAGCCAAAGAAGTTGGAGTTTTTTCTTTTTCGAAATTAAAACCCTTAATCATAACCTGGGGCAGGGTAGTTCTCTCAGTTGATCCAGGTGCACGATGAATGGCATCAAAGGAATCCTTACAAAACAAAAAAGACAGTGATGGTTCCGAACAATCATAAAGACAGGCAGTCATTACCAACACAAAAAAAACTAAAGCCCAATAAGTCAAAAAACTATGAAGGAGACTTACAAAACTGGGGCATCCCGCTGACTGTAAATACAAAAAGAAACAGTTCAGGCAAAAAACAGGGATAACAAAATCAAAAAAAAGAAGGAGGTCTTACAAACCTTCGACAAAAAATGACTGCCTATTCAAAATAAATTGTCAACATCCGAACCATCACTGGAATATCAAAGCAAAGACTCAACAAGGTCTAACGCACGATTAGCTGAGTTTAGGATTGAAGAACATCACGAAGAACGGGTGGGTACAAATAAAGTTTGAGCCTTTATCCTTTGTTTCTTAAACCGTGAACCAGGCCACGTTACAACCCTAAAAAGTCCTAGCTGAAGCATGGGTTAGTTCGAAAGCATACTGTTACGAAAGGTATCCTAACTCCTCAAGGCTTGCGGTAAAATAACGAGTTGACATCACATTTTACAAAATTTGCTTGTTTTACTAAAAGATGCATTTTCAAAAACTTCGAAACAGACGTAAGCTTTGCATTTTTAACATAACTTTGTTTGCATATGACTTTTTTTGTTTGAACAGCATAAGAGTTCGTACGATGAATGTCTAATGGACAAAAGCTCTTCCAACCAAGGGGCAGACATGATCATGGTCCATCACCTGGGGCAGTTAAGTCAAGATTCAGAGAATCTCTCAAAATGCCAAATAGCCTGGGACAAATCTCCGCCTGAGTCACTTGGGGAATTGGACATGAATTCCAGCAACGAATCGTGCAGGTTCAAAGATCTTCGGACGGTATGGCAGCACAACAACAAGGGCACCTCCCTACATTATGAGAATGTGAACATAGTCGAAAAAATACTACGCAAAATCAAAGACCCGCTAGGTTGACACACCTAGGCAAAAATAAGGGCTTCCCGGCGAACCAAAAGGGTTCGGGCAAAAGTAAGGGATGAAATGAAAAATCTGTACACCCGGCAAGTCGAAAACCTGAAAAGGCGGCTTGGGCAAAAATGGGTATCCCGGTGGGCTGAAAACCCGAAAGGGCGGTCCAGGCAAAAGTTAGGGATCAAAAGCGTACGACTATGTCCCGGCATCTCGTCACTTGCCTACCAAAGGAAGATTTGTCAATCGGAAGTCATCAAGCACTTCCACAAGGTATCTTCTCCCCTCACCTCAGAAACAGGGGCAATAATGAGTTGTCCAAGCGATCCAGTTATGCTGTCAACCAAAGTACCAAGGAAAGGTCAATCAAAAGATGATTACCATCTACCTTTACAAGTTCCAGATCAACACCGGTAACAAGCCAGGAAAATTCTGTGGACGACTGATCGTGGGTTAATATCCGAAACCAGACAGGACAGTTATCTACTTGATCATCATGAAGCAACCCTACACCGGTTCCTCCTCAACTTCAGATGTAGTTTTACACTGACTCATCCTCAGGCAACCCTACACCGGTTCCTTCTCAATTTCAGACGAAGTCTCACACGGACCTATTATCACAAAGTAACCTTATCCCGGTTCCTCCATAAGTCTTACACGGACTTATCTCAAGATGACCTTACCCCGGTTCATCCAAAAGTTTTACATGAACGTACCCTACAGTAACCTTACCCCGGTTCCTCCAGAAGTCTTACACGGACTTATCTCGAGATGACCTTACCCCGGTTCATCCAGAAGTTTTACACGAACTTATCCTGAAGCAACCCTACACAGGTTCTCTTTTTCCAAAGATGCAGTTTTACACGGACTCATCATCAAGGTAACCCCACACAGGTTCCCTCCTCAAACTCTAGACGTAGTTTTACACGGACTCGTCATCAAGAAACCCTACACAGGTTCTCTCTTTCCAGACGTAGTTTTACACGGACTCGTCATCAAGAAACCCTACACAGGTTCTCTCTTTCCAAAGATGAAGTTTTACACGGACTCGTCACCCAGAAACCCTACACAAGCTCTCTATTTTCAAGGATGCAGTTTTACACGGACTCGTCATCAGTAAACCCTACACAGGTTTCCTTCTCAGCTCTAGATGCAGTCTTATACGAACTCATTATCAGTAAACCCTACACAGGTTTCCTCCATCCAAAGATGCAGTTTTACATAAGCTCATCATCAGGCAACCCTACACAAACTCCCCCAAAACAATTGGTCTCCCGTCAACCCTACAAGGCACAGTATCTCCAGCAAATCAGCGATACTCTCCCCAAGCAGAGTTAGCCTATCCTGTCAGCCTTAAGGAAGTTGGGTATCCCCAGCAGATCTCAACATTCCTCAGCGGAGTATACAAACATTCTTAACAAGCATCCCCGGCAGTCTTGATCTAAGATTGTTCCCCGGCGGTATACAGACATTCAGTGGAGCCACCTCCCCGGTACATCTCAAAAAAATTTGCCCAGGAGAGTCCAGTCAAAAAGTTTCCCCAGGAAAGTGGAATCCATATCCCCAGCAGGTCTTAAAGCTTATCCCCAGTAGATTCTGGAAGCTTATCACCTGCAGAACACAAACGCATCTCCCGGCTTTATTCAAAGGTTATTTCCCCACCAGGATATAACTGGGTTATCCTCAGCCAAAAACCACGGAAAGATCGTCCCCGGCGAAGTCTTCCTATCCCCCAACGGAGTTCATCAATTCCTTCAACATGACACATCAATGGTATCCCCAGCGGAGTTATCATTAACCTCAGCAAAGTATCTCTTTCTCCCCACAAAGTTCACTCCCCGCAGAGTAATCTATTCGCCAAGTTTATTCCCCGACGGAGTCCTCTTCTCCTACCGGTATTCTTGCAACCATCTCTCCCCAGCGGAAACAAAGCACTATCCTTCAACATCAAGCCCAGGATTTAACTTCCCGGCACTCGTCAAGGATTTATTTTCCTAGACGAAAACACATTCATATACATCACATTTTCATACATCATAGCATGCATATACGCATCATGAACATACAATCTCATTTATTCTGAGAACATCACGCATGGCATACATCATGACATCACATACAACTAACGTTTTGTCTTTTCAGGACAAAGGCCAATACAAAGATGATTACTATCAACTGTCGCAACTAAAGATCCGATTCCTGTATCTCTCCAGGGTGTATCTGTTGACGACTACATTACCAGACTCAATTCATGTATCTTGCCAGGGCACGTCTGAAGAGTTCGAAGATCCGATTCCTGTATCTTGCCAGGGTGTATCTGTTGACGACTAACATTACCAGACTCGATTCCTGTATCCTGCCAGGGCATGTCTGAAGAGTTCGAAGATCCGATTCCTGTATCTTGCCAGGGTGTATCTGTTGACGACTAACATTACCAGACTCGATTCCTGTATCTTGCCAGGGCACGTCTGAAGAGTTCGAATTTCCGATTCCTGTATCTTGCCAGGGTGTATCTGTTGACGACTAATTCCAGACTCGATTCCTGTATCCTTCCAGGGCACATCTGAAGAGTTCGAAGATCCGATTCCTGTATCTCGCCAGGGTGTATCTGTTGACGACTACATTACCAGACTCGATTCCTGTATCTTGCCAGGGCACGTCTGAAGAGTTCGAAGATCCGATTCCTGTATCTTGCCAGGGTGTATCTGTTGACGACTAACATTACCAGACTCGATTCCTGTATCCTGCCAGGGCACGTCTGAAGAGTTCAAAGATCCGATTCCTGTATCTTTCCAGGGTGTATCTGTTGACGACTAACATTACCAGACTCGATTCTTGTATCTTGCCAGGGCACGTCTGAAGAGTTTGAAGATCCGATTCCTGTATCTTGCCAGGGTGTATCTTTTGACGACTAATTCCAGACTCGATTCCTGTATCCTGCCAGGGCACGTCTGAAGAGTTCGAAGATCCGATTCCTGTATCTTGCCAGGGTGTATCTGTTGACGACTATATTCCAGACTCGATTCCTGTATCTTGCCAGAGCACGTCTGAAGAGTTCGAAGATCCGATTCCTGTATCCTGCCAGGGTGTATCTGTTGACGACTGTATTCTTCGGACTCGATTCCTGTATCTTGCCAGGGCACGTCTGAAGAGTTTAAAAGATTTGATTCCTGTATCCAGCCAGGGCACATCTACATAAAGAGTTTAAGGATCAATCCCTGTAACAGGCCAGGTAAGTATCTTTCTTTTTTTCAGGTACACAAGTTCTCGCTAAGGAATCTCTTACGCGATCGACACCTCCAGATGGCATCTATAAGCCCATCCTCCTATCCACCATCTCTCCAAATGGCATCTGTAAGCCCATTCCCGTCATCACATTGCTGATACTTCACTATGTGAGCGCAAATTTCTGGGCACTTTAGTGTTCAATCATCTTCCACCTTTGGATTACGAAAGGCACGCAAGCCAATCTGCATCCTCAGGTCTAAGAAGATTGAACAGGGGCAACTGTTGTACCCCAAAATTTGCCCTCCCATATTCCTCAAGATTTCTCAAAGGTTGCACAGTCAAATCACCTCCTAAGGCAGTCAAGTCAAAATTAGGGTTTTGTGTTGCATCAAGGTCCTCACATCCAAATGACCTCAAGTGCTCCTTAATTTCCTAACTTATGCTCAAATTCAGGTTCGGCTCAAGAGTCAATTCTTTAAAGAAGGTATCCGACTGTGTGAGTTTTCTCGAAGAAATATGGTGAAAAAGTGTGCTGAAAGTGCAGTTTTTACGCGCTAAAAAATTCATAACTTGAAGATCGTGACTCGTTTTGAACCCATTCCGGTGGCCAAAATTCCGTCTTGACATTATCTATGTTTTCATATCTCACGACTGGAAGCCAATTTTGATCAGAAGGTCTTCAAAAATATGGATTTATCAAGTATTTTCGTACAGAAAATTTGTGACAGAAGTTTATTTGCGTCATGTTCAGAAAATCATAACTTGGTCGATTTTCATCGTATCGAGCTGGTTCCGGCGCCAAAATTTCACAAATTGAGTTGGCTACATTTTCACAAGAGGTATCGAGTTCGAATGGTGTTCAAAAGGCCTTCATTTTTTGCTCAGAGTGTGTGACACACCGAAAATCCTGAATGCTGAATATTATTTCATCTGGGCCGAAACTTCGAAAATTCATAACTCAGTCAATTTTTATTGGATTGGACTCATATTTTTACACAAGGTCACTGACTCATAGATCTACAACTTTGCTTCAAAAGTCGAGACCAAATTATGCACCGATCAATACCAGTTTTTTATTGAAGAACGTGTCAGAGTCGACACTGGAGCCCAAAATAAGTTTGTCTGAGCTGAAACTTCAAAAATTCATAACTAATTCACCGTTTATCCGATTGAGCCGATTTTCGGACAGGAGTTAGTTCTTGATGTCGGCTACATTTTGTTTTCACATTTCAACTTCAAAAATTGCACTTAAGTCCCTGCGATTTAGCCTGGAAAGTGACGAACTCAAGTAAACATTGGAGGCCCAATTGCACATTCAAAGCCCATTTTCTTTACCCTAATTTCCATTATATAATCACCTTCTTTTCACACAAACCAGGGAGGAGAAAGAGAGAAAAAAAAACCTTGCCACAACACTGTTAGAATATCAAATTCTTTCAAGAACCCTAAAACCTTGAAATCCATACTACAAATCTCTCTCTCACTACAAACAAGCCATCACAGTTACAAACAAACACCTCACTACTTCTTCAGTAAGGGTAAGGCTGGCTTGATCTCCATGATCCAAAAGGCATAAAAGCATTCATGTCACTAATTTTCCAGTAAGGGTAAGATTGATTTGATCTCCATGATCAAAAGGGTATAATCATTCATACATGCCATATTGTACCTAAACATTAAATTTCTTCATATATTAGCTTTATTTGCATTTTATGATTTTATTTAATGTGTTCATGAGATTCAACACTGCAGATTTAGACAGGATCCCATGCAGGTTCATTAAGGAACGTTGAGGCCAAAACACAAATGGCCAAAAGCCAAAAGCCAAATGGCCAAAGTAGAACAACTTATGCATGACACTAATACATGGCGAGACAGACATCCTGAGAAGATTAAGGAACGTTGAGGCCAGAACACAAATGGCCAACGGCCAGAACACAAATGGCCAACAGCCAGAACACAAATGGCCATGAAACCCAATCCAATGGCCAAAGAATGCAGACCGCGGTACTCAGGAGTCAATGAACACGCACGTGATGCCAGAAAGTCAAACAAGATTTTTTGTCTAATGGGCCAGAATACTTCAAAAAACCTCCCCTTGGGCCTGAAACCCCCCTTGGTTTGCATCCTTTTTAATTTTATTTTCTTTTCTTTTCTAATTCTTTTTTAATTGTTTTAATTGTTTTTTTTTTCACCATAAAATAATTTTCTATAATAAAAACAGAAAAATCAAAAAATACAAATATATTTAATTTCTTCACTAATTAATTTTTGTAAATAAACTCTAACAATTAACTTAGTTAATCTAGGTTTTAATTTTAACACTTTTTCTTAATAAATAAAAAATATGTAGAATTAGGTTTTGACATTTTCATCTTTTTCTTAAATAAATTATTAATCATCATTATTTATCATTATTATTAATTATCATTAATTTTGTAAATAAACATGTAAATAAATTAATTAACTAGTAAATTAGGTTAACTTTAATATTTTCATTAATAATTAAAATAATCTAGATTTAGGGTTTCCTTTTAATTCTTTTTCTTTATTTTTCATAAATACAAAAAACATAAAAAAAACACTTTCTTTTCTTTCTTTAAATAATTATTAGGCTTTAATTTAATTTAATTTCAAACAAAGGGTCAAAACCCTCGGGCGTCCTAATTTTAATTCTTTTCGCGCATTATTTTCTTATCAATTATTATGTAACTGCTTTCCGGATGTAATAGTAATTAGGTTTACCGCATTTATTTACTTTCCGCATCTTTTATCAAAACGGGTCTTTGTATTTTGGCGATGTATAGACACGCGCCTTGTAATAGCGTAGGATTTTACTTTCCGCATTTAAATTTCCGCACTTTTAAATTATAATTGCATGAAAGAATGTATGGCCTAAATTAAAAACAAGCGTAGATCACCATGATACATGTACAAGATAATTGCTAAACATGAAAACAACACACCAATTCACACACCACTCTTAGGGTACGCCTCACTGTTGCCTTGCCTTCAAAACGTGGTCGTCGAGTATAGGACGTTTTAGTAAGTCCTTATGTCCATGACATGATCCAGTTGCCTCGAAATGGTTGCCTCAAATTAAAAAGGATCAATGGCATAAGGGTAGCTTCTAAGGTGTCCTACTGTTGCTCTGGTGACCACACTGTCCTTACAAACGAATTGACCCGAACACCTCCAACGGTGGTGCTACCTACCTCTCAATGGTGGGATGGCACTACCTTAAGGACATTTACACAGCCTAATTCCTTAGGTTAGGTAGATGACTCATAGATACTTGCTCTAAAAAACAAATCAAAACTCTTTTCACACCGACACTTTCAAAAAAGCTTTCAAAACAATTTTTCAAACACTCTTGAGGACTGATACAAGAGTCGATCTGAAATCTTTAAAACGAAACTTTTTCAAACTCACTCACAATTGAAAAGCAAACACTTTTGAAAACACAATGAGCAAGTATCTAAGAGCCCATGGATAACCATGGATAGAAAGGGTGCTAACACCTTCCCTTTCTATAAACCTACCTCCCGAACCGAGAAACTATCTCATAAGGAATTTTGCTGTGCTTTTGTCCTGTCCATGTTGGAGAAAATAAAAGACGGTGGCGACTCTTGCTTACCGCGAAATTTCGCGAACCAGCGTTAAACAGTCAGTTCTGAATCCACCGATCACACCTACCAACTGAGCCAGGCGCTTGGCTTGTGCTAAGATACGCGTTCAACGTGTTTTATCATCAACTTGCAAAACATATGAAATATTAGAGAAAAGGTGCCAAAAGGCTGGATCGAACCCAATACCTTTGAGGCTAATGCCTTATCACACGTGTTTCTGCCACTGGGGTGGCTATTTCATATGTTCCTATAATTAAACAAAACAAATATAATATACAATCAAATGCATTGGCCAGAGAAGCGCCAGAGCCCTAGCTCCGGTCGTCTTCTCCTGCGGCCGGTTTTCTTGAACCTACGAAATTCAAATGATTAATGATCCAAAACATCCTACCGCCCCTAATTTAACCCTCATGAATCCAAATATGGGCTTAGTTTTGGCTAAAAGTCCTTGGATCATGAGTTTTGAAGCAGGTAAAGTCGATCGGAGAAATCATGGTGTTTTGCAGTCTAGCATGCATGGGACCCATGCGATTGCTCTATTTAGCATTATTAGACCTCATGAACACATAGAAAACGTTAGTAAAAATTAGAATGCAGGAAAATAAAAAATAAAAAATTTTAAATATGGATGAAATCTTGATGTTTGCATGAGTGTTTTCTGGCAATTTGGAGCATTGTAAATGATCCAAACTTACCATGGGAGTGAATGGAATTGATTAAAATCACAAGCTTGTGGTGAAAGGTAGTGTGATAAGGGTTTAAGAATTTTAGGGTTCTTTAAATTATTTGGAAATTTTTGACAAATTTGTGGTGCAAGGATTTCGTGTCCTTTGTTCTTGTCTTGATGCCTGAATATATAGAGAATTTTTAGGGCAAAAACAAATGGGCTTGGACCCTTGTGTAATAAGATATAATTTTATCTTATATTATTTTATATTATTAATGAATTAAATAAAAAATAATAAAGATAAATAAAATAAAACAAGTCCAAAGGGTGGATGAGTGAATTCTGAGGTGTATGGAGAGTATAACACACGTTTAGACCTCAAAACATGGCCCAATAGTCCAAAACATCAAGCTTGCTCAATTTGGTCTTCATGCATTTGCTCAAAATTTCCCAACTTCCAATGGTCAGAACTCACTCAATTTTTATCCTTTGAAGGTGATCATGAAGTTTTTGGAAAGCTCAATATGTCCTCTACAACCTCTATGTTGATCATTTTTTCTTATAAATACTTTATCTTGATGTAAGTTGTCTTAACAAAAAGTGTCTTTTTGATGACTTTTGAAATGACCAATAATGTATTGGCTTATATCTCTCAAATGATGCATTTTTTTGGACTTGAGCATAGATATACAAAGTTGTAGAGAATTTAATTCCCTTAAAAATGGGCTTTGGTTGGGGAAAAGCTGTTGAATCATGTGAAAGTTATGCTTGGTCAAAGTTCAGTTGTGTTCTCCTAAGAAAACCCTAATTTGGCAACTTTTGTCTTTTGATGATTTGAGGGCTTTTATTGAGGAATCATGATCAACCCTTGATAAAATGATGCATATGACTTAAAAATGGTTATGTTGACCAAAAATCTTGAGATTTCACTATATGTTTACCATGGTTGACATTTTTACCCAATATAGTTAATTTTCAATCATATGAGCCATTGACTGAGCACACTTGTGATGCAAGACTTGAAGCTTGACATGAGCATTCTTGAACACATATGAGGACCCATGAAAACCACTTGAGACCTTAAGAACCCAATCTTCCTTGTGAAACACCAAACCCTAGTTGTGGATCCATTGCTTAGCAGAAGAGTTTGTCTGATCAGTTCTTGAGCCAACATGAGCAAATGAGGATCCCATGAGAATATCTTGAAGGAAAATGGGAGGGAAAATTTTGGGATACAACAATGATGTTATGATGTTATGATTTCATGATATCATGTTCAAATAGATAATCAAACACAACAAAAACACGCAAAGGCCTTAGGTTTAAGGCTTGCAGGGGGTTTGTAGGTAAGTACCCTCTTAAAGTTTAGTTGGCTCAACCTGTCCAAAAGAAGTAACCAGCTTCTAGGGATCTCAATATCACTGATTTTACCCACAAGCTTCTCCTAGCACGGAAACTGACTTGCCACCAAACAAAACTCGAGAGTCGAATATCAATGAGTGTAGTATCGAGTATCAAGCAACTTCAGACTGCACCAAAACCGACTATCTCACTACCTTCTAATGGCTAAGTTGGGTCAATTAAGGTTTTAAGGTCAGTTAGTGCTTATGACACCACGTAGTAGCCTAGTATGCTCCCTGACTGACTTAAGGGATGCCAGTACAAACCAATATGTCTCACTAATGTAGCCATCACCTCAACCATATCGGTATACACTGTATAATTTCCATGATCTATTTATACTCACCTAAAATGTTTCCTAGATCCGGGTATAAAATCTTTGAAATAAAATCCAAACAACCCTTTAAAAATAAAGCAGACAAATCAAACAAGGAAAACATTTTAAAAGTGATTTATCTCTAAGGTAACTCCACTTTTAGTATTTCCCCAGCAGATCCACCAGTTCTATAACACAGTGGGAGAACTGACTTGGTTTTGCATTTTATCGAAAATGTTACGAATAGAAAGAGTCGCCATCGACTTTTATTTTATCCAATAAGGAATGGGTGAAAAGAATAGGAAAGACCTTCGAGAATTTTCTAAGTTCGGGGGGTAAATTATGAAAATGGAATGTGTTAGCACCCTTTCATCGGTAGTTATCTACGGGCTCATAATCGCTAGCTCAATTTTTTTGAAAATGCTTTTGTGTATTTGATTTGAAAATATTTGGAAAATTCCTAAGTACGACAACTTTGTAATGATTATTGAATAAGTTAAGAATGAATACAAAGTGTTTGTTTTTGAAAATATTTCAGAAGAAAGTGTTTGTGAGAAAATATTTGTTTTAGTGAGCAAGCGATTACGAGCGATCTACCTACTCAAAAGATCTTTCATGTTATTTTCCTCCTCCTTAGATAGTTTTCCCTACCATTAGATAGTAGGAAGCCCTATCGTTGGATGTGAAGAGACGGGTGTGGATCATCTTACAGTCATCGAAGGCAACTGGTAAGGATGCTTTAGCAATTTATCTCAAGGGACTAAGATCGTTTACCAAAGGTAGCATCGTAATGGTCATCGAGGAACTACGATCTTTTATATCGGAGGGACATTGCTAAAGCGTCCCCACATTCGAGGGATATCACTGCTTTTTATTGGAAGGCAACAAGTGGGATTACCCTATAGGTGAGTGTTTTAAAAAATGATTCAATTCAGTTATTTATCTTGTATTTAGGGTTATCTTACAATTGATTTTAGATCTTGCCATATATGCCCTAATTACTAGCAGTAATAAGGAAAGAAGTAAATTGCGGAAAGTATAGGTCCTACGCTATTAAAAAGCTTCGGGGAAGGGGGTACAAACCACAAAATTGGGGAGAAAGAAATTAAATAAAACCCTAATTAAAACTATTACAATCCTTTAGAAGTTACATAATTGGGAAAAAACTAAATACAAAAATAATAAAGGTGTGCGAAGATTGTAAGATAAGAGGAAAATTGTTTGATGAAAAAAACTTGATGATTAACCTAAAGTCTAATTGATTTTAATTTAGAAAAAGAATTAGTTTATTAAAAGGAATCGATTAATTAAGAAAACCCTAAAATCTAGGTTGATTTTTATTCAATTGAGAAAACCTAAAAACTCAAATTAGGGTTAATCAACTAAAACCTAAAATTAAATTAAAACCTATAATTGATTAAAACCTAAAATTAATTTTAACCTAGAATTGATTAAAACCTAAAATTAATTTTAACCTAGAATTGATTAAAACCTAAAATTAATTTTAACCTAAATTTAAATTAAATTAGTTTTAAAAAAAAACATTTTTGTAAAAGAAAAAGAAGAAAAGAGTGAGAAACATAGAATTGGAAAAATAAATGATGAAATGAGTAGGGGTGGGTGTTGAACCCACGCCCTCTAGCAGTTTCATCAGCAAGCATACCACCCAGCCAATGCGCTGGTTGTATCAAGGTAACACCTCCAACGTGTTTTGTAATCAAACCTGCAAAGATGATGAAAATATGAAAAAAAAATAGCAAAATTAGGGATCAAACACGTGACCTGAGAGAGGAGTGGCTTAGCGTGTGCGTTACTACCACTATGGTGGCTATATATATGTTCATATAATTGCATTAATTGATATATAATATAAACCAAATGCGCATGAGTAAAACCAGCACCTCCGGTGTTCAACTCTTTCTTCTGTGACCAATCTTTTTTACAAAACCTGTGAAATCAAACAAAACGAAAAAGAAAACAACCCTAGTCGAATAATTAATTCCCTGCGATTTCAGTGGTATGGTTAGTTTGTTCTAAAACTACATGCATCGTGAGATCTGATGTTTCAAAAGTTTTGTGCCCTAACAATGGCACGATCCTGTTTCTGCATCCAATCTCGCATGTAAGATGTTATAAAATTCCTAATAATGCATAATAATTATACTGGCATGTTAACAACGATTAAAATAATGTTAAACCTTAAAAATCAAAACTCACCAACTTACAAATCGGATTTCACGCATGGAAGGGTTCTGGGACTGCTTCACAATGGATAAGGGTACATAACAACTCTTAGAGGCTTCAGGAAGATGATGTGAAGCTCAAAGTTACTTGAGAATGGATGGAGAATAAGGTTTGTCTTTTCCCTAATTCTTTGAAACTTTTGAGAATTTTCTAGGGTTTTTGATGCAACTTGCATGTGTGTTGTTGGTCTGGCCTTGTTAGATATATATAGGATAATCAAATTAGGTTAACCAAAGTGAAAAAAAAATTGTATTAAGAGGTGAAGATTTGATTTGGAATTTTGCATAGAAACTTGATATTTTTAGCTCAATCTTGAACCAGTCACTCTTGCACGAATTTGAAAGTTGGTCTATGCAATGTTGGGCCTCCGAAATGATTCATAGCAAAACCCACATGCCTTGGTCCATTGGTCTTATATTTATTTAATTTAATTTGGATTTAATTAAATAAATATAAAAAAAAAATAAAAAATAAAATAATGCATGAATGAACTTATGGGTATTTAAACATGTCATGAACACGTTTAGACCTGAAAACTTAGGCCCAATAGTCCAAAATTACAAATTTGCTTAATTTGGAATTCATGTATTCAACCAAAATGTCCCATCTTTCAATGGCCATAACTCACTCAATTTTCATCTTTAGAAAGTGATCTTTGACTCTTTGGAAAGATCAAGATTCCATCTACAACGTCTATGTTGAACATTTTGTCTTTTGGAGATTTATCTTGATTTAAGATGCCTTGACAAAAAGTGTCTTTTTGTTGACTTTTGAAATGACCTATAATGTATTGGCTTATATCTCTCAAATGATGCATTTTTTGGACTTGAACTTAGAGACACAAAGTGGTAGAGAATTGAATTCCATTCAAAGTGATCATTTCTTGGGGAAAAGATGATGAAGCATGTGAAAGTTATGCTTGGTCAAAGTTTAGTTGACTTCTCCTAAGGAAACCCTAACTTGGCATGTTTTGACTTTAGATTATTTGAGGGCTTTTCTTAAAGAATCATGATCAACCCTTGATCAAATGATGAATGTCACTTCAAAATATTTATGTTGGCCAAAAATCTTGAATTTTGACTATATGTTGACCACAATTGACTTTTTACCCAATACAGGTGATTTTCAGTCATCTGAGCAATTGACTGAGAAAACTTGTGATACAAAGCATGAAATTTGACACGAGCATTGTTGAATACATATGAGGAACCATGAAATCCACTTGAGGCCTTGTAAAACCAATCTTCCTTGAGAAATACCAAACCCTAGTTATGGACTCATTGCTTAGGAGGAAAATTTGTCTGATCAATTCTTAAGCAACCTTGAGCAAATGAGGACCTCATGAGAATGTCTTGAAACAAATGGGAGGGAAAATTTTGGGGTACAACACCAACAATCCAGTTAGTTATTCCCCGAAGAGAGATTGAGTATCAAGGCCTTCTCGGAAACAGTTCCTTGTTTTTCTTTTGCAGTTATCTCGAGGAAACCCTATCACCCATCATTACATTGCATTTACCTAAATGTAACATTTCCATTGTGTGGAGAATTACGCCTAGAAAAATTCAAACATGCATCGAAGCATAAGCCAATGTTGATTTCTTCCCTAAAACTAAATCATTTGATATTCTTTAAAAGAGTTTGATCTTCACCAAATATCCAAATGGCATCCTCATAATTTCTAATGTCCAATTCCTTTCTGGAAAACCTTTTCAGATTATTTCTTTCTGAATGTTTCTTCTGTGTAGTAAAGGACAAATTTTCTTTTGTGTAGTATGAGACACCCCGAATTTTAGTTGATAAGTTTTCTTCTGTGTAGTAGAAGATGAAGTTTTTCTTCTGTGTAGTAGAAGATCTCTTTGATTACAGTTTCAGAATGTTTTTATGTGTAGTAGAAGACGAAGCTTATATTGTGAAGTAGTAGATCCCCCATAGTGCAGTTTTTGAGTTTATCTTCTATGTAGTAGAAGACAAAGCTTCTTTTATGAAGTAGGAGATGCTTGGAGTTTAGTTGTTGAGTTTCTCTTCTGTATAGTAGAAGATGAAGTTGTTCTTTTGTGTAGTAGAAGATATCTTTAATTACAATTTCTGAATGTTTCTTATGTGTAGTAGAAGATGGAACTTCTTTTTTGAAGTATAAAATATCCCTAAGTTCAGTTACAAAGTTATCTCTTTTGTGTAGTAGAAGACGGTGTCATTTCTTCTGTGTAGTAGAAGATATCCTCGAGTGCCATTTTTTATTATTTCTTCTGTGTAGTAGAATATGATTTTATTTATATGTTTTGAATATCTCTTATGTGTATTAGAAGACAAAGTTATTTCTTGTGTGTTGTAGAAGATGGATTGTATTTCTTCTGTGTAGAAGAAGATATCTAATGATCCAATTATGCAAGTTCGCTTGGTAAAACATTCATCCCATCTCTTGAGCGAATCCTTTGGGAATATTATTCTAACATCTGAAAAAGCTTGTTATTAGATGCATACAAAAATACAAAACATATTAAATATACCCTCTTTTTCCCATAGGGAAATTTTATGAATCTTTTGTTATTCAATCCTCTTCCACCTTTAATGTTTGAAAGTTGTTGATATTCCCACCTCTAGGTTCAACATGATTGAATAGGGGCAATTGTTGTACCCAAAAAAATTTCCTATTATTTATAACCCTCATTGGCTTATGTATTTCATTATCACACACATTCATTATCATGTAAACTCATGCATATCATTAGTCCTATGCTTGTGGGATCAAGGTTCCTTGTGATTTGGGTTTTCCCCATTCAAAGAGGACGATATGTGACTAAATCCAAGTCAAGGTTGAACTATTATTATCATGATATTTCCCTCAAGTATAGGTGAATCATGCCCTTCAAAGTGTACCAGAAAAATCTTCTCATCTCATCAAGGGGTTAGGGTTGCATTTACTTGTGAGGATCACAAGTTGTACTCAGATGATTCCAAATTTGGGTTTTGGTCAAAGACAACTAGAGGTTGATTTTTTACCAGATTTTAATTTCATGGTTCAAAGTATGGTTCAAGGCATCCATGTATGCACCATTGCTCCTCTCAAGATATCTTAAGGCATTCCAAATGGTAGTTGATGGTGATTTGACCTAATCGAGAAAAAGTCAACACACAGTCAAGGTCAAAAGTCAATTATGGAGATTTTGGTCAACTTAGGTCTTTTCAAGTAATTATCCATGAAAATATGAAGATTGATCAAATGGAATTAAAAGGAATCAATAAATTCCAAAATTTTGTCTAATTAGGGTTTTTGATGATTTTTCTAAGTTACCAAGATTTCATGTTTAAGTGAGAAACTTGCAAGGGTTCTATCTCTCTCCTCAATGATCGAAAATGTGAAAACAAAGACTATAATTGAATATATTGATTTATCCAACAAGGGTTGCACTATTGAGGATTCCTTACAAGGGTTGTAATTCCCTAGCAGTGGATTGTTTGTTAAGAGTTCTTTTAAGAATTCTTTTATTCTTGTAGCAGGAAGTGTTGTAGTATCCACAATGGAAGGTGAAATTTTGAGGAATCTTTACAAGGATTCTCGTATCCCCAGGAAGAGAATTTCTCCCTAATCATATAATCATTACACAACAGAAGATAGTTGATGAGATTTCTTGTTTAAGAATATTCCTATCTACTGTTGAGGCATGTTTGTCAAGATACTTATGCAAGAATTCTTTTATCTCCAGCAGTGTATAAGAGTTATCTTAACCCCAATAGAGGAAACACGAATTACTCCTCAAGCAGTTTGAAGAATATTAGAAGAAATATTTATCTCTCTTTCCCGCGGGTCCGAATCATATGATCTCTCTTACAAGTCTAGTGATTACTGTTATTCTCCTTAGAAAAGTACAATCTTCATTGGCGTTTCCCCTCAGATTTTGTAGTACAATTTGCAATTTCTCATCGGAGTTTGTAACTAGTGGTTACCAAAAATGCAGTTCGTTATTCCCCGTAGAGAGATAGAGTAGCAAGGCCTTCTCCACACCAGTCCCATGTCTTTCTTCGCGGAAACCCTATCACCCATCATTACTTTGCATTTACCGAAATGAGTAGCATTTCCATTGTATGGAGAATTACGCCCTAAAAAAATTTAAACATACATCGAAGTAATAGCAATTTTTGGTTTCTTCCTTAAATCCAAACGACTAGATATTCTCCGGAAGATTTTGATCTTCCTAAAATATCCCCATGGCATCCCCAGAATTTCTAAAGCCCAGTTCCTGTTTGGAAAACATTTTCAGATTCTTTCTTCCCAGCTGAATGTTTCTTTTGTATAGTAGAAGAAGAAGTTTCTTTGGTATAGTAGGATACACCCTGGAATTCAGTTGATGAGTTCTCTTCTGTGTAGTAGAAGATAAAGTTGTTCATCTGTGTAGTAGAAGATCACTTTGATTACAATTTCTTAATATTTCTTCTATGTAGTAGAAGAAGAAGCTTCTTTTGTGAAGTGGGAGATTCTCTGGAGTTCAGTTTTTGAGTTTCTCTTATGTGTAGTAGAAGACCAAGTTATTCTTCTGTGTAGTAGAAAATCTCTTTGATTATAGCTTCTGAGTGTTTCTTCTGTGCAGTAGAAGACTGAGCTTCTTTTTTGAAGTATGAGATGCCCCGAAGTTCAGTTGTTGAGTTTCTCTTCTGTGTAGTAGAAGATGAAGTTGTTCTTCGGTGTAGTAGAAGATATATTTAATTACAGTTTTTGAATGTTTCTTTTGTTTAGTAGAAGATGAAACTTCTTTTGTGAAGTAGAAAATATCCCTAAGTTCAGTTACAAAGTTATCTCTTCTATGTAGTAGAAAACGGGGTTATTTCATGTCCACTAGGGTTTGTGTATATGTGTGTTATTCTGGATGTTTGAGTGAGACTTTGGTATTTTTGAGTCTAGATTCAGGCTCATCGAGAAAAATCAAGTCATGGAGATGTAGTCCATTGCTTTTTTTGAGAGTTTCGACCACCAGAAGTGGCGGTTTCTCACTGAAGAGGGTGAACGGAACCCTAGTTCTGGTGGTGTCAATTTTCAATCAAAAGAGTTGAGGTGGCTACACATGATTGGCTCTTGATTTAATTTATTTTCCACTTCTTTTTTCTATTTTAATTAATTCCAAAAATTGATTAATATTTTAAATGAATAATAATGTAATTTCTGAGTTTTGTTTGGAAATTCTTTGAACGGGTTGGGTTGTGCAGATGTTATTGGCCACACCCCCACATGTTAGGGCCAGGCGATGTTTGAACTAATTTTAGTTCATTTTTTGTCTTTGTTACTTTACACCCAACTCTCATTAGTTGTTAATAATTGTTCCTTTTCAAAGCTATTTTCAAATCAAATTTTCTCTTCATATATAAAATACATAAAAGTACTTTTTAGATACTTTTATGTATTATCATTTTTGTGATATTTTTTATTTTTCTTTTCATTAATTTTTTAATTTAATTCGAGCCATTTTCTCAAAGGTGTGTTAGGTTGATACCTTTTCTTATGAACCATGAATGATGAATTTTTAAAAGTCTTTTGTGGCCATTCTTTTAACTCTTATTAGACACCTCAATGCTCATATAATTCATCCTAGTTTGGTGTAGTTTGGTTATTGTTTTGATAACATGTTAAGTGAATTTTGATGAGCCTCGATTCTTCCCTAATTGATAATTGTTTCTTGATTGATGAATGGTTTGAGGCATGCACTTGAGAAATAATTTTGGTTAAGTCTCTCCATATGAACTTGAGTCTTTTGCCATGTTTTAGTGCCTTAATCTTTGATGCTTGATTAACTTGAGTGCATTGTTTAGATGAGTCATTTTGATGATGCATTTGGTTTATGAAAGTTTGGTTGTAGACCTAATTCTTAAGCATGTTCTTTGTGATAAAATCTTGATGACTTGAATCATGTTTGACTTGAGTTTTTGGTTAAGTTGTTGCCTTGCCATGAGTTAATGCCTCAATATTTGGAATTTTGATCATTTTCAATCCATGATCAAATGAATTTATTTGAGATGCCATTTGTGGTTGGTTGTTTCAACCTTAACCTAGTTTTTTTTAGGTTGTTTACTTTGATTCTTTCTCTCACTTTTAGATATGTTTGAATGAGGCTTCTTTTCCAAGTTATCATGTCTTGATGCATTTTATTTTTATGTTTAATAATTTGAATGCCATGTCCTAAGTGAATCATTATGGTGATACAAATTGTGGATTGCTTGCCTATGCTTGTTGCCTTGATTCATGTTTAATCTTATTGGGAAGTTGCTTTCTACTTTGAGCAATGTTGGAGTGTGTATATTAGGTGTTTTTACTGCCATGCCATGATATTTTACCTCTCATGCTTAAAAATACTTTGTGTGCCAAGTTTTGATGATTGGTTGATACCTAAATACTTGTTTGTTTGTGAATTTGGAAATTGACATGTTAAGGTCTTGAACACATAATGCATGAAATTTAGGAACATGAACCTTAGGGGCTGGAATTTGTGTTGTGGTGTTTACCTTTGAACATATATTGATGCCATGCCTTTGAGTTTGATATTTTTCCTTGAAAGTTTGGTTTACAAGCATGTGTAGGTGTTTATATTTGTGGTTGAGCTTTGTGTCATTTATTTATGACTTGAGTGATTGATTACATGCTTTGTTACAATGAGATCTTTTGAGATATTCTTTAAAGCCTTAAAATTTTTAGGTTGTTACCTATGAATGTTGATTAATGCTTAAAACTTTTATTCTAGTTTGAAGTTAAACTAGAGGCATGTTTATGTTTTACCTTGATATGTGAAACTTTTTGTTTAATTGATGAATCTTCTTTCATAGCTTGAAACTTAAGTTTGTGCGCATCATGCCACAAACTCATTTGAGTCATTTCTTTGAGGTCTTGCCATGTTAATTAGACCTTTAATTTTGAGATCATATTTGTATTTGATATAAAGTTGTTACTTCTTAATGATACATGTCCATCTTACTTTATGTTTAGCTTTGATGCTTATCTTCACCATGTGTGATACCTTTGTTAGGGTAGCATAAAACCTAATACATGTTTAGGGTTGCAACTTGAATTTGTTTGAATCACTTGCTTGTGAATACTTGTTTTTTGCTGAATACATGTCTAAGTACTTTGATGCCTTACCTTTCTAAGCTTTGTGAATTTAGAATCTTGTTTGCCTAATCCTACCATGTTTGGTTATTTTTTAGAGAACTTGTTTTCTGATGATGCCTTCATTTATTATCTCATGTTTTACATGCCTTTCCTTGAGTTTATCTTTGTGTCATGTTCTTTTTTAACCTAGAGGTTTGGAATATGATTTCTTGAGACATGTTGTTACTTTCCTTATGGGCTTGCTTGATTGATTTGTGGATCATCTCATGATGCCATGTCTTGTTAACATTATTTGATGTTATATTGTGTGTTACTTGAGAAGCTTGATTGCATGTTTACCTTGCTTGGTCAAGTGGGATTTATCTTGAGTCTTGTTAGGCTTAGGAGGGGTTTTGTTTGAAGTATTGCTTTGGTTAAAGTATGACTTTGTCTTGAGTCTTGTTTAAGCATTTGATATGTTTCTTTTGGTTGTTACCTTTACACTTTGATGTGTTGTTTACATACTTGCTTTTTATGATAACATGTACCCTTAGGATCTTTTGATTTAATCTTGTTTAAGATTTTAATTGAGATTGACCTTAGGGTTGATATTCCATATTCAATACTAACTTTACCATTATTGCATGATAACAAATAGGTCCAAGTTCCCTTAGATTTTTGTTTCTTTGTGCATTGTATACTTGTAAGACTAAAACTTTTTTTCTTCTTCAAACTCCAAAAACTCTTAATGAATAGATACAGATCATATGCCATGAGTCTTTAGTGGTGGGAGAAGAACGAGGAAGTACGTTCCTAACCTTTTTATCTCTTTCATCCATAGTCTTTAATAGGATTCAATTCACAAATATTTTCACAAATAAGTGGAGAAATAGTATTTTCCCCTGCATTGTGAGTTATTTTCTATGATCCCAACAAAACACACAACAAATTCAATTCTCTTTTTCCTTAGGGCTTGTATTTTGAAAAACTTTCATAAAAGAACATGTTATTTCCATTCCGCACCATACAACAATGTGTGGGTCTTCAAAGGTCGAGTGACAAATGTTAACGGTTAGAATGCAAATGTAACATTGTTCACTAAAAAATAGACAACAACCCAAAGTTTTTTAGAAGAACTATGGTGCTCTGATTCTTTCGAGATACATAGGCACGAGGTTCTAAAATCGAGGCAAGCGCAATAATAAAAAACTTTATTTTTTTCTCTAAAAATTCATGCATGCATTCCCTTAGCAAGTAAGCTTTAGATATAACACACCTTTAATTAGAACAATTAGAGTGGGTCGCGTTGAGTACAACAGACGTGAGAGGTGCTAATACCTTTCCTTGCGTAATCGACTTTCATTGCCTTCTCTTGGTTATAAGACCATGTTCTTTCCCTTTTTAGGTTTTCCCGGTGTTTTCTATTCCCTCTATTGGGATAAATAAATTTCGATGGCGACTTTATTATTTTGATATTTTTCGCACTGGCGACCTTACTAGGGATATGCCTAAGCAATTCAATCCCAACTGTTTATTATTTTCTTTTCTTTGGGTGTTTTTCTTTATGATTTATTTGTTGTGTTTATCTTTATGCTTTATTTGTTGTTTATTTATTGCATGAATTAATTGTTATTGCCATCCATTATGATAGATATTATTGTATTAGGGGATGGGTGTTACTTTGAGAGATAAGCCCAATACACATGCTTGATTTTTATTCAGAGAATTAGAGTGGATGGTCATGAAGCTTGTGGGGTGTAGGCCTTACTAGTGTGATCATGAAAAACCACACTCAGACGAGGTTCATTTGGGGGTACTATCTTCATATGTACTACGATGGTATGTTTCCACGTGGACTCACGAATCTGAGGACCTTTAGGAACCACCTTCAAGACTAGAACCCACATGTGAGAGGGATATGGGATTTGTTTTTCAAGAAACCTAGACCTTCATCCAACCTTATGTTCTTGTATTCATAATGGGTCTGAACCTTTGAACCTATTATGTTTAGATTATTCAGAAATAGTACAGCAACATCTAATTGTTATGAAAGCTTGATTCCATGCTACTACATTTTCATCATAAAATGAACACAAAAAGAAAATACATATAAAAAAACTAACTTACATACGCATGCCATTTCTAGGGTATCTGAAAGTCATCGTTTTCGTTAAGTATGACTAGCAAGGAAGGTTCAAGCAAGAGGGATACTAAAGGTAGATCGAACTACAAGTTTCCTAAGGTTGGTTGAGTACCGTTGAGAAGCTTGAGTACGCGTGTGGTTGACAAGAACCAAGAGGATTTCAAAGAGTCATATGGAAACCTTATATATCTATTGAACAATGAGATTGATACAATGGCTATTCAAACCCTTCATAGTTCCACGATGATCACCTATGGTGCTTCAAGTTTCAGGAATATCAAATTGCTCCCACTTTAGAGGAGTATTCTTATTTCATGAAGGTTAAGATTATAGATTGTGTGCCCTTTTCCAGTGTTCCAAAAGTCATATAGTTTAAATGGATTGTTGATGCTTTTATTTGAGCGTGACAAAGGTAAAAGAAAGCTAGAAGCCCAAGAGTGATATGTGTGGAGTCTCCTTGAAGTTTCTAGTAAACAAGGCCAAAACCTTTGAATATATGGGGGATTGGATTGCTTTTATAGCATTAATGGATGCTATGATATACATAATAGTTATCTTTCCTAACGGGGAGAATCTTATTGATTTGGTTGCTATATGCATCTTTATGAATAAAAACCTGGTGCCTACTCTATTGGCAGACACTTATCACTCTATCCATTCCAGGAATCAGAAAGGAGGAGCTATTGCATGTTGTCTTCCTTTTCTATATAAATGGTTTATGTATCACCTGCCTACAATGGGACCTTATATGGACACCAAGGATTCTTTTAAGTGGTCATAAAGATATATGGCTCTCACTTCTCATGACGTGGTCGTGTTTAATCAATTTTGTGATAGTGCTGAAGTTATTACGAGTTATGGGGAATTCCATAATGTTCCTCTCATGGGGAAAAAAGGGGTATTCAACTACAACCATGTCCTCTCGTTGCGTCAGTTATGATATGCCATGAGGGACCAACCAAAGGAAGAAGAAGTTAATGAAACGGTTTTCTTTGACAAATGGGAAAACCCTGAGTTACTGAAAAGGGTTTAAGGCGCTTGGTACAAAGTTCACAGAAAATGGAAGGCTCTCTTGGGGAGAAGAAATTTTACAGTAGAAGCTCCTTATGTGGCATGGGTCAAAGAAATAGTTAAAATTGTCTTATTGCCTTTTCCAAGGGAGGCTCCTCTGTACCAATAATCTCCTAACAAACCAACCCAACTAGCGTCTGTACCCATTGAATAACTCAATAAGGCTCTTTCCGTTAATCAAAAGCTCCAAGATAAGATAAGGAGATTGGTATGAAGCTCTATGAAGCCTTACAGGATAAGAGAAGGTTGACTCATACGATTGTCGAGTTGAAAGATGAATTGTTTGAGAGACAAGACAGAGTCGTGGATACGGAAACTAGGAAGAGACAAAGGGTTTTGAAGAATGACATGAAGATAATAAGAAAGATTTAGTGAAGGCCAAAAAGAAGATCCATCAGAAGCTTCGGAAGTACGAAAGCCTTCTTGCGTCTAAAAAGGAGATGGAAGCCAAACACAAATCTGAGGTTGAAGCCCTGAATAAGCAGCTCCAAGTCAAATATGACAAGCTCTGTGAGGTGTATGCCTAGAAGAAGAGATTGGAGCTCCATTTCCAAGGGAGACAGGTTCATTTGAACAAAATAGGAGAGGAGAATAAAAGACTCAAGGCTAAAATTGAAGAAAAGAGGAAAGCTCTTATGGAAGCTCAAGCTGAAGGGGTTGATGATGATGGTCAGTCGGAATACACGTGTCGATACTTGGAAGGCATCATCCACAAGAGATATCTTCTCATTCAAGGTTTTATCTAGAAGAAAACTCATGAAGATACAAAGAAGCTTTTCAAAGAGTCTCAGGAATGGAGTACAGAGCACCTTGGCTGGGGGGCTTGCTCTTGTAGAGATGGAGGATAATCCTTAGGGATTATGTATTTTGTTGTATTGCTTTTTGTTGATCACCACCAGACCTGTTGGTTGTGATCTTTACTATTTTTGCACTATGTGTGTAGCAGAGCTTCTATGTTTTGTACTCATTTAAAAACATGTTGGTTATTTTTCTTTTTAATGAAATGAGCAGTTTACATTGATGTGCCTTTGTGTGATATTTGTTTGTCCTTAGTGCTTTTATGCTTAATGAATGACAAAACTTTAAGATACCGTGAGAATGATAAATATTGCATGCATACCATGCAAAAGTGGGTTATTCAAGATTGTATTTTTACATTTAATCTAGTTTTTCTTACCAGAAATTGTAAACCCAACATTTCATCGTTACTCCACTAAAAGTAATAAAAGAGAACAAATGGAGAAACTTTAGGCAAATATGGTTGCTATGAGAACACAAATGAACACATAGATGAATCAATTCATGGAAGCTATGCAGGCCATGTCTCATTGCCAAAAAGAGTTAAGGGCCACAATTAGTAGGCCTACCGTGGTTATTGATAATGGGTTATTTTGAAATAATATTGTAACGAGAGTACGGTAATCTGACTCCTAGAAGGCTTGCTAAAAATTTTGAATTTGTATCATACCACCTTTCATGCATACAAAAAAATTGATGTTACGACATCATTTCAATAAATGTCTTTAAACTTCAAAACAAACATAAGCTTTGCATTAATATCATCATTCTCATTATAAATATCCTTTGCATGTAAACAAGTGTTAAACATCAAGTGAGCTTGCATCATGAGCATTAGATGAATAGTTTAATCATCCCGAGGGATGAATTGCTTCAAGAATCTATTAAAGAGAAAATCATTTTGAAGAAGGATCTTAATATGGGTAATATCTTCTAATGACTCCGTTGAGCAAAGATAGACCAGTTTGAGAAATGATTAGAAGCATATTTTTTGGAATATTTGATGATTTCAAAATGTGTTGATGATGATCCATTTAGCTGATACACTAGGGTTTGTTTTCTAATTTCTTGACCCTTTCCTATGCATGAATACTTGATGTCTTAAAGCCATGATAGATATGGAATACATTAGATGTGCTTATGATTTTTGTCATCTAAATGCTTTATCACATGTTTACTTGATTAAATCTTTTCCATGATTTGAGGTTTCTTTTTAAAGATGACAAGGTGTGATGACATTGTTTCTTTGTTTGATCCTTGTTGAATGTGGTAGTTGTGTGAACTTTTTCAAGCTATGAGATGTGTTTAAATTGAATCCTTTGTTATTATTTTCCCCATCTCATTAATCGTATTTCTATCCCTTTCTCTTACTTGTTAACACTTCTTGATTAGAGGGACTAGTTTCCACTTACGGATGTTTGTGACTATGTGCTTGTATGATTTTGTTGTGCATTTGTATTAAGCATGAGTGAATGATGAATATGAGTACCTTAATACCTTGCTACTGACTTGTATGCCTTTGTATATCTTTCACTTCATTTCACCTTTTTATGCCATGTTAGGTTAAGCATTGACACATAGAGCTTTGCATGCTAGTGTGCTTAGGTGTTTGCCTTCTCTTGTGTTCCTAATGTACGTACCTCTCGTGCTTAACCCCTAGGGATTATTTGACATGTCTTGATGTACTTTGATGTGAAGTTTCTTACTTATAAGTGGTTGATGCATGCTTAGGTTTTAAGCTAATGTTTGTGTTGTACCCCAAAATTTGCCCTCCCATATTCTTCAAGATCTGCCAAGATCAAGGTTCAAAATCTCTCAAGGGTTGCACAGTCCAATTGCCTCCTAACACAGTCAAAATTAGGGTTTTGATTCTGGCAAAGAAATTGAGATTTTCAAGGGTCCAATCAAGTCCCACATGCCCATATACATTGTCAAGCATCCATATGTCAAGTTTCAAGACTCACAGCACCAAGTTGCACAGTCAAAAACCCTAAAGGCTTCACAGTCAACTGCAGGGGCAAAATGGTCATTTGACAGTCAAAAGTCAAAAAATTTGGTCAACATCTTATTTTGAAGCCACAAACATCATTTGATCAATTATTGATCATGATTCTCAAAGCATGTCTCAAAAAGTCTCAAGATGCAAAAGTTTCTATTTTTGGACAGTTGAAAAAGTCAACTGCAAATTGACCAAGGCATAACTTCTTCATGGTTTATCAGAAAAATCCCATCCAAAGCTCATTTTGAAGAGAATGACATTTCCTACAACTCATCTTCACACTTCAAGTCCAAGAAATGCTCTCACAAAAAGTTATCAATTTCAACATTATAGGTCATTTTCAAAGTCAACAAAAAGGCACTTTAAGTCAAAGACCATAACTTGCGATTGGTAAATAAAAATGACATGGGACCAAAGACATTGGTTAGAGGACTTCAAGACCTTTCCAAAATGTCCAAGAACATGTTCATAGCTTCAAAATTGAGCAAGATATGCCTTGTAGAAGTTGGTAAATGTTTGGGAATTTTGAAAAGTCAACTTTGCACAAAAGGCTTCAAAAATGCTAATGGGCCTCAATTTCTTTCATGAATCATTACCCAAAGGCTATGCACGACCCATTGACCTCAAAGGGAGTTGTTTTCTTATTTTTTATTAATTATTTGAATTTTTATTATCATTAATTCATTTAATTAAATTTAAATATAAGAAAAATACTAAATCATGTTTTTTAAATCTTTTTATGTAGCAAATATCCTCCTCACATGTAAGAGATCTCGTGCATCAATCAAAAGGGACAATATCTTCCATATTTGGCATAATTGGCATGGAAAAAGATTTGAAAAAAGATGTAAAAAAATCAAAGATTGAAAACATCAATACAAGGACTTTGGGCTTGGTTTTTTAACCTAATTCCATTCACTTACATATGCATAACCTAAACCTATTCCAGGACACACGAAAAGCTGCTCAGAATTGCATAACAAAATTGCAAACTTTCACCTAAAATTTGGAAACTGATTTCATACCTAGAGCTCGTTTCAAAGCACAAGAAGCCTTCCATTGTCTTCCTGACATTGCTAGGAACGTGTTGCAATCAAGAACACGCCTCCACACTCAAAGAATTGGTAGAACGACATCACACTTTTCTCAAACTTGTCCATTATCGTTTTTCAATTCTCATGCATTATTCACATGTTTTAAATGTTGATTCCTACTAATATTGATGTTCTGAAGCGAATGGTACCATTCAATTGAATTAACAACGCTCGAACGAAGATCTGCCATGGACGTGTTCTAGGGTTTCAGAAGTTTTAAATTAGGGTTTCCCTCATGTGAAAAAATTGGACAACCAAACCAATGCCATTGAAATCAGGACATCCAGACGAAATCAATCCACACCTCGCGCCCTTTTTATATTTGCCTATGCTCTAATCGTTATTTTCATGGTTTGCAGTTAGTGGGGGTTTAAAACCCCCGCTATTTAATTATGTTACAGGCAGAAAAAGGAAGAAGACGCATGCGTGTCTTCACATGGTACTGGGACCTGGGTTCGATTCCCAGGTCCCCCACATATTCCATAATTTTTCTCTTAAGGCGTTTCTATGCAGCGTTCCTTCAAGGCTTCACCATACACCCTCATGCTCTGGCTTGACAAGTGGCTTCATGACCAATCCAAAGGCCAGAACATAGAGACTACCATATACGCTAGTCAACTACTCCACATGCAAACTGGAAAGTCAACGCAGGCCTTGCAATCTTGGGCCCAAATTACTCTACAAAAACCTCCAGAAAGGGCCAGACACCCCTCCTTGTTTGTCTTCCTTCTTTTAAGGAGTGCCACAATCTCTTCAAAGGCTCGAAGGTCCAATGAATTCCAACATTCTTGTGCTTTCTCAAACAAGAATTTTGCTAAGAATCCTTTGACGCCGCTTCTGGTTTCCCAATGCCCCTTGATGTCGGATGGTTGTAGATGTAATGCTCGAGCAACATCTTCCGGCTTTGGTTCCTTTTCCATACCGTTGAAGGGTAGTTGATTAAGGATAGGAATTCTCAGGAGTTGAGAAAATTCCTCCAAAGTGGGTACCAATTGATAATCATGGAAAGTGAAGCAGTGGTGAAGAGGGTCAAAGAACTGGAATAACATTTTCATCATGTCTTCTTCAATGTTGGTGTTGACTAAGCTGAGCAATCTACCATGTCTTTCACAGAAGGATGAGTTTTCCGGAATTCTTGAGGTGAGCTCCTTGAGTTGAGGAGAGATTCTCACAAGGTTGATTTGGATGGTATTTCTGCGAGGAATCTCCATGACCTACAAAACAGGAACAAAGATGAAGATCCAAACCCTTGAAATGGTTAGTGAATGCATATGATGTTTTATGATGTTTATGATGTATGCCCAAAACATATGTACAAGCAAATCACACCAAACCCTAGTTTCAGGCTTGCATGGGGTTTCATAGGTAAGTACCCTCTTGAGTGTAGTTGGCTTAAAAACCTGTCCTATAAATAGTAACCGGGTTCTAAGGAGCTCAATATCACGGGATTGTTTTCATTGTTCATTGTTTTGGTTTAGCCACTTAACTAGCGACCAAAATATTCCAAGAAAACAACCCTCAATGAGTGTAGTATCGAGTATCTACCAACTTTGGACTGCACCAAAGCCGGTCATCTCACTACCCCTAATAAAAGGCCAAGATGGTCAAGTAAGGTTCTAGGTCATTAGTGCATAATGACATCGCTCAGCGGCACCGTACTCTCCTTGATTGAACTCAAGGGTTACCGGTACTCACAAATATGTCACACTAATATAGCTATTGCTTTGACCGTGTCGGTATACCCCGCACAGTTTCCACAACGTATTGCTATCTATGAATGTTTCCCAAAATCCGGGTGTAGGATTGCAAACCCAAACAGTAGAGCCAAGATATAAAGCAAACAATTCAAACAATTAGTCATGCAAGAGGGTGATCTAAGCCCTAAGGTTACTCTACTTTTAAAATGTCCCCAGCAGAGTCGCCAGTTATGTGATACGGTGGGAGAACTGACTATGGTTTTGCGTTTGTTTTCGCAAATGTTTCGGTTGAGAAAGAGTCGCCACCGACTTTTTATTTTATCCTAAGGAAAGGTTTAAAAAGCACAGCAAAAACCTTTGAGATTTTTTTTCTTGGGTTCGGGGAGTAGATTATAGAAAGGGAAGGTATTAGCACCCTTTCTATCCATTGTTATCCATGGGCTCTTAGGTACTTGCTTAGATCAACTTGCCTTGGTTTTCAATTGTTTGAAATGGTGCTTTGTGCGTGGCTTTGAAAATGTTTTAAAAAGATGCCTTGTCTAGGCTACCCTTGTAACAATTCTTTACTCGAATGTTTTACAAAAGGTGTTTGTCTTTTTGAAAAAAATGTTTCAAGGTTTTTGAAAGTTTGTTTTGAAAGTGTTTGTGAAGTATGGTTTGAAAAATAGGCAAGTGTTTTTGTTTTGTAAGTTGACAAGTACTTAAGAGCTATCTACCCTAAAGTTCTCAAAGATTTTTGTTATATTTTAACCCTTTTAACAATTTTGTTCCACCATTGCATTTGGTGGACAATCTTGTGTTAGGATGTGAAAGGGACGGGCGCGGGTCATCGTTTAGACCATGATTGCAATGGTGCCAAGTATCTTTGGGCAATTTTCCTTTAAGGGACTTGATCATTTTTAGGCAACTTTCGAAAGCGTCATCGAGGGACTATGATCATTTGAATTGTTTGTTTTGCCCAAAGAGACCTAACATGCAATATGGCCTAATTTTGAAAGGCAACAAGTGGATGTAACCCTAGGGGTGTTAGTGTGCAAGTGTGTTTTATTGCATACAAGAGTTTTTTTCTTTGAATTAGGTTTTTCTATTTCATTGATTTTATCTTGCCATACACGTCCTAATTACTAGCAATAAGAAGCGGAAATATAAAATCCTACGCTATTACAACAATTAGAGGAGGGGGATACACATTTGTACATGGGGGGTTCAACGAGAAAAATAGACAAAAAAGAAAATAGCAAAAAACAAGATATATAGAGAGAGAGAGGGAGCCCGCGCGCTGCTGGGAGGTCATCAGAAGTTCTGACTCAGATCCGCTGCCAGATGATCAACCTCTTGGTTAAACTGTATGAGTCAGAACTTCTGACTCTGGCACCTACAAAACAGAACCCTGTTAGTGGGGAAATCAGAAGTTCTGATTCCCCTGCGCTGCAAGACAGAAGTTTGTTAGTGGAGAACCCAGAAGTTCTGATTCTGCTGAAAAGGCAATAACTCTCAGAGGTTCTGATATCATTGACAGCAAAACAGGCTTCAGATGTGTTAACGTCAAGGTCAGCACTTGGCTTTTTCCTGTACTAATCAGAACATCTGCAATTCTGTTGTTATTCCACAAAACAGGAAACATATTTGGAACAGATCCAGCAAATGTAAAAATGTTTTAGAGGTCAGAACCAACAAGGTCACAGGTAAGTCCTATACTGGCTCAGAACGTTCTGAGGTATGAAAATCCTCAAAACATAAACAGCAACAACATGATATTTACATTATCTTTATTTGAATATGTACAGCTGATGATGCTTAGCAGCGTGATGAAGGTCAGCAGGTGCTTACCTGGCTGTTAGAAAAGTTTGTGGGTGAAAGTTAGCTTTTGGCTCTGGTGGTGTTCTGGACAGATTCTCTTTGAAAAGAGTAGGTAAAGGTGTATACGTACGTAGGGTCAGAAGTTTGGAAAGGATGTTTTTTGTTCACAAGGAAAACTGGGTATTTTGATGAAGTTTGAAGGTAAGAACTTCAAAGTTATGAAACAAACTGGAGATTTTGGCAGAGTTTCAGAACGCTATGTTGCTAAGAGTTATGTTTCTCTCTTAGCAATTTTTCTGTTTTTTCTTTTTAACGCCCTTTTGCAGTGGTGAAGACTCTCTATTTATAGGCAAAGTTCTTGTGGGTGCCTTGAACATTAAAGCGCCAACAGAGTTTGAATTTGCTCTTTGACATAAATTCCTGGGAAGTTGTGATAACAGATAGCCTTCAGCCTAGGCTGCAGCAACAGGCGTAGATTGGGGAGAAGTGACCTCTAAAGTGGGCGGTGGCGCGTAGACCCATGCCAGAATCTGTACAAAAGCGTTTTCCAAGCCACACGTGAATGTTCAGGAGTGGTTGGAAGCATTAATGGGCATTAAATGGTGATAAGACCTATCAACATCAATATTCTGGTAATGGAAACCAACGTTGAATCAGCAGCGTAAACCATGCTCTGGCCTTGGCTTCCTGTTGTCTTAGTAAGCTCTGGAGATTCTCCTGATTTTCTGATACGTTCCTTGGATTTACTTCTGGACCTCCTGGGCTTAGAGATTTTGTATCAGTGTGACACCCACTCTTCTGATCCTTCATCTTCTGATTTCAGCATGTTCTGAAAGAGCCTTCAGACTTCCCTGCTTCTCTTGTATTCCTTTAGCAAATTCTGACTGAGCTTGTGTAACTGCTGAAGGGGCATATTCTGTCTGAGGCTTACATACTGAACCACGTTTACAACTTCTGATTGAACTGATGTAGCTGCTGAAAAGCAAACTTCTGACTACGCTGAGCCAAGCTGGCAACTTCTGACCGTTTTTATCTGGAATTGGTCCAGAAGTTCTGAAGCGCTGATTTTTTCTTAAACACTCATTTTTTAGAGGAACGTTCCAAGTACTTAGAATTTGATTTTTCTCCAGATAAAAGCGTTGTTTTTGGAACTTGTGAGATCATCCTACTCTTGTAAGTGGTTTACTTGGGCAAAAGGATAACTCAGGATTTGGATTTGTTTCAGAGGGACCTTGAAAACCCAAGATGGTTTCCTGAAGAAAGAGAGGGCAAATTTTGGGGTACAACAGTTGCCCCTGTTCAATCTTCTTGAACCTGACGAGTTAGATTGGCCATCTTGCCTTTCGCGACTCGAAGGTAAAAGGAGATTGGACACTAGAGTGCCCTTAAATTTGCACCCGTCAAAGCAATGGATGCGGAAATGGGCTTAAAAGATGCCATTTGGAGATGGGCTTAAAGATGCCATCTGGAAATGGGCAGAATCATGTCGGGGATGGGCTTAAAGATGCCATCTGGAATGAAAATCAGAAAGGTGTCCATGCTTTGGACCATCTCTGAACTGGGGATCTGAATAAGAAATAGATTGACATCCGTATCTGGAGGCATCCGTAAACTGTTTTCAAAAGTTGCATCTGAACAAGCGATAGATTAACATCCGTTGTTGGGAGGAATCCATAAACTGTTTTCAGAAGTCTTGAGGTTGAATAAGAAATAGAGCAGCATCCGTTGTTGGGAAGCGTCCGTAAACTGTTTTCAAAAGTTGCATCTGAACAAGCGATAGATTAACATCCGTTGTTGGGAAGAATCCATAAACTGTTTTCAGCAATCTTGAGAAGAATCTGAACAAGCGCTAGGTTAACATCCATTACTTGGAGAACCCGTAAACTGTTTTCAGAAATCTTGAAGTTGAATAAGCAATAGAGCAGCATCCGTTGTTGGGAAGCATCCGTAAACTGTTTTCAAAAGTTGCATCTGAACAAGCGATAGATTAACATCCGTTGTTGGGAAGAATCCATAAACTGTTTTCAGAAGTCTGGAGAAGAATCTGAACAAGCGCTAGGTTAACATCCGTTACTTGGAGAACCCGTGAACTGTTTTCAGAAATCTTGAGGTTGAATAAGCAATAGAGCAGCATCCGTTGTTGGGAAGCGTCCGTAAACTGTTTTCAAAAGTTGCATCTGAACAAGCGATAGATTAACATCCGTTGTTAGGAAGAATCCATAAACTGTTTTCAGAAGTCTGGAGAAGAATCTGAACAAGCGTTAGGTTAACATCCGTTACTTGGAGAACCCGTGAACTGTTTTCAGAAATCTTGAAGTTGAATAAAGAACCGGCGTAGGGTTCCCTGATGATGAGCTCGCGTAGAACTGCATCTGGATAAATCTGGAATAAGCATTAGAATGTTGCCATGTCTGGGTCAGATCTGAAATGTTCCTGGAAAGAATCTCGGAAGATAATGATCTTAGTCTATCGACTAGTCTTACCTGAAAAGGTAAAGAGTTAGTTGTATGCAATGTCATGATGCATGATACAATGTATGTTATATGATATGAATGTAAATGGATGCGCATGTAAGCTGGAGAGCCGTCTTGCAAAGGATAGATGAATCCGAGATGGCTGAAGATAAAAACATCTTGACTGCTGCCGGGAAGAATAATTCCTTGGCGGCTGCTGGGGAAGAGAGCTCCTGATGACTTCTATTGGGGAGTTCCAATCTAATAGACTCATGCTGGGGATGCAGGACTGAGAATCTTCAGTTTGGTGGGAAGTGTCTCTGGCGACTTCACTGGGGAACTCAAGATTTGTCCTTTCAAAACTCTGTGGGGAGAAGGTTCATTAGTCTGGCCTCGTTGGGGATTGATAATTTAGCTCGACTGGGGATAGGAAGAATTTTGCCGAGTGTGATCTTCCGTGGTAGTTAGCTGAGAATAACCCAGTTATAAGCCCTTGTGAGGAATAACTTTGAATAAAGCTTGGGAGAGACGTCCGTACTCTGCAGGGGATAAGCTTCCAGAATCTACTGGGGATAAGCTTCAGGGTTTGCTGGGGGACATGGATTCCAAATCTCTTGGGGGTTTCCTTTGAAAGGGTATCAAGATATCCAACTGCACCTTCAACCTATCAGTAATCCTCTTTCTTGGTTCATAAGGAAATGATTATGTTCAAATGCATATGCCTATTTAACAAAACATTGGACGTTTCTCAAAATAAAACAAATAGTGCAAGAGAAAAGAAAAGGAAATGACACAAATTTCTGGGAAAAGTATTTGTATTGACTTTCTATGAGTATATTTGTACAAAGGAGACAATCATCCTAAGAGGATTTTGTCGTAAATATTTGAAAAATTTATACAAAATAAAGATGGCTATGTGAAATAATTCCATGGGATTCCATTCCGCTATAGCTTTCACAACTCTGAATATCTGTCCATTCAATGCTTCGTTTGCCGATGATAGGATTGATCAGAAGCCTGGAACTGGTTGATGAAGAGATTGTCTTTGAAGTGATCCGACGAGACATAGTCATACGCTTTAATTCCCTAACTTTTTCCTGAATCGCCCTTTCGGGTTTTCGATCCACCGGGAAACCCATTTTTGCCCAAGCCGCACTTTCGGGTTTTCAACTTACCGGGTGTACAGATTTTTTTATATATTTTTATCCCTAACTTTTGCCTGAACCGCCCTTTCGGGTTTTCGGTCCACCGGGATGCCCATTTTTGCCCAAGCCGCCCTTTCGGGTTTTCGACTTGTCGGGTTGTTTTATGCGTAGTATCTTTTGACTATGTCTGCGTTCGCAGGGTGTGGCAAATCATCACCGTCCATGGTGGTCAGAATCATTGCACCACCAGAAAATATGCTCTTGATCACAAATGGTCCTTCATATGTAGGAGTCCATTTGCCCCTGGGATCACTTTGCGGTAAGATAATCCGCTTGATTACGAGATCTCCGACTTGATACACTTGACGTCTGACTTTCTTATTGAAGGCCTTGATCATCCGTTTTTGATACGTCTGACCATGGCATATAGCAGCGAGTCGCTTCTCGTCGATCAGATGGAGTTGATCAAGTCGGGTCTGCATCCAATCATCTCCATTCAATCCTGCATCCTTCATAATCCTTAGAGAAGGAATCTGGACTTCCATAGGCAATACAGCTTCCATGCCATATACCAAAGAAAATGGGGTTGCCCCGGTTGAAGTACGTGCCGTCGTACGGTATCCATGCAGAGCAAACAGTAACATCTCATGCCAGTCTTTGTAAGTGACTGTCATTTTCTGAATGATCTTTTTATTGTTTTTGTTCGCAGCTTCAACAACACCGTTCATCTTCGGCCGATAGGGAGATGAATTGTGATGATAAATCTTGAACTGTTCGCACAAAGCGGTGATCATTGTGTTATTCAGATTCGTACCGTTGTCTGTGATGATCCTGTCTGGAACACCATACCGGCATATGAGGTTTTGCTTGATAAAGCGGGCAACCACATTTTTAGTAACAGAGGCGAAGGAAGCTGCTTCGACCCATTTGGTGAAATAGTCAATGGCGACCAGGATGAAGCGATGTCCATTGGACGCTGTGGGCTTGATCTCTCCAATCATGTCAATGCCCCACATTGCAAATGGCCAAGGAGCAGTCAGAACGTTGAGATGAACCGGAGGGATATGGACTTTGTCAGCATAGACTTGACATTTGTGGCAAGTACGGGAATATTGATGGCAGTCAGCTTCCATGGTAGACCAGTAATAGCCTGCCCTTAGGATCTTCTTAGCCATTGTATGCCCGCTCAAGTGAGTGCCAAATGTGCCGCTGTGTATATCAGTCATGATCAACTCTGCTTCGGCTTTGTCTACGCATCGGAGTAATACAAAATCATGGCTTCGTTGGTAAAGGATGTCGTTGCTCAGGAAGAATTTTACAGCAAATTTCCTTAAGAACTTCTTGTCATTCACGGAAGCTCCTTCGGGATAATCTCTAGTCTCAAGATACCTTTTGATTTCATGGAACCAAGGTTGTTCCACTACTTCTTCGGTATTAATCTCGTGGAAATGCGCAGGTTCATCCATTCGCTCGATGGTGATTTGGGGAGCCTCGTTATCCCAGTTGAGTTTAAACATGGAGGACATTGTGGCTAGAGCATCTGCTAGCTGATTCTCTTCTCGCGGAAAATGCTCGAAGGTAATTTGCTCGAAATGAGGCAACAATGTCAGGACATGTTCTTTGTATGGGATAAGATTAGGATGTTTGGTATCCCACTCTCCTTTGATTTGACTGATAACCAAAGCTGAGTCCCCAAATACGATCAAAGATTTGATCCCCAAGTCTATAGCAGCCTTGAGACCAAAGATGCAAGCTTCGTATTCAGCCATGTTGTTTGTGCAGCTGAAGCAAAGTCGGGCCGTGAAAGGTGTGTGATAGCCTTCCGGAGAAATGAGTACTGCGCCGATACCATTTCCAAGTGCATTTGAAGCACCATCAAAGTACAGGGTCCATCGGGATCCCTCTTCGGGTCCGTCATACGGTCCGTTACTTTTAATGTTGTCCAAATTCATGATGTCCTCGTCTGGGAAGTCAAATCTCATGGGTTGATAATCTTCGATAGCCTGATGAGCCAGATGGTCAGCTAGTACACTCCCTTTTATAACTTTTTGGGTGGTGTACTGGATGTCATACTCAGTTAGGATCATTTGCCATCTAGCTATCCTTCCAGATAAACCGGGCTATTCGAAGATATACTTGATAGGATCCATTTTGGAAATCAACAAAGTAGTATGAGTCAACATATACTGTCTTAGTCGGCGAGCAGCCCATACCAAAGCGCAGCAAGTTTTCTCGAGCAGTGAGTAGCGAGTCTCACAGTCGGTAAACTTTTTGCTAAGGTAATAAATAGCATGCTCTTTTCGACCAGACTCGTCATGCTGGCCCAAAACACACCCCATTGAGTTATCCAAGACGGTCAAATACATGATCAGTGGTCTTCCTTCGACGGGTGGCATCAAAATAGGAGGTTCTAGCAAATACTCCTTGATTCTATCAAAAGCAGCTTGGCAATCGTCGTTCCATTCGACTACCTGATCTTTCTTCAAGAGTTTGAAAATTGGCTCACAGGTAGAAGTCAGATGAGAGATGAATCTGGCAATATAGTTCAAGCGCCCCAAGAATCCTCTAACCTCCTTTTCAGTACGGGGAGCAGGCATTTCTTGTATTGCTTTTACTTTTGCTGGATCGACTTCAATGCCTTTGTTGCTTACAATGAATCCCAGGAGTTTACCAGACCTAACTCCAAAAGTGCACTTGCTTGGATTCAGCCTGAGTTTGTATTCTTTCAATCTGGCGAACAGCTTCTCTAGATGTTCAAGGTGCTCCTCCTCTGTTTGTGACCGAGCTATCATATCGTCTACGTAAACCTCAATCTCATGATGTATCATATCATGAAATAAAGCTACCATGGCGCGTTGATAAGTTGCCCCTGCGTTCTTCAGCCCAAACGGCATCACCTTATAACAGAAAGTGCCCCATTGTGTGACAAAAGTAGTTTTCTCCATGTCCTCGGGGGCCATTTTGATTTGATTGTAGCCCGAGAATCCATCCATGAAGGAAAACACTTTGTGTTGAGCTGTATTGTCGATCAAAATGTCAATGTGAGGTAGTGGAAAATCATCTTTGGGGCTGGCCCTATTCAAATCCCGGTAGTCCACACACATCCTGACTTTGCCATCTTTCTTAGGTACTGGCACGATGTTAGCGACCCATTGAGGATAGGATGTAACATCCAGAAAACCAGCGTCGAATTGCTTCATTACTTCTGCCTTGATCTTTTCAGACATGTCAGGCCTCATTCGGCGAACTTTTTGCTTGATCGGTGGACAATCCTCTCTTGTGGGGAGACGGTGAACCACGATGTCTGTGTCTAAACCCGGCATGTTTTCATAAGACCAAGCGAAGATTTCAACATACTCATTCAACAACTGTATCAGGCGTTCCTTGACACTTGGTTCCAGATTGGCACCCACTTGCACCTCCTTCCGGTCTTCCTCGGTCCCTAAGTTGACAGTTTCTAATGACTCTTCGTGCGGTAAGATGGCCCTTTCCTCTTGCTGTAGAAGTCTGGCTAGTTCCCCTGGCACTTCACAACCTTCGTCATCTTCATACTCGGCTTGATTGACCAGATCTTCAGAGTTGTTGAAGGATATAGCAGAATAGTCACCCATGGAATCCGGAGTGGATGGGTACCTGCATTGGTGAGTGTGGGTGTGTGTAAGGGATAGCCATCCTTAAACAAAAAATGCAAAAGGAAAGAAAATGAACACAAACAGTTTATCAAATGAAAAACGTCCAATGAATCATTAAACATGGCATATGGATATGAAAAATAATCAAAACCCTTACAAATGGACCTGCATGCCCCGGGCAAGGCATGAGGTGAAAAGATAGTGTACGGATTGTTTGAAAGTAAAATATTACAGACCAAATAGGAAATGTTTAACAGATAAATTACTGATGAATAAAAGTGATGGGGACAAAGTCTTTTGCCTCCCAGTTGCTCAATCCTCCTTTGACAGTTGGGTAAACCCATTCTTCGATGTTGTTCTCTTTGTCTTCATCCTCCAAGGCGTTGATTCCGTAGGTAGAAATCTTGACTGGCGCTCCTTCAATCTTCGCACGGCGCATAGCTTTCTGGCCTGCGGTAGTGAACCCTAAACCGAATTTGTCTGTCTTATGCGGAATATCAGGCAACTGCCCCCATGCTGAATTCTTCCCTTCCTTTATTGCAGCTCTTGCGTCTTCCAGAGATGCCATCCTGGCCATCTGCCTCGGTGTCTCAGCTGCCAGCTTTGCTACTGTTATTTCAGGAAGGACTTCTTCGAAATGCTGGAAAGGCGTCTCAATGAACTCCCCTTCGACCTCCACATACCGGAAATAATTCAAGTGGCTAATCATGTACTCCTCTTCATCATGGACAGTAATGATCTTTCCCTTGACAGGAAACTTCAACATCTGATGTAAGGAGGAGGTGACTGCCCCAGCATGGTGTATCCAAGGCCTACCCAGCAAGCAAGAGTATGACAGACGGATGTCCATCACATAGAAAGTAGACTTAAACACCTCAGTGCCTATCTTGACGGGAATTTCAACCTCCCCATGGACCATTCTCTTCGAACCATCGAAAGCTTTGAGAACAATATCACTCGGCTTCAACTCCAACCCTTCACAATCTAGTCGGTCCAAGGCCTTCTTAGGCAGTACATTCAGCGACGAACCAGTGTCGACCAAAACATGTGCTAGAGTGGTTCCTCGAAACTCGACTGAAATGTGCAAAGCATCATTGTGGTTTCTACCTTTAGGAGTTAGGTCGGCATCAAAGAAACCTAATCCATTGTTCGCAGTCAGGCTAGCCACGCAATTTTGAAATTGATCCGCAGAGGTTTCCTGGGGCACATGGGCTGCCTTCAGGAATTTTATCAGGGCTTTAGCGTGCGCTTCTGAGCAAAGTAGTAGTGCCAGCATGGAGATCTTTGAGGGGGTTTGCCCCAGTTGTTCTACCACATCGTAGTCACTCCTTTTGATTATCCTCAAGATCTCATCCATTTCCTTCTTGGAGGTCTCTGGAATGACCAAGGGTTGAGCCCTCGTCTTGACGAGCTCATCTTGGATTCCCTTACCTTTGTCAGCAGCGGTAGGAGAGACAGTACTAGGAACAACAACATCCTCAATCAAAGGGGTTCTAGTAGAGAGTTTTATTGGTGCAGGGATGACCTTGTCGGCAGATGAGGGTCCAAAGATTGCTCTTGGAGGGGCAATCTCTGGAGAAAATATTCTCCCGCTCCGGGTGATTTTGCTCGTGCCTGCAATGTTACCAATGCTGGCTTCTTCATCATCCGAACTTTCTTCAGTTGTTTCGATTTGTTTAATACCATGATAGTAGACGTCACCGCCATAGTTCCATGGTATTGACTTCTCCGAAACATAAGGGACAGGCCCTGGCATTGTTATCTTCAAAGGAACAGATTTCGTAGCTGGTGTAATCTTAACAGGCTTTCTGACGGCCTTGGAAAGATTGGCGTGAATGGTTATGATTGAGACATCCTCAGTATGGGTTGGAATAGCAGAAACTTTTTCAAACAAAATTTGTCGACTATCCATAAGGCCTTGGATGCCTTTCTTCAGTAACGGACAATCAAACGGCAGAGAGTAACAACAATAGCAGTCTTCTTTACATCCCGGGAAGATCCCGTCCCTTAACAGATTCAACTTAATGGTTAACAAAGGAGTTATCAGATCATTAACATCAGCAACATACAAATCTTCTTTAATGGCATTGACATTTCGGCCGTGCTTCGGCATGGGAGCAGATATCACATTAGGCTTCTCCGGATCGTCAAACTCCACCTCCTTCGCCTCTACCAGGTCTTGGATCTTATGCTTGAGTGCCCAACAATCATTGGTGTCGTGCCCGACACTGTCAGAATGGTAGGCGCATTTAACATTAGGATGATAATGCAGAGAGGACGTATTCACATTCTTTGGTGCCTCCTTGATGGTGGCGAGATTCAACTTCAACAGATGGGGAAGCACTTGCGCTGGAGTCATATTAATACGGGTGAACTGCCGTTGTGGCCGTTCCACTCGTTGTTGATTTGATCTGAACTGGTTATAGCGAGGTTGCTCACTTGCAGAGTTTTGAATCATCACGGCCCCCACGGTCGGTCGACGCTCAGTCTTCCCTGCTCTTCTCTGAGAATATACCACAACTGTTTCCTTCTTAAAAGGCTTCTTCTCAACACTTGCAGCAACACCCTTCTGAATCTTTCCTGACTTGATGCCAACTTCTATTCTTTCGCCTGTTAAGATCAAATCGATAAACCCCGCGAAAGAGTTACCAATTAGATGATTGAAAAATGGCCCAGATAGGGTCCCTAGAAACATATCAACAAGCTCACGATCGGTTAAAGGAGGCTGTACCCTACCAGCCAAATCCCTCCATTTTTGTGCATATTCTTTGAATCCTTCGCCTGTTCCCAATGACATACCCTGAAGTTGGGTACGAGTAGGAGCAAGGTCAAAATAATACTGGTATTGTTTGTAGAAAGCGGTGGCCAAATCTTCCCAATTTCGGACGCTGGTTCCCTCTAGCTGATAAAACCACTCCAACTGAGCTCCAGAAAGGCTGTCTTGAAAGAAATGAATCCAAAGGTTTTTATCTACCGTATAGGGTTGGACAGGACAGGACAGCCCATCATACCTCGCAAACACTGGCACTTTGAATTTTGGGGGAATCACAATCCCGGCGACCAAACCCAAGTCTTCAAAGTCCAGACCCGGTACTCTTTGTAATTCCATGGCGGCCAACCTGTCTTCTAGCCCTTTGTATTTATCATCAGCTGGAGGGTATTGTTGATCAGAATAATCTTCATCCTCTTCGACCTCTTCTTCTTCCACATCAGACTCGGAAGGTACCGCAGCCCCACCTCCTTTGCTAGTTCCTTCATCATAAGTAGGAGGAAATTCAAGCACTCTCCGAGCTTCTCCGTCAAATCTTCTCCCTAAAGTAGCCACCCCGAGTCTCTTTTTCTTCTTTTTCACTGGGTCTTTGTTCCCCAGCAAGGTCTTCAGATCCTCCTGACCTTTAGCCAAGGTTGTCAGGAGTTGCTGGAACTGTGCATTTTGAGCTTGCAGGTCTTTGACTGTTTGCTCGAGATCCATTCTACTGAAATAAACAGCAGACAGATAAGGAAACCTGGAGTGAGACCTGCTTATGCACGTGATGAATGATATGCTTATGTATGCAATGCATTCAAGGATTTAGAACATTCAAAATTGTTACAGACAAAGAAGAACGCACGTCATATTAATAAGAAGAAATTTGTTAGTACATAAATGCCCCAAGGGCCAAATATTACAAAAACAACTTCTCAAGGTAAAAAGACATTGCGCATCCTCTTTGGTGCGATGTAGGTGTTGAGGGCCTCTTGCTCATGGAGTCGGAGGGTAAGCTCTAGAACCTTCTTCTCACTATCGTAGAAGCTAGCTTCAAAAGTATTTCGTTCCTCCTTGAGCTGAATCCAACTTTTCTGCATTTCCTCCCACGATGTAGGCATGTCTGGATGTAGGATGGTGTAGGGAACCTCTCCTTCATTGACGGGCTCTTTAATCACAGGGAGTACATGAGGATAAGGCATCATTAGACTCTGGGCTCGGGCTCGTACCCACTTGAGATAAGGCTCAAGAGGGATGGAGTTCTTGTGTCCCAGTGTCTTGCTATCAACCTTGTTGGGCCTCCCCCAAGCTCTGATGAATCTTTGGCGAAGTCCTTGCGCATCGTTGTCGAAGTCAAAAACTAGGTCAGGAATCAACATGTCATGAGGGCCATCCCTCCGTGCATATCCAAATTGCCTCAAAGCTAGGCAAGGGTTGTAGGTGATACCTCCTCTAATTCCAAGTAAAGGAACATTAGGAAACTCTCCGCAACGATCGACGATGATGACATTTTCTCTGGACCGAGAACACCAATGTACATCAGAGTGAGTAAGAGTCATCAACCGTTGGAACCACCTTGAGCCTTGGTCATTCTTTAGGACAGATTGTGGAAGGTGCGAAATAAACCACCTTGCAAGGAGAGGAGTACAGCACATGAGAACGCCCCTCTTTCTCATTGTTCGTGTGTAAAATGAGTGAAGAATGTCCCCGAGCAACGTTGGTATTGGATTTCTGGACAAGAAGATTTTGACGGCGTTGACATCTACCAATTGGTCAGGATTTGGGAACAAGACCAACCCATAGATAAGGAGTGCCACAATCTCTTCAAAGGCTCGAAGGTCCAATGAATTCCAACATTCTTGTGCTTTCTCAAACAAGAATTTTTCTAAGAATCCTTTGACGCTGCTTCTGGTTTCCCAATGCCCCTTGATGTCGGATGGTTGTAGATGTAATGCTCGAGCAACATCTTCCGGCTTTGGTTCCTTTTCCGTACCGTTGAAGGGTAGTTGATTAAGGATAGGAATTCTCAGGAGTTGAGAAAATTCCTCCAAAGTGGGTACCAATTGATAATCAGGGAAAGTGAAGTAGTGGTGAAGAGGGTCAAAGAACTGGAATAGCACTTTCATCATGTCTTCTTCAATGTTGGTGTTGACTAAGCTGAGCAGTCTACCATGTCTTTCACTGAAGGGTGAGTTTTCCGGAATTCTTGAGGTGAGCTCCTTGAGTTGAGGAAAGATTCTCACAAGGTTGACTTGGATGGTATTTCTGCGAGGAATCTCCATGACCTACAAAATAGGAACAAAGATGAAGATCCAAACCCTTGAAATGGTTAGTGAATGTATATGATGTTTTATGATGTTTATGATGTATGCCCAAAACATATGTACAAGCAAATCACACCAAACCCTAGTTTCAGGCTTGCATGGGGTTTCATAGGTAAGTACCCTCTTGAGTGTAGTTGGCTTAAAAACCTGTCTTATAAATAGTAACCGGGTTCTAAGGAGCTCAATATCACGGGATTGTTTTCATTGTTCATTGTTTTGGTTTAGCCACTTAACTAGCGACCAAAATATTCCAAGAAAACAACCCTCAATGAGTGTAGTATCAAGTATCTACCAACTTCGGACTGCACCAAAGCCGGTCATCTCACTACCCCGAATAAAAGGCCAAGATTGTCAAGTAAGGTTCTAGGTCATTAGTGCTTAGTGACATCGCTCAGCGGCCCCATACTCTCCTTGATTGAACTCAAGGGTTACCGGTACTCACAAATATGTCGCACTAATATAGCTATTGCTTCGACCGTGTCGGTATACCCCGCACAGTTTCCACAACGTATTGCTATCTATGAATGTTTCCCAAAATCCGGGTGTAGGATTGCAAACCCAAACAGTAGAGCCAAGATATAAAGCAAACAATTCAAACAATTAGTCATGCAAGAGGGTGATCTAAGCCCTAAGGTTACTCCACTTTTAAAATGTCCCCAGCAGAGTCGCCAGTTCTGTGATACGGTGGGAGAACTGACTATGGTTTTGCGTTTGTTTTCGCAAATGTTTTGGTTGAGCAAGAGTCGCCATCGACTTTTTATTTTATCCTAAGGAAAGGTTTAAAAAGCACAGCAAAAACCTTTGAGATTTTTTTTCTTGGGTTCGGGGAGTAGATTATAGAAAGGGAATGTATTAGCACCCTTTCTATCCATGGTTATCCATGGGCTCTTAGGTACTTGCTTAGATCAACTTGCCTTGGTTTTCAATTGTTTGAAATGGTGCTTTGTGCGTGGCTTTGAAAATGTTTTAAAAAGATGCCTTGTCTAGGCTACCCTTGTAACAATTCTTTACTCGAATGTTTTACAAAAGGTGTTTGTCTTTTTGAAAAAAATGTTTCAAGGTTTTTGAAATTTTGTTTTGAAAGTGTTTGTGAAGTATGGTTTGAAAAATAGGCAAGTGTTTTTGTTTTGTAAGTTGACAAGTACTTAAGAGCTATCTACCCTAAAGTTCTCAAAGATTTTTGTTATATTTTAACCCTTTTAACAATTTTGTTCCACCATTGCATTTGATGGACAATCTTGTGTTAGGATGTGAAAGGGACGTGCGCGGGTCATCGTTTAGACCATGATTGCAATGGTGCCAAGTATCTTTGGGAAATTTTCCTTTAAGGGACTTGATCATTTTTAGGCAACTTTCGAAAGCGTCATCGAGGGACTATGATCATTTGAATTGTTTGTTTTGCCCAAAGAGACCTAACATGTAATATGGCCTAATTTTGAAAGGCAACAAGTGGATGTAACCCTAGGGGTGTTAGTGTGAAAGTGTGTTTTATTGCATACAAGATTTTTTTTCTTTGAATTAGGTTTTTCTATTTCATTGATTTTATCTTGCCATACACGTCCTAATTACTAGCAATAAGAAGCGGAAATATAAAATCCTACGCTATTACAACAATTAGGGGAGGGGGATACACATTTGTACATGGGGGGTTCAACGAGAAAAATAGACAAAAAAGAAAATAGCAAAAAACAAGATATAGAGAGAGAGAGAGAGGGAGCCCACGCGCTGCTGGTAGGTCATCAGAAGTTCTGACTCAGATCCGCTGCCAGATGATCAACCTCTTGGTTAAACTGTATGAGTCAGAACTTCTGACTCTGGCACCTGCAAAACAGAACCCTGTTAGTGGGGAAATCAGAAGTTTTGATTCCCCTGCGCTGCAAGACAGAAGTTTGTTAGTGGAGAACCCAGAAGTTCTGATTCTGTTGAAAAGGCAATATCTCTCAGAGGTTCTGATATCATTGACAGCAAAACAGGCTTCAGATGTGTTAACGTCAAGGTCAGCACTTGGCTTTTTCCTGTACTAATCAGAACATCTGCAATTCTGTTGTTATTCCACAAAACAGGAAACATATTTGGAACAGATCCAGCAAATGTAAAAATGTTTCAGAGGTCAGAACCAACAAGGTCACAGGCAAGTCCTATACTGGCTCAGAACGTTCTGAGGTATGAAAATCCTCAAAACATAAACAGCAACAACATGATATTTACATTATGTTTATTTGAATATGTACAGCTGATGATGCTTAGCAGCGTGATGAAGGTCAGCAGGTGCTTACCTGGCTGTTGGAAAAGTTTGTGGGTGAAAGTTAGCTTTTGGCTCTGGTGGTGTTCTGGACAGATTCTCTTTGAAAAGGGTAGGTAAAGGTGTATACGTACGTAGGGTCAGAAGTTTGGAAAGGATGTTTTTTGTTCACAAGGAAAACTGGGTATTTTGATGAAGTTTGAAGGTAAGAACTTCAAAGTTATGAAACAAACTGGAGATTTTGGCAGAGTTTCAGAACGCTATGTTGCTAAGAGTTCTGTTTCTCTCTTAGCAATTTTTCTGTTTTTTCTTTTTAACGCCCTTTTGCAGTGGTGAAGACTCTCTATTTATAGGCAAAGTTCTTGTGGGTGCCTTGAACATTAAAGCGCCAACAGAGTTTGAATTTTCTCTTTGATAGAAATTCCTGGGAAGTTGTGATAACAGATAGCCTTCAGCCTAGGCTGCAGCAGCAGGCGTAGATTGGGGAGAAGTGACCTCTGAAGTGGGCGGTGGCGCATAGACCCATGCCAAAATCTGTACAAAAGCGTTTTCCAAGCCACACGTGAATGTTCAGGAGTGGTTGGAAGCATTAATGGGCATTAAATGGTGATAAGACCTATCAACATCAATATTCTGGTAATGGAAACCAACGTTGAATCAGCAGCGTAAACCATGCTCTGGCTTTGGCTTCCTGTTGTCTTAGTAAGCTCTGGAGATTCTCCTGATTTTCTGATACGTTCCTTGGATTTACTTCTGGACCTCTTGGGCTTAGAGATTCTGTATCAGTGTGACACCCACTCTTCTGATCCTTCATCTTCTGATTTCAGCATGTTCTGAAAGAGCCTTCATACTTCCCTGCTTCTCTTGTATTCCTTTAGCAAATTCTGACTGAGCTTGTGTAACTGCTGAAGGGGCATATTCTGTCTGAGGCTTACATACTGAACCACATTTACAACTTCTGATTGAACTGATGTAGCTGCTGAAAAGCAAACTTCTGACTACGCTGAGCCAAGCTGGAAACTTCTGACCGTTTTTATCTGGAATTGGTCCAGAAGTTCTGAAGCGCTGATTTTTTCTTAAACACTCATTTTTTAGAGGAACGTTCCAAGTACTTAGAATTTGATTTTTCTCCAGATAAAAGCGCCGTTTTTGGAACTTGTGAGATCATCCTGCTCTTGTAAGTGGTTTACTTGGGCAAAAGGATAACTCAGGATTTGGATTTGTTTCAGAGGGACCTTGAAAACCCAATATGGTTTCCTGAAGAAAGAGAGGGCAAATTTTGGGGTACAACACCTATGCTCTAATCGTTATTTTCATGGTTTGCAGTTAGTGGGGGTTTAAAACCCCCGCTATTTAATTATGTTACAGGCAGAAAAAGAAAGAAGACGCATGCGTGTCTTCACATGGTACTGGGACCTGGGTTCGATTCCCAGGTCCCCCACATATTCCATAATTTTTCTCTTAAGGCGTTTCTATGCAGCGTTCCTTCAAGGCTTCACCATACACCCTCATGCTCTGGCTTGACAAGTGGCTTCATGATCAATCCAAAGGCCAGAACGTGGAGACTACCATATACGCTAGTCAACTACTCCACATGCAAACTGGAAAGTCAACGCAGGCCTTGCAATCTTGGGCCCAAATTACTCTACAAAAACCTCCAGAAAGGGCCAGACACCCCTCCTTGTTTGTCTTCCTTCTTTTAATTTTCTTTTCTTTTATTCTTTTCAATTATTATTCTTTTTAATTGTTTTATTTAATTTCATAAATTAATTTTTATAATATAAAACCAGAAGATCAAAAAACTAAAAATATGTTTACTTAATATTTAATTCATTATTATTTTTTGTAACTAAATGTCAAACCATTAATTAGATTAATTTAGGTTTCAAAACTTTAATATTTTTCTTAACAAATTAAAATATGTAGAAATTAGGGTTTCTTAACTTTTCATCATTTTTTTAATAAATAATTTTCTCATCATTATTATTATTATTAATTATTAATTATTTTGTAAATAAACATGTGCATTAAATATTTAGTAAATTAGGTTAAACTTTAATATTTTTCTTTAATAATTAAAAACAACTTAGAATTAGGGTTTCTCTTCAATTTTAATTTCTTTATTTCATAAATACAAAAAACCTAAAAAACATTTCTTTTCTTTTAATTAAATAATTAATTAACTTTTAATTCAATTTAATTTCTCAAAAGGGTTCAACGCCCTCAAACATTCGATTCTAATTTCTTTTCGCGCATTTATTCTTATTTATTTTCTTGTGAATACTATGTAATTGCTCAAGCCATGTAATAGTAATTAGGAATTTATTTATTTTCCTCATTTTTTATTAAAACGGGTCTTTGTTAATTTGGTGATGTATAGACCCGCGCCTTGTAATAGCGTAGGATTTTACTTTCCGCACTTTAGTTTCCGCACTTTTAAACTGCTAATTTGCATGAAAGAATGAATGGCCTAAATTAAAAACAAGCGTAGATCACCATGATACACGTACAAGATAAAACATAACATGAAAATAACACACAAATTCACACACCACTCTTAGGGTACGCCTCACTGTTGCCTTGCCTTCGAAACGTGGTCGTCGAGTATAGGACGTTTTAGTAAGTCCTTATGTCCATGACATGATCCAGTTGCCTCGAAACGGTTGCCTCGGAATTAAAAAAGGATCAATGGCATAAGGGTAGCTTCTAAGGTATCCTACTGTTGCTCTGGTGACCACACTGTCCCTACAAACGAATTGACCCGAACACCTCCAACGGTGGTGCTACCTACCTCTCAATGGTGGGATGACACTACTTTAAGGACATTTACACAGCCTAATTCCTTAGGGTAGGTAGATGACTCGTAGATACTTGCTCTATTTCAAAAAACAAATCAAAAACTCTTTTCACACCGACACTTTTCAAAAAGCTTTCAAAACAATTTTTCAAACACTCTCGAGGACTGATACAAGAGTCGATCTGAAATCTTTAAACGAAACTTTTTCAAACTCACTCATAATTGAAAAGCAAACAAACGTTTTGAAAACAAAATGAGCAAGTATCTAAGAGCCCATGGATAACCATGGATAGAAAGGGTGCTAACACCTTCCCTTTCTATAAATCTACCTCCCGAACCGAGAAACTATCTCATAAGGAATTTTGCTGTGCTTTTGTCCTGTCCATGTTGGAGAAAATAAAAGATGATGGCGACTCTTGCTTACCGCGACATTTCGTGAACCAGCGTTAAACAGTCAGTTCCAGATCCACCGATCACAGAACTGACGACTCTGCTGGGGAAAGAGATGTAAGTGAGGTGTACCTTAGGATAGCTCAGACTTGTGTTTTCAATTGTTGTGCTTGTTTGCTTTATTATTGTGGGCTGCATCGGAGTTACATAGATCCTAACCCGGATCTGGGGATACCCTGTTAGGTAGCATAAGTTGTGAGGGACCTGTCCGGCGTAGACCGACATGGGTGAAGCAGTGGCTACGTTGGTGTGGCACCTTGGTCTGTACCTATATCCCTTGTGTCGCAACGAGGAGAATATGGGTCTTCTGAGGAGTCATTAAGCACCAACCGACCTTAGAACCTTAAATGACCCAACTTGGCCAATAGAACAGTAGCAGTATGCTACGCCCATTGAGGCTAAACTCTCGTGATGGTTCTGGCCGCGAGAAAAGATTGCGATGCTGGAGTTATGACCGATTGAGGGTAGTCAGTGATATTGGGATCCTCTAGAACCCGGTTACTTCTGATAGGACAGGTCTTAACCAACAAACTGAAAGAGGGTAATACCTAGACCCCATGCTGGCCTAAACTCTAAGGGCTTGTCTTGTGTGACTTGTGTGCCTTATCATGTTTGCCTTTGTGAATATTTGTGGTGTGCTTTATCATAACATCATGCCATCATAAACATTGCATGCATCCTGCATAAGGACTGACCATTTCAAAGACAAGAGGGTTTCACCTTTGCTCTATTTTGTAGGACATCATGATGCCTATGCGAAGGAACACTATCCGGTTCAATTTTGTTCACCCACCTGAGTTGCTTGAAGAGTTAGTTAGTAGAATTCCAAATACTACTTCCTTCATCCAGAGGCATGGTTCTCTTCTCAGTTTAGTCACGGCAAAGTGGGACCAACAACTGATGAGTGTCCTGACACAGTTTTATGACCCTCTGTACCAGTGCTTCACCTTTCAAGACTTCCAGCTGGTCCCTACCCTGGAAGAGTTCTCTGATTTGCTTGGCATCCCTATCTTGGATCAGACTCCCTACACTGGTTGGGAAAAGACTCTCAGGCTTGAGGAGATTGCTGCAGCCCTTCCCTTGACCCACAAGGAAGTAATGGACAACTGGGTGACTAGAAGCAAAGTAAGGGTTTCTTGGCCAAGTTTCTGGTTGGTAAGGCTAACAGTTTCTGGAATGACTTGGACTTTAGGGCGTATGAAGACATCCTGGCTCTCTTAATCTATGGACTAGTCTTGTTTCCTAATCCTGATAACTTCATTAACGTCACTGCCATAAGGATCTTCATGTCTCGGAACCCTGTGCCCACTCTCTTGGGTGACATCCTGCAACAACTTTATTCTCGTACTGCCCGAAGACGAGGAACTCTGTGGTGTTGTATTCCTTTGTTAGTGAGGTGGTTTATTTTGCACCTCCCTAAGTTCGTGCTGAAGAACAAAGAAGGAAGAGGTTGGGCTCATAGGTTAATGTCTCTCACTGATAATGACATCATTTGGACTTTCAGGGGTTTGGATGAGGTAGCTGTTATTGATCGTTGTGGAGAATACCCTAATGTTCCTTTGATTGGTACCCAAGGAGGAATCTCTTATAATCCATGTCTAGCTCTCCGTCAGTTTGGAAGAGCCAGAAGAGCAGGGCCTCATGAGATGTTGGTGCCTCACATCAGTTTTGAGTTTCAGGTAGATAGTGACGAGCTGCGTCGGAGGTTCATCAAGGCTTGGGACAGAATCCACAAAGCTGACCCACAAGAGTTAGGACCAAAGACTTCTCTACCTATGGAAGCCTACTACAAATGGGTCCGCATCCGTGCTCAGAAGTTAGGTATGCCATATGAAGCTGTCAGACCCATCATTCTTGAGTATCCTGATAAAGATGGGGCTCCTCCAACTGTTCTCCCTCCTCAGATACCTACTGATATTGAGACACTAAAGAGGTCTTGGGCGCAACTGCGAGAAGAACGGGATTCTTATCGGGAAAAGTTCAACGAGCAGGAATTGAAGATCCAGAAGCTTACAAAGCAGTTGGAGAACGAGCGGGCCTTGAATGATTACATCCGTACTGAGAAGAGGAGACCATGGGATCACTAATGAGCTTTGAATGTTCTTTTACAGTTTTATTTCCCTTTTCAGTATTTTCACTTTTATGTAACGCCTAAGGGCAATCTGTTGAACAATTTGAATTTCAAAGTTGAATCTAATGAAGTGTGTTCTTTTTTGTTTACAAAGTTGATTCCCGATTGTCTTTGAAAACATAAATCATACGCATCCCATTCATCATGTGCATAGCAGGTACTCTTCTTTTCAGGTTGCTTAATGTTCTTCGCTGTTTATTTCAGCATCATGAACCCTGAATCATCTACCGAGCAGTCCATCAAGGCCCTTCAGGCTCAGAACGCCCAATTCCAAGAGCTGATTATGAGTCTGGCCCAAGGTCAAGAGGAGTTGAAGGCTCTACTGGTTAAGAAGAAGAAGAAGAGAACTGTTCTATTCAACACAGGCCGGAGGTTTGGTAACACACTACAATATGAGGTTGACCAAGCTGGTTCTTCTGTAGGCAAAGGCAGTCCCCAGGGGGGAAGGGCTCCAAGTCTGGTGGTCTCTGACAACGAGACTGATTTTAACGAGGAACAGTATCCTCCAGCTGAAGACAGGTACAAGCAGTTGGAAGATCGTCTGAATGCCATGGAAATTCAACAAGTGCCTGGTTTGGATTTCGGAGACTTGGGTCTATCTTCTGGTGTGGTAATCCCACAAAAGTTCAAAGCACCATCTTTCGTAAAGTATGACGGGGCGTCCTGCCCTAAGCTACATCTCAGATCTTATGTGCGGAAGATTCAACCATACACTATGGACAAGAACTTGTGGATCCACTTCTTCCAGGAGAGTCTTTCAGGGACTCATCTCGAATGGTTCTATCAGCTGGATGGAACCAAGGTTCGTAACTGGGAGGAGTTGGCTACTGCTTTTTACAAGCAGTATCAATATAATGCCGACCTCGCTCCTACACGTACCCAACTCCAGGGTATGTCGTTAGGATTGGGAGAAGGTTTTAAAGAGTATGTGCAGAAGTGGAGGGATCTGGCTGGCAGGGTGCAGCCACCATTAAACGACCATGAGCTAGTGGATATGTTCTTGGGGACCCTATCCGGGCCGTTCTTTAATCATCTCATTGGTAATTCATCTGCAGGATTTACCAATCTCATTCTGACTGGGGAAAGGATAGAGGCTGGTATGAAATCAGGGAAGATTCAAAAGGGTGCGTCCTCAAGTTCTGAGAAGAAACCTTTTAAAAAGGAAGCCAGTGCTGTGTATGGGCCTAGGAGGCAAGACAAACCAGAACGCCGCCAAGCTGTCAACGCGGTGGTTATTGCTAAGCCTGCTGCCGCTCCTCGGCAACCCAACCAACCAAGGGCTGAGAGACCCAGAAGAGAATACACTCGGCTGAGTATGACCTTGTCACAGATCTTACCGCAACTGCTATCGACCAACTTGGTGACTGTCAGAGAGGCCCCGAAGGTTGTGAACACTACCTCTCCTAAGTATAATCCCAATGCCCGTTGTGCTTATCACTCCGATAGCCCAGGGCATTCTACTGATGATTGCTGGGCCCTAAGGAATAAGGTGCAGGACCTTATTGATGCGAAGGAAATACAATTCGAGGCACCTGAGAGGCCTAACGTTGTGACAGCTCCTATGCCCCAGCATGGAGTAAATGTTGTTGATGAAGACTTGTATGCAGTTTCTGTGGATGATGTTGCTACCCCTCTATTGACTCTTAAGAGGAACCTGTTGCTGGCCGGTTTATTTCCGGGTTGTAGCAAGGGTTGCCTTCTGTGTGCTGTTTCCCCTGCTGGTTGTCCGTTGCTGAGGTCAGGCATCCAAAGCCTGATGGATAGCAAGGAAATTCTGTTCAAGAAGACGGCTGTTCCTTTTGTTCCTACTGCAGAAGTGTCTGTTGTTACCATCTTCAATAATCCTACCAAGGCTCCCCCGAGGAAGCCAGTCAAAATCATGTCTGTTGCACCCATCATTATCACTGTTCCGGGGCCTCTCCCCTATGAATCTGACAAGGCTGTCCCATGGCATTATGGGGCAGATGTGTACGTACTTGGAGTAAAGCAAGAGTTCAACACCGGTACCAGTATCAGTAACATCACCGGTCCAGCTAAAGTTACTCGTAGTGGCAGGCTCTTCTCGCCTGACATTGCGCCACCAGTTATCCGAAGACCTCTTATTATAACGCCTGCAAGTGCGCCTATTCCTACTTCTGATCAAGTTGCTTCCCCTGCTGCCGAGTCATCTAATACTCGGGGCAAAGGGATTGATGATGAGCCTGCCCGGATGGAGGCACCGAAGACTGTCAATGTTGAGGCCTCCCAGCAAGAGATGGAGGAAATTCTTAAGATAATCAAGAAGAGTGACTTTAACGTCGTTGAACAGCTGGGGCATACCCCCTCCAAGATCTCTATGCTATCATTGCTGCTGTGCTCAGAGGCCCATGCCAAGGCCCTGATTTCATTTCTGAAGACGGCTCATGTGCCACAAGATACCTATGCAGATCAATTCACTGATTGTGTGGCCAATTTGACAGCTGACAATGGTTTGGGTTTCTCGGATGCTGATCTTACCGCCAAGGGAAAGAACCACAATGATGCCCTGCATGTCTCCATTGAATGCAGGGGCACTACTCTGGCTCACGTATTGGTGGACACCGGTTCTTCCCTGAATGTGTTGCCCAAGAAGGCCTTAGACCGGTTGGATTGTGAGGGCCTGGAGTTGAAGCCTAGCAACATCATTGTCCGAGCCTTTGACGGGTCGAAGAGGATGGTACATGGTGAGGTAGACATTCTGATTTGTGTTGGTTCCCAAGTCTTTGATTCAACATTCTATGTGATGGATATTCGTCCATCCTATTCCTGTTTGCTGGGTCGACCTTGGATTTACAAAGCTGGGGCAGTGACCTCCACTCTACACCAGAAGCTCAAATACCCTGTCAGAGGGAAGATTGTTACTGTGCAGGGGGAGGAAGAATACATGGTTAGTCATCTGAACTCGTTCCGGTATATTGAGATGGACGGGGAGTTTATTGAAACCCCCTTTCAACATTTTGAAGAGGTACCTCCAACATTGGCGTCAGCAGAAACGGTGATTGAAGAAGACTTTCCTTTGAAGATGGCTTCCTTGAAGGATGCCCGGGCTGTAATTGAGAAAGGTGAATGTGCTAACTGGGGCAGGCTCCCTGATTTTACTCCTAAAACTGACAAGTTTGGGCTGGGTTTTACTGCAGAGGCTCAGAGGGCTATATGCAAAGCTAGGATCGGAAGACCTCCCGTGCTCATCACCAACCCGGAAGTGAATGCTATAGAAAGCGATGTGGAGGAATCAGAGTTCGATAGCTGGATCTACCCGATGACTGATGGTGGACCGAACAATTGGACTGCAAAAGATCACATACCTGTTACTTTTGTTACGCATTAATGAATTCTTTTGTTTCTTTAATTTGTAATGAACAATAAATTGAAACTTTATGGCCCGGTGTCTTACCCGGGGCACCGTGGCTTCATTTGTGAGGGCATTAATTGTAATTTCCATATATCATGAATAAAGACATTGGACGTTTTTTCACATTTCAAATCTTGTGCTCCCTTTCTTTCTTTCTTTCTTTATATATTGCTAAACAGCTATATTTACACACACTCACCCATACAGGTTTCAATCCACTCTGGATCTCACTGGTAGCGACTCTGCTACTGCCAGTTATGACTTCAAAAATCCGATCAACTTAGCCGAAGACGAAGGTGAAGATGATTGCGAAGTGCCTGGCGAGCTTGCAAGACTGTTACTCCAGGAAGAAAGGGCCATTCAACCACATGAAGAGCCAGTGGAAACAATAAATCTGGGTACTGAGACAGACAGAAAGGAAGTTAAGATTGGTGTCAATCTAGAGCTCAACGTGAAGCAACGGTTGGTTCAAATGTTACATGATTATGTGGAGATCTTTGTCTGGTCCTACGAAGACATGCCTGGGTTGGATACTGACATTGTGGTCCATCACCTGCCTACCAAGGAAGACTGCCCTCCGGTTAAGCAAAAGGTCCGCCGTATGCGTCCAGAGATGTCCGAGAAGATCAAAGTTGAGGTTATGAAACAATTTGACGCCGGTTTTCTTGCAGTGACTTCTTACCCTCAGTGGGTTGCCAATGTGGTTTCGGTACCGAAGAAAGATGGTAAGGTCAGAATGTGTGTCGATTACAGGGATCTGAACAGGGCCAGCCCCAAGGATGACTTCCCCTACCTCATATCGACGTTCTGGTTGACAATACTGCTCAGCACAAAGTGTTCTCTTTCATGGATGGTTTTTCAGGTTATAATCAGATCAAGATGGCTCCTGAAGGCATGGAAAAGACTACCTTTGTTACTCAGTGGGGCACCTTCTGCTACAAGGTCATGCCATTCGGGTTGAAAAATGTTGGGGCAACCTACCAACGTGCCATGGTTGCTTTATTTCATGACATGATCCACCATGAGATAGAAGTATATGTCAATGATATGATTGCAAGGTCTCAAACTGAGGAGGAACACCTTGACCATCTGCAGAAACTGTTTGACCGTCTGAAGTTGTACAAGCTGAGGTTGAACCCGGACAAGTGCACCTTTGGAGTAAGATCTGGAAAATTGCTAGGCTTTGTCGTAAGTGACAAGGGTATTCAAGTGGACCCTGCCAAGGTTAAAGCCATTCAAGAGATGCCAGTTCCTAAGACAGAGAAAGAGGTCAGAGGCTTTCTAGGACGTCTGAATTACATCGCTCGATTCATCTCGCATCTAACTTCTACCTGTGAACCAATCTTCAAGCTGCTGAAGAAAGATCAGGTAGTACGTTGGAATGATGAATGTCAGGACGCTTTCGACAGAATCAAAGAGTATCTCCAAGAACCACCCATCCTTATGCCACCGGTTGAAGGGAGACCTCTAATACTATACTTGACAGTACTTGACAACTCAATGGGGTGTGTGCTGGGGCAGCATGACGAGTCTGGCCGAAAAGAGCATGCAATTTATTACCTTAGCAAAAAGTTTACCGACTGTGAGACCCGATACTCACTGCTCGAGAAAACTTGCTGCGCTTTGGTATGGGCTGCTCGCCGGCTGAGACAGTATATGCTGACTCAGACTACCTTGTTGATTTCAAAGATGGATCTGATAAAGTACATATTCGAAAAGCCTGCTCTGTCCGGAAGAATAGCAAGATGGCAAATAATCTTGACGGAATACGACATCCAGTATACGACTCAGAAAGCTATCAAAGGAAGTGTATTGGCAGACCACTTGGCACACCAGGCAGTAGACGACTACCAGTCAATGAACTTCGAGTTTCCAGACGAGAGCATCATGATTGTAACTGATTATGAAGTACCTGGACCGGATGAAGGACCTGAGGAAGGATCCCGATGATCTATGCACTTTGACGGAGCCTCCAACGCTTTGGGTAACGGTATCGGCGCTGTGATCATATCCTCTCAAGGCACTCATACTCCACTTACTGCCCGACTATGTTTCAACTGCACCAACAACATGGCGGAGTATGAGGCGTGTATCATGGGTCTTCAAGCTGCGATTGACTTAAGGATCAAGTTTCTGAGTGTCTTCGGAGATTCCGCTCTCGTGATCAATCAGATCAAAGGCGAGTGGGATACGAAACATCCGAATCTTATTCCTTACAGAGAATGTGTGTTGACATTGATCCCCCATTTCACAGAGATCACTTTTGAACACTTTCCAAGAGAGGAGAATCAGTTGGCGGACGCACTGGCTACGATGTCTTCTATGTTCAAAGTCAAGTGGGACAACGAGGCTCCCCGGGTCATTATCTGGAAACTGGACGAACTGGCATATTGTTGTGATCTTGAGACTGAGGTAGTGACTGAGAAGCCCTGGTATCATGAGGTGAAGAGGTATCTAGAAGCTCAAGAATACCTTGAAGGTGCATCTGTCAACGACAAGAAGTTTCTGAGAAGGTTCACAACAAAGTTCTTCCTTAGCAACGACATTCTGTACAAGCGAAACCATGATTTGACCTTACTGCGTTGTGTGGATAAGACTGAAGCAGAAAAGATCATGGCAGAGCTGCATGAAGGTACCTTCGGAACACATTCCAGTGGACACACCATGGCAAAGAAAATCCTTCGGGCAGGATATTTCTGGTCCACAATGGAAGCCAACTGTTACCAACATTCTCGGACATGTCATAAGTGCCAGATATACGCAGATAAGGTGCACGTTCCTCCAGTTCCTCTGAACGTCCTGACTGCACCTTGGCCTTTCGCAATGTGGGGGATAGATATGACCGGCGAGATTAAACCTACGGAATCCAACGGGAATCGCTTCATCCTGGTGGCGATTGATTACTTTACAAAGTGGGTTGAAGCAGCTTCCTACGCCACTGTAACCAAGAATGTTGTGGCACGGTTCATTCGGCACAACCTGATCTGTCGATACGGCATCCCAGAAAGGATCATTACAGACAATGGTACCAATCTCAATAACAAGATGATCACTGAGCTCTGCGAGCAATTCAAGATACAGCACCACAACTCTTCTCCTTACCGGCCGAAGATGAATGGGGCTGTAGAAGCAGCGAATAAGAATATCAAGAGGATTGTGCAGAAGATGACATTGACCTATAAAGATTGGCACGAGATGTTACCGTTTGCTCTTCATGGGTACCGTACCTCAGCAAGGACGTCAACCGGGGCAACTCCCTTTTCCTTGGTCTACGGCATGGAGGCAGTCTTGCCGATTGAAGTACAGATACCCTCTCTCCGGATAATGAAGGATGCAGATCTGAGCGAAGATGATTGGATCCAGACACGACTTGATCAGTTAAACCTAATTGACGAAAAGAGACTCACTGCTATATGTCATGGTCAAACGTACCAAAAACGGATGATCAGGGCATTTAACAAGAAAGTCAGACCACAAGAGTATCAAGTTGGGGATCTGGTAATCAAACGCATCATCCTTCCTCAGAGTGATCCCAGAGGCAAATGGACCCCTACGTACGAAGGGCCATTTGTGGTTAAACATGTGTTCTCAGGAGGAGCCATGATTCTAACCACTATGGATGGTGACGACCTTCCTCACCCCGCTAATGCAGACATAGTAAAAAAATACTACGCATGATAAAAGACCCGCTAGGTTGACATACCTAGGCAAAAATTAGGGCTTCCCGGCGAACCAAAAGGGTTCGGGCAAAATGAGGGATGAAATGAAAAAAATCTGTACACCCGGCAAGTCGAAAACCTGAAAAGGCGGCTTGGGCAAAAATGGGTATCCCGGTGGACTGAAAACCCGAAAGGGCGGTCCAGGCAAAATTTAGGGATTAAAGCGTAATACTATGTCTCATTGGATCACCTCGCATCCAGAATCCGGTATCAACTATCGAGTTCAGACGGCATCGATCAATCAGCTTCATCGTCAACGGAGCAGCAAAGTGATGAGACGCTCGAAGATATAAAGGCGATAGCAGAGTTGGAACCCAGTGGTATTATTCTTTTCACATAGTTGTTTTGTCTTCCTTTTGTATAAAATTGTATAAACTCTTTTGTTCGGCGGCGTTCTCTTACTAGGACGTCAGCCTCTTGTACATAAACCCCTATTTACAGGCAAATTCAAAATCAATATAAATTCACTTTTCAGCTAAAATTGCCAATTGTTTTTCCTTTTTGGTTTTGTTTTGCGAAGAACGTCCAAGGTTCAATTTGTGATATATGCATTTGACACTAATTGCTAACTCATAAATATTTGCATACGAAACAAAGGATTAATTACAGGCAACATTAGAAACAGGGGAAATAATGAGTTGTCTAAAGCGATCTAATTGCTCTGTCCACCAAGGTACCAAGGTAAGTTCGGCTGAAGAATGCAACCAAGATATCTTAGTTCCCCAGAGAGTGAGCCAGCAAGTCAACAATACTCTCCCCAAGCAGAATTATCCTATCAGCCTTAAGGAAATTGGGTATTCCCAGCAGATCTCAACATTTCTCAACGGAGTCTACAAACATTCCTAACAAGCATCCCCGCAGTCTTGATCTAAGATTGTTCCCTGGCGGTATACAGACATTCAGTGGAGCCACTTCCCCAATATATCTAAAAAATTTCCCCAGGAGAGTCCAATCCAGAAGTTTCTCCAGGAAAGTGGAATCCATCTCCCCAGCAGGAAGCTTATCCCCAGTAGATTCCGAAAGCTTACCCCCTGCAAAGCACGAACGTGTCTCTCCGGCTTTATCCAAAGGTTATTTCCCCACCAGGATATAACTGGGTTATCCTCAGCCAATTGCCACGGAAAGATCGTCCCCGACGAAGACTTCCTATCACCCAGCGGAGTTCATCAATTACTTCAATATAACACATCAATGGTATCCCCAGCAGAGTTATCATCAAACCTCAGCAAAGTATCTCTTTCCCCACAGAGTATCTCCCCGCAAAGTAATCTATTCGCCAAGTTTATTACCCCAACGAAGTCATCTTCTCCTACCGGTATTCTTGCAACCATCATCCCCAGCGGAAACAAAAGCTTTACTTTCCAACATCAGCCCAGGATTTAACTTCCCGGCACCCGTCAAGGATTTATTTTCCTAGACGAAAATGCATTCATGAACATCATATCTTCATACGTTATAGCATGCATATACGCATCATGAACATATAATCTCAGAACATCACGCATGTCATGCATCATGACATCGCATACAACTAATGTTTTGTCTTTTCAGGACAAAAGTTAATACAAAGATAATTGCTATCAACTGTCGTGATTCCAGATCCGATTCCTGTATCTTTCCAGGGTGTATCTGTTGACGACTAACATTACCAGACTCGATTCCTGTATCTTTCCAGGGCACGTCTGAAGAGTTTGAGGATCTGATTCCTGTATCTTGCCAGGGTGTATCTGTTAACGACTAACAATACCAGACTCGATTCCTGTATCCTGCCAGGGCACGTCTGAAGAGTTTGAGGATCTGATTCCTGTATCTTGCCAGGGTGTATCTGCTGACAACTAACAATACCAGACTCGATTCCTGTATCCTGCCAGGGCACGTCTGAAGAGTTTGAGGATCCGATTCCTATATCTTGCCAGGGTGTATCTGTTGACAACTAACATTACCAGACTCGATTCCTGTATCTTGCCAGGGCACGTCTGAAGAGTTCGAAGATCCGATTCCTATATCTTGCCAGGGTGTATCTGTTGACGACTATATTCTCCGGACTCGATTCCTGTATCTTGCCAGGGCACGTCTGAAGAGTTTAAAGATCTGATTCTTGTATCCAGCCAGGGCGAATCTACATAAAGAGTTTGAAGATCAACTCCCGTAACAGGCCAGGTAATTATTTTTCTTTTTCAGGTACGCAAGTTCTCGCTAAGGAAGCTCTTACGCGATCGACACTTAGATGGCATCTGTAAGCCCATCTCCACATACCAACAGTCTCCAAATGGCATCTGTAAGCCCATTCCCTACATCACACTGCTGACATTCTACGATGTGAGTGCAAATTTCTAGGCACTCTAGTGTTCAATCATCTTCCACCTTCGGATTACGAAAGGCACGCCAGCCAATCTACATCCTCAGATCTAAGAAGATTGAACAGGGGCAACTGTTGTACCCCAAAATTTTCCCTCCCATATTCTTCAAGATCTGCCAAGATCAAGGTTCAAAATCTCTCAAGGGTTGCACAGTCCAATTGCCTCCTAACACAGTCAAAATTAGGGTTTTGATTCTGGCAAAGAAATTGAGATTTTCAAGGGTCCAATCAAGTCCCACATGCCCATATACATTGTCAAGCATCCATATGTCAAGTTTCAAGACTCATAGCACCAAGTTTCACAGTCAAAAACCCTAAAGGCTTCACAGTCAACTGCAGGGGAAAAATGGTCATTTGACAGTCAAAAGTCAAACTTTTTGGTCAACATCTTATTTTGAAGCCACAAACATCATTTGATCAATTCTTGATCATGATTCTCAAAGCATGGCTCAAAAAGTCTCAAGATGCAAAAGTTTCTATTTTTAGACAGTTGAAAAAGTCAACTTCAAATTGACCAAGGCATAACTTCTTCATGGTTTATCATAAAAATCCCATCCAAAGCTCATTTTGAATAGAATTACATTTCCTACAACTCATCTTCACACTTCAAGTCCAAGAAATGCTCTCACAAAAAGTTATCAATTTCAACATTATAGGTCATTTTCAAAGTCAACAAAAAGGCACTTTAAGTCAAAGACCATAACTTGAGATTGGTAAATCAAAATAACATGGGACCAAAGACATTGGTTAGAGGACTTCAATACCTTTCCAAAATGTCCAAGAATATGTTCATAGCTTCCAAATTGAGCAAGATATGCCTTGTAGAAGTTGGGGAATTTTTGGGAATTTTGAAAAGTCAACTTTGCACAAAAGGCTTCAAAAATGCTAATGGGCCTCAATTTCTTTCATGAATCATTACCCAAAGACTATGCACGACCCATTGACCTCAAAGGGAGTTATTTTCTTATTTTTTATTAATTATTTGAATTTTTATTATCATTAATTCATTTAATTAAATTTAAATATAAGAAAAATACTAAATCATGTTTTTTAAATCTTTTTATGTAGCAAATATCCTCCTCACATGCACTACGCCAAAAAAGACCTACGAAAGCGCTTTTTTGACATTTAAAAGCGCTTTCTAAGGTGGCGCTGCTAAAGGTTTTAGCATCGCTTTTTGTTTAATGAAAAGCGCTCTCATAGGTCTACTTATGACAGCGCTTTTTTCTAAAAAGCGCTCTCTTAAGTACCCTTATGGCAGCGCTTTTTCCAAAAAGCGCTCTCTTAGGTAAACCTATGACAGCGCTTTTTCACATAAAATGCTTTCATAGGTAGACCTATGACAGCGCTTTTTTTATGAAAAAGCGCTTTCATTGGTGGCGCTTTTTTTGGAAAAAAGCTTCCATAGGTTGTCTTTTAGCAGCGCTTTTTCTTGAAAAAGCGTTGTCATTGGTCTACCTATGAAAGCGCTTTATGTGAAAAAGCGCTGTCATAGGTCTACCTATGAAAGCGTTTTTCTCCAAAAAGCGCTTTCATAGGGTGTTTTTTTTAGAGGTATTATTTATATCATTCATATACTTGCATTGTTTGCCATAACCTGTAATTCATAAATAGCGGTAATGCATTGTAATTCCGATACCCTGTTCCCGTACTCTTTCGACAATCGATTGGAATACAACCGTGTCTTATCCATGGTTTACGGTTTCTGAGTCAAAACCAGTACTCAATATAACAAAACCAATACTCAATACTTTTCACTAAATTCATTTTATTCTATCAACTACTTTAGTACACAAGTATAACACAAGAAACCATAAACAAGAAACTATCATTCTTCAAAATCAATCATAAATTATGTTTGTATCTCAAATTATATATAAACCATTGTTATCTGTATTCTAACTCAAAGTCAGTATTACAAAATCAACTCTAACAACAACTAAACCAGTCCTTATATTATTCTCTGCTCAATAAAATATTGACACAACTCTTCTTTGGTTTCTTCCAACTGAAATTTCGTGTAATATGGACATTTGTACTCATCGAAGTACTACATAAGAAAACATAATATGCATGATTTAGTTAAAAGTAAAAAATTATATGGAATATCCGAGAAATAATAAAACAAATTCTAAGTTATAAATTCATACCGTGACTGGAATCTCTATTTGATTCAGTTGAATGATTTCTTTGATAAACTGCATAACGAAGTATCCGCAATCTATATCGTTTTGTTGTTGAGGACACTACATAGAAAAACAAATAAGAATATATAGTTGTATTGTTTTATAAAATAGCGTAAATATTATAATCAAAATAGTGGAAATTAATATACCTGCACTTTGATCCAATTAATGTTGTTTGATTTAGACCGTCGTACCCGAGCTTCTCTTTGACACCGGAATACTTGTATCGCTCTAACAAAATTAAAAATATATATTTAGAACAATGTCACAGAAATAATTGAATACATAAATACACATAAATATTTAGAATAATCTCACTTACGTATCAATCATTAACTTCATATCCGGATAATTTGTCCAATCACCGTCAACCGAATTCAGATAATAGACCACTTCTTTTATAGGATCGATAGAAACCAACAACCAGTGACGTCTATAAATTAAAACAACAGTTTAGAAGAAATTTTTCTACGCAAAAATTACAAATATTAAAATGAATTTAGAATGAAAATCTAACCCTGTAGGAATAGTATTATATGCCCAAAGATATAAGCTTTCTGTACTGCCAGTTGCCATGAATCTTTCGACTAAGTGCTCTCTTACTGAATCCGGTTCCCTACCAATTGTCGCTCCGCTGACACGGGAGGAAGACACAAAATGGAATCTGTTTGACAATTGATTCCTGCGCATCAATTTGTCATATAACAGCCTTAAATAGAAACATAATTAATATTAGAGTATATTCATTGAAAATGTTTAAAAAAGATTTCAGCTAATTACATAATATAAAGATGGGGTTACCGGATGTATGCGTGCATAATACTGACGCCCAATTCTTACCTTCTTTTTTTTCAACAATGTGAGATTTGGGGAGTCCAATTGATTGAACATTTGACAGATATTCAGTACAAAACTCAATCGCTTCTTCAACAATATATCGTTCAGCAATACAACCCTCTGGTCGACTTCGGTTTTTCACATACCCTTTTAATATTTTCATATAACGTTCAGTAGGGTACATCCATCTCATATAAGCTGGTCCGCACAGTTGTGTCTCTTTGACAAGATGAACAACAAGATGAACCATTATGTCAAAAAACGAGGGAGGGAAATACATTTCAAGATCACACAAAGTAACAACTATTTCTTTTTGCAATGTTAGTAAGATCTCAGGATCGATCACCTTGCTGCAAATTGACTTGAAGAAAAAACACAATTTAGTTATTGCGCTTCTTACTTTTTCTGGAAGAATAGAACGTATACCTATCAGTAGAAAATGTTCCATTATAACATGGCAATCATGCGTCTTTAAACTCTTTAACTTGAGGTCTTGCATAGACACAAGTCTTCTAATATCTGATGAGTAGCCTTCTGGAACTTTAACCTCACTTAGGAACTTACACAATATTTTTTTCTCCTTTCTGGATAGAGTGTAAACAGCAGGTGGTAGATATGTTCGTGTTCCTTTTTTCACGGGTCCCAATTCAGTTCTTATTCCCATCTCTACCATGTCCTCCCTTGCTTTAAGACCATCCTTAGACTTCCCTTTTATATTGAGTAACGTACCAATAACACTGTCAAATACATTTTTTTCAATATGCATAACATCAAGAAAATGTCTTACGTACAAAGATTTCCAATATGGCAATTCAAAAAAAATCGACCTCTTCTTCCACCCACCTGTAACAACTTTATGTGCAAAAGGCTTGCCAAACTGAATACTCACATCTTTCACCTTTTCAAATAATTGATCACCTGTCAATCTAGGCGGAGCTCTACGTTGTTTGGTATCTCCGTTGAACGCTTTTCTCCATCCACGATATTGATGTTTAGAATTTAAGAATCTACGATGACCGAGAAAGACATTCTTCTGACAAAGTTTCAATCGCATCGTATCGGTTCCATCTTCACAGATAGGACACGCTTTTTCACCTTTAATGCTATACCCGGATAGATTTCGGCAGGCTGGAAAATCGTTAATTGTTCCAAACAACATCGCCCTCAAGTTGAAACTTTCTTTCCTATACCCATCATAAACCTCCACACCGTTCTCCCACAAAATCTTCAAATCTTCGATTAAAGGTTCCAAATATACGTCTATGTCATTTCCTGGTTGTTTAGGCCCAGAAATTAACATAGATAACATCATGTACTTACGCTTCATACATAGCCACGGAGGTAGGTTATAAATCATAAGAATTACAGGCCATGTGCTATGCGAGATACTTTGAATACCGTGTGGGTTCATTCCATCAGTAGACAATGCCAAGCGAAGGTTTCTTGCGTCTTTTCCAAATTCAGGATAATCATTATCAATTTTCATCCACTGTGGTGAATCTGCCGGATGTCGAAACTTTCCATCAACAATTCTTTCATCTGCATGCCAGGTTAAATGTCTTGAATCGGTTTCAGTACGATACATCCGTCTAAATCTCGGAATTATAGGAAAATACCATAAGACTTTTGTCGGAGACAACTTTTTCTTATATCGAGGGGCACCGCATTTAGGACACTCATTTAACGATGCATACTCGTTTCAAAACAAAACGCAATCTTTTGGACAGGCATGTATCTTGTCATAGCTCATGCCAATAGAGTACAACGTCTTTTTGGCCTCATACGTTCGATTGGGGAGAACATTATCCTCTGGTAGAATATCTTTCATAAGGGCTAATAACTCTGTGAAACTTTTATCCGACCATCCATTGCCCGCCTTTAAGTTGTACAACTTTAATACCGCAGACAATCTTGTGAATTTTGTACAACCATTATACAATGGTTTCTCTGCATCGCTTACCAACCTCTCGAACATTTTGGGACAATCATTAAGATCTTCTTCAAGCGCTTCTGCAATCTCTTCAACTCGATCATAATCGTATGTATCTGTGCCATTGTCGTTTGAAGCATAGGTCCTATTATCCCCCGATTCATCATTCCCATCACTTTTCTCACCATGCATATTCCAACATGTATAACTTCTATCAATTCCATACCGTATTAGATGCGATGCCAACTGAACCGCGTCAACCCGATTCCCATAACAGCAACACAAACAAGGATATGTCATTCGACTGGGGTCTTCGGCATGCGCAACAGCAAACTTAACGAATTCTGATACCCCGTTCTCGTACTCTTTCGACAATCGATTGGAATACATCCATGTCTTATCCATGGTTTACGGTTTCTGAGTCAATCTGAGCTAAACAAAAACTTAACTTAATCAATTTGTCGAACACTTGGTGTGAAATCAATTTTAATCAGATTTTTCTTTGCTTTTGTTGATATGAAAAATCAATTGCAATTTTATAGATTACAATCAACTCAACAAAAAATTGTTTAAAATATTATTGATAAGAAAATTATCTCAATATGTTGATTGCACAATCAATGAATTCACAATTTACAATAAAAATGAGTGAAAGAGAAGGAGAGATAAATTTGTTTAAGGAGTTCTCCTATCGATCTAAGGGCACACCTTCCCTTAATTTCAATGAAATTGAGATAATAACTTAAATGAAATTTCTACGACGATTTTTGCGGCCGTAAGAGCCAACCGTCGTCAATTTTTTGGTTATGTAAAGGCAAAATATATAGAATCCCTTTGGTGGAAGGTACAACTCACATTTCATGTCTTACGGCGGTCATAAGAACCGACCTCGCTCAAATTCCACGACCGTTCTCCACCAGCCACCATGTTCCTATATACCCATTTTCCAATTTACGCGGCTATGCTTTCCAAATTCTATCGCGTTTTCATTTTCTTTCAGAATCGTAAACCCTTGTACTTTTTCCATCCAAACTGAACCGTATTCCATTTTCCTAACCTAAAATTGCAAAAATTTCTTGATCTATCTAATAATATCAAATCTGCAGAATCATTTTTCTCTCACATCTCATGTACAAAGAAATTCAGTGAAGGTAAAAAGATGCAACTTTATTATATTAATTCATTGACAAGGTAAAATGATTTTATACAATAATATTTTGTATACATTGAAAAGAAGAAACAATCACCTGACGGTTCTCTTGTTTTCTGACGATTTGACACGTTTGAGTTCTCCGGTGAGATATGTTGCTCTGAATCGGAAGGTCCTGAAGAAGTTAAAGAAATCGATTAATTTCCAAAACACATTAAACAAACATCAAAAGACAGAGAGCCTTAATCGGGAACCACAATTACCTGCCGTCCAACTAGTGTGAATGAGAAACACTAACTGTGCCTGCTAATCAATGAAACAAGAATTTTGTATGTCACTATGGCTTCCAAGAATATATTCCGTGCCCGATTATTCAATAAACGCTCAATAACATTTAAAACATAATCACCTAACGGGAACCAAAAATTCAAGCTCTTATCCAATTCAAGTTCATGATATGAAAAATCAAGCTCAAAGTAAGCTAAAATCAACCGAACCAAATTCCGGGAAACAACTATGTAATCCTAATAATGCTCAATAAAACTCATCTCAAACAAGTGTTCCATGTGCACACGATAAATAACAATACCATAACCGAGTTCGTCATTCAAAACCAAATCACACAATGTCATCACAAATTCAAAGCCAACATGTTTTAAAACAAAATTAGGAACAATCAAAATCAACACCAAGTTTAATTCATTCAACATTAACTCAAAATGAAATAACATATTAATAACATATTAATAACATCATTAGAAAATCATCAAAGGGTTTTAGGAAACTTTCAAAAATCATCAAACAACAACAACAACCAATACACTGTAAATGAGAAGAAAATAATAATCAACGAACCTTGTGAAGAGAGGGACGACTCGTGGGCGACGATGAGAGTTGACGATGGTGGCTACCGTGAAAAATCTCTTTGGACGAAGAAGATGAACAGGAACGGGAACGAAAGGGTTTGGAAGAGAGGAAACACAAAAGCCAGTACGAACACACAACACAACTTTAATCAAAAACATTAAAATTTATTATAAAACAACCTACGAAAGCGCTTTTAAAAGCGCTTTCTAATGGTCATGTATAACATCACTTTTTCATAAAAAAGCGCTTTCGTAGCATACCCTATAGCAGCGCTTTTAAAAGCTCTTTCTAAAGGCCAGATTTAGCAGCGCTTTTGAAAAGCGCTCTCTAAGGCTGCCCTTTAGCAGCGCTTTTGAAAAGCGCTTTCTTAGGTTCCCTCTGAAAGGCACCCTTTAGCAGCGCTTCTCAAAAAGCGCTTTCTAAGGGTCACCTTTAGCAGCGCTTTTGAAAAGCGCTTTCTTAAGGTACCCTTTGAAAGCGCTTTTTTTAAGCGAATTTTTTTTAATACCTATAGCAGCGCTTTTTCCTAAAAGCGCTTTCGTATGTGTGATGCTAAAGCTTATTTTTGGGGTAGTGATGTAAGAGATCTCGTGCATCAATCAAAAGGGACAATATCTTCCATATTTGGCATAATTGGCATGGAAAAAGATTTGAAAAAAGATGTAAAAAAATCAAAGATTGAAAACATCAATACAAGGACTTTGGGCTTGGTTTTTTAACCTAATTCCATTCACTTACATATGCATAATCTAAACCTATTCCAGGACACACGAAAAGCTGCTCAGAATTGCATAACAAAATTGCAAACTTTCACCTAAAATTTGGAAACTGATTTCATACCTAGAGCTCGTTTCAAAGCACAAGAAGCCTTCCATTGTCTTCCTGACATTGCTAGGAACGTGTTGCAATCAAGAACACGCCTCCACACTCAAAGAATTGGTAGGACGACATCACACTTTTCTCAAACTTGTCCATTATCGTTTTTCAATTCTCATGCATTATTCACATGTTTTAAATGTTGATTCCTACTAATATTGATGTTCTGAAGCGAATGGTACCATTCAATTGAATTAACAACGCTCGTACGAAGATCTGCCATGGACGTGTTCTAGGGTTTCAGAAGTTTTAAATTAGGGTTTCCCTCATGTGAAAAAATTGGACAACCAAACCTATGCCATTGAAATCAGGACATCCAGACGAAATTAATCCACACCTCGCGCCCTTTTTATATTTGCCTATGCTCTAATCGTTATTTTCATGGTTTGCAGTTAGTGGGGGTTTAAAACCCCCGCTATTTAATTATGTTACAGGCAGAAAAAGGAAGAAGACGCATGCGTGTCTTCACATGGTACTGGGACCTGGGTTCGATTCCCAGGTCCCCCACATATTCCATAATTTTTCTCTTAAGGCGTTTCTATGCAGCGTTCCTTCAAGGCTTCACCATACACCCTCATGCTCTGGCTTGACAAGTGGCTTCATGACCAATCCAAAGGCCAGAACGTGGAGACTACCATATACGCTAGTCAACTACTCCACATGCAAACTGGAAAGTCAACGCAGGCCTTGCAATCTTGGGCCCAAATTACTCTACAAAAACTTCCAGAAAGGGCCAGACACCCCTCCTTGTTTGTCTTCCTTCTTTTAATTTTCTTTTCTTTTATTCTTTTCAATTATTATTCTTTTTAATTGTTTTATTTAATTTCATAAATTAATTTTTATAATATAAAACCAGAAGATCAAAAAACTAAAAATATGTTTACTTAATATTTAATTCATTATTATTTTTTGTAACTAAATGTCAAACCATTAATTAGATTAATTTAGGTTTCAAAACTTTAATATTTTTCTTAACAAATTAAAATATGTAGAAATTAGGGTTTCTTAACTTTTCATCATTTTTTTAATAAATAATTTTCTCATCATTATTATTATTATTAATTATTAATTATTTTGTAAATAAACATGTGCATTAAATATTTAGTAAATTAGGTTAAACTTTAATATTTTTCTTTAATAATTAAAAACAACTTAGAATTAGGGTTTCTCTTCAATTTTAATTTCTTTATTTCATAAATACAAAAAACCTAAAAAACATTTCTTTTCTTTTAATTAAATAATTAATTAACTTTTAATTCAATTTAATTTCTCAAAAGGGTTCAACGCCCTCAAACATTCGATTCTAATTTCTTTTCGCGCATTTATTCTTATTTATTTTCTTGTGAATACTATGTAATGCTCAAGCCATGTAATAGTAATTAGGAATTTATTTATTTTCTGCATTTTTTATTAAAACGGGTCTTTGTTAATTTGGCGATGTATAGACCCGCGCCTTGTAATAGCGTAGGATTTTACTTTCCGCACTTTAGTTTCCGCACTTTTAAACTGCTAATTTGCATGAAAGAATGAATGGCCTAAATTAAAAACAAGCGTAGATCACCATGATATACGTACAAGATAAAACATAACATGAAAATAACACACAAATTCACACACCACTCTTAGCGTACGCCTCACTGTTGCCTTGCCTTCGAAACGTGGTCGTCGAGTATAGGAAGTTTTAGTAAGTCCTTATGTCCATGACATGATCCAGTTTCCTCGAAACGGTTGCCTCGGAATTAAAAAAGGATCAATGGCATAAGGGTAGCTTCTAAGGTGTCCTACTGTTGCTCTGGTGACCACACTGTCCCTACAAACGAATTGACCCGAACACCTCCAACGGTGGTGCTACCTACCTCTCAATGGTGGGATGGCACTACTTTAAGGACATTTACACATCCTAATTCCTTAGGGTAGGTAGATGACTCGTAGATACTTTCTCTATTTCAAAAAACAAATCAAAAACTCTTTTCACACCGACACTTTTCAAAAAGCTTTCAAAATAATTTTTCAAACACTCTTGAGGACTGATACAAGAGTCGATCTGAAATCTTTAAACGAAACTTTTTCAAACTCACTCACAATTGAAAAGCAAACAAACGTTTTGAAAACACAATGAGCAAGTATCTAAGAGCCCATGGATAATCATGGATAGAAAGGGTGCTAACACCTTCCCTTTCTATAAATCTACCTCCCGAACCGAGAAACTATCTCATAAGGAATTTTGCTGTGCTTTTGTCCTGTCCATGTTGGAGAAAATAAAAGACGGTGGCGACTCTTGCTTACCGCGACATTTCACGAACCAGCGTTAAACAGTCAGTTCCAGATCCACCGATCACAGTTTGTAACTTGTTTGAGCTTTGTCTCTTATTACCATGAGTAGTTGTTTTGAGTAGGTGATGTTTGATAACATGAGACCTTTTGTGATGTGATGAGATATCTTAAATCATGTTTAGACTTAGGTATTTACCTCTTATATTCTCTTGTTTTTTCTTGGTTCAAGGTAGCATTGTTAAGAGTGTTCATTTCCTTTGTGTGTTTGTCACTTCTACTTACCTAGTTAGGTTGTTTCCCTTCCTATTTGACTCATGATGCTTTATTTAGGGTAAGGGTAGACCTAAATGCATGTTAAGGGCAGTAGCTTAGGGTTTGTTGTTGTTTTCTTATGACATGTATATTTGATTGCTTAATCATTGTGTTTTTGCCTTGTTTCCTTACTTGGTCAAGTAGGATAACTGCTAGGGTTTAAAAATGTTTTTCTCTTGCATGCCTTGTTCTTTTTATTATGGATTGATGTGTAACATCTTCTCTTATCTTGCCTAGATGACTTGAATTCCACTTGTTTAAGTTCTCTTTGTGTTATCTTTGGTCATGGTTTATTAGTGCTTAGGTGGTCACCTGATTGCATGTGTGTGTTGCTTTGTTACTTGCTTGTTCAAGTAGGTAATTACTAGGTATATTGTTTAAGTGCTTAGTGTGTGAGTAAGTGTTACTTCTCATGTGTGTTTTCTTGCTTTAAAATCTTGGTTAAGTGTTTGATGCTTGATTTTCCTCTTCTCTTTTATTTATCTTATAAGATCACATGTTCCCCGTATGATTTCTTTGGTTCATTCTTATTCAAGGTTGAACTAAAGTAGACCCTAGGATTGATATCTGATCTTACCAATTAATCAGAACCTGCAAGGTGGCCGGAGGATGATCTTTCACGGTCTGGAAAGTTGAGGAGAAAAGGGGTTGTACCTGCAAGGCACTATGATGATCAAGTAAGTGTGGGAGCAAAGAGATACAAGCAAAGTATTAGGGTTTATAAGATGAATAATGAATACCCGACCCTTATATGTGTGAGGGTTTATATAATACCCCTAGCGTGAAGCCATTGGTTCCTATTTTTGGGCCTAGATATACGGGTTTGTGAATATAGGAATTGTCAGGACTTGGTTAAACCGGGCAGATGTATCCGTAACTAGACGTTAGTTCCAAGGATGAGGTAGATTATGGATAGTGATCTAGTTGGCTCCTGGTTATCTGGTCAACTTGATGTCAGGAAGACAGAGAAGTGTCTATCGAACATTGCTGGTCTCGTTGGTCTTGGAGATCCATCGACCGGTGGTACACGATGGAGGGTGGGGGGTTTCGATCCATGGCCGAATGGGTTATGTTGAAAGTGGAGCATAGACGGGGCCCACTCTAGGCTTTGGGCCAGTCTAGAATAATAGCCCCTAAGGCATTGCTTCCAGTTAGAGGAGTGATGACTTTAACACCTGCTGGCGGAACGGGGGTGCTCCTTACGGGGAGTATATGTGACGCTCGTTGTGTTTAATTCGCAGGGAGATGAATAGTTGAGCGGGTGGACTTTGAATGATGAAGAGGTAACATGTCATGCGTGTCTTGGACTGCATGCTGTCAGAGCAGCGCAATGATGCCAGACCTATGGACTAGGGTGTAATGATGAAGACCTAGGACTCCCTAGGTATGTGCCAACTTACACGGAACGAGGTAAGCTATAAGTAGAAGAGAAGCAACACACTTTGCATTTTTTGTTCTTCTATTCTCTTGCTTGTTGTTTTTCGGTGGTCGACCTATGAAGTTTCTTGCTGATTTCCATTGTCTGTCATTGTTTCTTCTGTTTCCCTTCCTTCTTCAACTGGTAAGCTTTCATATTTTTCTTGTATTTGGTTGATTTAGCCTTTTTTGTAGTTTCAATTTTGAAGATTTCCTCTTAGAAATGCATGCGGTTAGGTTTAGGGAATTGTTTGTTAGAAAGTTCTTGGGAGAGTGTTGGTGGCAGACGATGATTATATGCGTTGGAATTACCGGAGTCGCTGTAGGTTATTCCTGGACGAGCCTAGAATAGTAGCGGTGTTTATGATGAATCGTAGATGATTCTTGTTGGTGAATTCGAGCATTCTTGTTAATATCAGCTCGTTCTGTCGAGGGGGAAGGATTATCTACTAGACGCCTAAGTGAGGGCTCTGGTCGGGAATAGGGTCCTTGTTCCTTAGCGCCCTTTCACTTGATTAGTGTTTGAAGGGTGGTTTTGACATTGAGGTCGAACTCACCTTTATCCTATGCTTTTCAGGTACTATGGTTGATAACATTAGAGACGACCTCTCGGCCGAGCCCGTTGAATCTTGCCAAGGTTCTACTGATGAGACCCCTAGAGAGTCGACCTCCTCGAGGGTATCTGAGCCTGAATAAGACGACCCTGATTAGTGCGTCATGGAGAAGGATGCTGAAATGCTTCCCGTCGACCAGGGGGCTTTTCATTCGTGAGGATAACGATGATCCAAGGACTAGGGCCGCGGAAGACCCATGGGAGCATGTATCCTATTTTGTCAAGCATTCGGTCGATGTTTTCACTGAGGTGGATTCGCACATGGACAGAGGAGATGATCAGGAGGAATGGTTGATATGGACTCCCAGAAAGAAGAGTCGAATCTGCCGAGGTATGACAAATAGCGAATCCCTATGTATGACATCTTTTTCCGAGAGATGAGCCTTCCTCTCCTCTTTACGGACTTCTAGGTGGCCATTTTTAGGCACCTTCGGCTGGCTCCCTGTCAACTGCACCCGGAAAGGATTACCTTCATGTGGCATTTGAGATTGTGTGTGATTACTTGAAGATATGGGTTATTATCCCTTTGTTCTTCTATTGCTTCCATCTTCAAATAAGTAAGGTCAATGGTATGCAGGGATGGGTCGCCTTGAAGAAATCTAACAGAAAGTTTTTCAAGGCATACCTGGAGTCCGTTCGGTTTTTTAAGGATAAGTATATGCTCGTCCAGCCTATTTCGGGCAGGGCCATGTTAAACGTTTTCCGACTTACCCTGGCGTATGAAGAGGGAGAGGCTCCTATCCTAAACGAGACGGGGGAGCATCAGAACAAGTTGGCTTGTAAGTTTCTTTTCCAGTGGACCAAGAAGCATTTTTATATGAAGCTCGATACCTATGTATGGAAAGAGGGGTAACTTGGTGACGAGGACCAGACCAGCTTTGACCGTTTAGCATCTTTTGTCACAAGGATCCCTCGTGTTTAGCATGCGGGCCGAGGAGGGAAGCCGGTTAAATACAAAAATTGGGAGATTGTTTATGAGTCTGGCCTGATAGGCGTTACTGAGCTCCTTGAAAGCGACCATGTTTTGTACTTGGGTATTTGCTTTATGTTTCGAATAATTTTATATGCCCAACATTTATGTCCTTGTTTGCTAACTTTAATTTGTTTGTTTATTTGCAGATAGTATGAATCCTACCCAGGAGCGCATGGCTAAGAATCTTGCCTCAAAGGCGAAGAAGGCGTTGAAGGATGCCCAGGCTAGTACTGGTACGACGCCAGTTTCCGGTTTGGGAAATTCATCATCAGGCCTAGCTACCGGTACTCTCTCCCCTGCTTCAGTGTCCCCAAAGGCGATAAGGCAACATATCAAGGGCAACATTTATTTGACTGGTGAGAAGGGGAAGGGGAAGTACAACCTGCCTCCTTGCTGGCTGGAAAGGGCCTTCTTCAAGGGTGCTTCTTTGTAACTTCCCCGAGCTGAATCACTTCATCTTGAGGGATTAGATCACCCGAAGAAGAAGGCAGAACTGGCGTAAGACGTCGGAGGTTTGGTGCGGATACTGGAGATGGTCGTGGCCTACACCGAGGGAGGTCCTTCTCAGGAGGTCGAGCTGAAAAAGTTGTGGACCAAACTGACTGGGGTCGAGAAGGAGCACACCAAAGTCGATAACACTCGCAAGCTGGCCGAGGAAAACCTTCAGAAATTGTCCGAGGAGCACAAAGCGTGGCTGCTCGAGAAGAAGGCCTTGGAGGAGAAGGTGTGACCTTAACTGTTGAAGCTACGCTCACAGAAGATGAGCACAAAAAGGAAAAGTTTCTGAAGACTCTGGCTGAGCTGGTTGGCTGACTCTAACTTCTGATGGATGACGTTCAAGCCACTTCTAAGGCGAGCTTTAAAAATGCGGTGAAACAGATGCAAGTCTTGAATTCTGATGTCGAGCTCAATATTTCAGGGATGGTGGTCCTTTAATATGTGGCTTCCGTAAATACTTTGGTCCTTGAGTACCTAAAGGATTTTGTTTCTCAGCCAGCGGAAGGGATGTCTCAGTTGTCGACCGTTCCTAAGGAAGTGACTCCAACTGAAGAATGATAATTATGTTTCTATTTGTCTCCGGCCTGTATGCTGTATGTTGTAATTTGTTTTTTCCGGGCTTCGCCCGTTTATGTAAGTTTTCAAACAGTCGTGGTCCTTGTGGCCACAAAATTATTCTGTTGGATTTGGGGCCAATGGTCTCCCTTTTTGTAAAATTTGTACAATTGTGGCCTTGGTGGTCGTTCTTTAAATTTTCGCCCATGGTGGTCGCTTGTTTTAATTTTTGATTGTGTTTGCATGTTTACTTTATGCTCATCTATTTGAGACTTTTTTATTGGCTAAGAGTTTTCAACGAGGATTTGCTCGTTGATTAGTGAGTTCATCGGTATGGGGGAACTGGAAAAATGGCCAGGACGATTACTGGGCATGGGCCGGAACTCAGGTCTTGTTTCGGGAACCCAAGCTCGGCAACATGAACTTCCCATTGCGAGCTGGGTGTTCTACCATCTTGGTACGATGACAATGGGTCTCGATCGAGTTATCCATGTCGGGTTAAGGATCCGCTCGTCAAAATAGTGGAGTTTCACGCATTCAAATAATTTTTTAGTGTCATGCTTATACCTAGGCATGCTCATATGGTCGGGCTTGGATGAGTCCCTCTCGTAGACGAATATCACCAACTGCTTAGTGTTTTAACTGTAATATTGTTTTAGCATTTCATTGTCCCATGGTCTAGCAAGTTGTTCCCCTTGTAGATTTTCTAAGTAGTACACCCCGGTCCCTATTTTTGCGTAGATGCGATAGGGACCTTCCCAGTTCCCTACGAGCTTGCCTTCGCGAGATTCTTTGCGATTTCTCTTCAAGACAAGGTTGTAACCCTCGAACTCTAATCGTATGACTTTGGTGTCATAGCGCATGGATATTTTTTGTTTGAGAGAGGCCTCTCGTAGGGCCGCTCCTGTTCATATTTCTTCAACTAGGTCTAGTTCTTCCCGTAGGGAGACGTCATTCATCTCCTCGTCTAGGGGAGCTTCGGTTCTCCTGGAGGGTTCCCTGATCTCTACAGGGATGATGGCCTCCATGTCGTAAGCTAGTCGGAAAGGAGTCTCCCCGATGGATGAGTGTGTTGTTGTTCGGTAGCCCTAGAGAATGTTGTGCAGCTCCTCGACCCACCTTTTCTTGGTTTTGTCTAACCTTCGCCTAAGACCCCTGAGAATTACCCTATTCGCGGACTCGGCCTGGCCGTTCATCTGGGGATGCTCGACAGAGGAAAAGTGTTGGGTGGTGCCCTACTTGCTCGATAGAGGCTTGGTCTGTGAACTGGGTTCCATTGTCGGTCGTGATCGCTTGCAAGGATGTTTATTTTGTAGAGACACATGATGTTTTGGGTGGTAATTTTTGCCAATGCTTCCACCTATATACATTTGGTGCAGTAGTACATGACCACTATCCATTATTTGTTTTGATTTCTACCTACCACGAACGACCTGAGGAGATCTAACACCCACTAGGCGAATGGAGAGGAGAAAGAGAGGTATCTGAGCTCGTTCGGGGAGCTAAGTGCATGTCCCTGTGCCGTTGGAACTTGTGTCATTTCTTTACGTGCTCTTTTGCATCATTTTGCATGGTGGGCCAGTAATACCCTGCTCGCAGAGCTTTCCGGGAGAGGGATCTTCTGCCCAGGTGTTGGCCGTTTATCCCTTCATGGATTTCGAGCAGGATACAGTCTACATCGCTCTAGTCAAAGCATTTGGGGAGGGGAATGGAAAACCCTCTCATGTACAATTTTCTTTCGACCAGGACGTAAGAGCAGGCTCTTCGTCTCACCAGGGCCGCCTCCTTTGAGTCGGCGGGTAGCTCCCCTTTTGTGAGGTAGTTGTATACATGGTTCATCCTGCAGACGCTATCTTCTATGGCGAATACTTCCAAAGTCGAGGGGGGGCTCTCGGTGCTCATTCGAGGTAGAATTTCCTATATCACCGACTTATTCCCCCCTTTCCTCTTTGTGCTTGCTAGTTTGGATAGGATGTCTGCTCAGGCGTTATGTTAGTTGGGAACATGTTGTACGTCCAAGGATTTGATTTTATTCTTTCTTTCTTGGACTAGAGCCCAATACTCAGTGAGGTGATCATTCTTCACCCGATATTTCCCTCTGACCAACAAGTAGATTTAGTGAAGATCTTCACCTCCTCGGCTCCCAGATCTTCGGCCAAGCGTAACCCTGCTAAGAAAGCCTCGTATTCGGTGTGGTGTTGGAGGTTGGGAAGGATAATGTGAGGGAGACTTCGATTAGGATCCCCTCCTCGTTCTCCAAGATGATTCCCACTCCACTTCCCATTGAACTGGAGGCACCTTCAACGAAGATTGTCCACCGGCGTGTCACGTGCGCGGGTGCGAGCGAAGTCACTTTAGCCACAAATTCAGCCAGCGGATGAGCTTTGAGGGCTTTCCTGCCTTCGTACTGGATGTCTAATTTGGAGAGTTCTAACGACCATTTTAGCATCTTTCCCACCATGGTTGCTTTATTGCCCACCATGGTTGCTTTATTGGATGCTCTGTCCAAACGACTATGGTATGTGCCAAGAAGTAGTGTTTGAGCCTTCTCGCTGCGTTGATAAGGGCTAAGGCCTATTTTTTGAGTTTCCGGAATCTTACTTCGGGACCCTGCAGGGTTTTTCTCGTAAAGTAGATTGGCTTTTTCCCCTCAGGAGTTTCTCGAATTATTGTTGCACTTATTGCTTTGGAGGTTACGGCCAAATAGAGATAGAGGATCTCATCTTTCTCCGGTAAAGAAAGTACATGAGATTGCGATAGTGCTTGCTTCATGTGGGTGAGAGCTTGGTCGCATTCGTCCATCCATTCGAAGGCAGCTTCTTTACGGAGAATTTTAAGAGGGGGAGCGCGTGTTGGGAGGATTTCGCCACAAAGCGGGAGTGTGAACTGAGCATGTCACTCAGAATTTGAATGGATTTTTTTGAAATAGACGTTGGAAACTCAGAAAATGCTCGGCATTTGTCGGGGTTATCCTTGATTCCTCGTTCCGTGAGGTAGAAACTGAGGAACTTGCCTACCCATACACTAAAGGTGCATTTTTCTGGGTTAAAGTGCATCCAGAATTTCCTGGCCTGCTCAAAGACTTTGTTCAGGTGGAAGGCATGGTCGTCCTCTTCCGCCGAATTGAAGATCATGTCATCCATGTAGACTTTGAGAATATCACATATATCGTTGCATAAAACTTTGTTCATCATGCGCTGATATGTAGTGCCCACGTTTTTTAGGCCGAATGGCATTATGTTGTAGTTATAGTTGCTCGATTCGGTCATAAAAGCAGTATTTTTTGTCCGCTTTCGCAATGGGAATCTGGTTGTATAAAAAATATGCATCCATGAAAGATAAAATTTGAAATTGACCAAGTTGTCAAAAAATTTGTCGATATTGGGGAGGGGTAAGCATCTTTGAGACAAGCCCGGTTGAGATCCGTATAACCAATGGACATAAGCCACACTCCATTATATTTTTTCATGAGGACTACATTTGAGAGCCACACTATGTACTGGGTTTCAGAAATAAAATGTGCCTCTAGGAGGTCTTTGACAGCCTGCTCGACGGCTTCCTTCTTTTTGGGAGACTGCTTCCACCTATGCTGAGCAACTGCCTTAAGGGAAGGATCTATGGTCAGATAGTGACATGCAATCTCTAGATCCAATCCGGGCATTTCAGTTGCACTCAAGGCGAACAGATCAATATTCTCCTTCAAGCAAGCTTTAAGTTTCCTCTTTGCCAGGTCGGGGAGGTCGGCTTCGATCTTAACTCCTTTAGAAGGATCATTACCAATGGGGATGGTTTTGAAGTCCCCGTCTGGAATAGGCCGCATGGGATCTGAATGCTCCTCGTTGTCTGTAGTTGAGGATGAGTTCTCCCCTTCGACCATGGGCCCCTTCCCCTTTCTCCTTCGCTCTGTGTAATCTTCCTTGGAGAAGCGGTCGTCGAGATCGATGGCGTCGACCCTTGGCAGTGGCTTGGGCTCCTCGGAGCTGGAGGGAAAGGCGGATCTAGTGGTCGTTCGGGGCTGAGTATTCATGGAGCTCAGGCCCTTGGCTGAAGCTTCAAAACACCTCCTTACTGCCTAGACGTCCCCTTGGAGGGTGGCGACCAAGCCTTCGGCAGTGTAGTATTTCATCTTGAGGTGCACAGTGGAGGGCACCACAATCAATTCGGCTAGGGTGGGCCTACCAAAGATACATTGATAGAGATACGTGCATTATATTACTAGAAAATGAGTTTTGATGGATCTCGCGGTCACCCCTCTCCCTAAGGTGACAATTAGTTAGACATACCTCCAGGGTTTGGTGTTGGCCCCGTTAAAGCCCTGAAGGTTCAAGCCCACGTACAGGCTCAGGTGGGTTTCATTCAGCTAGAAGGTGGTGAACAGCTGGGTGTACATGATATCCATCGAGCTTCCTTGATCGACCAAGATGCATCGAACATCGAAGTTTGCCATGTGAGCCCGCACGAGCAGTGAGATGGTCGAGTTTGGAGCTCCTCCTGGAAGTTCCTCTTGGTAGAATGCGAGGGGATGAGAGCCTCCTCTGAACTTGTCATGGGTAGCATCCATGTCAGAGTTGGCTTTAATAAGATAATTAAACCTTCTCTTTACGGACCCCACTGTGTGCTTATTGAATCCTCCGCCGGAGATGACCATCGCAGCGGGGAAATACTCCCAGGGACTATGTGAGGAGAAGTATAGGGGGACATCCTCCATGTCCGGGAAGTAGAAATCTTCTGGTCTTGTGATGCTCATGGAGACCGGTATGATGCCATTGTCGGGGGATTATTTCCCCTCTTTGACGCTCTTGGTTTTTGTAGGATCCTCGCGGGCACCCTCTTTCTTCTTCTTATACTGCTTGCGATGCCCATCTCGGATCAGTATCAATATCGCATCCTTGAGATGGATGCAATCGTCTGTGTTGTGACCATAGCTTTTGTGGAATCTACAATACTTTCTCTTGGCAGTTTCAGGCTTGGAAGGAGTCTGGCGAGGAAAGCGCACCCCAACCTATTTGAATTCTGAGTTGGTGCATTCAGTCAGAATACACTCCCTTGAGGTGGTCAGAGGGGTTTAGCCGTGAAACCGACCAGCATGCCCCTTCTAATCTTTGAAGTCTCGGGATCTGTCTTCCCATATCTTCTCCCCCCCCCCCCCCCCCCCCCCGACGAGATATCAAGTACCCATCACTTTTTAAGGACTTGGCACTCTCTCAGTGCCCCGAATCCCTATCATTGTTGGCTAATTCTTTCTCCTCGTATTAAATGTACGCTTGAGCCTTGAGGAGGAGGGAGTTGAGCGTGGCTAGGATTTCGATGTCCACAGCCTTTTCAAATTTGTTGCGGGGACAAAGCCCTCTGTTGTAACCCAAAATTTTCCCTCTCATATTTTTCCAAGACTTTCCTCTTATATAGGTGGTTACAAACCTTTGCCTAAAGTCAAGGAAATTTTTCAAATGAAGTTTCTAAGTGTCCTTCGATTGGCCTGTTGCTAAGTTTCCTTTGATTGGCCTATTTCTAAGTTGCCTTCGATTGGCCTGTTAACAAGGCTCTTAGATTGGCACCTACTAAGTGTTGTTCAATTAACATCTCCAAAATGCTCTTCGATTACCATCTATATAGCGTCCTTCGATTTCCATCTATATACTGCTCTTTGATTACCATCTATATATCTTCCTTCGACTAACATCTACATTGCGTCCTTCGACTGGCATCTGCAAAAGGCCTTTCTATTGGCCTCATGACAAGCCTTTTGACGGGCATTGTGTCAAAGTCTTTCAATTGGCGTAGCAAAGGGCTCTTTGTTTCATATTCCAATAAATATCCTTCGATGGGTACATGGACAAGGCCCTTTGAAGGACTACCTCCAGGCCATTCGAAAGAGGCCATCAAGATGGCACTATGAAAATATGTCCAGACCAGAGTCTTGCCTTGTTGGGTCATAATGCTACAAGAGTTGATTCGACCAGAGACTTCTCTTCAAATGGACAGGAAATCGAAGCAAAAGGGGGGTCCAATTGAAGAAGTCTTAGTATTGAAGATGGCACAGTTCTACTCAGAACCATCAAAGAAACCAAGGTTCTAATAAGGAAAGTCCTGATTAGTTCGAATTGAAGTAAGGCTGGAAAGGGAGGCATTCGAAGGAATGAAGTTGGAACTTGGTCCAAAACAAGCGAGAAAGCCCATAATCGAAAGAAGATTGAAGCAGGCTGGAAAATCAAGGAGAATGCGTGGGAAAAAACACAAAGACTTGGCCATTTTAGAAACAAAAGATACAAGACAAATCCAATCTTTTATCACTCAATCTTCAAGATTCAGTTCAAATTTGTTAACCTAATTCAGTCTACTATATATACATAACAAACCCTGATCAAAGGAGAAGAATTTTGGCCGTGTAGAACACTCAAGACTGTTCAGAATTTTGACAAAAAGTGTGGAATGAGTTTTTCTCTAGAGGGAGATTCAAGGCATTTCAAAGAATGTAATCCCTTCCTAGGCGTATTTGCAAGCTTTCTAGACCACTCTCACGCACCAACACATCAAGAAACAGTATACACAGGTATCACGGTTCGCCATGGTTCTGGAAATTGGTTTTTGAAATATATGCATGATCAATTATTTTTAAATACATATTCATGTTTGTATAATTATTTAGAACATATCTACATGATTAATTATATGTTTTGATGCATATTTGATTGAATTTCATGGCTAGGGTTTCAAGGTTATTTTTAGGGTCTTTTTTTTCAGGCAAAAGCAGGACAAACGATGAGTACCATCGTGCTCACGAGACCAAACCCAATTGATCTTCATATTTGATTTGAATTTATATTGCATAATTATGATTTTTGAGATGTGCAGGTTTGTAGCTACAACATTGTCTGTAGGTAAAACCTTTAGGCTAAAACGACAGTCTCAACAAAGAAGATGACTACGTTTCAAAACCTGGTTGGGTGGTTTGAATGGCGCGCGTTTTTTTATTACATCCACTGACTTTCTATCACATATAATGTATCTTGTTTGCTTGTGTTAACGATTGAACGATTGGCTCAGTGGCAAAGGGAAAGGACTTTTAGTGCGCATGTGTAGGAGGTCAGGGGTTCGATCTTTGCCTCCTACATGTTATTTTTCCTAACAATTCTTTGCAGATCCCATGTTATCCTCCCAAGCGCGCACACCATAGGCCTCAGATCCTCATCCTTGGATCAATCAGCGCCTGAATCCAATGCTCCCAACGAAGCTCCCCATGGTGGACACTCCTGGCACAACCACACTGAATCACACGCAGCTATGAGCCAACTGGATTGGGCTTTGAGCAGAAATTCAGCATGCACCCTCCAACTTGGGTTTACACCCCTCAGGCTTACACTTTTCCCTTTTAATTTTGTTTTATTTAAATTAGTTTAGTTGTTTTGCTTAAATTAATTTTTCCATAAAATCATAAAAATCAACATCACAAAAAAAAATAGGATTTAGTTTTTTTCAGTAAATTAATTTTTGTAAATTAATTAATTTCATCAATTTTAATTTGTTTCATTAATTAAAATTAATTAGAAAAATTAGGTCAAACTTCAAATTTTTTTCACAAAATCCTAAAAAATATTTTCAATGATCAAATTAGATTTTTTTAGGGTTTCAAACTTATTTCAATTTTTTTTATTCTCACGCGTAATTATTTTTGCCGTACGATTAATTTTTATTATTTATGTAACTGTGTCTAGTTTGTAATAGCTTAATTAGGGTTTTATTTCCGCACTTTATTTTTTCAGTCAAATTTCTTATGTATCTACACCAAAGCCTTGTAATAGCTTAGGGCCTCTATTTCTTGCTTTTATGTTTTATATTCTGTATATAATTGTTAGCAACCTAGGCGTGTATGGGTATACGTAGGCATGAGGTTTCAAAACTGAGGCGAGCTCAATAATAAAAAAATTTCTTTTTATTCTTTAACAATTCTCTCATGCATTCTCATACTAATTAAGCTTTAGATATAACACAATATTTGAATAGAACAACTAGAGTGGATCTCATTGAGTACAATGGACGTTAAGGATGCTAATACATTTCCCTTACGTAATTGCCTTATGTACCCTTCTCTTGATCGTAATACCATGTTCTTTCCCTTTCTTAGATTTCCTCGATATTTTCTTTTCCCTTCTTTGGGATAAATAATGTTCGATGGAGACTCTGTTTGCATCGCTATTTTTCGTGGTAGTGATAGATTATAGTTTCTAAATGTTTCTTATGTGTAGTAGAAGACGAAGCTTCTTTTGTGAAGTAGAAAATATCCCGAAGTTGAGTAGTTGAGTTTCTCTTTTGTGTAGTAGAAGATGGAGTTGTTCTTATGTGTACTAGAAGACCTCTTTGATTATAGTTTCTGAATGTTTTTTCTGTGTAGTAGAAGATGAAACTTCTTTTGTGAAGTAGAAAATATTCTGGAGTTTAGTTACAGAGTTATCTCTTATATGTAGTAGAATATGAGGTTATTTCTTCTGTGTAGTAGAAGATATCCTCATGTGTAGTTTCTGATTGTTTCTTCTATGTAGTAGAATATGCTTTTGATTACAAGTTGTGAATATCTCTTCTGTGTAGTAAAAGATAGAGTTTTTCTTCTATGTAGTAGAAGATGAATTGTATTTCTTATGTGTAGTAGAAGATATATGATGATCCACTTATGCAAGTTCACTTGGTAAAACATTCATCCCATCTCTCCAGAGAATCCTTTGGGAATATTATTCCAATATCCGCCAAAGCTCATTATTAGAGGCACACAAAACTTCCAAAAATAATCAGTATACCCTATTTTCCCTAGAGTGCAAATTTTGAAATTATTTAGTTATTCAATCCTCTTCCACCTTGAATATTTGAAAGTTGTTGTTATTCCTACCTTCAGGTTCAAGATGATTGAATATGAGCTGTTTTTGTACCCCAAAATTTGCCCTCTTATTTCTAACCCTCATTGGCTTATGCATTTAATTATCATACACATATATTATCATCCATACTCATGCATATCATTTGTCTTATGGTTGTGAGATCGTGGTTCCTTGTGATATGGGTTTTCCCCATTCAAAGAGGAGGATATGTGACTCAAGCCATGTCAACGTTGAATTATCATCATCATGATCATTACCTCAAGTATAGATGCTTCATTCCCTTCAATGTGTCCCAGAGAAATATCCTCAGCGCATCAAGGGTTTAGGATTGCATTTTCTTAGAAGGATCAGAAGTTGTACTCAAATGATTCTAAATTTGGGTTTTGGTCAAAGATAACTTGAGGTTGACTTTTTGACTAAATTTTAACTTCATGGTTCAAAATATGTTTCAAGGCATCAGTGTATTCATTAATAATCCTATCAAGATATCTCAAGGCATTCCAAATGGTAGTTGATGGTAATTTGACCAAATCGAGAAAAGGTCAACAGACAGTCAATGTCAAAAGTCAATGGTGGAGATTTTGGTCAACTTGGGTCTTTTTAAGTCATTATCCATGAAAAAGGTGAAGATTGATCAAGTGGAATCAAAACCAACCAAGAAATTCCCAAATTTTGTCAAAATAGGGTTTTTGAAGATTTTTCTAAGTTACCATGATTTCATGTTCAAGTGAGCTACTTGCAAGGGTTCTATATTTCTCCTCAATGATCAAAAATGTGAAAACAAGGGCTATAATTGAATATCTTGCCTCATCCTACAAATTTGCAAAAGGAATCTAAAATTTTCCTTTGATCAAAAATTATTGACAGATGAAGTTATTACTTCAAGTTGAAATTATTCCAAGTAACTCAGAATTTTGCTAAGTGTTTTCAGCGTGTCCAAATGCATGACTTGGAAGGAATGTTACATGGTGTTCATGGCATCTTTTTAATATTTTTTCAACTGCAAACTTGTTTATATCCCCATAATTATGATATCAAGATTTCAACATGGGAGTTATTATTCCAAAAGTTATTGAATGTTGAAGTTGTTGTGTCAACTGGGTAAAGATGGAAACTTAACTTAGTTTTTTCTAAGTTTTGAGTCAGAATTGGTCACATGATTTCAAGGGCCATTTACATGAGGATGTATGTGCTTTCTCAAGTTCCTGCTAACACCAAAGTTACTCTACTCCATGAGCTCTTTCTCTTGAATCCAATAATGCATCATTTGGTTCATTATGCATCAAGTTAGAAGTTCAAAAAGTCAGGGATTCAATTGATGCAAATTTACAAGTAACTTAGAAAGTTTGCCAAGTATGGAATCAGTTTTGTTGGTATGTTTTCGAGGCCATATTTCATGGGGATGCAAGAATCCTTTCAAGTTGTGTCCAACACCAATTTTATTCACTTTCATGCTCTCTTTAATTTGACACCACTTTTGTGTCAATTGAAGCATCATACGTCAAGATATATTCACATGAAGTCTGCTACTTGAATTTGTTTTCATCACCAATTCAATATTGCTAAACTGGTCAGGGAAGCACTTCAATTCATATCTGTTGGATGTTGACACCACAATGTTGCATTATTACACGCACCACCTTCAAAGTTTACTTCAAATGGCCAAACACATTTTTTCTCATGCATGCATGTCATATTCAAGAATGACCAGAATAGAAAAAGTTATTTTGACTAAACTTGTTCATTAAGCATTAACGTCAACTCACTTGTTTTACTCTATGCAGCCTATTTATTCACTCAAACAACAATAATACCTCACAAGAAACTTAACCTGAGGCTTTCATTTCTCATTCTTCAAGCTTATCACAAACTTTAAACCAAGCTAACAAACTTGATAACCATGAGTAAAAATCAACTTCCCTTTTAACCATCGCTAACCCTCACTATATAAGTTTCTCTAAAATGTTAACCAAAGTAGTTACAATAGATTTTCTGATCTCAAAATTTTCTCTCTTCATTCTCTCAAGTTGCACATCTTGCATCTTCATCTTCTCTCAGTTATTATCCCATTTCTCGGTGGTTTCTTCATCAAGACATTGAAGAGAAGTAATTGTACGCATTATTGCTAATCTGAAAACATCGTAGCATCGAATTCATCTTCATCTTCCTCCTCAAGCAGAAAATTCAATTATGTAATTTCAAGAAGATTTGAAGTGGTTTAGGTGTTCATTCTTCATCCTCAAGGTTTCATCAGAGAGTTTGTAGAGTTTTCTGATGATCTAAGAGCATTCAAAGTGGCAACGGACCAAGCTTTTGTATGGTAATCCATTAAATTCTTACATTTGAGCTCCATTTCCATTTGAGCTTTTGTATGGTAAACCATGAATGATGACTTTTTAAAACTCTTTTGTGGCTATTCTTCGTAATATGATTAGACACCTCAATGATCAAATAATTCATCCTAGTTTGGTGTAATTTGGTTGTTGTTTTGATAACATGTTAAGTGAATTTTAATGATACCTCAGTTCTTGCCTAATTGATAATTGTTTCTTGATTGATGAAATGGTTTAAAGCACACACTTGCGCAATAATTTTGAGGAAGTATCTCTACATGAATTTGAGTCCTTTGCCATGTTTTAGTGCCTTAATATTTGATTCTTTATTAACTTGAGTGCATTGTTTAGCTGAATCATTTTGATGATGCATTTGGTTGATGAATGTTTGGTTGTAGATCTAATTCTTAAGCATGTTCTTTGTGATAACTTCTTGATGACTTGAATCATGTTTGAATTGAGTTTTTGTTTAAGTTGTTGCCTTGCCATGAGTTAATGCCTCAATCTTTGGAATTTTGGTCATTTTCAAGACACGAGCAAATGAATTTCTTTGTGATGCAATTTGTAGTTGGTTGTTTCAACTTTAACCTAGTTTGTTTGAGGTTGTTTACTTTGATTCTTGCTCTCACTTAGAGATATGTTTGAATGAGGCTTCTTTTCTAAGTTATCATGTCTTGATTCATTTTGTTTTTGTGTTTGATCATTTAAGTGCCATGTCCTAAGTGAATCATTATGGTGATACAAATTGTGGATTGCTTGCCTATGTTTGTTGCCTTGATTCATGTTTAATCTTGTTGGGAAGTTTCTTTCTACTTTGAGCAATATTTGAGTGTGTATCTTAGGTATTGTTGCTTCAATGCTATGATCTTATACCTCTCATGGTTAAAAATACTCGGCGTGCCAAGTTTTGATGATTGGTTGATACCTAAATACTTGCTTGTTTGTGCTTTTGTAAATTGACTTGTTTGGGTATTGATCCCATAATGCACCACCTTTAGGAACATGAACCTTAGGGGATGGAACTTGTGTTGTGTTGTTTACCTTTGAACATATGTTGATGCCATGCCTTTGAGTTTACTGTTGTGCCTTGAAAGTTTGGTTTACAAGCAAGTGTAGGTGTTTACCTATGTGGTTGAGCTATGTGTCATTTCTTTAGGACTTGAGTGATTGATTACATGCTTTGTTGCCATGAGATCTTTTGAACTATTCTTTGAAACCTTAACATGTTTAGGTTGTTACCTTTGAATTTTGATTAATGCTTAACACTTTGATTCAAGTTTGAAGTTGAACTAGAGGCATGTTTATGTTGTACCTTGATGTGTAAAACTTTGTGTTTGATTTTTGAATCTTCTTCATATCATGCATCTTAAGTTTGTGCACATGATGCCCCGAACTCCTTTGGATCATTTCCTTGAGGTCTTGCCATGTTAATTAGATTTTTACCTTTAATTTTGAGATCATATTTGGATTTGACATGAAGTTGTTACTTCTTGATGATACATGTCCATCTTACTTGATGTTTGAATTTGATGCTTATCTTCACCATGTGTGATGCCTTTGTTAGGGTAGCATAGACCTAATGTATGTTTAGGGTTGAAAATTGAAGTTGTTTGAATCACTTGCTTGTGAATACTTATTGGTTGTTGAATATGTGCCTAAGTGCTTTGATACCTTAATTTGCTAAGCTTTGTAACTTTAGGATCTTGTTTTCCTAATCCTACCATGTTTGGTTGCTCTTTAGAGAACTTGTTTTCTGATGATGCCTTCATTTCTTATCTCATGTCTTACATTCCTTGCCTTGAGTTTCTCTTTGTGACATGTTCTTTGTTAACCTTAAAGGTTTTAAATGTGATTTCTTGTGACATGTCGTTACTTTCCTTAGGGACTTGCTTGATTGATTTGTGGATCATCTCATGATGCCATGTCTTGATAACATTCTTTGATGTTACATTGTGTGTTACTTAAGAAGCTTGATTACATGTTTACCTTTCTTGGTCAAGTGGGATTTATCTTGAGTCTTGTTAGGCTTAGGAGGGGTTTTGTTCGAAGTCTTGCTTTGGTTAAAATATGACTTTGTCTTATGTCTTGTTTAAGCATTTGAGATGTTGCTTTTGGTTGTTACATTTACACTTTGATATGTTGTTTACATACTTGCTTTATGTGATAACATGCATGTTGTACCCCAAAATTCCCCCCCCCCCCCCCCCATTTTCAAGACAATATGATTCAAGATATCTTCTCATGCTCTTAAGGTTCTCAAGTACTCAAGATAGTTCAAGAATTGGCAGATGAACCCTTCTCCTAAGTAGTGGCCTACAATTAGGCTTTTGGTTTTCTGAAAGAAAATTGGACTTATAATGCCTCAAGTGAGTTTCATGGTTCCTCATATGCTTCAAAGAATCCTCATATCAAGTTTCAAGCCTTACATCACAAATTTGCTCAGTCAATTGCTCATATGATTGAAAAACAACTATATTGGACAAAAAGTCAAATATGGTCAACATACAGTTAAACTTCAATATTTTTGGTCAACATCAACATTTTGAACTCACATTCATAATTTGATCAAGGGTTGATCAAGATTCATCATGAAAACTCAAGATTCATAAAACGTCAAAAGTTACTAAATTAGGGTTTTCTTAAGGAGAAGTCAACTGAACTTTGACCAAGCAGAAATTTCACATGCTTCATTAGAAAATTCTCAAACAAATCCCATTTTTATGGAAATTCGCTTCTCTACAACTTTGTCTCTCTAAGCTCAAGGTCAAAAAATGCTTCATTTGAGAGATATGGGCCAAAACATTACAGGTCATTTTGAAAGTCAACAAAAAGACACTTTTTGTCAAAGCAATTTACATCAAGATAAATTCTTCAAAAGAAAAAATTACAAACATAAAGATTGTAGGGGACATCTTGAGGTTTCCAAAAAGTCACAGACCATCTTCATATAACAAACTTGAGAGATTTATAATATGTGCAAGTTGGCTAATTTTGAGGAAATGCATGAACTCCAAATTGAGCTAATTGGTAATTTTGGACTATTGGGCCTAAGTTTTTAGGTCCAAACGTGCTCATAACACATTAGAGGATCTTTAAGTCTATTATTACCTTACCAAGACTTTTATTCTTATTTATCTTGAATTATTCAATTAAATTCAAAATAAATAAAATGAAATATCAATTAAATGGTGATAGGCGTGTAAGTGAGGTTTTAGATCAAAACAAGAGCCAAAAGGTCTTACTTGAAGACCAAGGAGGCGTGTGGGATAAATTTGAATTAAATCTTGTCCAAAATTAGAAAGTTTTCATATAATTTTCAATCAAATATTCACAACATAATTTCACAAGATTCTTCTCAATTTTATTGACCTGATTCCATCCTCTATATAAGCACAATATATCCATATGCTCAAAACAAAACAAAATGTTGTACAAGAAACAAGGGTTTGAAATCTCAAATTTTGTCCAAAATAAGGCAAACTCGAAACTCAATTTTCAGCCACTCTCAAAGCAAGCAACCATCCAAATCGATTCCTGAGTCATCATAGGGTACGTTGGGATCATTCTTTATTATCAAAAGTGCCTGAAACACGCACATGAAGCATCACGGTTTTGCATATTTTTGGGAAATTTGTATCTTAATTTTTACTATTCTGTGATTGAAACTAACAATTCTAACATGTTCCTAAGACCAAACAATGCAGGTTTGATCCTTTTATACCCTAAAATTTTCCATCTCATTTCTTCAAGACATTCTCCTAGGGTTCTCAAATGCTCAAGGTTGCTCAAGAACTGACCAGACAAATCCTCCTCCTGAGCAATGGACTTACAACCAGGGTTTCATTTTTCTCAAGGAAGTTTGGCTTTCCAAGGCCTCAAGTGGTTTCCATGGTTCCTTATATGTCTCTAAGAATGGTCATACTAAGTTTCATGCTTTGCATCACATGTTTGCCCAGTTAATGGCTCAAATGACTGAAAATCAACTATATTGGACAAAAAGTCAAATTTGTTCAACATACAGTCAGACTTCAATATTTTTGGTCAAGATAAATATTTTGTAGTAATATTCATCATTTGATCAAGGGTTGATCATGATTCGTCAAGGAAAACTCTCAAATCATCAAAAGTCAAAAGTTGCCAAATTAGGGTTTCCTAAGGAGAAGTCAATTGAAATTTGAACAAGCATAACTTTCACATGCTTCATCATACTTGTCTCAACCAAAGCTCATTTTGAAGGAAATTCGATTCCCTATAACTTTGTCTCTCTAAGCTCAAGTCCAAAAAATGCTTCATTTGAGAGATATGGGCCAATACATTACAGATCATGTCGAAAGTCAATACAAAGACATTTTTTGTCAAGGCAACTTACATCAAGGTAAATTCTTCAAAAGAAAAAATGGTTAACAAAGAGATTGTAGATGACATCTTTAATTTTCCGAAAAAACAAAAATCTGCTTCAAATGATTAAAATTGAGTGAGTTATGGATAATACAAGTTAGGAAATTTTGAGCAAATGCATGAAGTTCAAATTGAGCAAACTTGAATTTTTGGGCTAGTGGGATATTGTTTCAAAGTACAAACATGATTTGCAGCCTATAGTGAACCTCAAGACTTATTCACACACCTCCCTTTGATTTATTATATTATATATTTTTTTTTATTCTTTTAAAGGTCAAAATAAAATAAGATAAGATAAGGCTTATTACATAAGTCCAAGCCCATGTTATTTGACCTAAAATGCAAGATATATATTCTTCCACATTCAGACATACAAGCCATGAAAACCTTGTGCTAAAAACCACTTCCAAAAAATCGCAAAATTATCAAACTAGGGCAACCTTAAAACCCTAGCTTGCAGCCATCTTCCAAGCATTCTTGCACTCCCAATCGATTCCTGAAGAGGTACAAAGTAGGAATGGATCCAACACAGTGATTTAAACCCTCCAGAACCTGCACACATACATGGCTGATTCATGTTTTTTTTTTGTTGCAAAATTCATATCTTGATTTCCTTCATGTTTCATTGCATATTGACTTTTCTAACATGTTCACGAGGTATTAATATGCAGGAAAATACCAACAAGGGAGTCCCATGGTGATCGAATCGTGAATCACCATAACCTCACTGATTCATAATGTTTTTTGTCATAGCTCTTAAACCATTGCATTTCAGTAAAAAATAATGACTCCATTGAATTCACAGACCTCAATTCAGGGGGGTAGGGTCCCTTTGGACCTCTAACACTGTTTATTTCGCAGGTTGAAAGAAAAGGATCACTAGAGAAGATGACCAGAGCTAAGGCTCTGGCGCCTCTCCGGTCCATGTGTTTTTGTTTAATATTTATTTAAGTCGTTTCAGTTTAAACAATGGATGTATCACCACCCCCATTGGTTAAAATGCGTGTGCTAAGTCATTACTCTATCAAGGTGTGGGTTCGATCCTTGCCTTTTGCTATTTTTTTCCATAATTTCTAATTTTCTGCAGGATTATATACAGAACGCGCTGGTTCATATTCCTTGACACATGCGCACGCCTGGTCTGGTGGTGAAGGTTTTGGTGCAAATGGCAAAGGGCGTGGGTTCAACACCCACCCCTGGTAAATATTTTTTAAAACTTTGTTTTCTATCATTATTTCCTTACAAAACCCAAAATTCACCAAACCAAAAACCTTTTCAAAACCTTTTCACAAACCCTAATCAAAATTAAGGTTTAGTTTTTTTATTTAATTAATAAACTCTTTTGTTAATTAAAATTAACTAGGTTATTTTAGGTTAATCATTAAAACTTTTTTTATCAAAAAATCACCAAAAATACGTTCGCTTTCCCTCTTTCCTATTTTTACATCTCGCGTGGTTTACTATTCTCGCATTTTCTTTTCTTTTAGTTATTATGTAATTTTCTCCCGGTTTGTAATAGTAATTAGGGTTTATTTCTGCATTTCTATTATGTAACTGCCCCGAAGCATTGTAATAGTCTAGGGTTTACATTTCCACATTTATTTTCCGCACTTTACTACTTTTCATTATTTTTATGTCTATTGCCTAGTAACTAGGGTTTGCATGGAAAGACTAATAACTAATCGATAGCTAACCCTAACACAAAGATAAAATTAACTGAAAACAAATCACTCGCACACTCACACCTCTAGGGTAACCTCCCATGTTGCCTTTCGATAAACATAGTCATGTCCCTCGAACGTGAGGATGCTTTAGCACAGACCCTCAGAAACAAAGATCATAGTCCCTCGATGACCCTTTTGATATTGCCTTTGGTAAACAATCTAGTCCCTTTATGATAATTACTAAAGTGTTCTTACCAGTTGCCTTTGATGACTGTACGACGAACCACGCCTGTCCCTTCACATCCAATGATAGGGCTTCTTACTAACTAATGTTAGGATAACATTATCTAAAGGAAAGGAAATTACAAGAAAGACTTTGAGTGGGTAGATATTTTTAATCGCTTGCTCACTAACATTTCAAAACAAAAACATCTTTTCACAAATACTCTTCAAAATAATTTTCAAACAAAAACACTTTGTAAGCATTCTCAAGGACAAATACGATAATCATTACAAAGTTTCCTTGCAATTGGCATCTTGAAAATATTTTTTTAAAACACACATTCATAAAGAAATTTTCAAAATAAAGTGAGCTAGCGATTAAGAGCCCGTAGATAACTACAAATGAAAAGGGTGCTAACACCTTCCCTTTTCATAACCTACCCCCCGAACTCAAAATAGAAAAAGGTATTTCCTGTTCTTTTCATCCTTTCCTTATTGAATAAAAGAAAATTCAGTGACGACTCTTGATATCCGCAACATTTGTGATAAAATGCAAAACCAAGTCAGTTGTCCCACCATATTACAGACCTGGAGACTTTGCTGGGGAGTTACTTAAAAGAGGGGTTACCTTTAGAGTTAAATAACTTTATCTGCTTTGTTTGATTTGCTTGATTTATCCTTAAAGGGTTGCTTGAGTTTACTTTTCTTGCAAAGATCATATACCTGGATCTGAGGGGTACCCATAGTAAGTAGTTATAGATCATGGAAACTGTATGGCATAGACCGATATCGTTGAAGTGATGGCTACGTTAGTGCGACGCTTTGGTTTGTACTGGTGTCCCTCGAGTCAGCCGGGGAGAATACTAGGCTGTCGCGTGGTGTCATAAGCACTAACATACCTTTAAAACCTTAATTGACCCAACTTGGAAATTAGAAGGTAGTGAGATATCCGAATTTGGTGCAGTCTGAAGTTGGTTGATACTCGATACTAAGCTCATTGAGATTCGACTCTCTGGTTTTTTTTTTGTGGCATGTCAGTTGTCGTGCTAAACGAAACCTGTGAGAAAAATCTATGATATTGATATCCCTAGAACCCGGTAACTATTAGGACAGGTTGAGCCAACTAAACTTCAAGAGGGTACTTACCTACGGACACCAAGCAAGCCTTAAACCTAAGGCTCTTGTATACTTTGTTTGTGTTTGTTATCTGTTTAAACATAACATTATAACATCATATCATGACATTTTCACTAACCATTTCAAGGATCTAGGGGATTTATCTTTATTCTTTGTTGTAGGGTCATGGCTTCCAATCGGAGAAATACTATCCGAATCAACTTTGTAAAGGTACCTTCCAAGCTTGGGAAATTAGTCTCAAGGGTTCCTGACAATTCTCAATTCACCAAGAGATATGGTCATATACTCAATTTGGTTACTACCAGTTTCAAAGAAGACATGATGAGTGTTCTGATCCAGTTCTTTGATCTTAAGCATCACTGTTTTACCTTCCCGGATTATCAGTTGGTTCCCATAATGGAATAATTTTATAAGTTACTCGGAGTGCCTATTCTTGATCAGATACCTTTCACCGGTCTAGAGAAAGTTCCAAAACTTAAAGACATTACAGTAGCCTTACATCTGAAATGATCGAATATTGTATCTAATTGGGAAACAAGAAATGGAGTCAAGGGTTTTCTTCCTAAATTTCTGATAGAGAAGGATCAATGGTTTCAAGATGCCATGAGATTTCGTGCTTTTGAGGATATTTTGGCTTTTCTGATCTATGGTTTGGTGTTTTTCCCTAACTCGGACCAACTCATAGATGTAAACGCCATCAAAATATTTCTTACCCATAATCTGGTGCCTACTTTTCTTAGAGATATTCGCCATTCTCTTCACACTCATATTATGAGGAAGCGAGGGACTCTCATGTGTTGTGTACCCCTAATTTCCAAGTGGTTTATTTCGCACCTCCCCTAATCAGTAATGAATAATGAACAAGGCTTGTGGTGATCTCAAAGGGTTATGTCAATCGCTCATTTAGATATCCATTGGTGTTCCCGATCTCAGGAGGACATCACTATTATTGACCGCTGTGGGGAATTCCCTAATGTGCCTCTCCTTGGCGTAAGGGGAGGTATCACTTACAACCCTTCCCTAGCTCTACGTCAGTTTGGTTATGCTCGAAGAGACGGTCCTCATGATATGCTCATCGAGAGTATATTATTTGACTATGAGAATGATCCTCAAAGTTACTGCCAAAGGTTTATACGTGCTTGGGGCATGATCAATAATATTCATAGAAGGACTTTGGGGCATAAGAATTTCATTCCTCTAGAGCCTTACCTTAGATGGGCGCAATCTCGTGCTCAAAATATTATGATTACATATCCTTCTATCCTGCCAGTGATCGTAGAACCTGTTGTTAAAGGAGAAGTTCCTCATACCATTCGTCATCCTGATATGCCTACTGACTTCGAAGAACTACAGAAGTCCTAGATTCAACTCAAGGAAGAAAGGGATACCTTTGAGACTCAATTCTATGCTAGTCATAAGAAAGTATTGGAGCTGAAGAAATGACTCCACAAAGAATAAAGCCTTAATGCATATGTCAACACAAAGAGGAAGCGCCCATGGAAGACTTGAGTTCATATTTTGCTTCTTTGTAACTCTTTTTTGTCATTATAAGCCTAGAAGACAATTATAATTTGAGCTTTTTACTAAAATTTATTTTGTTTCATTTTGTTTAAACAAATTTAAATCCCACAAAGGTCCTTGAAAACATTGCACTTGCATTTACACATCATGTATATCATCATATAACAAGTACTTTCTAGACAGGTTTTGTCATCTTCTTGTTGTTTATTCCAGTAAAAGATGGCTCTCGAACAAACTATGAAAGAACTTCAAGCTCAGAACACTCAGTTTCATCAAATGTTCCTGGACTTATCTAAGGGACAAGACGAGTTGAAGACCCTCATCACAAAAGGGAATAAAAAGAAGAATAAGAAGCCATCAGTCTTTCTTAATATGGGCAGAAGATTCAAAGGTCCGATCAAAAGGGCTCTATATTTTGAGGTACCGTAAAATGAAGATGATAACCAAGAAGAATATGACAAGAGTGTGAAAGCTGAAGAGAATAACAACCTTCGTTCTAGCCAAGATTCTGATGAAGACTATTTTGCTGAAAAGTATCCTCCCGCTGATGACATATACAAACAGTTGGAAGATCGCCTTAATGATATGGAAATCCAGAGAGTGCCTGGGATGGATTTTGAACAGTAGGGGCTTATCTTTGGGGTTGTCATCCCTCACAAGTTTAAGGTCCACGTCTTTGCCAAATATGATGGTGTTTCTTGTCCCATGCTTCATATGCGGTCCTATGTTCGAAAGATCCAACCCCATACTACTGACAAAAAGTTATGGGTTCACTTCTTTCAAGAGAGCTTATCTAGGACACAAATGGAACAGTTCTATCAGTTGGAAGGAACCAACATTTGCACTTGGGAAGACCTGGCTGCTACTTTTCACAAGGAGTATAAATACAATGCTGACCTTGCACCAACTCGTGCGCAACTACAAAGTATAACTATGGGATCGAATGAAGGGTTTAAGGAGTATGCCTAAAAGTGGAGAGATCTGGCTGGAAGAGTGCAACCTCCTTTATCTAATAGGGAGATGGTTGATATGTTCATGGGAACTCTGACAAGTCCTTTCTTTAACCATCTGATTGGAAACTCCTCATCTGGTTTTACCGAGCTGATTCTAACTGGGGAAGTTATTGAAGGTGGTGTTAGAAGTGGAAAGATACAAGTGGCTACGTCTTCGATTACTGTAAAGAAGTTCAATGGTAAGAAGGAAACAATTGATGTTTATGGCCAGAAGGGTCGTATTAGAGGTAATCATAATCCATCTGTAGGAGTTGTGTTAATTTTTAACATGCACCTGTTCAACAACATCAATAAAACAATCAGCATAAGTCAGACACACCGAGAAGATAGTTTACTAAGATCAACATGCCACTATCTCAGGCATTCTAACATCTTTTAAAAGAAGAGCTGATAACGTTAAGGGTTCCTCCTCAGAATCCCAACACCTCCTCTCCCCGTTATAATCCTAATGTGAAGTGTGCTTATCATTCCAATAGCCCCAGGCACGACACCAATAGCTGTTGGACCTTGAAAAAAAAATTCAAGACATGATTGACAATAAAAAAATTGAATTTGATCCCCTGAGACTCCGAGTGTAATTACTACACTAATGCCCAAGCACGAAAAAGGCATTAGTGCTATTGATGATGTCCTTTATGTTGCTATTGTAAGTAGTTTAGGTACTCCCCTCCCAATTATTTAGAAAAATCTGTTGTAGGCCGGTTTGTTTCTGGGTTGTATTGAAAGATGTTACTGCTACGCAGCCGAATCCAATGGCTTCAAGTTGCTGGAAGAAGGTATTCAATGTCTAATGGGAAATCACCTAATTCTGGTTGAGAAGATTCCATTTGTTGAGAATTTGTTGCCAGACTGTGAGCTGTAAGAGGTATTTGTGGTATCTAGCACTCCTATCAGGATCACTTCCAAGGGTCCTGTAATGATCACTGCCAAACCCAAAGTTGCTCCTCTGATAATCACCACACCCAAACTTATTCCATATTCTTCGGATAAAGCCATCCCTTGGAACTATGGAGCCGATGTCTACTACTATAGCGTCAAGCAAGAACTATCGACTACTGAATATGAAGGTATTAAAGCTACTGATTCCAACATTGAAGATATTGCTGGGACGAGTAAGGTTACTAGAAGCAGAAGGGTTTTCTCTCCGGAAATCTCTCCGAAGACTGTCGCCACACCAGTTCGAGTTACTGCTACCGAGTCAACTGCTGAGACTCAGGGCAAAGAAAAAAAATGGCGGAGCCTGCCCAGACGGAGTCACCTAAAGAAGTTACCACTGACGATACCTCCAGGAAAAAGTTGGAGGAGGTATTAAAGATTATCCGCAAAATTGATTATTGTTGAGACATGGTTTTTAAATCAAGAGTCGCCACTATTAGTTTTTATCCTAGGGAAGGGCATCTAATAGGAAACCCTAATTTGCAGACAGAGACTCTAGGTTTCAGACTCAGTTCTAGACGAAAGGAAGGTGTTAGGCACCTTTCATCTACCTTGTTCACAAGGATACATGGTTTTAGGTTTAGGTTTGGGTAAAATAGGGTTTTAAGTTTTAATAGGGGAACTTGCCACGATTTTTAATCGTATGACTACGTATCCTCTTATGAGGAATCAGAGTCCCAATTTGTAGTTCATATGAGGTTGGTGTTTTTTAGGGGTTAAAAATGTACTTTGGATCACCTCGCATTTTGGCCAGTTGTAGTGATTGCGGAGATTTTGGCTAAATGCGCGATTAGTCAAAATCCTTTTGAAACCCTTTTGCAAAAAATAGTTGTTTAGATTAATTTGTTGCGAAAAATAGTTTGGTGATTTGTTGAGTATTTTTTATCATATTAATTGCAAAAACTCTTGATTAATGCATGATAAAGACATTTAATGCAAATATGTATAAAAAATATGTTCATGAGTTTTAAATAAACATAATTTATTTATGATAATAAATAATATTTACATAAAATTTAAAAATTGATATTATATAATAATTATTATTATTATAAAAAAAAGAAATAATTATAATAATAATATAAGAATTAAAAAGAGATAAAATTATAATATAAAAGAAATAATAAAAGAAATAATTTGATTATATCTAGGGGGTGTAGTTCTTTGTTAATAAGTAAAACTAGAGGGTGCTGAAAACAGTTTGGGTTAGGCCTATGTGTGATTCTGGACAGGGGGTGCTAAGTGTTTAGTGGTTTAGTAATTCAGGGTGAAGGGGTGTGCTAAAAGCACTGGGCTTAGGCCCAAAAAATTTGGGAGGAGGGTCGGCTTAATCGAGTGTGGCGAGGGATTATGTCAGTTAACATAGACTTGGCCTAACGACCATCACATCAAGATCATGCGGTCAAAGTTGAGGGACCATGTTAATTATCGTATGCGTGCAGATATGGGATTGGACGAAATACATATTTTAATTAAAATTAATTTTCTTGTTTTTTTTTATTACAACATACATGACCTTCCTCTCTCTTGTTTCTCAACCCTTTCCTTTATAACCCTAAAACTCATCCCCCCAGCGGCGCTCCCCTTACCCTCCGATTACCACCCTTTATCACCCAAATACAAGAGAAAATAGAAAACAAAGAAAAAAAACTAAGCTTTTACCCTCTTACGATTGTCCCGATTCCGAACTTCTGAGTTTCGATTCTGGTGCTAATCGTCATTCTTCTTTTTCTGATCGCAGATTCTGGTGAGTTAGAGGTGGCGATTGCAGCAACGTAGACGATAGCAACTAGGGTTTCGGATATCAAAACCTCAGTTTCCGCTTGTTCTTCTACAACTGGTGAATGTTCTTAGCGGCTCTGGGTTCTCCTTCTTTGCCTTCGAAATTCCTCTGTCTTCGTATTTTTTACTCTAAAATCTGCCTCCTCTCTCTATTGTCCCAATCCTTGTGTATTTATATGTTTCATTATTTAGGTTTTTGTAAATTGGTGTTAGGAATTGCTTAGCAAAATTTTTAGGGAATTAGGATCTATTAGGGATTTGATTGATACGGGGTATATAATTTACGGATTTTGTAACATTGAGTGAATGTAATTGATTTTTTCTGGATTTGGTTTAGTGAGATTTGTACTGATTTTGTTTACTGATATCTAATTTGCATTTTTTAGATTTGATTTTGTTTAATGCTTTTTCTGGATTTTATTTACCGTAAGATTTGATTTGTTTTCAATTTAATTTCAACAGTATGCGTAAATGAACAAAATGTGCATGAATTTTGGTTTGAATTGGTACAATGTGTGTTTTTTTCAATTGGGCCTGCGCATTACTTGCTCCACTCAGCCCAACGCGTTTTCTTGTTAGCCAGACTGGGCCTTGCATTGTTATTTTATTATTTAGCCCAGTAGCATCATAATTGTTACAGCAAAATTGTTTTTTAACAACAATAGGCCCAATCGCCTTTTTCCCAAAACAACAATAAAATAAGCAATCTTTAATAAAAATGATATTTAACCAGAAAACAAATTTAAACCAAATTTATCAGTAGTAAACAAATGTGTTAAGTTTTCTTTTTAAAAATAAAAAATATATATTATTCATAACAATAACAATTTTCTTTTCTTTAATAATAATAAGACTTCTTTTTTATCAAAAACAACAGATGGACCATAAAGAACTTAATGGGCTTAATTTAATTTCAACTTTTCTTTTACTAACAACTATTTAATAATTTATAACTTTATAGTTACTCGAATAATTTTTATTTTCGAATCGCATGGGCCATTGGCCAACATGCCTCGCGAACGGGTTTATGAGTCTTTCTAATTTAGAAAGCCCCATTTTCTCGAATTAAAATACACCCCTGACCGTCTTGGATAAAGATGGGCCATCAGATACTGCTGTACCATCTTCAATTAAACATTCTTTCTATTTTAATCTTAAAAAATAAAATCATCGAGGTAGGGCAAATTTGGGGTACGACAATTATAATATTGTTGAATAGTTGGGACAGGCTCCCTCTAAAATCTCAATGTTATCCTTGTTACTGTGTTCTGAATCCCATGCACATGCTTTAGTAAAGTTCTTAAAATCTACTCACGTGCCACAAGAGATTTCCGCTGATTAATTTGGAAGTTATGTTGCTAGCCTAACCGCTGATAATGGGCTAGGTTTTTCTAATTTCGACTTGACCCCTGAAGGAAGGAACCACAATAAGGCCATGTATGTCTCTATTGAATGCAGGAGCACTACTCTAGCTCATGTATTGGTTGCTACTGGTTCGTCACTAAATGTTCTACCAAAAGTTGTTCTTCAGATACTTGATTGTGAAGGGGTTATAGTGAAACCTAATGATATTGTGGTGAGAGCTTTTGATGGTTTGAAGAGGATAGTACACGGAGAAGTGGATCTTCCGATCAAAGTAGGTTCTAAAATCCTTGAATCTACCTTCTATGTGATGGATATTCGACCAGTTTATTCTTGTTTATTAGGACGCCCCTGGATCCATGGGCAGGCGTTGTTACCTCAACCTTACACCAGAAGCTGAAGTATTCTATGAAAGGAAAGGTTGTTATAGTCTGCGACGAAGAAGGATATATGGTGAGTCATTTGAACTCATTCAGATATGTAGATATGGACGACGAATTCATAAAAAAAACCCTATCAGACTTTTGAAGTTATCCCTCCTACCGCTAATGAATATTTTTCCGTTATTCCCAAGGCTACCAGGGTTCCTCCCAGAATGGCTTCTTTGAAGGATGCTAGATTTGTCATAGAAGAAGGTGGTGGTACTACTTGGGGTCAAATTCCTGACATTCCGTATAAATCTGAAAAGTTTGGTTTGGGGTTCACTGCAGAGACTCAGAGGTCTATTCGTCGCGCTTGCGATGGAAGACCACCATTCCTTGTTAGCAACAATGGAGTCAATGCTATAGAAGATGTTGACAGTGACTATGACCTTGACATCTGGATATTTCTGACCATCGGCAACGGGCTAAGCAACTAGAAGACTCAAGACATTATCTTAATCTCCTTTAGTCAAGAGTAATAGCTACTTTCTATTTTATTGCTTTCAAAGTTTTGGTTATGAACAATGACTTTAAGCCTTGTGCCTTACCTGGGGCACAATGGTCCATTTGTTAAGGGTTGTCATTTCATAAACATATCTTCATTTAATAAAGCATTGGACGTTTTGAATTCAAATTTTGTGCTCTTTGTCTTTCTTTTATTTTTATCACTTTCAAAATAGCCACGTGTTCTTACACACACCTACACAATAAATTTCAGATCCACATCCACTCTGGATCCCGTTCATGACAATTTTGTTATTACCACTCATGACTTTGAAAATCCAATCTACCAAGCCGAGGACGGAGGTGAAGAAGATTGTGAAATACCTGGGGAGCTTACCAGACTATTAGTGCAAGAGGAAAAGGCTATACAACGGCATGAAGATCCGGTTGAGGTTGTAAACTTGGGTACTAAAGCAGACAAGAAAGAAGTCAAGATAGGTGCCAACATAGAAAACGGTATCAAGAACAAGTTAATCCATATGTTGCATGATTATGTTGAGATCTTTGCTTGGTCATACGGAGACATGCCAGGGCTTGATTATGATATTGTGGTTCACCGTCTGCTAATGAAAGAGGGTTGTTCTCCGATAAAGCATAAAGTTCGTCACATGCGTCCCGACATGTCAGAGAAGATCAAGGTTGAGGTTATGAAGCAATTCAATACAGGTTTATTGGTTGTTACATCATATCCCCAATGGGTTGCAAATGTGGTTTCGGTACCAAAGAAAGACAACAAAGTGTGTATGTGTGTGTACTACAGGGATTTGAACAGGGCAAGCCCCAAAGATGACTTCCCACTACCATATATTGATGTTCTGGTCGAAAACACTGCTCAACACAAGGTATTCTCCTTAATGGATGGTTTCTCAGGTTATAATCAGATCAAGATGGCACCTGAAGACATAGAGAAGACTACCTTCGTCACATAATAGGGCATTTTCTGCTACAAGGTTATGCCTTTTGGGTTGAAGAACGCCGATGCAACATATCAGCGTGCCATGGTAGCCTTATTCCATGACATGATTCATCACGAGATTGAGCTTTACATCGACAACATCATAGCTAGATCTCGAACTGAAGAAGAACATATTGACCACCTTCACAAGTTGTTTGAGAGGCTGAAAAAGTACAAGCTAAGGTTGAATCTGAACAAATGCACTTTTGGGGTGAGATCCGGTAAACTCCTGGGTTTCGTTGTCAGTGGTAAAGGTATCGAAGTTGATCCCGCCAAGATCAAAGCCATTCAAGAAAGGCCTGCTCCCCACACTGAGAAGGAAGTCAGAGGTTTCTTAGGACGACAAAATTATATTGCCAAATTTATTTCCCATTTGACCGCTACTTGTGAGCCAATCTTCAAGTTATTGAAGAAAGATCAGGTAGTGAAGTGGGACGATGATTGTTGGATAGCCTTTGACAAAATCAAGGAGTACCTCTAAGAACCTCTTATTCTGATGCCACCAGTTGTAGAAATACCTTTGATCATGTACGTAACAGTGTTAGAGAACTCAATGGGGTTTGTACTGGGCCAGCATGACGAATCTGGTCGAAAAGAGCATGCAATATACTACCTTAGAAAAAAATTTACCAACTGTGAAACAAGATACTCACTGCTCGATAAAACTTACTACGCTTTGGCATGGGATGCTCGCCGACTAAGACAATATATGTTGACCCATACTACTTTTTTTATCTCTAAAATGGATCCCATAAAATACATATTCGAGAAACAAGCTCTCTAGAAGGATAGCCAATGGAAAATGGTCTTAACTGTATACGATATTCAGTACACCACTCAAAAGGCTATTAAAGGAAACGTATTGGCAGATCATTTGGCGCATCAAGCCGTAGACGACTACCAATCTATGAATTTTGAGTTCCTAGATGAGAATATTATGCTAGTTACATATTGTGAAGAACCTGGACCATATGAAGGACCTGAGCCAGGATCCCGATAGAGTAGACGAAAAGCCTCGGTTTCACGAAGTCAAAAGTTACCTTGAGGCTCAAGAGTACCCCGAGGGGGCATCTATCAATGACAAGAAATTTATACGAAGTTTGTCTGCGAAGTTCTTTATGAGCAATGGAATTTTATAAAAACGCAACCATGATTCGACTATGCTTCATTGTATAGACAAGAAGGAAGCAGAGAAGATTATGGAAGATATGCACAAAGGCATATTTGGTAGTCACTCCAGCAGACATACGATGGCTAAGAATATTCTAAGAACGGGTTACTATTGGTCGACCATGGAAATCGATTGCCATCATCACTCCAGAACCTATCACAAATGCTAAATTTATGCTGACAAAGTACATGTGTCTCCGGTCCCTTTGAATGTCTTGGCTTCCCCTTAGCCATTTGCAATGTGGGGCATTGATATGATTGGGCAGATTAATCCTACGGCCTTTAACGGGCATCATTTCATCCTTGTCTCCATTAATTACTTTACGAAGTGGGTTGAAGCCGCCTCATTTGCCTCCGTTACCAAGAATGTTGTTGCCCGATTCATTAAACATAATTTTATCTGTCGATATGGAATCCCCGAAAGGATTATCAGAGGCAATGGTACCAATCTCAATAAAAGTATGATCATGGAACTATGCATGCAGTTCAAGATTAAGCACCACAACTCCTCCCTATATCGACCGAAAATGAATGGCATAGTGGAAGCCGCCAATAAGAATATTAAGAAGATTATACAGAAGATGACACTGGCATACAAAGAATGGCATGAGATGTTACCATTTTCTCTTCATGGCTATCACACTTCAGTACGTACATGAACTGGGGCACCTCTATTCTCTCTAGTCTATGATATGGAAGTTATCTTACTTGTCGAGGTCCAGATTCCTTCTTTAAGGATTATAAAAAGATGCAGGTTTAGACGAAGACAAGTGGATTCAGACTAGGTTGGATCAGTTAAATTTGATTAACGAGAAGAGGCTTGTCGTTGTTTGTCATGGTCAGATGTACCAAAAGCGTATGATCAAAGCCTTTAACAAGAAAGTCAAGCATCAGGTATATCAGACTGGTGACTTGGTAATAAAACGCATCATCCTACCGCAAGGTGATCCTAGGGGAAATGGACTACCACCTACGAATGGCCATTTATAATCAAGAAGATATTTTCTAGTGGTGCTATAATACTGACCACCATGGACTATGAAGACTTTTCGCACCTTGTGAATGCAGACATATTCAAAAAATACTACACATCAATATGACCCGCTAGGTTGACTGGCCTAGGAAAATATAAGGGCATCCCGGCGAACCAAAATGGTTCGGGAAAAAATTAGGGATATATATAAAGATCCTTGTCCCTTGATGACCCTTTCGATGTTGCCTTCGGTAAACGATCTAATCCCTTAACGATAATTGCTAAACCGTCCTTAACAGTTTCCTTCATTGATTGTACAATGACTAACGCATGTCTGTTCACATCCAATGATAGCGCTTCGTTCTAACTAATGGTAGGATAGAACTATCTAAAGAAAATGAAATTACAAGAAAGACTTTGAGTGCGTAGATACTTCTAATCTCTTGCTCACTAACATTTCAAAACAAACACATCTTTTCACAAACACTCTTCAAAAATATTTTCAAAAAAAAACACTTTCCACGCATTCTCGAGGACAGATACGAGAATCATTACAAAGTTACCTTACAATTGGCATCTTCAAAATATTTTTTCAAAAATCACATTCACAAAGCAATTTTCAAACAATGTAAGCTAGCGATTAAGAGCCTGTAGATAACTATGGATGAAAAGGGTGCTAACACCTTCCCCTTTCATAACCTACCCCCCGAACTCACAATCAAAAAAGGTCTTTCCTGTTCTTTTCATCCTTTCCTTATTGGATAAAAGAAAAGTCAGTGATGACTTTTACTATCCGTAACATTAGTAATAAAATGCAAAACCAAGTCAGTCTCCCACCGTATTACAGATCCCTTGCATGAGGCCCATGATGCGTGAATCGTATATCACCATGTTTGAACTGATTTCTTTATTTTTCTTATATCTCTTTGTGCAGGATGATTTAGCCAAAACTAAGGCCACCAATGGATTTGCATGTGTCAATTTAGGGGGGGTAGGATCCTTCTTGATCATTAATATGCTTTTTTTTTGCAGGTACAAAAATCACCTCGCTGGAGAAGATGATCGGAGATAGGGCTCCGGCGCCTCTCTGGTCCATGTTTATAATATATTTATTTGTGAAGGCGTATAAACACAAGGGAGTGGGTTCAATCCCTGCCTTTTGCAATATTTTTTGCTATTTTTCAATTTATGCAGGTTTCACATATATTGTTTAGCACCTATCTTCACACACAAACGAGCGCCTCCCTCAGTGGCAAACTATGCAGTGTGGAAGGCTAGAGGGCGTGGGTTCAACACCCACCCCATACAAATCCTTTTTCCTTATTTTTGTTAACCTATTTTAGTTTTTACTAATTATTAACCTTAATTATTATTAACCCTAATTATTTTCTTAATCAACCACTAACCAATTCTAATTCTTTTTTTAAACCCTAATAAATTAGGTTTAATTTTTTTTAATCAATAATTAATTTTTGACATTTTTTTATTTACTAATTAATTAGGTTAATTAATATTTTCTTAATAATAAAACTAATTAGACTTTAGTTATTTTTATTAATTAAAATTAATTAGACTTAGGATTCTAATTATTTAATTAACATCAAATTATTTTCTAAAAAAAAAAACAATTATTCAAACACTTTTCCTAACTTTTTCCTTTTTTGTTTTAAATTCGTAGACTAATGTGTAGGTTGTACAGTTTTCGCAATAGCTTAGATTTATTTTTCCGTGTTTTTCCTATTATGTATCTGCTCACAAGATGTAATAGCTTAGGTTTAAATTCCTTATTTTACTTTCCCACATTTTCTTATTTAACTACCCCAAAGCCTTGTAATAGCGTAGGGTTTACATTCCACACCTTTATTCTCCTACTATATTTTATACTGCTAGTAACTAGGCATGTATAGCAAGATCTAAAATCAATTGATAGAAAATCCTAATTCTCAAGATAAATACAACTGAACTGAATACACTTTTCACACTCACACCTTTAGGGTAACCTCTCTTTGTTGCCTTCGAAAATAATGGTCATGTCCCTCGAAATTAGGGATACTTTAGCAAGAGACCCTTATGAATAAAGATCATAGTCCCTTGATGACCCTTTGAAGTTTCCTATGAAAAATGATCTAGTCCCTTCGATACAATTGCTAAAGTATCTCTACGTGTTGCCTTCAATGACCATACAATGACCCTTCGCCTATCCCTTCACATCCAATAGAAAGGGCTACATACCAACTAATGATATGGTTGACACTATCTCTAAAGGAGAAGTAAAATAATAAGAAAGGCTTTAGTGGGTAAGAAACTCCTAATTGCTTGCTCACAACTTTTCTCACAAATAAAACATTTCTCACACTACTTTTCAAACAAATATTAAAAAAAAACACTTTCTACGCATTCTTGAGGATTGATACAAGAGTCATTAAAAAGATAGCCTTAAAATGGAATTTCAAAATATTTTGAAACAAATCACACACACATAAAGGAAGTTTTTCAAAAAGTGAGCTAGCGATTAAGAGCCCGTAGATAACTACGGATGAAAAGGGTGCTAAAACCTTCCTTTTTCATAACTTACCCCCCGAACTCAAAATCTATCAAAGGTCTTTATTGTTATTTTCACCTTTCCTAAATATTGGATAAAAGAAAAGTTAGTGGCGACTCTAGCTATCCGTACATTTGGATAAAACCAAAAAAGTCAATTCTCCCACCGTATTACAGAACTGACGACTCTGCTGGGGAATACTTAAAAAAGAGGGGTTACCTTAGTGATAAATCACTTTATTTACTTTAATTAATTGTTTTGTTTGCTTTACTTTAAGGGTTTTTGTTTAGGTTTATTTACTTTCAAGATCCTACACCCAGATCCAAGTATGCCTTAGGTAAGTAGCATTAGATCATGAAAACTGTATGACATAGACCGATATGGTTGAAGTGATGGATACGATTAGTGCGACACCTTGGTTTATATTGATGTTCCTTGAGTCAGTCAAGGATAACATTAGGCTTCTGCGTGGTGTCATTAGCACTAACTTGCTTTTAGAACCTTAATTGACCCATCTTTGCCATTATAAGATAGTGAGATAGTCGGCTTTGGTGCAGTCTAAGGTTGGTTGATACTCGATACTACGCTCATTGAGATTCGACTTTTGAGATGTTTTGGTGGCAAGCCAGTTGTCGTGCTTAAATAAACCATGCGAGAAAGACTGGTGATATGAGATTCCTAGAACCCGGATACTATTTTTAGGATAGGTTGAGCCAACTAAACTTTAATAGGGAAGGGTACTTACCTATGGACTTCATGCAAGCCTTTAAACCTAAGGCTCTTGTGTGACTTGTTTGTGTTTGCCATGTATATAACATGAACATGACATCATAATATCATATCATCATGACATGGAATTTTTACTAACCATTTCAAGGATCTTAGGGATATTTGGTGCAAGGTTATCATAAACAAGAGGCAAGAGGATTTGTTTCCTCTAACTAGACACCGTCAAAGATCAAAGTACATTCTCTTGAGTCAAAGGCTATGACCCACTTGATATGGTGAACTTGATTCTTATAGAAAGATGTTCAAAGATGAAGAATAAAAGTTCTTCAGACCAAGCTGCAACCAGATTTAATTTCTAATATTTCAAATTTAAAATCCCACAAGATCCTTGAAAAGATTGCATCTACATGTCATACATATCATTGCATAACAGGTTTCCAGGACAGGTTTCTCATCTTCCTGCTGTTTATTTCAGCAAAAAGTACTCTCGAACAGACAGTCAAAGATCTCCAGGCTCAAAATGCTCAGTTCCAAGAGATGTTCCTAAGCTTAGCCAAGGGGGAAGAAGGATTGAAAGCATTCCTCGTCGAGAACATGACCAAGAAGAAATCTGAAGGCGACAAGGATGACCAGTTGGAACAACTGCAAGATGAAATGGCAGAGATGAGAATCCATATGATTGGTCATATGGCTCTTATCCAAAATTTAGCTCGGGGGCAAGAAGAGTTGAGAATCCTCATCAACAAGCTTCATCAGGTCGAATACAATCATATGGGGCGAACTGCTAGAATTAGGGATCCAATCATTAAACAACCTCTAATGAGATAGAAAACTGACTTGGGTGAAAGTAGGAGGGTAATAAAAGAGGGAAAGAGACAAGTTGACATTTCTAATCCTTCAGTTAATGGAAAAGGGTCTTTCTAAATTGTTATTACATCGCAAGCTTAACAACAACCTCGCCAACAAAAACAGAATAATCAGCGTAGGTAGAATGCGCCCATGAGACAATTTACCAAAATCAATGTGTCATTGTCTCAAGCATTGCAACACGTGTTGAAGATGGAGCTGATTACATTGAAAGAACCTCCTCAGAATCCCAATACTTCCTCTCCCAGTTATGATCCAAATGCAAAGTGTGCATATCACTCCAACAGTCCTGGATATGACACTAACAGTTGTTGGACATTGAAACGTAAGATTCAAGACCAGATTAACGAAGGAGTTTTCGAGTTCACACAAGATGCTCATATTGAGTTTTTCTATCATCCCTCAAATATCGAAACTGCAAAGCACATCATCTGAAGTAAAAAGTTTAGGCGGAGAAGCTTTAAGATCATTTGAATTTCTATTTTTAATTTTTTTGTTTGTTCAAACAATTATTGTCATGTCAAACTTTGGTTTTTGCCATTAATGAATTGCATATGTTTGTCTTGAATTAGTCCTTTTGTTTCACTATATTTAAACTGTGTTTCTTACTTACTTTTTGTGATATTCAACTCTCATTAAAGTTATAAGCCTTTAGAGGGAGGATGACGAAAATGATACCATAATCTCATACAGTATGCTTTTGAATAAACCTTGCTGACGATGTACAAACATTGCTTTAATTCCTAAATAGTGGAGTTATAAGGAAATTAATCACTAGTCAACCCCTTTGAGCCTAGGAAGTAGGAGTTTTCGTTTTTCGTGCAAATTAAAACCCTTGAACATAACTTGGGGCATGGTAGTTGCTCAGTCAAATCAATTATGCATTCACAAGCTTTACCTTCGTATACGATAACTAGTGTCAAAGATACTCTTCTAAATCGAAAATTGATGATGGTTCCCCGTAAACATTGAGTCAGGAAATTATTATATTTCAAAAGAAAAGCCTGCTAAGTCAAAACCTATGAAGGAAACTTAAGAAAAAACTGGGGCATCTCGCTGACTGTAATATCAAACGAAACAGTTCAGACAAAAGTTAGGGATAATAAAGTCAAAAAAAGGTCGCAAAAAATCCTCAACAAAAGAAAGATGTTACAAGAAAAATGACCGTCTTCCCAAATAAACTCCCGATTTCGAAACCATCACCAAAATATTAGTTCCATAATTCCAAACTCTATTGGAACCTAAATGCATAATAATTAGGTATAAGACTAAAGAACATCATGGAGAACGGGTCGGGTAAAAATAAACTTTGAGCCTTTATCCTTTGTTTCTTAAACTGTCAACTAGACCATGTTACAACCTTTAAAAGTCCTAACTGAAGCATGGGTTAGTTTGAAAGCATACTATTACAAAAAGGTATCCTGACTCCTATAAGGCTTACTATAAATCCTGATTTGATATCACATTCTTACAAATTTTTATTTTACTAAAAAATGCATTTTTAAACTTCAAGACAGACATAAGATTTGCATTTTAATATCACTGTTTTCATATGACTAACTGTTTGACAATGGAGAAATTCGCATGAAGAATATTCAATAAATGAGAATCCTCCCAACGGACATAATTACTTCAGATGATGTGTCAAAGAGAAAGACACCTCCAGTAACAGGCCTTTCGTGTACCCAATTGGTTATAAATCAAGGGGCATGACATGTTATTGTCCAACTCATCTATGGTAGTCAAGTCAAGATTCAAAGAATCTATCAAAAGTGTTCAATAGCCTGAGGTAGATCTCCATCTGACTCACTTGGGGCATGTTACATTGGTCATGAGTTTCAGCAAAAGCCACTATGAAAATTAAATATTTGGTATCACCAAATTTCTTGTCTATGTCAGTAGTATCAGATGGTGTCATTCCATCGTGACAGTTCTTAGAAAGATACTAAGGAAGCTCAAGACGACCAGAAAGTTGACAGTCAATGGTTGATCAATAACTTCAAACACCGGGTGCACCAGACTAATCCCAGAGGAAAATAGACTCCTGCATACAAAGGCCCACGTATGATCAAGATAATATTTTCTAGAAGTGCTACAACATTTACTACCATGGACAGTGAAATTTCTCCATACCTTCTGAACACAGACATAGTAAAAAATACTACGCATGAAAAAGAGACTTTCTAGGTTGACTGGCCTAGGAAAAAATAAGGGCTTCTCGAAGAACTAAAAGAGTTCGAGAAAAAATTAGGGTTATATAAATAAAATTGTACACTCGGCAAGTCGAAACCTAAAAAGGCGGCTTAGGCAAGAAAGGGTATCCCGGTGGGCTAAAAATATAAAAAGGAGGTCCAGGAAAAAGTTAGGGATTAAAGCGTACAACTATGTCCCATTTATCACTAAAAGATTTATCACTTTAATCAGCATTTGCTAAAGACTTTAGGAGTTGGGATAATGTTCAAAGTTATCCACAAATTCCCACAGAGCAATCTCCATGGAACTATCTCTACGAAGCTATCTTCACAAGCTCATCCCCAACAGAGACATATTCCCCGAAAAATCTATGTCCTCAGACATAAATTGGGGCGTCTTCCAACAACTCACCTCCATTTTTTATGAATAGCTTGACATGATCATCTTCCCTAATGGGTCCCCTAGCAGATAAGTAAGTTTGATCATTTCCCCAGCATACAGTGGAAACTACTCAACAGAGTCTATGAATTTCTAATCAAAGATTATTTCCTAAACACATTCTATAGAGTTTATTTCCCCAAAGGAGTTTATTCCTCCAATACTGCAAATCTCGCGAAATAATTCCCTTTTTTCGACTAGATATCATTAAATGTTGTCCTCCCTAGAAGAATTGACATTTGTATTTGAAACCTGGATTATCCATCTCTTTTATCCCCAGTCGGGGTGTATAAGAATGAAATCCTTCAAAGAACAATGCATGGCCGACTCTCCTTGAATGTTTCTATCCCCAAGTAGATGTCAAACATCCTCAGCGAAGTGTCCTAAAACAGAAGGCAGAAATCCCCAGTAAAGTTATTCTAAACAAAGTTGAAGAATTACTTTCTTCACCCCCAACAACATTCACGGATTTATTTTCCCCAACCAGAGTTATTACACGAAGCTACTGATATGCTCCATTGACATCCATACATCATTCTTGAAATATCATAACATATGAATACGTAACGCATATAACATTCTGATTTATTTTGAGAGCATCATTACACAATTCATTACATACATCATGACATTACATAGAACTAACTTTTTCTTTTCAGGTTAAGTTCACAAATAGACAAATATTACCAGCAGCTTATAAATAGATTATGGATCAATTCCTGAAACAGGGCGGGGCGTCTATCTACATAACCAACATTTCCTTCAGAAGTTTATTCTGAAAAGCAACTCCTTCAGGGCCTTCGTTCTGAAAAGCAACTCCTTCAAAGACTAGATTCTGAAAAGCATCTCCCTTCAGAAGTTTATTCCAAAAAGCAACTCCTTTAGGGCCTTCGTTCAGAAAAGCATTTCCCCCTAGAGACCAAGTTCTGGCGAGCATTCTCCTTCAGAAGTTTATTCTAAAAAGCATTCCCCTTCAATGACCGAGTTATGAAAAGCATCTCCATTCAGAAGTTTATTCTGAAAAGCATTCCCCTTCAGAGACTGAATTCTGAAAAGCATTCCCCCAAGAAAATGAGTTCTAACGAGCATCTCCTTCAGAGGTTTCTTTTGAAAAGCATCTCCTTCAGGGCCTTTGTTCTGAAAAGTGTTTCCCCCTAGAGACAGAATTCTGGCGAGCATTTCCTTCAGAGGTTTATTATGAAAAGCATCTCCTTCAAGGCTTTACTCTCAAAAGAATCTCCCCTTATAATTTTATTCTAAAAAGCATATCCTTCAGGGTTTCATTCTGAAAAGCATTTTCCTTCAGAGATTTTTTTGAAAAGCATTCTTCAGATACAGTCAGGCGTAGACTCATTCTGATACTCTTATCAACAGTTACTTCGGATGACATCTTTAAGCCCATCTTCGGCGGCGTCTTATCACCTTTTCCAAATGGAATCTTTAAGCTCATTCCCGATATAATCAACCAACAGTGTTGCTTCGTGCACATGAGTGTGCAAATTTCTAAACACTTAAATGTTCAATCCTCTTCCACCTTCATATCACGAATGACGAGCATATCTATCTAACTCTTCAGGTTTAAGAAGATTGAACATGGGCAGCTGTTGTACCCCAAAATTTGACCCCTAATTTTCAAGACAATATGATTCAAGATATCTTCTTATGCTCCTAAGGTTCTCAAGTACTCAAGACAATTAAAGAATTGATCAGATGAACCCTCCTCTTAAGTAGTGGCCTACAATTAGGGTTTTGGTTTTCTCAAATAAAATTGGACTTCTAACGCCTCAAGTGAGTTTCATGGTTCCTCATATGCTTCAAAGAATCCTCATATCAAGTTTAAAGCCTTACATCACAAATTTTCTCAGTTAATTGCTCAGATGATTGAAAATCAACTATATTGGATAAAAAGTCAATTGTGGTCAACATACAGTCAAACTTCAAGATTTTTGGTCAACATCAAAATTTTGAACTTACATTCATCATTAGATCAAGGGTTAATCAATATTCATCAAGAAAACTTAAGATTCATCAAAATTCAAAAGTTACTAAATTAGTGTTTTCTTAAGAAGAAGTCAACTAAACTTTGACCAAGCATAACTTTCACATGCTTCATCAGAAAATTCTCAATCAAAGCCCGTTTTGATGGAAATTCAATTCTCTACAAATTTTATTCTCTAAGCTCAAGGTAAAAAATGCTTCATTTAAGAGATATGGGCCAAAACATTATAGGTCATTTTGAAAGTTAATAAAAAGACACTTTTTGTCAAAGCAATTTAAATCAAGATAAATTCTTCAAATGAAAAAATGACCAACATGAAGATTATAGGGAACATCTCGAGGTTTCTAAAAAGTCAAAGATAATCTTCATATAACAAAAATTGAGAGAGTTATGATATGTTCAAGTTGGGAAATTTTGATGAAATGCATGAACTCCAAATTGAGAAAATTGGTAATTTTGGACTATTGGGCCTAAGTTTTCAGGTCCAAACGTGTTCATAACACATTAGAGGATCTATAAATCCATTCTTAACTTACCATGATTTTATTCCTATTTATCTTGAGTTTATTCAATTAAATGCAAAATAAATAAAATGAAATATCAATTAAATGGTGATAGGCGTGTAAGTGAGGTTTTGGATCAAAACAAGAGCCCAAAGATCTGACTTGAAGACCAAGGAGGCGTGTGGGATAATTTGGAATCAAATCTTGGCCAAAATTATCAATTTTTCATATAATCTTCAATCAAATATTCACAACATAATTTCACAAGATTCTTCTCAAATATATTGACCTAATTCCACCCTCTATATAAGCTCAATACGTTCAGATGCTCAAAACAAAAAAAAAGTTGTGCAAGAAACAAGGGTTTGAAATCTCAAATTTTGTCCAAAATAAGGCAAACTCGAAACCCTATTTTCAACTCTTGTCAAAGAAAGAAACCATCCAAATCAATTCCTGAGACATCATAGGGTAGGTTGGGATCATTCTTGATGATCAAAAGCGCTTGAAACATGCACATGAAGCATCACCGTTTTGCATATTTTTGAGAAATTCGTATCTTAAATTTTATTATGCTTTGATTGAAACTAACAATTCTAACGTGTTCCTGAGACCAAACAATGCAGTTTTAATCCCTTGCATGAGGCCCATGATGCCAGAATCGTATATCACCATGTTTGAACCGACTTGCTTTATTTTTATTATATCTCTTTGTGCAGGACGATTTAGCCAAAACTAAGGCCACCAATGGATTCACAAGGGTAAATTTAGGGGGGTAAGGTCCTTCTTGATCATTAACACGCTTTGTTTTTGGAAGTAAAAAAATCACCTCACCGGAGAAGACGAACGGAGCAAGGGCTCAGGCGCCTCTACGGTCCATGTTTATAATATATTTATCTATTTTCATTTTATACATGTTTGAGGGCATAGTACCACTTGTCAAGGAGAAGGCGTATGAACACAAGAACGTGGGTTCGACCCCTGCCTTTTGCAATATTTTTTCTATTTTCCAAGTTATACAGGTTTCATATATATTTTTTAGTGCCTATCTTCAGACACCAACGAGCGCCTGGCTCAGTGGTAAACGATGCAGTGTGGAAGGCTAGAGGGTGTGGGTTTAACACCCACCCCATACAAATATTTTTTCCTTATTTTTGTTAACCTATTTTTTTCTTCTAATTATTAACCTTAATTATTATTAACCCTAATTATTTTAATCAACCATTAACCAATTCTAATTATTTCTTTAAAACCCTAACAAATTAGGTTTAGTTTTTTTAATCAATAATTAATTATGACATTTTTTATTTACTAATTAATTAGGTTAGTTTATATTTTCTTAATATTAAAACTAATTAGAACTTAGGTATTTTTATTAATTAAAATTAATTAGACTTAGGGTTCTAATTATTTAATTAACATCAAATTATATTCTAAAAAACATAAACAAACATTCAAACACTTTTCCTAACATTTTTCTTATTTCTTTTAAATTCTTAGATGAATGTATAAGTCGTACAATTCTTGTAATAGCTTAGATTTTTTTTTCCGTGTTTTTTCCTATCATGTATCTACTCACAGATGTAATAGCTTAGGTTTAAATTCTGCATTTTACTTTTCCGTGTTTTCTTATGTAACTGCCCCAAAGCATTGTAATAGCGTAGGGTTTACTTTCCGCGATTTTATTCTCCTGCTATATTTTATACTGCTAGTAACTAGGCATGTATGGCAAGATCTAAAATCAATCGATAGAAAACCCTAATTCTCAAGATAAATATACCTGAACTGAATACAATTTTCACACTCACACTGCTAAGGTAACCTCTTTTTGTTGCCTTCAGAAATAATGGTCGTGTCCCTCGAAAGTAGGGATACTTTAGCAAGAGACCCTTACGAATAAATATCATAGTCCCTCGATGACCTTCTAAGTTGCCTACGAAAAATGATCTAGTCCCTCTGATACAATTGCTAAAGTATCTCTACGTGTTGCCTTGAATGACCATATGTTGACCCTTCGCCTATCCCTTCACATCCAATAGATAGGGCTACCTACCAACTAATGGTATGGATGGCACTATCTATAAAGGAGAAGGAAAAGAGTAAGAAAGACTTTAGTGGGTAAGAAACTCCTAATTGCTTGCTCACAACTTTTCTCATAAACAAAACATTTCTCACACTACTTTTCAAACAAATATTAAAAAAAAACACTTTGTACGCATTCTTAAGGATTGATACAAGAATCATTATAAAGTTAGCCTTACGCTGGCATTTCAAAATATTTTGAAACAAATCACACACACAAAAACACGTTTTTCAAAAAGTGAGCTAGCGATTAAGAGCCCGTAGATAACTATGGATGAAAAGGGTGCTAACACCTTCCCTTTTCATAACTTACCCCCTAAACTCAAAATCTATCAAAGGTCTTTCCTGTTCTTCTCACCTTTCCTAAATATTGGATAAAAGAAAAGTCAGTGGCGATTCTAGCTATTCGCACATTTGGATAAAACCAAAAAAGTCAGTTCACCCAACGTATTAGAATGTACCCTTAGGATATTTTGATTCAATCTTGTTTAAGATTTTATTTGAGATAGACCTTAGGATTGATATCCAAGCATGATAGCATAGTTAGAATTTCCCTTTTATCCTCAACTTTAGGTCCATCTTTCATGATAACTTATAGGGTAGAAATTCCCTTTTCAATATGAACTTTAAAACCATCATTTCATGATAACAAATATGAACAAGTTCCCTTATATTTTTGTTTCTTTGTGCATTGCATACTTGTAAGACTAAAACCTAATTTATTCTTCAAACTCCAAAAACACTTAATGAATAAATATGTGGATAATATTCGATGAGCGTTAAGCGGTGAGAGAAGAATGGGTCGATACATTCCTAAACTTGTTCTCTCTTTCATCCATAGTCTTTAATATGATTCAATTCACAAATATTTTCACAAAAGAGATGAGAAATAATATGTGCCCCAACATTGGGAGTTATTTGATATGATCCCAACAAAACACATAAAAAATTTAAATGTCTTTTGCCTTAGGGCTTTTCTTTTGAAAATCTTTCATAAAAGAACATGTTATTTCCATTCAGCACCATACAACAATGCGTGAGTCTCCAAAGGTCGAGTGGCAAACGTTAGCGGATAGAATGCGAATGTAACAATGTTTACAAAAAATAGACAACAAAACAAAAATTTTAGAAGAACTACAATGCTCTGATTCTTTCGAGATACGTACGCACAAGGTTGTAAAACTGAGGCGAGCGCAATAATAAAACTTTCTTTTTGTTCTTTAACAATTCATCCATGCATTCCCTTAGCAAGTAAGCTTTAGATATAACACACCCATTGATTATAACAACTATAGTGGATCCCATTGAGTACAACGAATGTGAGGGGTGCTTATACACTCCCTTGCATAATCTACTTTCGTACCCTTCTCTTGGTCGCAAGACCATGTTCTTCCCTTTTTTAGGTTTTCTCAATGTTTTCCTTTCCCTCTATTGGTATAAATAAAGTTTGATGGCGGCTTCTTTTTTTTGATATTTTTCGTGGTAGCGACAAGGATCTTCATACATTCTTTCATGCCAAGCCTGGTGGTGATGAGTTTGGGAGTAAGAAATGCTTATCAAATTCCTCTAAATTCAGCCAGCTGGCAGGGTCAGAAAGAGGTAATTCCCTAGTAAACCATTAAGGGCCATATCTTTGACTTGAAAAAAGGAGCCATAACGAACGAGAACTTATAACGCGTGGAGAGCATAAAATATATCGTCAGAGCATCTTGCATGTAGAGATCTGAACTATTGGGAGTCAGTAGGGCTGGGAGAATACCTTCAATAGTTCTATTTATAAAGTGTCGTCATGGTCGCCAGGGCTATCGAATCCTAAAACATACTCAAAGGTGGTTGTTGTACCCCAAAATTTTTCCTCTCATTTATCAAGTAATCTACCACAAGATCTCCTTTGGTTCAAGACTGCACTAGGGTTGATCAGCTCAAGACACCTCCTCAAGCACTGATGATTGAAAATTAGGGTTTGAGATTGCACAAGGATAATTGAACTTTTAATGCCTCATATAACTTTCATAGATCATTTTGGACAAGCAAGATTTCTCATGACAATTTTCAAGTTTTGGATCACATTTTTGCTCAGTCAATTGATCAGTTGACCTAAAAATCAGTTGTATTAGGGAAAAAAAGTCAACTATGGTCAATTTACAGTCAAACATCATAATTTTCGACCCATATCAACATTATGAACTCATATATGTCATTTGATCAAGTTTGGACCACAATTCCTCAAGAAATTTGATCAAATCATCAAAAGGGAAAAATGGTCAAAATTAGAGTTTTGCATCATTCTGACTTAATGGCATGACTCAAAACTTCCCCTAAGATCAATTAATTGATAGTTGATTTTCAATCAACTGATCAAAAGTCAACTGCACACTGAAAAGTCAAACTTTGACCTTTTGGTCAAAATCAAGTGTCAAAGATCACAATTCATCAAACATGTCAAAATATTAAACTTGTTCATCAAGAAATCAAAAAGTCAAGATTTCATTTTGAAAAGTCAAAATTTCTAAACTTAGAAATTTTTCTAAGTGTTGGAAACTTCATATTTTTTCACAACTTTGAGACAATTTTTCACCATGATGAAAGATGATTCAAAGGAAACTTTCAACATGAAAGTTGTAGATCTCAATGAGATATAAAACATTGTAGAACACAACTTCTCCTAGAAGTTTATGGATTTCAAGTTATGATTTTGTGAATACATGTTCATGAAACTTGGAAACTTAGTGAAATTTTGCCCTAGTTTAGGCAGGATTTTGACCTAACTTCATGGCAATTTTTCACATAGTTCCAAGAGGAATTTTCAAAAATGACCAACATAAATGTTGTAGAGGATGTTATAAGCTTTCCAAAATGTCGATTAACTCATTGAGATCATGCTTGAGCTAAGATAATCGAAGAGATGAAGTTAGGGTTTCATTCTTGATTTACAAGGCAGAATTTATGATGAACACTTGACCAATTCATAGCTAGGCTGCATAATCTTTGCTTTACAGGCCTCAAAATTGTTTGTCACTCCCTAATTAAATGTTTACATAGATGTTAGAGCTTTGATCCAAGCACTTGAGCCATTATCCGTTGCATTTCCATTTATGGCACAAAGTTACCATTCCATTCTTGTAAAGAGGCTTTAATCACAAAGTCAATGCATAGAGCTTTGCACTTGTTTCCTTCTGATCACAAGAAATGTCAAAGGCAAAAGCAACATGTCTAGATCCTCCGATAAACTCAGGCCATGCTTGTACTATGCCTTGAAACCATGTTTTCACTTTTCTTCAAAATCAAGTAAAATAGCCATAACTCTATATCTTGTGCTTCTGACCACCTCAAGTGCTCTAACCTTTTCCATATAACCATACAAGTTATTTGCAAGCTAAGACACAAATACACAAGCTTTCAAACTCCCCCAAACTCAGAACCGTATCACAAATCACCATTGTTGCACATTCTGACCAAGAACTTCAAACTTCCATTTCCCTCGTGCGTTTCTTGGCATTTTAGTTTCAAAAGCTTTCTCACATCAAATACAAACCATCCATGTCCCTGTTACACGACTGTAACATCATCTTCATCAACTTCCATGTTCAAAAACACAACATTGCAGTTATACTTCTCTAGACTATTCCAGCTACTCTCAGTTCAAGCCAGTCGTTGCATTAGCTTCCTAGAGGTTCAAGGAAGCTAACCTGATCATCACCATCACTTGAAACAAGCTCAAACTCATTTCATGATTTCCAGTTTTGAGGTGTTTTTCTTGAACTTATATCTCATTATGTAGGCATTGTTAGGCTTGCATTTATGAAGATAAAATGTAGACATCATTACCCTGAAACTATACATGTCCATAGATTTCATTTATGTTGTTTGAGTAGGAAGAATTTTGAGTTTGAACCTCTGAAAATATTTAGGTCAGAATTTGGTACTGTTAGAAATTCATGCTCATCTTTGAGAATTAGATTAAGTTATTTACATATTCAGAATCGTGAGAAGATTTCTAACAAGTTTGATGTTGGAAGTTTTGTGAATGGATGAGAAATAAACAAGTTACAGATCCTTTGGCTGGAGGTTGAAGATGAAGTATAGTCAGGGAAGGATTTATATCATATATTTATTGTTGTGTATAAGTTAACAGATGTATCACCACCCCAGTGGTTAAAGCGCGCACCTATCACCCTTAGGACCTGGGTTCGAGCCCCAGCGTCCGTTTTGATTTTTTCATATTTTGTTTCCTTTTTTGTTTGAACAGCGCTGGGCTTCCCCCTCTTTGGGCCTTATTTTGTTTGCTGACCCCCCCCCCCCCCCCCCTAACTATGTTTGCACCCCTGGCCTTTTCTATATTTTCATTTTTCTTTTCTTTATTTTATTTTATTTTCCATATTACTTTTATTATTTTTATTATTTTTATTATTATTATTATTATTATTATTATTATTATTATTATTATTATTATTATTATTATTATTATTATTATTATCATTACCATTTTTATTAATAAAAATCCAAAAATATACATATTTTTTATTAGCATATTTAAAAATGTTCATTAGTATTTTATAAAACAAAAGACTAAAATATTTTCTTTTAACAAATTAATTCCTTTTTAACAATAATTAATGTTTAGACTTAGGTTAATGATTACATTATTTCTTGTAAATAAAAATTAATTTAGAACTTAGATTTATTTTAGATTAATTATTTTTCAAATTTATTTTTTAACTTAAAACCTTTTTCTTCATAACAAAACCCTAAAAATCATTTTTAACTTATTTTTCTTTGTTAATTAATTTAGGTATTAATTTTGTTTGAGTTTTTTTAATTAATTATTTTCTTAATTAGGTCAAGATTAAAACCTTTCATAAAAATCCAAACAAAAATCATTTCTTTTCCATTTTGCATTCTTGCATTTTATCTTCAATTTTGTACAATATTCAATATGGTTGTAATAATTAATTAGGTTTAATTTTCTTGCAAAAAAACCCCAGTTGTAAATTTGTATACCCCTCCCCTATGATGTAATAGCTTAGTATTTTTATTTTCCGCAATTTAATGCTTTATATATAAATGCTAGTAAATTAGGGTTTGTATGGAAAGATAAAATTAACAAGTTAGCAAACCCTAATCCAAGACAAAAAAATGCATGTAAATCAACACACTTGCACACTTACACCCTTAGGGTAATTCCACTTTGTTGCCTTATAAAAAATGGCCATGTTATGCATGTGGGATATCTTAGCAAAAAGCAATAAAAAATACAAGATCATAGTCCCTCGATGACGCTATCAAATGTTGTCTTTCAAAATGATCTTAGTCCCTCAAAGAGAATTGCTAAGATATTTCACAACATTGCTATCATGGCTATACGATGACCCACGCCCGTCCCTTTACATCCAAAGATAGGGCTTCTTACCAAATCAATGGTAAGATAGAAATATCAAAGGAAATGAAGAAATGAACTAAGACTTTTTGAGTAGGTAGAAGTTTCCTAGTTGCTTGCTCAATTTCAAATCAAACACTCTTGCTTATTTTCAAAACAAACACCAACACTTTCAAAAACACTTTCAAAACATCTTCCAAACTTGAAACATTTTTCAAGCTCAACACTTTGTATACGTTCTTACAAACGAGAAGTATTACAAAGTTTGCCTAAATGATGGCGCCTTTTCAAAATACTTCCAAAAAACACACAAAACATCTTTTCAAACAAAAGCAAGTGATCTAGCAAGAAACTAAGAGCCCATAGATAAATATGGATGAAAAGGGTGCCAACACCTTCCCTTTTCATAATCTACCCCCCAAACTCAAGAAATAATCTCAAAGGTCTTTCCTGTTCTTTTCATCCTTTCCTTTTGGATAAAAGAAAAGTCGGTGGCGACTCTTGCTAACTGCAACATTTGTGATAAAACTCAAAACACCCAAGTCAGTTCTCCCACCGTATCATAGAACTGGTGACTCTGTTGGGGAAAAATTAAAAGCGAGGTTACATTAGAGATAGATCACCTTTACTTGCTTTCATTATTTGACTTGTATGCTTTACATTTTGTTTCCTTATTTGGGCTTGTTCTAATCCTCTACCCTGATTTAGGATACCTTATAGGTAAGTTGCAATACATTGTGGAAACTGTGTGGGGTACACCGACATGGTCTAAGCAATAGCTATGTTAGTGTGACATATTTGTGGGTATTAGTAGCCCTTTAGTAGTCAAGGAGAATATGGGGCCGCTGAGTGATGTCATGAAGCACTAACTGACTTTAGAACCTTTACTTCACCAACTTGGCCATTAGGACGTAGTGATATGACCGGCTTTGGTGCAGTCCGAAGTTGGTAGATACTCGATACTACACTCATTGAGGTTTGGATTTTTGGGATATTCCGGTCGCCGTGAAAGAGGCTTGTGCTGAAACAATGCCCGAGAAGTCAAATCAGTGATATTGAGCTCCCTTAGAACCCGATTACTATTTCTAGGACAGGGTTGAGCCAACTAAACTTCAAAATGGTACTTACCTATGAAACTCCATGCAAGCCTAAACCTAAGGACTTGTTTGCTTTATTTGTATATATTTACTTGTAAATAACATCATAAACATCATAACATCATACTCATTCTAACCATTTCAAGGATTATTGGGATTTATCCTTGTACTATTTTGTAGGATATGGCTTCTATCTGCATGAACACTATCCAAGTCCATCTCGTAAGGATTTATCCTCAACTCAAAGAGTTAGCATCAAGGGTTTTGGAAAACTCTTCATTCACTAAAAGACATGGTCACCTCCTAAACTAGGTTACCTCCAACACTGATGAAGATATGATGAAGGTGCTCTTCCAATTATTTGATCCCCTACATAATTGCTTCACTTTTCCCGATTATCAACTTGTGCCAACTTTGGAAGAATTCTCCCAACTCTTGAGGATTCCCATTCTCAATCAAATACCCTTCAATGGTACGAAAAAAGATCCAAAACCTGAAGAGATTGCTCAAGCCCTACACTTGCAACAATCTAATATCACAACTAATTGGGAAACAAGGAGTGATGTTAAAGGTTTCTTAGCCAAGTTCTTGTTTGAGAAGGCTCAAGATTGTTGGAAATACTTAGACTTACTAGCTTTTGAAGAAATCTTGGCTCTTCTCATCTATGGGATGGTTTTGTTTCCAAATCTTGACCAACTCATAGATGTAAACGCTGTCAAAATCTTTATATCTCGCAACCCAGTGCCTACTTTGTTGGTAGATGTCCTGCATTATTTTCACTCTTGCACTATGAGGAAGAGAGGTATCCTCATTTGTTGCACTCATATCTTGGCAAGATGGTTTATTTCTCATCTTCGCCAATCTGTGTTAAAGAACGAGCAAGGTTCAAGATAGTCCCATAGGTTGATGACACTCAGACATTCAGATGTTCATTGGTGTTCCCGATCCTTGGAGAACGTTACTATCATCTACCATTGTGGAGAATTCCATAATGTCCCCTTGCTTAGCATTAGAGGAGGTATCACTTACAACCCTTGCTTAGCATTACGACATTTTGGTTACGCCCGAAGGGATGGTCCACATGAGATGCTTATCCAAGGAGTGGTATTTGACTACGAGAGCAACAATCAAAGCTACTGTCAGAAGTTTATCCGAGCTTGGAGGATGGTAAGAAAAATGGATAGAAAGACGCTAGGACACAAGAATTCCATTCCCCTCAAGCCTTACCTTAAGTGGGTGTGAGTTCGTGCTCAGAGACTTGTGATGCCTTATCCTTCCATCTTACTAGTCATCATGGAGCATGTGATTGAAGGAAATGTTCCCTACACTATCCTCCACCCCGACATGCCTACCTCTCTCGAAGACTTGCAAAAGGGTTGGATTCAGTAGAAGGAAGAACGAGATACTTTTGAAGCTTAATTATATGCTAGTCAGAAGAGGGTCTTGGAGCTTACGAAGCAGCTACAAGAAGAGCAAAGTGTGAATGCCTATCTCACACCGAAGAGGATGCGTTCAGTCTTTTTATCTTAGAAAGTTATTTTATAAGCCCAAGAGGCATGATGTAATCTTTTTTGTTTTGTTTAATGAAATTCGACGTTTTTTCATTCTTTTGCCTATACAAATTTAAATCTCATTAATCCTTGAAATCATTTGCATATACATATTCCATGCATCATAACATGCCAGGTTTTCGCATATCAGGTTTCCTTATCTTTCTGCTGTTTATTTCAGCAAGATGGATCTAGAGAAAACTGTTAAGGATCTCCGGGCACAAAACTCTCAATTCTAAGAGACTCTATTGGCCCTATCCAAGGGGCAGCAAGACATGATGGCTTTGCTGGAAGTTAAGAAGAAGCCCAAGAAGAAAGCTTTACTCAACATGGGTAGAAGGTTCAAGGAGACAGTCCGTCAGATCCCAGTAGGAGAAGACTCATCTGAAGAGGACGAGAACCAGATTGGTGAGGTCAAGAGTACTCAGGCTGACTGTGTTAATGATCAAGCATCTGATGATGATTATTTCAACGAGCAGTATCCACTCGTCGATATCAAATATAATCAGTTAGAAGACTGATTGAAAGCTGTTGAAATCCAAGTTGTCCCCATTTAGATTTTGATGATTTAGGGTTGATCTCTGGGGTAGTCATTCCCCATAAATTCAAAATTCCAATCTTTGCAAAGTATGATGGAGTTTCTTGTCCAAAACTCCCCCTGAGATCTTATGTACGCAAGATACAGCCGCACACTGCTGATAAGAAGCTCTGGGTTTACTTTTTCCAAGAGAGCTTGGCTGGAACGTAACTTGAATGGTTTTATCAGTTGGATGGATCCCGTATTAATACCTGGGAAGATTTAGCTACCGCCTTCTACCATCAGTATCAGTATAACACTGACTTGGCGCCAACAAGGGTTCAGCTACGAGATATGACCATGGGAAAGAATGAAGGATTTAAAGAATATGCGCAAAAGTGGAGAGATCTTGCCAGTAGGGTTCAACCACCCTTGACTGATAGGGAACACATCGACATGTTCATGGGCACTTTATCTGGTTCCTTCTTTAATCTGTTGGTTGGCTGCTCTTCTTCTGATTTCACCGAATTAATCTTAACCGGTAAAAGAGTTGAAAGCGGCATTAAAAGTGGGAAGATCTATGTGGCATCTACCTCCACTTCCAATCCTATCAAGAAAACTTTCGCTGCAAAAAAGGAAATCAATGTTGTGTACAAGGCAAGGGCCCGTACCAAGAAGAATGATCATCCGTCTATCAATGTTGTCCGAATCTCCAATCCAACTCCTACTCAAAGACCATTTGCAAATCATCAACATTTTGAAACTCCGAGAAGACAATTCACGAGATTAGGCATGTCACTATCTCAATCCCTTCAACATTTTCTAAAGGCTAATTTAGTGACATTGCGCGACCCACCAGCCAACCCTGATACCTCTTCAACAAATTATAATCCAAACACTAAATGTGCTTACCACTTAAGCAGCCCCGGGCATGAGACTGACTAGTGTTGGGCCTTGAAGAATAAAATCTAGGATTTGATTGATAACAATACTATTGAGTTCGATCCTCCTCCGACTCCGAATGTAATCACCTCTCCAATGTCGAAGCATGACAAGAGTGTTAATGCTGTTAAAGATACAATTTTTGTTGCCTCTGTTAAAGAATTGACTACACCGCTGAATATCATCAAAAAGAACCAGTTGAAAGCTGGGATTTTCCCTGGCTATGTAAAAGACTGTGTGTGTTGTATGAGACAACTCAATGGATGTGAAAGGCTGAAGAAAGGAATTCAACGCCTGATGGATAGCCACGAAATTCTATTTGAGAAGACCCCACTTGCCAAAAGTTTGATTAATAAATGTGAAGACCTCTCCAGTATTTCCATCTCAAACAAGCCTCTTAGGATCACCTCCAAAGGTCCTATTAGGATTTCAAATGAACACATTGTTTCTCCCTTAATAATTACCAATCCCGGACCAATTCCCTACTCTACAAACAAGGCGGTACCATGGAATTATGGTGCTGAGGTGTTCTATCATGGGATTAAACAAGACACTTGGATCGAAGAAGAAAAAGATCACAATATAGGTAACACAGCTGGCCAAGAAAAGTAACCAGAACTGGGAGAATATTTTCACCTAATATCTCACCACCAGTTGTTACAAAGGCACCCATCCTCATTACTGCTGCCAAGCCAAGTACCGATACAAGAGGGAATGAGAAGCTTGTTAAGCTTGATGTGATTAAAGTACCCATAAAGGACGTTGCTGATGGAGAGCCCTCCACTCATGAGATGGACGAGATCTTGAAGATAATAAAAAGGAGAGACTTCAAGATTGTGGAACAGTTGGGGCAAACCCCTTCTAAGAATTCAATGTTGTCATTGCTGCTTTGTTCTGATGCCCATGCTCGGACATTAATCAATTTCCTGAAAAAGGCTCATGTCCCCCATGATACAACAACGGACCAATTTGAGAATTGTGCGGCTAGCCTGACAACTGATAATGGCTTGGGATTTTCTGATGCTGACCTAACACCGCTTGGGTAGAATCATAATAAAGCTTTACATGTTTCAGTCGAGTGCAAGGGGACCACCCTAGCACATGTTCTAGTCGACACTGGTTCTTCTCTGAATGTATTACCCAAGGGGGTGTTAGACCGTCTAGACTGTGAAGGTTTAGTCTTGAAGCCAAGTGATATCATTGTAAGGGAATTTGATGGATCAAAGAGGACTGCTCATGGGGAAGTAGATATTCCAATCATGGTAAGATCATAGATCTTCAACTCCACCTTCTACATTATGGACATTCGTCCTGCCTATTCTTGTCTGTTGGGCCGCCCATGGATCCACAAAGCTGGGTCAGTAACTTCAACTCTCCATCAGAAGCTTAAATATCCAGTCAAGGGAAGAATAGTCACCGTCTGTGGAGAAGAAGAGTTTATGGTCAGCCACCTTAACTCGTTCAAATACATAGAGATGGATGGATAATTCATTGAGACCCCGTGTCAAGCCTTTGAGGTTGTGCCACCAATGATTGTTGCTACCAAATGTTCTTCTGATGATTCTAAAGTTGTTAAGGCCGTATCGAAGATGGTTTAAGTCAAAGATGCTCGCGCAGAAATTTAAGAAGGAAACTGTGATACTTGGGGGTAACTCCTCGATATCCCATTTAAAGCAGACAAGTTTGGTTTGGGCTTCAGTGTCAAAGCTCAGAAGGAAGAGAGGCATGCTCATGCTGGAAAGCCACCTCTTCGCATTGGAAGCCATGAAGTCAACACCGTGGGTGATTATGATGAAGAAGCTGCATTTGAAGATTGGGTGTATCCAACTACAACGGAGCTGAAGAACTGGCATGCAAAGGACTTTGTGCCCATCTCCTTCATTGAGGAGTAATCTACTTGTTATTGCTTTTCTTTCAATTCAATAACATTTTGTCTGTAATATTCAACAATGACTTTTAAGCCATGTTCCTGGCCCGGGGAACTTTGGTCCATTTGTCAAGGGTTTTATTTATGTTCATCTAATCATATGATCATTCAGTACAAATGATTGGACTCTTTTGCGTTCAAATCTTTGTGCTCATTGTCTTCTTTCAAATACATTTTTTTAAATAGCCATGTATCTTACATGCACACACACACACACACACACACACACACTCTTGCAAGTCCTCATCCACTCTAGATCTTATTGCTAATGACTCTACTATTGCCTACTATGACTTCAAATATCCAATTAACCAAGCCGAAGATGAAGGTGAAGAAGATTGTGATATATCGAGAGAACCATCCAGACTTATATTACAAGAGGAAAAAGATATTCAGTCGCATGAAGAGTCGGTTGTAGTCATCAATCTGGGTACTGAGACAGATAAGAAGGAAATCAAGATTGACGCTAACTTAGAAGGCATTGTCAAGAGCAGGTTGGTTCAGATGTTGCATGATTATGTGGAAGCATTTTCTTGGTATTATGAAGATATGCCTGGGTTGGATACTGACATCATAGTTCATCGTCTGCTGACAAAAGAAGACTTCCCTCCTGTTAAACAAAAGGTTTGTGGCATGAGGCCTGATATGTCTGAGAAGATCAAAGCTGAAGTAGTGAAACAGTTTGATGCAGGGTTCCTAGTTGTGACATCTTATCCCTAATGGGTTGCTAATGTGGTTCCAGTGCCGAAAAAGGATGGAAAAGTTCGCATGTGCGTAGACTATAGGGATCTGAATAGGGTAAGCCCCAAGGATGAATTCCATCTGCCACACATTAACGTCTTGGTCGATAACACTGCTCAACATAAAGTCTTCTCTTTTATGGAAAGTTTCTCCGGCTATAATCAGATAAGGATGGCTCCCAAAGACATGGAGAAGACTACTTTCGTTACCAATGGGGCACCTTCTGCTACAAGGTCATGCCGTTCGGATTGAAGAATGCATGGGCAACATATCAGAGAGCTATGCTAGTTTTGTTTCATGACATGATTCATCATGAAATAGAGGTATATGTGGATGATATGATCGCCAGATCATAAACTGAAGAGGAACATCTCGATCATCTGTACAAACTATTCGAAAGGCTGAAAAGGTACAAGCTGAGGTTAAACCCTAACAAATGCACATTTGGAGTACGATCTGGAAAGCTTCTAGGTTTTGTTGTCAGCAATAAAGGCATTGAGGTTGATCTTGCCAAGGTAAAGGCCATGCAAGAAATGCCAGTCCCTCATTCCGAAAAGGAAGTCATAGGATTCTTGGGGCGTCTCAATTACATCGCCCGCTTCATATCTCACTTGACTGCTACTTGTGAGCCAAACTTCAAACTTTTGAAGAAAGATCAGGTAGTCAGATGGAACGATGAATGTCAAGCTCCCTTCGACAAAATCAAAGAATACCTACAAGAACCTCTTATTATCACGCCTCCAGTTGAAGGAAGACCCTTGATCATGTACTTGACAGTACTAGATAACTCTATGGGGTGTGTTTTGGGCCAACATGACAAGTCTGGCCGAATAGACCATGCTATTTACTACATGACCAAAAAGTTTACCGACTATAAAACCAGATATTCACTGCTCGAGAAAACTTATTGCGCTCTAGCATGGGCTTCTTGCCGGCTAAGACAGTACATGTTGACTCATACCACTTTGTTGATTTCTAAGATGGACTCAATCAAGTACATTTTCGAGAAACCTGCCCTTTCCGGACAGATAGCTAGATGGAAAATGATCTTAACTGAGTACGACATTCAATACACTACACTAAAGGCCATCAAAGGAAGCGTACTAGCAGATCATTTGGCCCATCAAGCTATGGATGATTATCAGTATATGAACTTCGACTTCCCTGACAAGAACATCATGCTGATAACCGACTGTGCGAATCCTGGACCGTATGACAGACCTGAACAAGGATCTCGATGGACTATGGTTTTCGATGGGGCTTCCAACTCCTTAGGTAACGGAATTGGTGTTGTGATCATGTATACTGAAGGTTTCCATACTCTATTCACTGCCATACTATGCTTTGATTGCATGAATAACTTGGACGAGTACGAAGCGTGCATTTTAGATCTGAAAGCTGCCATTGATTTAAGGATCAAGCATTTGAATGTGTTTGGGGATTATGCTATAGTGATTAGCCAAGTAAAAGGAGATTGGGACACTAAGCACCCTAATCTCATCCCTTACAAGGAACTTGTGCTATCCCTAATTCCTTACTTCGAAGAGATCACCTTTGAGCACTTCCCGAGGGAAGAAAATCAGTTAGCGGATGCTTTGGCAACCATGTCTTCAATGTTCAAAGTCAGATGGGACAACGGAGCCCCGATGATTACAATTGAAAGATTCGATGAACATCCACATTGCTGTGAGCTTGACACTGATGCGGAAAAGCCACGGTACCATGAGGTGATGAGATATCTCGAAGCACAAGAGTATCCAAAGGGAGCATCCATCAATAACAGAAAGTTCTTACGAAGATTTGCAGCTAAATTCTTCCTAAGCAACAAAATATTGTACAAGCGGAACCATGACTCTACTCTACTCTGATGTGTGGACAAGAAGGAGGAAGAGGAAATCATGGAAGACATACACGATAGACTCTTTGGTACTCACTCAAGTGTACATACAATGGCCAAGAAGATCTTGAGAGCTAGCTACTATTGCTCAACAATGGAGACTGATTGCCATCAACACTCTAGGACTTGTCACAAATGCCAAATATATGCTGACAAGGTCCATGTGCCTCTTATCCCTCTAAACGTCGTGACCGCTCCGTGGCTATTTGAAATGTGGGGCATTGATATGATTGGAGAAATCAAGCTAACCGCTTCCAACGGACATCACTTCATTTTGGTTGCTATTGATTATTTCACCAAGTGGGTCGAAGCCACCTCTTTTTCCTCAGCCACCAAGAATGTGGTAGCTAGATTCATCAAACACAACCTCATCTGCCGCTATGGTATCCCCGAAAGGATCATCACCGACAATGGGACTAACTTTAACAATGCTATGATTACTGAGCTTTGCACTCAGTTTAAGATCAAGCATCATAATTCTTCTCCATATAGACCGAAAATGAATGTCGCAGTCGAAGCGGCCAACAAAAATATCAAGAATATTATGCAGAAAATGGTAGTAACCTATAAGGATTGGCATGAGATGTTACCGTTTTCTCTACATGGCTACCACACTTCAGCTAGAACATCAACTGGGACAACTCCCTTTTCTCTAGTCTATGGCACGAAAGTTGTTCTGCCAGTGGAAGTTCATATTCCCTCGCTGAGGATTATGAATGAGGAAGGCCTAGGTGAAGACGAGTGGATTCAAACGAGATTGGATCAGCTGAACTTGATCGACGAAAAATGATTGGTTGTAATTTGTCATGGTCAGACGTACCAAAAACGAATGATCAAGGCTTTTAACAAAAAGATTAAGCCTCGAGTATATCAAGCTGGAGACTTGGTGATAAAGCGCATCATTCTACCACAAGGCAACCCAAGAGGCAAATGGACTCCCACCTATGAAGGGCCATTTGTTGTCAAGAGAGTGTTCTCTGGCGGTGTCGTAATGCTGACTACCATGGATGGTGAAGACTTCCCCCTTCCTATAAACGCGGACATAGTTAAAAAATACTACGCATAAGAGACCCGCTAGGTTGACACACCTAGGAAAAATAAGGGCATCCCGTTAAACCAAAAAGTTTGGGCAAAAATTAGGGATATATGCAAAAGATTGTACACCCGGCAAGTTGAAAACCCGAAAGGGCGACTTGGGCAAAAATGGGTATCCTGGTGGGCTGAAAACCCGAAAGGGAGGTCTAGGCAAAAGTTAAGTATTGAAAGCGCATGACTATGTCTCGTGGATTCATCATAGTCAACTTTATCACCAAGGTCCAAGTTCAAACCGTCCAAGATCAATCCAATCAATTTTTGTCAATGGCAAGGGGCATTCGAAGACATTGGGGCAATAGTAGAGTTGGAAGGCAATGAGATCACTTCACATGGCTATTTGTTTTTGTTTTCAATTTTTTTTCCTTTCGATGATTTCCTCTTACTAGGATCTCCGTCTCTTTGTACAAAAAAATGCCTATTCATGGGCAAAATATCAATACAAATATACTTTGAAGTGCAAACTTTCTGTCTTTGTTTTGAATGCAAATTTGTCCAATGACTAAAATTGAACGAACATATGCATCTGAACATAATTAATATTGTTTGGCACATATGACCTAAGAAGTAACAAGCATCACTTTAATGTATATGGAATATCCCCCATAGAGTTATTTCATTAACATTATCCCCCGTAAATCGGCTACAATAGACCAATCTCCAGCCAGAGTCTCAATCTCTTGGAAGCTCTCTCCCCAGCTAAGTCGATCCTACAATTAGAAGCATCGTGGATCTCTTCCTCAAAGAACTCGCCTCGTCAGCAGTTTATTAAATATTCATCAACATGGTTTATTTCCCCAACAAACAACAAGTAGTATAACTCCCTAGCCGAGTACAAAATTCCCCAGCTTTGGTCTATCTTCTCCAGCTGAGCCTGTTATCCCCAGCTGAATATACCTCCCCAAGCTGAGACTGTCCTCCCCGACTGAGTCTACATTCCCCAGCTTAACTTCGTCTTTTAGACTATTGCAAATCATAGGGCCATAACCCCTAATCCCCAGTAAAGTCATCAGCGAAACTTTTACTATCTCCAAAAGATACCATGAAGCCTGGAGCTGACCAGATAATAGTCAAATTCTCAAGTCACTATAGAGCCTGGATCCGACCTGATAATAATGTAATCTTTCAAATACTATAAAACCTGGACCCGACCAGATAATAGTTTAACTCTTCAAAAATATAGAAGAATATGGGCTCAACCATACCAAGGCTTAACTGCTTTTCCCCAGTAGAGTACGCCTTTACCCCAACAAGTTGTTGTGAAGCCTGGATCCGACTAGATAGCAATTACCCTTAGAAATTCATTGTGAAACCTGGAACCCGACCATATAACAACTAAATAGTTTATTGTGAAACCTGGAACCGACCAGATAACAATTTACCTCATCAACCTCAGAAATCTGCAAAGCCTAGACCCGACCAGATGTCAGTTATCAAGAAAGTTATTGTGAAACTTGGAGCCCGACCAGATAACAATTAACTGTGATCCCCAGAGAGACATTGTGAAGCCTGGACCCGACCAGATGATAGTATAACTTTCCAAAAAAAACCATGAAACCTGGACCCGACCAGATAATAGTTACCACTTTAAGTTACTGGAAATCCTAGATCCGACCAGATAATAGTTAACTTACTTATCCCTAGCAAGTTGTTGTGAAGCCTGGATCTGACCAGATAACATTTCAACTTCAAGAAATTTTCTGCAAAGCCTGGAATCCGACCAGATAACAATTAATTTATTTCTTCCCCAGTAAGTTACCGTGAAGCCTGGACCCGACCAGATAGCAGTTGACTTCCTCATTCTCAGCAAGTTGTGAGGTCAGGATCTGACCAGATAACAACTGACATTCAAGATATATTCCCCAGTGGAAGCATCTTTTCAACAAAGTTTGAAGATATGTATATTCTTCATCTCCAACGGCAATCCGGGAGTCAACTTCCCAAAACTCCTCAGCAACAGTCAGGGATTTATTTTCCAGACAAAAACATGCATCTCACATTCATACATCATGACACATACATACTCAATGCATTTAGCATGATCTCATTCATCTTGTGAACATCATGCATACATCTTCATTTTACTACCTCTTTTTCTCACAGGTAAAACATCAAGTTTTAGTATAAATCAACAAGAAGATTTGTGCTGATACTTCTTCCAGTGTTTACCAATATTTTTCCAAATGGTATCTATAAGCCCATTCACAATCCATCTTCGAGTGCAAATTTCTGGGCACTCTAGTGTTCAATCATCTTTCACCTTCAAGTCACGAATGACAGATCCGCTAATCTAACTCTTCGGGTTTAAGAAAATTGAACAGGGGAAGTTGTTTTACCCCAAAATTATCCCTCTCATTTATCGAGTAATCTCCCACAAGATCTCCTTTGGTTCAAGACCGCACTAGGGTTGATCAGCTCAAGACACCTTCTCAAGCATTGATGACTGAAAATTAGGGTTTGAGATTGCACAAGGATAATTGAACTTTTAATGCCTCATATTACTTTCATAGATTACTTTGGACTCGCAATATTGCTCATGACAAGTTTCAAGTTTTGGATCACATTTTTGCTCAGTCAATTGATCAGTTGACCTAAAAATTAGCTGTATTGGAGAAAAAGTCAATTATGGTCAATTTACAGTCAAACTTCATAATTTTTTACTCATATCAACATTATGAACTCATATATGTCATTTAATCAAGTTTGGACTGAAGATGTGAAAAACACAAGAAGGGGGGGTAGAATTGAAAACTTGAAATCAAAAGCGCAATGACACAGTATTTTTATCCTGGTTCGTTTGATCTCAAACTACTCCAGTCCACCCGTCAAGGTGATTTCGTCTCTCTCCAATGAGGTCTTGATTCACTAATCACAAAAGGATTACAATCACTACTTTAACAACTGTTAAAGTCTTCTTGAGCACAACCATAATCCGGTTAATCTCAAGGAACATTGTTTCAAAACAATTATACAAGAATGTGTGTTGTTGTTTTTCGTTACAAAAACTGTTATCACAACTGTGATAATTTACACAAAATTATAGCTTGAAAGATGATGAATATTACTTGCAGCTTTTTGAGTTCACATTAGTGGTATTAGAAAATCGTCAACGATTTTGAGCATTGACTTTGTTTATATAGGAAATGGATTTATGTTGATCATCAAGCGTGCTTAATATCATTAACTCACTTTCCATTTGGAGAAGATCCTGTCTGAAAAAAAGCCGTTGGAATTGATGATGTCTTGAATGATCAGTAACGCTTCAGAATCTTACATCCTTGCCTGCTGCTGACGCTTCATAATGTTAATGACTTGGATTATGTTGTTCTTGTTCAGAATCAGAGTTTACTTTACTTAAGTGCAGGTTCTGGTCATCAATCTTCAATGCATGTTCTGATTGCTTCAGCTTATAGCTCTTATGGCTTATCTTCTGATGCTGCTTTGGTCAGAACTTCTGCATACACAAAAACATAATTTTTAAGGTGCATATTTGTTCTTTGTATTTGTTATCACAAAACTCTAACTAAGGGTTGTAGAATCAAACTATGTTCTAACAATCTCCCCCTTTTTGATGATGACAAAAACTAGATTTTTCAAGTAAAAATAAAAAACAAAAGGTTTAGGAGAAACTCCTCCTGAGTTGATTACTTTCCTTAAGTTCCTTCTCATTAGAGTTTTAGCTGCATCTCCTATCAGAGTTTATACCTGTTCAAACTTTCCAGAAAGTAGAGGTTAAGTAATTCAGAATGTTTGAGACTTTTGTCTCGGTAAACCATTATTGAAAATATCTTACTTTCTCCCCCTTTTTGTTAGTTATCAAAAAGGAAATATAATCAGAACCAAAAGAGATGAATTATATAAAAAAACATGAAGCAATGACAAGTTCCAGAACAAAAGAGGTAAATATTAAACGTTACAGATAAACAGATTTAAAACAGAAATCTAAGAAGGAGAGGGAAGACGTGTGAACAACGCTTCCAGTAAGCTCTTGATCTGAGTATTTGACTCTTCTTGCTTGCCCAAAATGCCTCTGATTTCCTTTGTGGCGTCTTCTTCTTTACCCAAAATACTTTTAATCTCTTTGTTCGTGTCCTCCTGCTTATCCAACCTTGCATGGATTAGAGAATTTTCTTTCTTCAACTCTTCCAGAGTTTGCATGACTAAGGAAGGTGCTAGAGTTTCTTCAGGAGTTGGATGTTGCTCAGAGCATTCTGCAGCTTATTCAGAGTGAACCATTTCTTCTGTTGTAATCATTTTTTCTGGAGCAGCAGTCAGGGGGAGACTTTCTGATTCTGGTTGAACTTCATCTGAGGGATGATTCTCTTTCTAGGGAGCATTATCCAGCGAGAGGATGTCTTTCTTGAACAGTTTGCTCATAACTTGGTCTTGAAAATCCTTCAGCTTAGCACTAAAGTTCTGCTGAACCTGTTCATAACTCTATTCCTTCAGCTTCAGCGTTTCATAACTAAGCCAGTTTTTGAATCTTGTCCACATATAATCAGAAGCAGCAAGATTAGTTGTCTCTTGACTAGCATGCTTCAAAGTGTTTATCCATTCCTGCATTCCTGTTTCAAAAATCAACAAATTTGTACCAACATCTGATGTGGTTTCAGTTGGTTTGGGAATGGCAGTTTTGTGTGAGATGGAAGCTAGTCTTTCCAGCACAATTGGATCAATGACAAGTCTTACGTTGTTAGTTGGAATGTTAGTGGGTGAAGGAGTGGGAGAGTCAGGAATGATGATTAGTCTAGTGGGGTTTTTTGGACGAGTGGATTCTAAAGATGAAGGGATTTTTGGAATGTCATGAATGGTGATAGGCATGCGAACCGCAAGAGTTTCTGTGATTCCAGGTATTGGGATTGTATCCGAATCTGAAGGAGATTCTTCAGATTGGTTTGTTGTAGCATGGTGGGGTTCTGGTTCATGGATATCAGAAGATTGATTTTCAGAAGGTTGAGTTTCTGGTTATTGTGAGATGGAGTTCAGATCTTCTGGTTGTGGTCTTTCTGGTTGAGGAATTTCTCTTTGAGGTGATTGTGGTTGTGGAATTTCTGGTTGAGGTGATTGTGGATGAGGAATTTCTTGTTGAGGAATTTCTGTTTGTGGAGAGTGTGGTTGCAGAATTTCTGGCGTGGTATCAGAGTTTGGATTTTCTGGGAGTTGAAAATTTGGATTTTGTGGTAAGGGAGAGGAAAAGTCTTGGTCAAATAAATCAATATCAGACAGAACTTTGGCAAGTTCTGGTTGGTTTTGTTCAGGATTTGGATTTTGAGAAAGGGAGTGAGTTTCATTCATACCTAGAGTTTCTGATGGATCAAACCTTATGTCAAAGTCTTTAAATGTTTAGGGTGATGGGTTTGCTGGTTGAGAAGGCATGGCTTCAGATGTTGATACATTTATTGATTCTATAACAGAAACAGAGGAGGGATTACCTTTCTTTTTGGCAGCTTTTGGTGTCCTCTGAGAGGGTCCTTCTCCTGCTGATTTCCTCTTCTTGGTTTTCTTTAAAGCAACTTATGGAGCAGCCTTGTGTAAATCCTGGATGTTGATTTCTGGTGCAGTACCATCTTCCTTGCAAGCGTCCAAATATCTGACTATTATTTCTGGTTTGGAGTCAATCTCATAAAATAGAGGAAAATCATCCAGAGGTATCCTTCTTGAAGTGATGGTTGCAAGAGAAGTAACAATAGGTTCCTTCTTGATATTCTCAATGATTTTCATCTTCTTCAGATTTTTAGCATTAAGGGGCTTCCCAGCGGTTGCTTCCAATGTGCTGATTTCCTGGGCCTCCGTCAGATGTTCTATCAGCCTATTCTCTGTCATAATATCTGATATGAGCCTTCCTAAGGGAATCCAATCCCTCTTGGTCCTTTCGTCTTCTCTTGTTTCCTTCACACTAGTTCTGAGATGATTAAACAACAAGTGTGGAAGATTTACCTTTGTCCTCTTAGCAATGAAATAGATCAGAAATTGTTGATCAATGTTGATATAATCAGGAGAGCTTGTGGGCTTCCTGTGGTTGATACACCCTAGAATAATTCTGGCCCAAATTCTGTGGTGATCCTTCAAATCTCTGATTTTACTAGAGGGTAGTCCATGAGTGCAAATTTCCTTTGCAATTGAACTTACATCAGAGCATCTCTCAGCCATGTCAATGCATCTGACACCTCCACCATTGTATCCAAGAAGCTTTGCAATTAGGTCTTCTGTAATAACAAATTTCTTCCCCATGACATAAGAAGTAACCTGATGATTTGAAGAAGAAGCATGTATCCAGAATTCTTTGACAATAATAGGAAAGGTGGGCCCCAGTAGACGGTCAAAGCACCTGTTCCATCCTTGAGAAGTTACGTCTTCATACAAATTGAAGCCATTTTCTTGCAAGCTTTCAAAATAAATAATCAGTTCTGAGAGAACTTCTAGATTACCAATAGGTGTGAGGAGCATTCTGTAGGGTTCTTCATACTGTTCCATTGAAGCAAATTCATGAGCACTAACATTTTTGACACTTGAAGAAGACATTGTTCACACGGGATTTTGAGGAAGATGAAAGGGGTTTTTGAAAGCAAGAACTTGAAACGAGAGAAAATATTGATGAGAGTAAAAAGAAGTGAATGTAAAAAGTAAAATTTGAGTTTAAATAGGTTTCTTGAAAACGTAAACAGTAAGAAAGAGAAATAATTAGTCATGATTATAAGCATTAATGACAGTTGAAATTAGGGGATTTAGAAAGATACTTGAATGGTTATCCTTGACAAGTGTCTCAATGCACCCAATCAGCACCTTTGACCTTTCAGAAAATTGAACGCGTGTTCAGCCTCAGAAAGTGGTTGATGAATGGATGACAACTATTTGATAATGTGAACTGCCCGCTTCTATCCTTGAAATGAAATGTTCAGATCTTCATGGATAGGTTCTAATGCAATCTGTACTTCTAAACTCTAAAGACAGGTTGATCAGTAGTTCACCGAAAATAATAAAGTTATGAAGGTTAAGATATAAATAAAAAAATTTATTCTGGGCATAGCTTCATGCTGAGATGTTTCTGAATGAAGTTAAACCTATCTTCAGAAAGAGGTTTTGTAAAAACATCAACCCATTGATGGTCTGTGTCAATAAATTTTAAGCTAAGAATCCCTTTCTGAATATAGTCCCTAATAAAATGATGTTTTATTTCTATATGCTTAGCCCTAGAATGCAAAATTGGATTCTTACTGAGACAAATAGCAGAAGTATTATCACAGAGGATAGGAATGTTACTCTCAAATATGTTGAAGTCTTCAAGTTGACTTTTCATCCAGAGCATTTGCGTGCTACATCCAACAGCTGCTATGTATTCAGCTTCTGCTGTTGATAGTGCAATTATGGACTGTCTCTTGCTTGTCCATGAGATCAGATTTTCTTCCAGAAACCGACAGCTTCCAGAAGTGCTTTTACGTTCTACTCTGTCTCCAGCGAATTCAGCGTCACAATATCCTACTAAGCTGTAATCATTTTATTTTCTATAAAACAAACCCAGATTAGTAGTACCTTTCAGATACTTGAAAATGCGCTTAACTGCTATTAAGTGAGATTCTATAGGATCTGATTGGAATCTAGCACATAAGAAAACACTAAATAAAATGTCAGGCCTTGAAGCCGTTAGATAGAGAAGAGAACCAATCATACCTCTATAGACCTTCTATTCTACATTTTTACTTACCTCTTCCTTTTCCAGAATGCACATGGGATGCATTGGAATCTTTGAGGGCTTACATTCTGAGAGATCAAATTTCTTCAGAAGTTCTCTGACATATTTGCTCTGATGAATGTAAGTTCCTTCTGGAGTTTGGTTTATTTGAATGCCCAGAAAGAATTTGAGTTCCCCCATCAAGCTCATCTCAAACTCTGCCTGCATGCATTTAGCAAACTCTCTTCCCATAAAGGGTTTAGTAGATCCAAAGATGATGTCATCAACATAAATCTGACATACTAACATGTCATTCTTAACTGTCTTACAAAACAAGGTTGTGTCCACTTTCCCTCTGGTGAATTCCTTTTCTAACAGGAAGTTACTTAGTCTTTCATACCAAGCTCTGGGAGCTTGTTTTGTACCATAGAGTGACTTCTTTAGTTTGAAAACATATTCTGGATTTTTGGAATTCTCAAACTCAAGGGGTTGGTGCACATATACCTCTTCATCTATATAGCCATTTAAGAATGCACTTTTGACATCCATCTGATACAGAGTGATGCCATTGTTTACATCAAATGATATTAAAAGTCTGATAGATTCTAAATTGGCGACTGGAGCAAAGGTTTATGTATAATCTATCCCCTCTTGCTGACTATAACCTTGTGCTACCAGTCGTGCTTTGTTTCTGATGACTTCTCCTTGCTCGTTCAGTTTGTTTCTGAACACCCACTTTGTTCCAATGACGTTGAATCCTTTTGGTTTGGGAACCAGATCCCACACGCCATTTTTGGTGAATTGATCCAGTTCCTCCTGCATTTCCAGAATCCAGTCATTGTCCAGAAGCGCTTCATCAATAGTTGTTGGTTCAATCAGAGAGACCAGTCCCATGAGGGATTCTTCAGAGTTTCTGAATGTTGATCTTGTTCTGATTGGATCATCCTTCTTTCCCAGTATTGTATCTTCTGGGTGAGCAATGCTTCTTCTGGATAGCCTTTTCTGAAGTTGATCAACTGAAGGTGCTGGATTGCTTGCAGTAACTCTTTCTGATGTTGAGGGAGCGTCTCTTGTGAGAGCTTCTGATGAGTTATCTTCAGTACCTATGAGTTCAACTTCCATACCTGCAAGGAATTCATTCTGCTTTGACTTTTGAGAGTCAAGCTTATCATCAAACCTAACACTGATTGACTCTTCAACAATCTGTGTTTCTGTATTGTATACTCTATACCCTCTTGAGCATTCAGAGTATCCTAACATAATACACTTTTGTGCTTTAGAGTCAAACTTGTTCAGATAATTTTTGGTATTCAGAATAAAGCACATACATCCAAATGAATGAAAATAAGAAATGTTGGGCTTTCTATTCTTCCACAATTCATATGGAGTCTTTTCTAGAATAGGTCTTATGGAGATTCTATTCTGAATGTAACACGCTGTGTTAATTGCCTCTGCCCAGAAGATCTTAGCAACGTTAGTCTCGTTGATCATGGTTCTGGCCATTTCTTGCAATGTTTTGTTCTTTCATTCTATAACTCCATTTTGTTGGGGAGTTCTAGGACAAGAGAAGTCATGCAAGATGCCTTTTTTATTAAAAAATAATTCAAAATTTTTATTTTCAAATTCTCCACCATGATCACTTCTGACTTTGACAATTCTAAGATCCTTTTCATTCTGAACTTGGTTGCAGAAGGTAACGAACACAGAGTGTGACTCATCCTCGTATCTTAAGAACTTTACCCATGTCCATCTGCTATAGTCATCTACGATTACTAACCCATACTTCTTGCCACTGACTGAAGCAGTTTTTACTAGTCCAAATAAGTCAATGTGCAAAAGTTCTAATGGCTTAGTGGTGGAAACAACATTTTTGGATTTGAAAGCAGGTTTTGCAAATTTGCCTTTCTGACATGCTTCATACAGAGCATCTGAGCTGAACTTCAAATTAGGAAGTCCTCTGACCAGATTGAGTTTGTTAATCTGAGATATTCTTCTCATACTAACATGTCCCAATCTTCTGTGCCAGACCCATTGGTCGTTGTTAACAGAAAGTAGGCATTTTACATTCTGACTCTTTAGTTCAGAAAGTTTTATTTTATAAATGTTGTTTTTCCTCTTTCCATTAAATAGGATAGTCCCATCTTTCTGACTAACAGCTTTACATGAATTTTGATTAAAGATTATATCATAACCGTTATCACTTAATTGACTTATGGATAACAGGTTATGCATTAATCCATAAACTAATAATACATTATTTATAGAGGGAAGATTTCCATTACCTACTGTTCCAGAGCCAATGATCTTTCCTCTCTTATTGCCTCCAAAGCCCACGTAGCCTCCAAGATTAAGTTCTAGGCTTTGGAACATATACCTTCTTCTCGTCATGTGTCGCGAGCAGCCAGAGTCCAGGTACCATGACTGGTGTCTTAGCCTTGCTGCTAAAGATATCTGCTACATGTATAATTTTATCCTTAGGTACCCACATTTTCTTGGGTCCTGATTTGTTAGTTTTACCAAAATTCTGATTGAATTTTGGTTTGACAGAATAATCGCTACTTGTATATTTTATGTCATATGTGTGCCCATATATAAAATGTGAATTCAGTGGAGTGGGTTTTATAACTAAGTTCATGGCCTATTTAGGTGTAGATACCTTACCTTGATATCCTATCCCTTTTCTGCCATTTATGCTAACTCCATAGATCATTGAAACCATCTTGCTTCTATCTATGTTTCTAGCTAGAAACTTCTGAAAGTTGTGATCATACTCTTTGATGATCTCATCAGCATTACTGGGAGCCTCTAAGATTGTTTCCTTCTGAGAGTTTTGCAAATCATTTTCTAATTTTGAAATTTTCTCTTTTAACTCAGAATTCTCTAATCTGAGACTCTCAGACTTTTCAGAGTCAGAGGCAAGATCGCTTTTCAGGTTCTTGAATTTGACTCTGATTTGCTAATACCTTTCAAGAATTTCATTTAGGCTTTCTGCAAGTTCATCCTTAGTAAAATTTATGGTAAAATCAGGAAATACCTCTTTAGTGTCTGATTCTGAGTCTGAACCAGAAGCTTCACTGTCTTCTGATACGTTTTCCATGAGAGCTATGTTTGCTCTTTCATCATCTGATTCTGAGTCAACTTCAGAGGTGTCAGAATCATCCCATGTAGCCATGAGGCTTTTCTTCTTTTCCTTGAAGAACTTCTTTTTGGGCTTCTCCTTCTAAATCCTTGGGCAGTCACTTTTGTAGTGCCCTTTCTCGTTACACTCATAGCATATGATGTCCTTGTTATTTGGCTTTCTGTATCCTGAAGAACCTTCAGATCTTCTGTGTCCAGGCAAAGACTCAGACTTTCTGTATTTGGAGGAGGATTCATTCTGATTATCTGATCTTCTAGGAGTTCTGAATTTCTTTTGTCTCTGCTTCCACAGTTGGTTCACCCTTCTGGAGAGGAGAGACAATTCATCTTCTTCTGATGAGGATCCATCAGAAGTTTCTTCCACAACCTGCAAAACCTTAGAGTCATATTTTATGTTACCTTGCTTTTAAGGCTCATTTTCTTCTAGCTCTATCTCGTGACTTCTGAGGGGGCTGACAAGTTCCTCTAGAGTATTTTGTTGAGATCTTTGGCTAGCTTAAGTGTTGTGACCATTGGCCTCCATTGCTTGGGCAAGCTTCTGATGATCTTCTTAACGTGATCAGCAGTAGAATACCCTTTGTCAAGAACCTTCAGTCCAGCAACAAGGATTTGGAATCTTGAAAACATTGTTTCTATTGATTCACTATCTTCCATCTTGAATGCCTCATACTTCTGAATGAGCGCAAGTGCCTTGGTTTCTTTGACTTGAATGTTGCCTTCATGGGTCATTCTCAGAGAGTCAAACATGTTCTTGGCAGTCTCTCTGTTTGATATTTTCTAATATTATGAGTATGAGATGGCGCTGAGGAGTATTGTTTTGGCCTTGTGGTGGTTTCTGAACTCACGCTTTTGCTGGTCAGACATCATTTTTCTGTCTATCCTCTGACCACGTCCATCCACTGGGTGCGTGTATCCATCAGTCACCATGTCCCACAGATCAGCATCATGGGCCAGAAAGAAACTCTCAATTATGTCTTTCTAGTAGTCAAAGTTTTCTCCATCAAAGACTGGAGGTTTGCCACTGAATCTGTCCTTGTCTTCATGGTAGTCATTGCTGTTGTTTTGGCTTGGTCCCACCATAGTGTTTTTCAGAAGCTTGGATCTTGTACTGACACAATTAAGTGTTTAAGCTCAGAACCAGGCGCTCTGATGCCAATTAAAGATGTGAAAAACACAAGAAGGGGGGTTGAATTGAAAACTTGAAATAAAAAGCGCAATGACACAGTATTTTTATCCTGGTTCGTTTGATCTCAAACTACTCCAGTCCACCCGTCAAGGTGATTTCGCCTCTCTCCAATGAGGTCTTAATTCACTATCACAAAAGGATTACAATCACTACTTTAACAACTGTTAAAGTCTTCTTGAGCACAACGACAATCCAATTAATCTCAAGGAACACTGTTTCAAAACAATTATACAAGAATGTGTGTTGTTGTTTTTCGTTACAAAAACTGTTATCACAATTGTGATAATTTACACAAAATTATAGCTTGAAAGATGATGAATATTGCTTGCAGTTTTTTGAGTTCACGTTAGTGGTATTGGCAAATCGTCAACGATTTTGAGCACTAACTTTGTTTATATAGGCAATGGATTTATGTTGATCATCAAGCGTGCTTAATGTCATTAACTCACTTTCCATTTGGAGAAGATCATGTCTGAAAAAAGCCGTTGGAATTGATGTTGTCTTGAATGATCAGTAACGCTTCAGAATCTTACATCCTTGCCTGCTGCTGACGCTTCAGAATATTGATGACTTGGATTATGTTGTTCTTGTTCAGAATCAGAGTTTACTTTGCTTAAGCGCAGGTTCTGGTCATCAATCTTCAGCGCATGTTCTAATTGCTTCAGCGTGTAGCTCTTATGGCTTATCTTCTGATGTTGCTTTGGTCAGAACTTCTGCATACACAAAAACATAATTTTTAAGGTGCATATTTGTTCTTTGTGTTTGTTATCGTCAAAACTCTAACTAAGGGTTGTAGAATCAAACTATGTTCTAACATGGACCACAATTCCTCAAGAAATTTGATTAAATCATCAAAAGGGCAAAATGGTCAAATTAGGGTTTTGATTGAGAAAGGGCAATTTTTTTATTTTTGACCTAGCAAATAGTTGATTGGTTGGAGACATGATCTTAAGGATTCAATTGCATCATTTTTACCTAATGGCACGACTCAAAACTTCCCCTAAGATCAATTGATTGATAGTTGATTTTCAGTCAACTGATCAAAAGTCAACTGCACACTGAAAAGTCAAACTTTGACTTTTTGGTCAAAATCAAGTGTCAAAGATCACAATTCATAAAACATGTCAAAATATGAAACGTGTTCATCAAGAAATCAAAAAGTCAAGATTTCATTTTGAAAAGTCAAAATTTCTAAACTTAGAATTTTTTCTAAGTGTTGGAAACTTCACATTTTTTCACAACTTTGAGCCAATTTTTCACAATAATGCAAGATGAGTCAAAGGAAACTTTCAACATGAAATTTGTAGATCTCAATGAGATCTAAAACATCGTAGAACATAACTTCTCCTAGAAATGCATGGATTTCAAGTTATTATTTTGTGAATACATGTTCATGAAACTTGGAAACTTAGTGAAATTTTGCCCTAGTTTAGGCAGGATTTTAACCTAACTTCATGGCAACTTTTCACATAGTTTAAATAGGAATTTTAAAAATGACCATCATAGAGATTGTAGAGGATGTTACAAGCTTTCCAAAATGTCCATGAACTCATTGAGATCATGCTTGAGCTAAGAGAATCGAAGAGATGAAGTTAGGGTTTCATTCTTAATTTACAAAGCAGAATTTGTTATGAACACTTGACCAATTCATAGCTAGGCTGCATAATCTTTGCTTTACAGGCCTCAAAATTGTTTGTCACTCCATAATTAAATGTTTACACAGTTGTTAGAGCTTCGATCCAAGCACTTGAGCCATTATCCAAGTTGCATTTCCATTTATGGCACAAAGTTATCATTCCATTATTGTAAAGAGGCTTTAATAACAAAGTCAATGCATAGAGATTTGCACTTATTTCCTTCTGATCACAAGAAATGTCAAAAGCAAAAGCAACATGTCTAGAGCCTCCCATAAACTCAGGCCATGCTTGTACTATGCCTTGAAACCATGTTTTCACTTTTCTTCAAAATCCAGTAACATAGCCATAACTCTATATCTTGTGCTTCTGACCACCTCAAGTGCTCTAACCTTTTCCATATAATCAAACAAGTTATTTGCAAGCTAAGACACGAATACACAACCTTTTAAACTCCCCCAAACTCAGAACTGCACCACAAACCACCATTGTTGCACATTCTGACCAAGAACTTCAAATTTCCATTTCCCTTGTGCGTTTCTTGGCCTTTTAGTTTCAAAAGCTTCCTCACATCAAATACAAACCATCCATGTCCCTGTTACACGACTGTAACATCATCTTCATCAACTTCCATGTTCAAAAACAGAGTATTGCAGTTGAACTTCTCCAGACCATTCCAGCTACCCTCAGTTCAAGCCAGTCATTGCATTAGCTTCCTAGAGGTTCAAGGAAGCTAACCTGATCATCACCGTCACTTGAAACAAGCTCAAACTCATTTCACGATTTCCAGTTTTGAGGTATTTTTCTTGAACTTCTATCTCATTATGTAGGCATTGTTAGGCTTGCATTTGTGAAGATAAAATGTATACATCATTGCCCTGAAACAATACATGTCCATATATTTCATTTATGTTGTTTGAGTAGGGAGAATTTTGAGTTTGAACCTCTGAAAATATTTAGGTCAGAATTTGGTACTGATAGAAATCCATGCTCATCTTTGAGAATTAGATTAAGTTATTTACATATTCAGAATCTTGAGAAGATTTCTAACAAGTGTGATGTTGGAAGTTTTGTGAATGGATGAGAAATAAACAAGTTACAGATCCTTTGGCTGGAGGTTGAAGATGAAGTATAGTCAGAGCAGGATTTATATCATATATTTGTTGTTGTGTATAAGTTAACGGATGTATCACCACCCCAGTGGTTATAGCGTGCGCCTGTCACCCTTAGGACCTGGGTTCGAGCCCCAGCGTTCGTTTTTCATTTTTCATATTTGTTTTTTCCTTTTTTGTTTAAACAACGCTGGGCTTCCCCCTCTTTGGGCCTTATTTTGTTTGCTGACTCCCCCCCTGACTATGTTTGCACCCCTGGCCTTTTTTATATTTTCATTTTTCTTTTCTTTGTTTTATTTTCTTTTCCATATTACTTTTATTATTTTCATTATTATTATTATTATCATTATCATTATCATTTTTATTAATAAAAATCCAAAAATATATTTTATTTATTTAATTTCATATTTAAAAATGTTCATTAATATTTTATAAAATAAAAGACCAAAATATTTTCTGTTAACAAATTAATTCCTTTTTAATAATAATTAATGTTTAGACTTAGATTAATGATTACATTATTTCTTGTAAATTAAAATTAATTTAGAACATAAGTTTATTTTAGATTAATTATTTTTCATATTTATTTTTTAACTTAAAACCTTTTTCTTCATAAAAAAAACCCTATAAATCATTTTTAACATATTTTTCTTTGTTAATTAATTTAGGTCTTAATTTTGTTTAAGTTTTTTTTTAATTAATTATTTTCTTAATTAGGTCAAGATTAAAACCTTTCATAAATATCCAAACAAAAATCATTTATTTTCCATTTTGCATTCTTGCATTTTATCTTCAATTTTTTACAATATTCTATATGGTTGTAATAATTAATTAGGTTTAATTTTCTTACAAAAAACCCCCATTTGTAAATTTGTATACCCCCTCCCCTAATGATGTAATAGCTTAGTATTTTTATTTTCCGCAATTTAATGCTTTATATATAAATGCTAGTAAATTAGGGTTTGTATGGAAAGATAAAATCAACAAGTTAGCAAACCATAATCCAAGACAGAACAATGCATGTAAATCAACACACTTGCACACTTACACACTTAGGGTGATTCCACTTTGTTGCCTTATAAAAAATGGCCATGTTATGCATGTGGGATATCTTAGCAAAAAGCAATTAAAAATACAAGATCATAGTCCCTTGATGACTCTATCAAATGTTGCCTTTCAATATGATCTTAGTCCCTCAAAGATAATTGCTAAGATATTTCACAATATTGCTATCATGGCTATACAATAACCCACGCCCGTCCCTTTACATCCAAAGACAGGGATTCTTACCAAATCAATGGTAAGATATCAATATCAAAGGAAAGGAAGAAATGAACTAAGACTTTTTGAGTAGGTAGATTGTTCCTAGTTGCTTGCTCAATTTCAAATCAAACACCCTTGATTATTTTCAAAACAAACACCAACACTTTCAAAAATACTTTCAAAACATCTTCCAAACTTAAAACATTTTCAAAAGCTCAACACTTTGTATATGTTCTTACGAACGAGAACTATTACAAAGTTTGCCTAAACGATGGCGCCTTTTCAAAATACTTTAAAAAAACACAGAAAGCACCTTTTCAAACAAAAGCAACTGATCTAGCAAGCAACTAAGATCCCATAGGTAACTATGGATGAAAAGGGTGCTAACACCTTCCCTTTTCATAATCTACCCCCCGAACTCAAGAAATAATCTCAAAGGTCTTTCTTGTTCTTTTCAGCCTTTCCTTTTGGATAAAAGAAAAGTCAGTGGCGACTCTTGCTAACCGCAACATTTGTGATAAAACCCAAAACAACCAAGTCAGTTCTCCCACCGTATCACAGTGGCATTTACCCAGAGTTGGAGTAGCCAAAATGGTCCAAAAAGTAAGTAACTGGCGTTAGGTTTTAGGGTCTCCAAAGTTAAAACCCCTTCGACTATAGATTCATAGAGTGAACCCAAGATCAGCTCGCTCAGACAAATGTAACGACCTTCATGCAGTTAGTTATCCAAGGTGATGAACCTTTTAGCCACTTTAAAGGATCTGCAACAGAAAACACATCTCAGCATCAATAATTCCAAGAAGGCGATGTGCTCTGTATCAGACACGGTGGAGACAATTTTGTTATGATAACTCACCATGTATTTGGCAAAGCCAACAAACTCTTTGTTAAAGTCAATAGTATTCTCATCATTTTCCACCTGGTCAAAAACATCGCATATGGGGCAAAGGCCAATAATGGTTTTTATATCTAAAAGACTAGGGGTAAACATTCCACAAGGGAAGTGTAAGGTTTTGGTCGGAACCTCCCAAAAATAGAGACAAGTGACCAACAAGTTTGAGCAGACATGAGGAACAACCCTAGGCAACTGGATTAGGTCGAAAAACCTTTTGGCTTTCCAAAACTGGCCTTTGGATTTTCCAAATTTATCTAACCAAGTAAGGTAATAAAATTTGATTGTAGGGGCAGAGTGAAATACCCTAGAGGTACGAAACAAGTAATCAAAATCTAAAGGTTTTCCTCACTAACTTTGGGTTTAGTGTGATGATATGTAGGGAAAAACTCCTTAATCCTCTAAGCATCTCTAGAGGGGTCTGGGATTAGACACATTAGAGACGTGTAGTGTCAGCAATAGAAAAAAGGACAAGTACCTGGGATTTAAAAATGTGAACCTTTTCTTCCTATAGTGATGGTTCAAGAACAAAATGTTGGTTTCCAACAGTTACTAGTGCGTTGAGTTTGATTTGGTGGAAGAAGCCATTGTTGAAGTATGAAGAACTTGAGAAGTATAAAAGATAAATGAAAATGGGAGCTGATTAAGTTTGAAAGCAGAGAAAAGAGAAAAAAACCACTACTATGAAAAAGCCATTTAACCACAGTTGGAAAAGATATATAATCACACATGCCCATGTGTTGTTATGTAGAGTGTTCATGTAAATGAGTCACGTAAAATCACGGTCATGGTACCGTTGTGGTATACTAGAAAGTGACGCCATATCACAACGGTTAGTTAACTCAACTATTGTGATATACCTAAAGGTCCCAGGTTCGATTCTCAACAGTGATATTTTGGAATTTATATTAATCTGGTCACCGTTCAACATACAACCACGTAGTTGATATAACCGTTGTCAAAATTTCTGCTATTTTTTAAAAAATAATTCTCTACTTTAGAAATTTTCCCATATTTTAACTTGTATTTATTTTAACCATATCAGAAAATCAAGTGCAACCTGTATTTTTGTTAACCATGCTTAAAGAACATAAAAAACAACCTACAATTTACATCAAAAGCCAAAAGTAATATTTACATCAAACATAAAATATGTTATTTACATCTTCATCAATCTCAAAAATACATCAAACATATGAATAAATAAAAAATCTGGACCCTTAAGCACATTGTAGATAAACGTCTAATGTTTACAAATTTCTATAAAGTCCTCAATAGGGAACGGTCTTTCGTAGTTAAACATTTATATAAAAAGGAGAAAAAAAGTGTTTAACATGACATATATAGTATTTAAATAGTCAACTTATATGTAATATAATGTAAACATTTTATGACATATATACTATATACCTTATCCCATGAATCAACAATGCAGGTATTGACAATGTTTAATATGTGTTTCATGACATACTACCCATACTTATAACTCCCTGGTCGTTTCCTCGTCTACAAATTTAAACAATAATTACATGAATATAACCACACATTAATGTAAAAGTATATATAAATGATATAAACAAGTAATCGGGCCACTTACCTTGGGAAAGAGCCATGATGGCTTTCTTATAATATTATGCATCATATTCACCTGTTGCACAATATTGTACATTGATAATGAATTAAACACATTACTCGTTAAAATAGTTACAATTTAAAATAAAATATTACAATAAAGTTTCATATAAACATACACTTATCAATTAATCATTTCTTTCTTGACCATTTCGAGTTTACTATTTAAGGAACACAGTGTAATTAGCATATTCATTCTAAACAATATGATGATTAATTGTCAATGACCACTGAACAAACACGAGCATATATATAATTAGTATTTTCTAAAACAAAACTAAATATATAATAGATAAACAACAATTACAAAATTACTTACGCATTGATAAATGGTGCTAAGTAACATTCTTTTCCTCCCTCATTTAACCATTTTGTCACGTAATATTGAATTGCTTTTGGATCATTATTTTTCCAATGAATACTAAATGGATCCAAAAATCCATAACTATTCTATTTATTTAACTGTATACAAACACGATGAATGTGCCTAAATGGTTAAACAAAATAAAAAAACATACAAAAAATGATAATGTACTATAATGACATGCATATTCAATTATATACTTACATGCAATAAACTTGTAGTATCCTTACATCAAGCCACTCATCTCCAATAAGAAAATACCTTACATTGTCTGAATCAGAATAGAAGAGTTATGTAGTTAGACAATATTCTACCGCAAGAGGTTGCGAGTCATCCATCTCTATAATGCTCATGTATAATGTGGTGATTTCATTTGCAGATGTAACACCCAGATTTATTTTAATTAATTATTCATAATTTATTTGTGTGATGTTGTGTGTTATTTGGTGTTTTAGTGTGTTTGGGGACCCTTCAGTGTAGGGTGATGACCTTTAAAATTAGAAATAGAGGTGTTGGGGGTGTCTAAGTAAAAAGGTAGAAACATATGGGTGGTGAGAGAAGGTTGTTACTAGTACTATTTGAAATTAGATTTAAATGGATTAAATAATAGAATTAAATAATTATTTAGTTTTATTTTAGTGGTTTTAATTAATTGGAATAATAATAATAATAATAATAATAATAATAATAATAATAATAATAATAATAATAATAATAATAATAATATATTAAGGGAATTAGAGTCAGCGAGGTTAGAACTGACATAACGTGAGAAGAAAAGAGGCAAAGAGCTAAGGCTTGAGGAAGAAGAGAAAAACTCCATTATAGAGGTTAAAAGCTTTGCTAGGAATACCAAAGTAAGGGGGGATTCCAATTTTCTATTGGATTGTATAATAGTTTGTAGGTTTGCGATTATGATTGCTATGGTTGAAATTGTATCTATGCATAATTGTGATTATCTCTTCATGTGTTTAAATCAATTTGATGAATGTGATATAATATTGTGAGTGTTGATTGATGTGTTTGTTGGTGAATGTTGTGTTTCGGTGTACCGATGCGATTGAACCGATGAGATTTGGATACTCACTATTTTGGAAAGGATGGGGTTTTGGGGTTGGGATGAGAATGGTTTTGATACATTAAAATAGAAGATAACTACTTCTGTCATAGTGGAAATCAGTCTCCACTATGGCCGTAATCAATTTCAACTGCGACCGTTTTCAAAATTGGGAAAAATTAGAAGAGGAAATCTATTTCCACATATGGTGAAATCAATTTCCATGTGTCTTTTTGTAAGAACTAGGTTTCTGGAATTTTGAAAAACTGAAGGTGAAATCGATTTCAGGTATTCATGAAATTGATTTTCACCTGTTTTTGGCAGATTTTTATAAAACGTCAAAAATTCATATCTTGAGTTTCGGGTGTTCGTTTAACGCGTCGTTCAGACCTATGGGGAGCTAGTATAGTGTAATTTCGTGTAAAACTAGTTTTATGTTTCTCGAATTGAATTTAATTGGTGTGTATTGATGTTTTGTGGTGTTTGTTGCAGTATGATGCTGATGTTTGAAATATGCATTATGTGCAATGTTTTCGCTTGTTACTTTGTAAAATGCTATTGTAGATTGTATAGCAGGTGCTTGGTGTGTGGTGGCCAGAATTAGTGGAGTATATTTGCATGTTAAATATGCATCATGCATCACTGATGTTTGGACGATGGTCACTATTGGTGAGCCTCAATCCCATTGTGTGGATTGAGTGCATTTTAGTGTTCTCCATGCCTATGGTGAGAATCAGAGAGATGAACTTTAGTGTTTACAGAAATTGGTACCACATGTATTTAGTCTCGGTGAATTTGCATAATTGTTGATGCATGAATGTTATTATTACATAATTGATGTGTGAATTGGTGTTTTGGTTTGCGTGGAAGTGTGAATGGTGAATTGGGTGAACATGCCTGAAATAATTTTTTATCTACATATTATTATGCATTACTTTATATTATTGCGATATACCACCCTTTCTGTTTGAATGTTGTCTCCACGTGGGTAACGCGCATGTAATCTGCAATGAAGGTGTGGATGAGTTTTATAAGAGAGTGCTTTTCTTTATTGCTTTCGTCGGTGTCAGTGTCTGCTCTGATATGTAACACTGAGGGTTGACGCTTGTTTTGTTTATGTTAGGAGGAAACTTTATGTATACCTTTATTGTTAGATGATTTTAATATTTGATACTTCTTTAGGATTATTGTTGTTATAACTACATTTGTTATAGTTGTGTTTGGAATAATTAAAATATTATTTTGCAGATGCTTTTGCTGCAATAAAATAAAGTTTGACATGATGATGTTTGTTATAGTTATTATTAATAATTTTAGAAAGTTACATATCTTAAATATTACTATAAATGAGCAGGCTGTTGTTTGATGAATGTGACATCCTAATTTGGTGGTGTTTTAATTTTACTCTTATTTTATATATATTTATTTGGGGGGAAATTAGGAACATTTACTGTAGATGCGTGGGGAAAATATTTTATGTATCGTAATTGTGATGACTAAGTAAAGAAAAATACTATGTTGGTGTTGCTGTTGGTGTTGGTGTTAGTGTTGTCTTCCTTCCTGACGATGACGATGGTGTTGGTGTTGTCTTCCTTCCCAATGATGACGAAGGTGTTGGTGTAGTCTTCCTCCTTGACGTAGACGATCGTGTTGGTGTTGACAACCTCCTTGAAGAACACAATAAACAAAGTTAAAATGAGGTAAGATAAATAGTGAACGATGGTGTTAAGGTTGGAATCGTGTATGGTTTCAAAGTATTGGACATTAGGGTTATTTCATCTTATTTCATTTTTAAGTGGAAAAATAGATACTGAAGATACAAGCTAGCTAGAAGTGTAAAATATTTATAAAGATACCACCACAGTCAATACTGTAAACCGTGATGATATATTATTTGCTTAATGAAATTTCATAAATAAGTGTCAAGGTTTAATCATTTTAAAATTTTAAATAAAAAACAAAACATGTCAAAACGGTTGGACAAAATAACCGTAGTGATATCCCTTTTATTTTTATTTAAAATAAATAAAAAAGAAAAGATGCACCTTAACGTTAAACGAATAAAATAATTAAGGGCGATGAGGTTCAAAGTCATGAAAGCTTGATTATATCACCATGGTGTGGGAATCAACCGTTATTATATCCTAACCATTTTTAATTAAAAGATTTAAAAAAATAATGTTAGCGCATGAGTTTAGAGATGTCACCACAATATTTGGAAGAACCATGGGGACTTGGGAGTTGTTATACGTGTGTTTTGTAGTAGTGAATGGAGTGAAGGGGTTATTTATACTTCAACCAAAAGATGTTTGGGTGATAGAAGGCATACGGTTGGCACTCAATTTAAAGACATGTGTTGAACGCGCTTTGAGTTAGGCGAAGTGGTTCGATTTGGTGGACCACGATTGTCCTAGGAAATTGGAGCTAGGAATTAGGGTAGTGGCTGCATGTTTTGGATGAAATAACGTTTGAGGAGAATGCCATGATGAGGCTGACGTCATCCCACTACATAAAATAGTAGACGTAAAAAATGTCTCCATCTTCTTCCATTTTAAAGACACATTTTTGGGGATAATTTGTTAGTTGAGATTTTCGATAAGGTCATAAAATTCATCTAAAACAAGTGAAAGAAGATAACTTTTTAATAAGGAAGTCATTTCAAGGAGAAATATTTGGTCGACATGTGTAGAGATGAATGGTGAACACGACATGGGCAAAGTGGGTCGAAATCATGTTTGATGGAAGCTTTGGAGTTAGGATATTTTTCAAGGGAAAGATGATTCTCCTAGGGCAGTCGTCTGAACTAAAGAAATTATCTTAAATATACATGGCATTGTAACTGTTCAATATCCCGTCCCCAATATGGAAACATACGAAGGCGGTTAGAGAAATTTAAATGCATATGTGGCGCATCCTGAAGAGAAGCCCGCAATAAAATAATTACTTATTTTGTACTATAAATAAAGGTTTCATCAGTAGATTTAGGGGTGTTCAAACTTACTACCAAACTCACATAAAACTCAGTACCCAACGAAGCATGAAATGAGTCCTACGAGTGTAACGTACATTTGATCATCAAATTTCAATTAATGCAAAGTTTTTAATTCAATTTTGCTTTACTTTCCTTTACATTTTCCAATCAAAGTCTTTATGTTTTCAGTCAGATCTTTACATTTTTACTCATTACAAAAATCATAATGTGATTTCGACCACTATCGAAATCGTCCAAAATCTCACCATCATTACTGCATTTGAAAAGTCCAAACATAGTGTTAGGAAATATACTAGTCGATTTCACAAAGCAACCATTAATAAGAGACTAGAGGTGTTTACTAATTTCAAGGGTAAACACACATTTTCATGGTGGTAAGCATCATACATACAATCACACCTTAACTTACAATATTTGATCGGACGTGATTGTATCCATTTTCCAACCGTTGTGAGAGGTATTTTTCATAGTAGGGGTAAGTGAGGGAATTAGAATCACTCGTCGAGTGATTTTTTATTCCTCCTAAATGAAAGTTTTTTGAAGGAGAGCGGAAAGAATGCTACAATGTAATATATTATATTGACGAACTTAACCTCAATTTTTTTAAATCATAATTTATTCTTGTGAAAATATTGAAAGTTTAGATCTTTTATCTAATTGTTCTTCTTTTTGTCAGTTTAAATTTTCTCTTGAGGTTAAAAGTTTATTTCCACCTCAAGTCAATCTCATATGTTATCATCATTGATGCTTCCATTTTTCTCATTTTGTTTTTCAAATCAATATCTTTTTTTATTTTTATTGATTTTATTTATTTATTTATTTAAATATAAAATTAATTTATTAGAATATTAAAAGTGCTATTTTAAACAAATTTTATCTTTCTTTTATATTTTTAGTATTCTTATATCTTCATCTTATTATTCATGAATTGTGTTTAATTTATTTTATATTTTAAAATTTTGATGTGACTTTTTAATAATCATAACATTTTTATAATAATTTTTGTTAGATTTTATTGTACTCCATTATTTCTTAATTGTATATTATTATCATTACATTTTTACAAAATTATTTATAATATTCTTTGATTAAATACTTATATTTTGTTAATGAATTTATGTCCGACAAATGGTTAATATCATTACATTTCTTTGATAAATTTGTGATTGAATTATAAAAGATAAATATAATGATTCTTATGATAAAATTACAAGAATGAAAAGTAAATTAGTTTTAAAATATCTCTCATCCTCTCGTGAACCAAACATATTTGTAACTAAAATCTTTTTCCTCCTCTCTTTTTTCATTTTTTAAATTAGGGATGTTCATGGATGGTTTTTTTAAATATCCAATATGTAACTATTTTATAACCAATTATTATAATTGGTTATTATAACCAATCCATATAAATGGTTTTATTTTAACAAAACTGGTTATAAAGCTGTTTATATCCCTAACCAAGTTGTATAACATGTTATGCGTTTTAAAATCAATTTTAAAGTTTATAATCGACTTTTAACACAAAACCAGTTTCGTACAAAATAATCCAATTTTTTTAAATTTGATTATTAATTTTTTAAGATTAGTTTTTCAATTGAGTACTGATTTTAAATATAAAAACTCAAATTTTTTAAAATGGATTTTATTTATAAAAATTATTTTTTCTCCATAATTACATAAAAATAGATTGTAAAATGATTTTTTAAGATTAGTTTTTTAATTGAGTACCAATTTAAATATAAAAATTCAATTTATAAAAATGGATTTTATTTATAAAAACATTTGTTTTTCTCCCGAGGGAACTTCAGAGGGGAAGCTGGATATTTCGGCTCTGGGTGCTACAACTTGATTCTTCTTCTTTTTCTTTGTATTGTTTTATATTTTTTCTTATACATGTGATATTTTCCAGGCCATTGTTCCTTGAATGTAACAACAATATTTATATAATATATTTTTACATCAGTGATTTATGGCTTTATATGACTTTGAGTCTTTTATCTGACTTTATCATATTGTTGTTGTGGTGAACTTCTTGTTGTTTGCAAGTTAATGTATCACCTAGGTTTTCCTGTCTTCATCCATTGTAATGTTTATTTGTTTCACGCGCATCTCTGGTTTTAAATGCGTTATGCAAGTCAGTGTCTTTGCAATTTTAAATAATTGTCTGACATGGGTGTGAAAAGCCATGTGGCTTTTCTTAAGGAAGAAAAGAGGTACCTCGTTATGTCACAGGGCTTGTTGTGCTCTTTGAACTTTCCCGATAATGGTCTATTGTAACTCGTGTTTTAGCATATTGAGTGTTGTTTTCTACCATGTTTGATTATTGGGTTTGTTAGTTGTAATCAGCGTCCACTAATATAGTGTGTATTTGTTTGTTGTACTTAGCATTTATTGAATCAGTGTCTTTATTTATTGTAGTTAGCATTAAATGATTTAGTGCGTGTTTATTCCCCATGGTGGGGTTTGGACCCAACAAGGCGTGGTCACGTCTTTGTGTTGTTCTCCGTGTCGTAAAGGATTATTCCTCGGTCAAGGGTAATATTCGCGTCCTTGCCCTTGATGTATGATTAAGATCGAGGTCAACGTCTCTAGGATCCACTGCCTAACTCCCTTGGATTGGCTAGATCTGAAGAGGGAACCTTCTATGTTGAGAAGAGTGCTCCTTGGACATAAGGTCTATCTTAAAAGGCTAACTCACACCATCTTGCAAAAAACATATAATATTATTGGGGATTATAGCATCTTCAGTTAGGATATAAACTATCAAAATCATGTAACATATTTACAAAGTATCTAACTAATAAAAGCAGAGGTAGGACACAATGTCCTCTTTTCTATCATATTTTTTCAGTTGGTTGGAGTGTCGGTGTAGTCGGCATTATCTTTGCCTGTCTAACGGGTCATTGGTCCACTTTAGATTCCTTCGGGTCTTTGTGGACGACGAACACCACGAGACCATCAGCTTTTTCGAGGACGTAAATTAAGGACAACCACAAAAATTCTAGAACCATGTGAAGCTACTGGAAAAAAAACACAGAGCCGCCACTGAACTTTATTTATCCCGAAGGAAGGGGAAATATCTAAAAAACCACAAGGGGATGGATAAGAAGGTCTTACGACCAAGAGAAAGGGTAAGGAAGTCGGTTATACGAGGGGAATGTATTAGCACCCCTCACATCCGTTGTACTCAACGGGATCCATTTTGTTTGTCTGGTTCTAAGGGTGTGTTTATCTATAACTATACTTGCTAAGAGGAAAGAAAATGGTTTTTTATTAGTGTGTTCGTGAGGGTCTCGCCACCCTTTGCCTACGTATCTGGTGAAGGAATCAGAACACCTTAGTTCTTCTAGAAAATGTTGGTTTGTTGGTGTTTTTTAGTGGGCGATGTTAACGCATGCATTCTAGCAATAGGCACGGCATGTATTGCGGTAGAATGGAGATAACATGCCCTTTTGGGGAGTTTCGATTGGTTGAGTGTCTTGTGAGTTCTAAGATGAATTTGAATAACGATTAAATCTTTTTGGATTTTTGATTTGTGGATGAAAAGTTTTAATTAGAAAAGAAGAAAAAATTTAGGGAGACTAAAAAAAACCTAATGTTGTCATGCATGGGTTCTAACCTAAAGTATAATTAGTTCGCATCTTAAAGAAGAGGAAACTATCATCCTAAGGGAGCATGTTATAAGCATAAAGTAAAAGGAGACAATTTTTGTGAAGAGTGATCATGCATGGTGATCATGGAAAAAGTGACGACACAATAAGTAGGATCATGAAAGACGTAAATGGAATGCTTAGTGTATGGGAATTAAATTGGGTTATGATTAACCAAGGGGTGCACTTGATTAATCTGGTGAGAGTAGGTTCTCCTACTCTTAACCATGAGATCCTTTGTGCATGGAAACACTTTGTATATGGACCAAAGTGGTTGATTCCGGTTATGGTTAACCAAGGCCAAGACTTGATTAACCTCGTGAGAATGGCCATGCCCAAACTTAACTATGAGACCCTTTACGAAGATGCTTGGTATGTAAACCAAAGAGAGAGAAGAGAGTTGCCTCAATGCATAAGATAAAAATCAAAAGCCTATACAATGTGGCTATATGCATGCTCCTAGAAAGTGGGACTAGCGTGACACTAGTATTCTAAACGACCAATTGAAACAATTGATCGAATAATTGTCACTATAGAAAAGTCCAGGATCAAACTATGAAATGTATGCAAGTGTGCATTTGTAAGTGAATACATGCTCATTGATGATGAGCCCAAGAGGAGGCCAAGTGCTCTAATTGGACAAAATATGGATAATTGGCAGTCTAAACATAGAAAGAAAATAACAACGAAATAAAATTCTAAACTATTACAAACCATATGGGGATGGGGATACAAGTTTATGAATGAGGATGAATCAAATCGAAAGTTCGATTAAAAAAATCTAGTTAAACAAATAATACAACCAAATTGAAAATTAACAAGTAAACTAATAAAATGATTTATAAAATTAACTATTCTAAGGAATTAATAATATTAAATAAGATTTTTAAATTTAATAAGCCAAAATAATTAATCATAATTTTTGTATTTTATTTTTTATTTTTTATTTTTTAAGTATGGAAAATATTAAAAGAAAGTCAATTCTAAACTTATTCTTGTGATTTTTAATCAAAAGAAAGAAAATTTTAAAGAAAATTAAAACTAAATCTCTCTCTCTCTCTTTATATATATATATATATATATATATATATATATATATATATATATATATATATATATATATATATATATATATATATATATATATATATATATATATATATATATATATATATATATATATATATATATATATATATATATATATATATATATATATATATATAAAGAAAATATTGAAAGCAAATTAACAAACTAATTCTAAGTATATATTTGTGATTTTTTAATTAAAGAAAAAATTAAAAAAAAAATTAAAAAAAATTCTAAAATATTTTTTTTTGTACTTTTTAAGTAAAAAAAGAAAATTAAAAGAAAATTCTAAAATTTATTTTTTGTCGTCTTTTTTAATGTTTGATAAAATAGTTAAGACAAAACAAAAAATAATGTGTTTAAAAAAACAAAAATGGGCCTGAATTGAGTAAAACAGGGGGTGCAGAAGTACATGGGCGTTCAGACCCAATAGGCTGGTCCATCTGTTCTTGTGTGTGAGGCTCCAGGATGTCTACCACGGGTGTGCAACTCTGAAGCGTTGAATCTGATGATGAAACAATGGATGATTATTGGAGTGCATATGAGCGAAGGAACACGGTGGGCTGAAGCGTACTGGAACGAACATGGTATCACCACTGGCCAGTCACACCTGTCCCACCTAAAAAACAAAAGACACAACAAACAAAAAATAGCAAAAAGAAGGGGCTCTCCCCATTCATTTGTTCTCGTTTCCTCTCTCTCTAAAATATCCAGTTCACTCGCCTCTCTCTAGGTTCCCGGCGGCGGCGGCGGTTCACGGTGGAAGAGATCTGATCCTAATTTTTTTTACATTTTCTGAATCGTCTCTTTTCCCTCTTCTCTAATCTCTTACTTGATTTTGCAGTGGATTAAAGATCTGGCCTAGATCTAAAAAGGGGTTTGGAAACCCTAGTTTTCAAATGTTTGTGCAAATGATGATGATGCTGGCGAATATAAATAGACGATGAAAAAAGGAAAAGGGACAAAGAAATGGAGCCTTGTGCTCCGCGGACCGCTTGCGATTTTGCTACATCTCGTGACTTCGCGGTGAGATCTCTCTGTTTTTGTTCTTTTCTTCTTCTTCTTTCTCAGATTTTTTGAAGGATTATGTGTTTAGGAATATGATGAATGAATTAGGTTTTTTTTGTTTTGTTTTTGATAGCTTGCTGCATTTTTGATGATGGTGATAACTATGTTGGGGTTTGTGTATTTTCTGTATTTGTAAAAATGATGATGATGATTTGCATTTTCTGGGTTTGTTGCGAGGATGATGATGATGACGGCTCTGTTGGTGTTTTATGTTGATTCAAGTTTATGTTTGTTTTCTGGTTTTCTGCTACCAAAGGTGGCTCCCATTTTTCTTTGGTTGCTGCTGTTTTTTATTATTAAAAAAAACTGTCCTCGCTGTATATTTTTTGTTTCTGTTATATATCCCATGGAAAAGGATTTGGGGGGAAACAATGACATGGTTTTTGAATTGTTTTGCTGCCATGTTTTGATGCTTTATGATTGCTGCTGTTAACTTGCAAGTTTGGGACTTGTTTTGAATGTTTTGGTTTACTCTGTTTGGACAGTTTGGACAGTTGATGTGCAGGTTTTTTGGCTGGTTATGTTTGGACAATTTGGATAGTTTTTGCTTACTCTATTTGGACAGTTTGGAAAGTTGATGTGCAGGTTTTTGGCCTATTGTATTTGGACTGTTTGGACTGTTTTTTGGCTTTGTTTTTTTTTTCTATAAAGCAAATAGTTGGCAATATTTGCTTGTTGACTTTGTTTTTCCAGTAAACTTGTTTTGAATTTCTTTTCCTTTTGTGAACCAAAACTCAAACTTATGTGATTTTCAAAATAGGAGAAAATATTTCATGATTGATTCAAAATTTTGATTTGTTGTAAATCAAGTGTGTGAAGCTTTTATTGCTAGTAAGCATGATTGCACTCACATCCCTAAACTCTGATTCTAAATACAAACCCTAATGATGAGATTAGAGAGAAAAATTTGCTTGCAAACTTCTTATTCAAGTTAGGATTGAACTAACTCAATTTCTTGTTTGTTTCTTTTTCATGTGTGGATTGATAGAAAGTGAAGAAAGAAAGGTTGAAGACTTGAAGGAAAAGTCATGGCAAGGAGTGAAGACAAGTCGCTTGAAGATGAAGCAAAGAAATTTGAAGAACAAATATCTTTTCTTTGTAACAAAATATTTGTAACTTCTATTTAAACCTTGTAACTCGCTTTGTAAATTTCTTTGGAACTTTTCATTGTAATAATGGAAGGAACCTCTAACAATACAAATACTTCTCCTTTATGAATCCCTAATGTTGGAACATAGTTTGATTCTACAACCCTCATAAGAGTTTTGATGATAACAAACACAAAGAACAAATATACACTCTAAATTTGTGTTCTATGTTGTACAGAAGTTCTGACTGAAACGACATCAGAAGTTAAGCCATGGAAGCACTCAAGCTGAGTAATCAGAATGTTCTGAAGTATGATGATCAGAATCTGCGCTAAAGATAAAGATATCCTGATTCTGAATGGAAGTCTAACACACTAACAGAACCTTATGTTTCTGACTTCCCAAGTTCTGAAGCAAAGCAGCATGCAAGATTCCTAATTTCTGAAGCGTTAATTTTCCATCAAGGTAGTGTCATTTACTTTGACTACAATCAGACAAGGATCTTCTCAGTATGGAAAGAGCATTAAGTGTTCATTATCATGTTTCCATTTGGACAGACTGCCACGCCTATATAAATAAGCTCAAAGGATAAATCGTTTACGATTTCACACAACTACTCCATACAATCTTAAAAAGCTGCAAAATTTACATTCATACTATACTCCAAATTTGTGTAATACATCACAGTTGTGATACAATTGTTGTAATGAATAAAAAATAGTACAAAGTGAATCTTTTCCTTTGATTAAGTGAATTTCCTTGATATAAACCGGATTATGGTTGTACTCAAGAATACTTTGACAGTTGTCAAAGTAGTATTGTAATTAGTTTGATTAGTGAATTAAGTCCTCGTTGGAGAGAGGAGAAATGACCTTGGCGGGTGGACTGGAGTAGTTTGAGATCAAGTGAACCAAGATAAAAATCATCGTGTCTGCTACTTTTGTTTTTTAAGTTTCAATTCAACCCCCCTTCTCGTGTTTTTCACTTCTTCAATTGGCATCAGAGCGTCTGGTTCTGAGTTCATAGACTTAACCGTGTCAGTACAAGACCCAAGCTTTAGAAAAACACTATTGTGGGACCAAGTCAAAACATCATCAATGACTATCATGATGATAAGGACAGAATTAGCGGCAAACCTCAAGTCTTTGATGGAGAAAATTTTGACTACTGGAAAGATAGAATTGAGAGCTTCTTTCTGGCTCATGATGCTGACTTATGGGATATGGTAACTGATGGATACATGCATCCAGTGGATGAAAGTGGTCAGAAGATAGATAGAAAAAGAATGTCTGACCAACAAAAGTGTGACTTCAGAAACCATCATAAGGCCAAAACAATTCTTCTCAATGCCATCTCATACTCAGAGTATAAGAAGATCTCAAACAGAGAGACAACCAAAAACATGTTTGACTCTCTGAGAATGATGCATGAAGGCAACATACAAGTTAAAGAAACCAAGGCCCTTGCGCTCATTCAGAAATACAAAGCCTTCAAGATGGAAGAAAGTGAATCCATAGAATAAAGGGTATTCTACTGCTGATCACGTAAAGAAGATCATCAGAAGTCTACCAAGGCAATGGAGGCCAATGGTCACTGCTCTCAAGCTGGAAAAATATCTCAACAAGATATCTCTGGAGGAACTTGTTAGCTCCCTCAGAAGCAATGAGATAGAGCTAGAAGATGACGAGCCTCAGAAGAAAGGTAAGCCTTTAACATTAAAATATAACAAAAAACTTGATTCTAAAGTTTTGCAGGCTATGGAAGAAACCTCTGATGGATCCTCATCAGAAGAAGATGAATTGTCTCTTCTCTCCAGAAGGGTCAATCAGTTGTGGAAGCAGAGGCAAAGAAAATTCAGAAACTCCAGATGATCAGGGAATCAGAATGAATCCTCCTCCAGATACAGAAAGTCTGAGCCATCCTTAGGACACAGAAGGTCTGAAGCTTCTTCTGGTCATAGAAAGTCAAACAACAGAGACATCATCTGCTATGAGTGCAATGAATAAGGGCACTACAAAAGTGATTGTCCAAGGCTTCAGAAGGAGAAGCCCAAAAATAAGTTCTTCAAGGAGAAGAAGAAAAGTCTCATGGAAACATGGGATGATTCAGATAGCTCTGACGCAGACTCAGAGTAAGATGATGAAAGAGCAAACATTGCTCTTATGGAAAATATGACAGAAGACAGCAAAGCATCTGGGTCAGACTCAGAATCAGACATAGAAGAGGTATTTCCTGACTTTACTGTTAATTTTACCAAAGCTGAACTAGGAGAAAGTCTGAGTGAAATTCTGGAAAGGTATAAGCAACTCAAAGTCAAATTCAAGAACCTGAAAAAGGATCTTGTTTTTGACTCTGAAGAAACTGAGAGTCTTAGATTAGAAAATTCTAAGTTAAAAGAAAATATTTCCAAACTAGAAAATGATTTACAAAACTCTCAGAATGAAATAATCTTAGAGGCTCCTAGTAATGCTAATAAGATCATAAAAGAATATGATCACAACTTTCAGAAGTTTCTGGCTAAAAACATAGATAGAAGCAAGATGGCTTCAATGATCTATGGAGTTAGCATAAATGAAATAAAAGGAATAGGATACCAAGGTAAGGTATCTCCACCTAAGAAAGTCACGGACCTAGTAATTAAAGGCACACCACTAAAATCTCACTTCACTTATGGGCACACACACGATCTGAAATACAATAGTAATGATTATTCTGCCAAACCAAAGTTCAAACAGAATTTTGGTAAAACTAGCAAACCAGCGCCCAAAAAGATATGGGTACCTAAGAACAAAATTATATATGTAGCAGATATCTTTAGCAGCAAGGCTAAAACACCAGTCATGGTACCTGGACTCTGGATGCTCCCGACACATGACAGGAAGAAAGCATATGTTCCAAAGCCTGGAACTTAAACCTAGAGGCTACGTGGGTTTTGGAGGAAATCAAAGAGGGAAGATCATTGGCTCTAGAACAGTAGGTAATGGTAACCTTCCTTCTATTAATAAAGTGCTCTTAGTTGATGGATTGATGCATAACCTGTTATCCATAAGTCAATTAAGTGATAACGGTTATGATATAATCTTTAATCAAAATTCATGCAAAGCTGTTAGTCAGAAAGATGGGACTATCCTATTTAATGGAAAGAGGAAAAACAACATTTATAAAATAAAACTTTCTGAACTAAAGAGTCTGAATGTAAAATGCCTACTTTCTGTTAACAACGACCAATGGGTCTGGCACAGAAGATTGGGACATGTTAGTATGAGAAGAATATCTCAGATTAACAAACTCAATCTGGTCAAAGGACTTCCTAATATGAAGTTCAGCTCAGATGCTCTGTGTGAACATGCCAGAAAGGTAAATTTGCAAAACCTGCTTTTAAAGCTAAGAATGTTGTTTCTACCTCTAGGCCATTAGAACTTTTGTACATAGATTTATTTGGACCAGTAAAAACTGCGTCTATTAGTGGAAAGAAGTATGGGTTAGTGATCGTATATGACTATAGCGGATGGACATGGGTAAAGTTCTTAAGACACAAGGACGAGTCACATTCTGTGTTCATTGATTTTTGTAACCAAGTTCAGATTGAAAAGGATCTTAGAATTGTCAAAGTCAGAAGTGATCATGGTGGAGAGTTTGAAAACAAAAAATTTGAAATATTTTTCAAAGAAAATGGCATGTTGCATGACTTCTCTTATCCTAGAACTCCCGAACAAAATGGAGTTGTAGAACGAAAGAACAAAACATTGTAAGAAATGGCCAAAACCATGATCAATGAGAATAACATTGCTAAGATCTTCTAGGCAGAAGAAATTAACACAGCGTGTTACATTCAGAATAAAATCTCTATAAGACCTATTCTGGAAAAGACTCCATATGAATTGTGGAAGAACAGAAAGCCCAACATTTCTTATTTCCATCCTATTGGATGTACATGTTTTATTCTGAATACTAAAGAACATCTGAACAAATTTGACTCTAAAGCACAGAAGTTTATTATGTTAGGATACTCTGAACGCTCAAGAGGGTACCAAGTATATAATACAGAAACACAGATTGTTAAAGAGTCAATCAATGTTAGATTTGATGATAAGCTTGACCCTTAAAAGTCAAAGCATAATGAATCTTTTGTAGATATAGAAGTTGAATTCACAGGTGCTGAAGGAAACTCATCAGAAGTTCCCAACATATACGCTCCAACAACATCAGAAGAAAATGTCACAAGCACTCCAACAACTTCTGTTGATCAACTCTAGAAAAGGTTATCCACAAGCAGCATAGCTCACCCTAAAGATAAGATTCTGGGAAAGAAGGATGATCCAATCAGAACAAGATCAACGTTCACAAATTCTGAAGAATCCCTCATGGGATTGGTATCTCCGAATGAACCAACAGCAATTGATGAAGCTCTTCTAGACAATGACTAGATTTTGGCAATGTAGGAGGAGTTAAACCAATTCACCAGAAATGACGTATGGGATCTGGTTCCCAAACCAAAAGGATTCAACGTCATTGGAACAAAGTGGGTGTTCAGAAACTAACTGAATGAGCAAGGAGAAGTCATCAGAAACAATGCACGACTGGTTGCACAAGGTTATAGTCAGCAAAAGGGGATAGACTATACAGAAACCTTTGCTCCAGTCACCAGGTTAGAATCTATCAGACTCTTAATCTCTTTTGCTATAAACAATGGCATCACTCTGTATCAGATGGATGTCAAAAGTGAATTCTTAAATGGTTACATTGATGAAGAGGTATATATGCACCAACCCCCTGGGTTTGAAAATTCCGAACACCCAGAATATGTTTTCAAACTAAAGAAGTCACTTTATGGTCTGAAACAAGATCCCAGAGCTTGGTATGGGAGACTAAGTAACTTTCTGTTAGAAAAGGAATTTACAAGAGGGAAAGTGGACACAACCTTGTTCTGTAAGACATTTAAGAATGGCATTTTAGTTTGTCAGATTTATGTAGATGATATTATATTTGGATCTACTAAACTTTCTCTGGGAAGAGAATCTTCTAAGTGCATGCAGGCAGAGTTTGAGATGAGCTTAATGGGAGAACTTAAATTATTTACGGGCATTCAGATCAATCAGACTCCAGAAGGAACTTACATTCACCAGAGCAAATATGTCAGAGAACTTCTAAAGAAATTTTACCTCTCAGAATGTAAGCCATCAAAGACTCCAATGCATCCCACGTGCATTCTGGAAAAGGAAGAGGTAAGTAAAAAGGTAGAGCAAAAGATCTACAGAGGTATGATTAGTTCTCTCCTTTATCTGACAGCTTCAAGTCCTGACATTTTATACAGTGTTTGTTTATGTGCTAGATTCCAATCAGATCCTAGAGAATCTCACTTAACAACAGTTAAGTGAATTTTCAAGTATCTGAAAGGTACTACTAACCTGGGTTTGTTTTATAGAAAAACCACTGAATACAGTTTAGTAGGGTACTGTGATGCTGACTTCGTTGGAGAAAGAGTAGAAAGCAAAAGTACTTCTGGAAGCTACCAGTTTCTGGGAGACAATTTGATCTCATGGACCAGCAAGAGGCAGTCCACAATTGCATTGTCAACAGTAGGAGCTGAATACATTGCAGTTGCTGGATGCAGCACACAGATGCTCTGGATCAAAAGTCAGCTTGAAGAATTTAACATATTTGAGAGTAACATCCCTATTTTCTGTGATAATACTTCTGTCATTTGTTTATCCAGAAATCCTATTTTGCATTCTAGGGATAAACATATAGAAATAAAATATCATTTTATTAGGGACTATATTTAGAAAGGAATTCTCACTTTAAAATTTATTGACACAGACCATCAATGGGCTGATGTTTTTACAAAACCCCTTTCTGAAGATAGATTTAATTTCATTCTGAAGCATCTCAGCATGAAATTATGTCCAGAATAAGAAGTTTTATTTTCATATTTTGTAACCCTTGGAACATTATTTTTCTGTGAACATCTGATCAACGTATCTTCAGAAGTTAGGAGTACAGTTGCTTCAAAATCTATCTGTGAAGATCTGAACCTTTCATTTCAAAGATAGAGGTGTGCAGTTTACACCATCAAACATCTGTCATCCTCTCACAAGCTACCTTCTGAGGCTGAACACGCGTTTAAATTCTGAAGGGTCTAAGGCTCTAATTAGATGCATTGAGACACTTGTCAATGGTAACTATTCAGTATCTACACCCAATCCCCTAATTTCAGGTTTCATAATTATAGTATAATCATTACTTATTTTCTCTTTATTATTGATTAAGTTTTCAAAAGTGTTTATAAATTCAAGTTCACTATTTCATTCACTTCTTACTGCATCCATTATTCTCTCTCGCTCTCGTTTTGCAAAACCCCTTTTCTCAATATTCTTCAAAACAAATCCATGTGAACAATGGCATCCTCATCAAGCATCAAAAATCTCAACAGTGCTTCTTGTTCTTCTTCAACAGAACAGGGGCAAGGTCGGCGTTGTATTGATACTGCTTATAAAAAGCAGTAGCCAAATCCTCCCAATTTCGAATGTTGGTTCCCTCCAATTGGTAGAACTATTCAAGATGAGTCCCTGACAGACTGTATTGGAAGAAGTGAACCCACAAGTTCCTATCAGCAGTGTGAGGCTGGATCTTCCTCACATAGGAACGGAGATGAAGCTTGGGACAAGACACCCCATCATACCTTGCGAAAACCGGAGCTTTAAATTTTTGTGGGATGACTACCCCAGACACCAATCCCAGCTCTTCAAAATCCAGCCCTGGTATTCTCTAGATTTCCATGGCGCTTAACCGATCCTCTAACTGCTTGTACCTATCCTCAGTGGGAGTATACTGCTCATTATTGTAGTCTGTATCATTGTCAGAGACTTCAGGACTAGGGTGTTGTACCCCAATTTTCCCCCCTAAGATCCCTTCATCATACCATATTGTTTCAATCACAACAAAATCACATTAGGGCTTTTGGTTCTTCTTCCTATCTTTAGCCCTGCTCTTCTGAGGAATTACCAAGCACCTTAACTTGTTTTCTTTTGTGATCATGGATATTTTGCTTTGATTTTCTCTCTAATTAACAAAATGCAATATTGTTTTGTCTTACTTGTTAATAATGTAGGTAAAGGCAATGAGGTTTATCAAGTTGTTTCATCGGTTCATGAGTTTATTTCCATGCCCTAGTCAATAGCTTGAGAAATTCAAACCTCACCATTGAAGTTGTTTTGAAGTGGTTTTGGTGACCATGAGTCCTCATCATCACCCTCAACAATTTCTATTCACAAAGGAAGAATATTGGCACAACAAGTTTGTTCAAACTTGGCAAAGTTCCACCAAGCATTCTCTTGATCTAGAAGCTAGGGTTTTGGACTTCAAAGGGGCATATATTGCTCATATTTTGGTATTTTTGAGTGATTCCAAAAACATTCTTATATTCAATGAGTTACCAACAAATCACTTCAAAAGTTCCAAGGAGTTTTCATGTGGAAGGAACTTGGTGAAGAGGAAAGATTACAAGTCACCCAGATGAATCCCCAATTCTCCATATGTGACTTCAAATGGTCATAACTTGGTCAATTTTTATCACTTTGAGCCCATTCTTTTTTTATGATGATCTTAAAGTGTGTACTTCATTCCTTCTTTTATGTGCAAAGTAAAAAAATGGATGGAAGTCGCCTTAAGAATGCAAAATATTATAGGTTATTTCATGATTATTGGCCAACTTCAACAAGTCATAACTTGCTCAATTTTTGGAGATTTTGAGTGGTTCAAATTGCAAAATGTCATTAAAGAGATCTACTTCATTCCATATTTTTTGGTCAAGAGAAAATTCTAAATGGAAGGCCATGTTTGGATGCAAGAGATTATAGGTTATTTTTAAAGAAGAATTTGAAATATTTCTAAGTATGGAAAGTCAACTCTTTTTCTTCAACTTTGACTCTGAAATTCTGGCAGCAGATACTCAATGTCACAGTGAATGTTATGACACCGTATCTGACTTTCTATAAGACAGTAAATAAAAATAGTAAAGAACACAGTCAATTGTTTACCCAGTTCAGTGTGAAACAACACCTACTTTGGGGGCTACCAAGCCAGGGAGGAAATCCACTATAAGAGATATTAATTCAGGAATAAACCAACCAGTTTATCTCCTTCACTTAAGACCTACCCAATGCAACTTCAATCTAAGTTCAACTTAAACCTGAGTTCCTACTCACTCCCCCTCAATCACAGCAGTGATACTTAAAACAATTGACTAATGAATTAATGAAGACACTCTTCAGAACATACACTTGATTATGCTTCACAGCTTTTTAATCAAGTAACACAAACACTCTTGCTTCACAGCTTTGAGTGATACATAAACCTAACTTGACTTTGCTTCAAAGCTTTAGTCAAGAGACACAAACACTCTTGCTTCAAAGCTTTGAGTGATACAAAAACCCTTACAATCAAAACCTATTCCAAGTCACTTATCACAATGATACTTGCTTGGATTACAGCAGTTAAAACTATACAGCTCCTAATTGATCTTCAGTCCAAAGAGATATTTTCCAAACAACAATCCTGTTGAATATATAGCAGTTGTTTCTTCAGTTAGGGTTTCCACAAAAAGATAGGGTTAATTAGGTTTAACCTTAAGACTTGGTCACAAGACTTTATCAACCAGATTAGGGTTGAGCTAGGTTAACCTAAAGTCCACGTGAGATTCTGTTCTGGAAAGAGTGAGCCATCTTCCTGAAAAATCTCAGAATTAACCAAACTGCATATCTGTTAGATCAGTACAGGATGTCTTAACATTTGTTATGACATCAGAATTCCTGTTTACTGATTTTGGTAGAAGGCAATAAATGTGATCTTTTGCAAAATGCTCAGATACACACTAATACACAATAGCTACTGAATGCCATACTTTTTCTGCATAAAGAACCTAAAAATCCAGAATGTTATGACATCAGTCATGACATTTACACACCTGGTTTTACCAAAAATACATGCCAATAACTAAACACTTACAAACTCCCCCTTTGGCATATTTTTGGCTAAAACCCTTAAGCAATCAGAGAATATAGAGCAGCAGAATGAATATGACTGCAGAAAAAATATGAGGTCTACCAAGTAATTAACACAAAAATTATCTCCCCCCTCTTTTGCCACAAATGGGCCAAAGATACATGTACTTAAATGTTATACAGTTATCCAAAATAGGTAATAAGAACAACAAATAAAATCTGAAGACACTTGCATCAACAGCTTCAGCATCAGGCTTGTCAATTCCACCAAACTTTAAGCACTGTCACCTTCAGAGGAGCTACTTTCTTCAGCATTGAGCTGATCTTCAGCAGCACCCTCTTCCCTTCTGTTTCCTTCAGTCTCCTCCTGTTATAATTTGGCAATTAGGTTTTCTAGAGTCTTTTTTCTTGTCTCCAGCTCTTTGCAGGTCTCTTTCAATACAGCTATAACATCAGATGTCTTGGACTGAGTTTTTGCAGATGATGTCTCAGTTGATGTTATGACAATGTCAGGAACATGAGATCCCTGAAACAGCTTGTAGTGTAACCCAAGAGCAGGAGCTCTTTTGCAAGCAGTGTCTCTTTCCACCAGGATATTAGGGTACTGAGCAAGGATGATTCCACATAGGAGGGAGGGAAAGGCAATTGGGGCTTTAACAGCATAGCTACCAGCATGTTTTAAAGTTTGATAAAAAATGTACCTGCCATAGTCAAATTCAGTCCTGGTACCAACAGCATAAATGAATCTCCCCAATCCTGTAGAGATGGTTGATTTATGGTTTGTAGGGACCCAGTTGGCTGCACCAATCTTGTGCAGGATGGCAAATTTTATGCTTAGCTTGCTAGCATTTAGCTTGCCTTTTAAGGGCCAGCACTTGACTTGTCTTGTTGTGATGGTTTGGCAAACTTCATTGTCAGTAACTTCTAGTTCAGGGCAAGCCTCATTTGATCTTCCAAGAAATTTGTTAATTTCAGATGGAGAGAAATTAACCCTTCTTACTCTCACATATACACATTCAAAGTCAGCTGACCTTCCATCAGCACATTCATCAGACAAATTCACTATGAATTCCTTGACTAGATTTTCATAGCATTTGGTAAATTTTACCACAGTCTTCATTAGTCCAGCAGCTTTGATCAGGTCCATGATTTCCTTGCAATCCATGGCACCATTGTTTAGTTCTCTTTCCAAGGCTATTCTCTTCAAGCAAACATACTTCCATCTGTTGGCATTTTCAGGGTGGTGAAATGAAATGTTGTCAGTGGGGACTTCAGGAACTCTAGCCATTTTGCTGGAAGGGAGTTTCCTTCTGAGAGGAATGTCTTCAGCATCAATTTCAAATTCTGATTCCTCATCAGAATCAGTAGGCGCAGGTTCTTTTCTCTTCTTTGTTATTGGTTGTCTTGCAGGCTTTGAGAGACTCCCAGTATGCACTTGGTCTTTCACCTTCCCTTTGGACAGTCCAGTCTTCACAGTACCAGTCTTGCCTTCAGACCTGGTTTTCTTAGCAGCAGGTTTCTCTTTGGTCAGACATTTTGCAGCATCTTGATTACCCTTCCTGTTCATCATTCTCCTAGCTATGCTAGGGTTGATATTTGCAATCAGGTCATTGTCTGAGTGTTCCTCATCCACATCAATAACAGGTGGTTCAACATTCTTTTCTGAGGGGTTCTGAATATCATCAAGGTTTTTAGATGATTTTTGAATGTTGTCATTTGGTGTCTCAACATTCTCAGAGACATCTGGATTTGCTTCAACATTTGGGCTTGCTGATTCTTGATTTAATGGAACAGAAATCCCCGGTACAGAGTGGTTCTCACTCAGGATTCTTGTAACAAGCCTAGATATTGCTTGATGTACATAAGATGATCCTTCCCTATTTGGTACAGAAGATGAAGGTTGAGAGGGATTACCGGATGAAGTAGCCTGAGACCTTCCTGCATGCCTTGTTCTCAGCTTTTTGACCTTAGAAGGGTTAGTTGCCATTTCTCTAAGAGGAGTAATCTCCAGGACTTCAGAATCCATGCATGAGGTGATTGCCCGAGAATCTTGATCAGATGATGAAGATGAAACGGTCGTCTTGGATGAGGATGATGTTTGAGACATTTTGATAGTCTTAGAAAACCAGTACCAACTAGAGAGAAAACTTTGATTGAGAGATTGGGAGTTGTTGCAAAGTCGAGAGAGGAAGGAGGCAAATGTGTGTTTATTCAACTTCTTAATAATTTTGAAAGAATTGGGGAAATATATGATTAACCCACTTAAAATAGACTTAACAAAAATAACTCCTTCAACCCTTGTTTTGAGCAAAATTAATTGCTACAATTTCTCATGTTGGCAAATACCCAACTTGCCCCTCAAGTTTTCAAGTTGATTTTCATCAAGAGCCTTGGTAAAAATGTCAGCCAACTGTAGCTTAATGGCAACATGTTCCAGTTTAATTATCTTCTCCCCTACAAGGTCTCTGATAAAGTAATGTTTAAGGTCAATGTGCTTGGTCCTGCTATGCTGAATAGGGTTCTTGGAAATATTGATTGTACTCAGATTGTCACAGTACAATGTCACAACATCTTGTGAGACATTATACTCAGTGAGCATCTGTTTTATCCAAATAATTTGAGAACAACTACTACCAGATGCAATGTATTCAACCTCAGCACAAAAATGAAAGGGGAGTCTTTTGGGATGTATCATAGCTCTGGCAAATTCATGTATGATCCTATTTTTCCTCTCTTCAACTCCATTTTGTTGAGGAGTTATAGGAGAAGAGAATTCATGACTAATTTCTTCTGAGGAACAGTACTTATTAAACTTGCTGTTTTCAAATTCCTTGTCATGATCACTTCTGATTCTGACAATACACCCTTCTCTTTGAATTATTTTGCACAGTTCTTTAAAAACTTCAAAGTCATCCACCACAACATAGGCATATCTCTTTCCACCAAGACTTTTCACCTGCATTGGTCCCATATGAAGAAGATCTAGAACCTTAGAGGTGGTCAGATGTCTTGACTTTGGATGTGACATCCTAGTCTGCTTACAAACCTGACATTCACCACAAACTCTCCCTTCATCAATTTGCAGTCTTGGAATCCCTCTGACTGCCTCCATGGAGATAATCCTTTTCATTCCTCTTAGATGAAGATGGCCAAGTTTTTGGTGCCACAGTTTCGCCTCTTTTTCTTCTTTGGCAATAGAACACTCAGTGGAGTAATTAGTGTTCTCAGGCTCCAATAAGTAACAGTTGTCTTTAGATCTGACTCCTTTCATTACAACTTCTTGTTTTTCATTAATTACAAGACATTTAGATTTTGAGAAGTTGACCTTGAATCCTAGATCACATAATTGACTGATACTAATGAGATTAGCAGTCAGGCCTTTTACCAATAGTACTTCATTCAGATTTGGAACTCCAGGGCAGTCCAAATTACCAACTCCTTTGATTTCACCTCTAGCACCATCTCCAAAGGTCACATAACTAGTGGTGTGAGGTTTAACATTATTGAGAATGTTCTTGATTCCAGTCATGTGCTTAGAACACCCACTATCAAAGTACCAGTCTTCCTTTGCAGAGACTCTCAGGGAAGTGTGGGCTATCAGGGCAGTAGCCTTTTTCTTCCATTGAGGAGTATGTGGTACCCTGTTAGCCTTAGGTTTGACACCTGGGTTCTGATTAGGGTATCCGTACAATCTAAAGCAGAAAGGCTTTATGTGACCAAACCTCCCACAATGATGACATCTCCATCTTTGGTACTTTTTCTTCATATTTCTCTGTTCCCGATGTTGAGTGTTATATTGTGACATCTGCTTTGACATTTGTTTATCAGACCTGATCTTCTTGTCTGCACCAGATTTCTTTCCTTCCACAAATCCTAGTCCAGACTTGTTTCCCACATTTTGTCCAACCTGAAGGATTTCTTCCAATTTGTCAGTTCCATTTGTCAGCATCTTGACAGATTTGGTCATCTGGTTCAATTTTGAGTTCAGCATTTGAACTTCCCCTTCTAGATGACTTATAGTTTCAAGGTCTGCCCTTTTTTAAGCCTCCAACTTTATGATGAGTTTTGTTTGTCTCTCATTTTGCACACAGACTTCAGCACTTCTGATACCCAATTTCTTGTAAGTATCAGCCAGTTCTTCAAATGTCACTTCCTCATCACTAGTGTCACTTTCAGAGGTACAAACACCAGTTAGTGCAGTAACTAGTTTGGCAGATTCTTCTTCAGAATTACTTTCTGAATCACAATCAGACCAGGTAACAATCATACCTTTCTTTTGTTTCTTAAGAAAGGTAGGACATTCAGCTCGAATATGCCCATATCCTTCACAACCATGGCATTGAATTCCTCTGCCTTGATTTCCCTTCTCTTCAGACCCTGGTCTTCTGCTGGAGTCATAAGATTTGTTAATTTCAGAGGGGATGTTCTCAACATTTGACCTTGACTTTGGATCCATTCTCTTGATGAGTTTGTTGAATTGTCTTCCAAGAATGGCTATAGCTTCTGAAATATTTTCTTCTTCATCCTCCTTGTTTTCATCTTCAGTGTTGGATACAAGTGCTATGCTCTTGATTTTCTTGTCAACATTGTCACTGATCCCCATCTCAAAAGTCTGAAGAGACCCAATGAGTTCATCCACCTTTAAGTTGCTGATGTCCTGGGCTTCCTCTATAGCAGTTACCTTCATTGCAAATCTTTTAGGCAGGGATCTGAGAATCTTTCTCACCAGTTTTTCTTCAGACATCTTTTCACCCAATGCTCCTGAGGTGTTGGCAATCTCCAAGATGTTCATGTGAAACTCATGAATGGTTTCATCTTCCTTCATCCTTAGGTTCTCAAACTTTGTAGTCAGCATCTGAAGCCTTGACATTTTTACTTTGGATGTGCCTTCATGGGTAGTTTTGAGAGTGTCCCACACTTCCTTGGCCAGTTCACATTGATGTACTAGTCTGAAAATGTTTCTATCAATTCCATTGAACAAGGCATTTAAAGCTTTGGAATTTCCCAGGGCTAACTCATCTTCTTCTTTGCTCCATTCTTCCTCAGGCTTCAGACTGATTGTCCCATCTTTCTCAGTTATGGTGGGATGGTTCCATCCTTTGTCAGCAGCTCTCCAAGCCTTTTTGTCCAGAGATTTTAAGAAGGCAATCATACGAGGTTTCCAGTAGTCATAATTTGTTCCATCCAGAATGGGTGGTCTATTTCCAAAAACTCCTTCTTTGTCCATAGTGCCAGAAAGTGATATCCCTAGATCTCACCCAGTAATACAGGCAGGGTGCATGCTCTGATGCCAATTGAAATTCTGGCAACAGATACTCAATGTCACAGTGAATGTTATGACACCGTATCTGACTTTCTATAAGACAGTAAATAAAAACAGTAAAGAACACATTCAATTGTTTACCCAGTTCAGTGTGAAACAACACCTACTTTGGGGGCTACCAAGCCAGGGAGGAAATCCACTATAAGAGATATTAATTCAGGAATAAACCAACCAGTTTATCTCCTTCACTTAAGACCTACCCAATGCAACTTCAATCTAAGTTCAACTTAAACCTGAGTTCCTACTCACTCCCCCTCAACCACAGCAGTGATACTTAAAACAATTGACTAATGAATTAATGAAGACACTCTTCAGAACATACACTTGATTATGCTTCACAGCTTTTTAATCAAGTAACACAAACACTCTTGCTTCACAGCTTTGAGTGATACATAAACCTAACTTGACTTTGCTTCAAAGCTTTAGTCAAGAGACACAAACACTCTTGCTTCAAAGATTTGAGTGATACAAAAACCCTTACAATCAAAACCTATTCCAAGTAACTTATCACAATGATACTTTCTTGGATTACAGCAGTTAAAACTATACAGCTCCTAATTGATCTTCAGTCCAAAGAGATATTTTCCAAACAACAATCCTGTTGAATATATAGCAGCTGTTTCTTCAGTTAGGGTTTCCACAAAAAGCTAGGGTTAATTAGGTTTAACCTTAAGACTTGGTCACAAGACTTTATCAACCAGATTAGGGTTGAGCTAGGTTAACCTAAAGTCCATGTGAGATTCTGTTCTGGAAAGAATGAGCCATCTTCCTGAAAAATCTCAGAATTAACCAAACTGCATATCTGTTAGATCAGTACAGGATGTCTTAACATTTGTTATGACATCAGAATTCCTATTTACTGATTTTGGTAGAAGGCAATAAATGTGATCTTTTGCAAAATGCTCAGATACACACTCATACACAGTAGCTACTGAATGCCATACTTTTTCTGCATAAAGAACCTAAAAATCCAGAATGTTATGACATCAGTCATGACATTTACACACCTGGTTTTACCAAAAATACATGCCAATAACTAAACACTTACAGACTCCATGTAACTTTCAACTCAAGCATCCATTTGATTCCATTATTTTTCCATTGCAAAGCTTGTTACCTCATCTTTCCAAAGCATCAAGAATTTTGCCCTAAGACCCCTTGAGGTGGAAATGCCATTGGATTGAACTTGGTAACTTAGAACTGAAGTTTCTCCATAAGCCAGAATTTGAAATTCACGTTTTGGCCTTTAAACATCAAATTAGCACGCGTTTGTGATCTAAACATGTTTAACTAAGTTGCCAAAGTGGATTAGAGCCTTGAAACGCAAAGATTAGATGAGTTTTGATGCAAATCAGATCACACTTTGCTCGTGCATCAGGTTCACACGATTTCCCTCCAAACTTCGTCATTTCACACGCTTGAACATTCCATTTGATTCCCTATAAATAGAGGGTCATCCCCCATTCAATTTCCCAAGCTTAGATAGCCAGAATCACCCTGCCAAACTTGCTTCACAACTCAGAAATTAGCTACATCGAATCCTATTCTCAAGCCTTTTTCAATCCATTTTTTCCATCAATTCACCTTCCTTGATCTTCCCTGAAGCTAACCATATAATTACATTCAAGAATCGTTCCCTATATTGCTCCATAGAAGTCCAGTTTCAGAGCTTTGCAACTCAACTTTAATAGGTAGATTCCTTCATCAATTCTTCAAAACTTTGGTATCATTGTGTTGCTCTCATTGCCCTAGTTCTAGTCGCAACACTTACTTTCATCTAGAAGCACGTTTTGACCATGAATTTTCAAATCCCTTTTCAAAACTTTCTTTCCAAATTTCTTGAGCTACAGTTTATATAAATTTGGCGCGAGGGTGTGGTTGTTTTCGTCTTGAAGAGACGAAGCGAATGGCATAGGTCTGAGCTTCTGATTTTACAGTTTGAGAGACCTGCAATTCGTGAGGGCTGGAGGTTGAAGATGACCTACGTGTCATCTTCTAACCAATGAAAGCGTGACATTTGTTATTTTCAAATTCTGATTTTATTAATGATTTTGTACATTATTCATTAAAGACCATGATTTGCACATCGCACCAGATCCCTTGGATTTGATTACTAACGTGTTTTGACTCTCATCCAATGGTCTACATATTTTTCTTTTATTTTCTTTTTCTGATTTTTATATTTTAATTGTTTTAAATTTCAAAAAATCATAGAAAATTCATTTTTAGCCCAAAAAATCTGAAAAATTATGAAAAATATTTTTGATTATTCTCTTTATGATTTTTATTTTTTCACAATTTAATTTTGTGTTTTGGTATTTTTTATGAATTTTACACTTATTTGATTTGTTTAAAATGTTTAAAAATACTTTTACATATTTTTAAATTTTGAAAAAATTATGGAATGATCCAATGATATTGTGACAAATATTGGTGACCTTATTTTATTTTTGTTTCTGACTTTACTATTTTTTACTATTTTTGTTTATTTTACGCATTTATTTTAATTTCTAAAAATACTTTCTTACTTTTAAAAATTCCCAAAAATTTTAAAAAGTCACCTGGCCTCTTTTCTGATTTTTCTATGGTCTTATTTTTCATTTCTTGATTAATTTGAATATAATTGGCATTTTCTTCATTATTTTCCATTTTTAAAACATTTTTAAACCCTTTAATGTATATATTAATTATATTATTATTTTTGTGAATATTTTCTGGATGTTTTGGGTGGATTTTTTGGTCATGGCTTTATTAACATCATTGGATCCATGGTGTTGAGTTTAACTCCACAAAAAATGGATGAATGATTTTAATAATAGTTTGATTAAATATTAATTCAAATGTGGTTTCTCTTTTTACCCTAATTCCTCTTCATCTCATCCCCTTCTTATTGCACTAAATGTTGTTGGAGCATGATCTCTATATCATGTCTCAAAACAAATGATGCATATATTGCTATTGACTGGCCTCAAAATAGGTGCGACTTCTATATAAGTCCACTTACGATTGCTTAACATAGCGCTAAATTTTGTCCCGATTCGAATAAATGATCATTCATAGCCCAAACTTATGATTGTAAGCCCAAGTATGTTAATTTGATCTCTTTGATCCAATAACCTTGAGATTCATTGTGTGGAGGCTTTGGTTCTACCAATCCTCTAATGGATCTACAACACCTTTGGTCAACGCGGATCACTTAAACATCGTTGATCATTAAATGGTACTTATGAGAATTCCAAATGGATGATATACTTGACAAAAAGCAAATGCAACTTGTTGTGTGAAGGCTTTGGTTCTACCAATCCTCTAATGAGTTCCAAATGCAAGTTTCAAGATGGTCATCCAAATAACCACTAATTATTGACTTGTTTTATTTTATGCTTTTTTTTTTGTGCTTTATGCACTATTTATTTTTTTTGGCATTTTTCATTTCATGCCATTTTTCATCTTTGCTCATTTGAGTATTTATATTCTTGTCATTTTTACTTTGCTCACTTGAGCTTTTCTTTTTCTTTTCCTAAGATACTTAATAATCAACTTAAACCCTAAAAAACTCTTAATGGTACTTAGACTATTTGGTTACTATCCTTGGCATGATGGAGCATGGGACTTTTTCTTGGACTTAGGATTAAAGACCTTGGCCTATCTTGGAGACCTTGTGATCCTATCTGATTATTTTGTCTGGAGCTCTTGAGGTTTACCTCAAGACATTGGGTTGCTTGTTTGTTTTTGTGTGCAGGTTTTTGTGATTACATCCTTTGTTTGTAATCTGGAATTCACCCGTATACAACCGTTACTCTGCCCAATTTTTGTGAAGACTTAATACACTTGAAGAGGTCTAGTATCTTTGCTTGCTTGGTTTCAATCCAAAGAATGTGAATTCTATCTTGGCTCATAATGTTAAGTTTTGGCTTCTTGTTGGTTAGATGGTTCTTATCCTTAACTTTTACCTTATGCTTTAGGATAGTCTATTCTTCTCCTCCCATCTTCTTTAATTTCAAAAATTTTCTCCCTCCTTTTGAAAACTCTTCTTGTTTTGAAACTTAAATCACTTTCATAATAAACTTGGACTTAGGTCCATGCATTTTCAAAATATTTTCATAAATAAACTTCAATCAATTTAATAATACTTTGACACTTTTTGTGAGAAGACTAAAAGTCAATCAATCTCATTTCAACCCATTTTGCCACTTTGGATTTTTACCTTTAAAACTTTTCTCAAAAAGATTAGACTCTTGCCAATCCTTGTAGTGATGCAAACAACTATACTTCTACAACATGTAGTGGAGAGAGATATTTTCCACTTGGGTGTTGAGTGAGGTATTGTTGATTTTAAAATCCAAGCCATATCCTCCACTTTGAGATGATGCAAACTCTCCTTTCTCATGATTGTGGGTAGTAAGTATATTTTTCCACACGGACAATGACGATGATGTCTCATCTCATAAAATTAACCAACACATTTGTATTTCAAATTTTTAAAAGAGGAACTACATGTACCCTGATCCCCTATTGCACGAAAGGTGGTACGTAGGCACTAAAGGTTCGCAACCGCGACGGGTGCAAAAATCATAAAAAATATATATTTCTTTTCTCACCTCCACCATCCATTTTATATACAACACATTTTTTATAGCCAAAATATACAGATTTTACAAAGAGGTTTCTGCGGAGTACCGTAGATGTTTAGGGTACTAATACATTCCCTTTGCATAACCAACCCCCTTACCTTAAATCTTTCCCCGTTTTTTTGGGTTATTCACTCTTTTTCCATTCCTTTGGAAACAATAAAGCGCGGTGGAGATTTTTATTTTTGATTTGTATAAAGTCTAGTCAATCCAATGGCTTAGTCTTGAACATTTCTACCGCTACATAAAAATGGCGACTTCACTGGGGAAAGATTGACCTTTTGCTGGTCCATCTCTAAGTGGGTTGAGCCTATCTTTGTTTGTATCTGTATATGTGCTATTGTTGTTTATGTGTTATATTTTTTATATATGTTTGTTTGGATTTTCCTGGTTTTCAGGGTGCTTGGTGATTACTCATAAGTCTTATACCCGGACTTGGGAAAATTTAAGATAGGACTGGCGGTATAGCCATGTTAACTTTGAGGGAGTAATCCCAAAAAAGGAGGCATGATACCCCCACTCAGTGGAGGCCCCTTTGACTGTAGTTTCATTTACCGAGTATCGGGAAGACGTACTGCTTTCGACCTGGGAGCCTGCTGAAACTGAGGACAGTAGAATACCAAACCCATCTTGGCCTTTTAGGTGTAGTGCGGAAGCTATGACGGAGTAATCCAGAAATAGTTGTCACGCGATACTACGCTCGGACGAGTATTTCTTGAGAATATTACTAATTATCGAGTTAATCGAGAAGTTGGTAATATCTGAAGGAACGATGTAGACTCTGGGAACCTCTAGAACCTTGTTCGGCAGGTGATAACTTTTTAGACCAACACCTTATGGGTAGTACCTTCGAACTCATGCTCGTGACGTTGAACCTATAAACCCTATATGTGTGATCTTGTGTGTGGTTGTTGCATCATGCATCCATGCACTCATAAGCATCTTTTGAAGAAAAAAATATTTCAAGGGATTTAAAGGTTGACTATTTGTGAATATCTCAGGTACTTTTAACCATGGATTCTGGAAAGAGAAAGACCGGGAAATACAGTTTCAAGGATCCCAATATAGATGAGTTGGTCAGTCTAATTCCATAGATCAGGTGTCCTGCAGACTTTCGGAAGAAGTATGGATCCATCATTCCTCTCATGAAGCTGAAGATGAAGGAGGGTATTCTCTCGACCTTGGTCCAGTTCTATGATCCGGTGTATCACTGCTTTACTTTTCCTGATTATTAGTTGATTCCTACACTGGAGGAGTATTCCTATCTATTGGATTTACCTGTTACTGATCGTGTTCCTTTTACTGGTTTGGAGAGTGAGCCAAAACCACATGAGATAGCTGTTTTGATTCATCTGGGGAAGTCTAAGGTGGAAGCCCATATGACTACCAAAGGAGGGATTAGAGGATTACCAGCTCAGTTCTTATTAGAGAACACTCGTTACTTTTCCAGAATGAAGAGTACGGTTGCTTTTGAGGCCATCTTTGCTCTGCTTGCTTATCGATTGTTCTTATTTCCTAATGTGGACACGTTTGTCGACATTAACGCTATCAGGATTTTCATGATTGGAAACCCAGTTCCTACACTGTTGGGAGATGCCTTTTACTCTGTTCATCTTCAGAGTTCTTATCATGGGGGAATGATTATCTGTTGCACGCCTTTGTTGTACTGATGGTTCATCTCTCATATGCCTCAGTCTGATGCTTTTTGGGATTTCAAGAAGGAATCCCATTGGGCTCCTAAGATCATGGCACTTACTCACTCGGATACTGATTGGTACCATCGAGCTTACCAGGATGTGGAGATTATTGACAATTGTGGTAGTTTCCCCAATGTACCTCTTCTTGGTACAAAGGGAGGAATTAACTATAACCCTGTTCTTGCACGGTGACAACTTGGCTATTCGATGAGGGATAAACCGAATAGTATTCATTTGAGTAGTTTCTTTCTGAAGAAAGGAGAAGACGAAATGGAATCTATGGAGCAGATTGCGAAGGCCTGGCGTCACATTCATAAGAAGAGTAGGAAGGATTTAGGACCTAGGGGTGCTATTTATTTGGAGCCATATCTTCAGCGGGTCCGATCGAGAGCCATCCAATTGAAGATGTCGTATAATCGGGAGACACCCGTGCCTAATCTATTTGTGAAGACCACCCCTCCCTTGTTAGATGATCTAGAAGAGCTGCATCTTGCTTTAGTCAAGATGCAACAGGAAAGGGATGCTTGGAAGAACAAGTTCCAGACTTTAGAGAGTTCCTACAAAGCCGACCTGAAGGAGAAAGACGATTTGGTCGAGATCCTTGAGAGTCGAGCGGTAGAGTCTATGGAGAGGCAAGGGGATTTATTTTCTCCTAGGCCTCAAACAGGTGCTGATTACTCATTTCTTGATTTAGATAATTGGAAGGAGGTTGCCATCAGGCACGTAGAAGAAAACTAGAGGTTGAGGGCTCAGATTTCCAGGCTCACAAGGAAGCGCCAGCGTACAGATTGATCTCTATTAGTTTCTTTCTCTCAGGATTTTTAGATTGTATTTTCATCTTGTACTTGAGATCATTGAAACTTGTAATCCATTTTGAAGCTATTATAATAAAAAAATTCAGTATTTCAAATGTGTTATTATTTTGATGTTTGCAATATGTCTATAAACGTTAAATCCCTTGAAATATTAAATAATAAAGTAAAAATAATCATATTCATTGCACATCATGCATCATATTGCACATATTTCTTACATTTATGCATATTTGGGTGCCTTACCCAACTTTTTACTTCAATAGCAAGCTGACTCATCACTACAACACTCAGGCTAACTTCAAAAAGAAGATGGACAACTTGGAAAAGGAGAATTGCGAGCTACGCGAAGAAGTTTCTGCTTTGAAGGCTGGCTTGGCCAATTTGACTACTCTGATGGAAGCTCTGGTGGTTGCTCAGAATCAGCCACTAAGTGTTCAACCTCAACCAAAAAGGGCAAATGCTGAAGTTCCTACTGTTCCTGTATCCTCCACTCCGACTGTTGTTCAAAACCGCATGCCTCAGGGTTATCCGTGGGGAAAGCCAGAGAATTTTTCACCTGAAGGTTTCAATTTTGGCCCCCAAGATGCTCTAGTGGTTCAAAATGTTGTTACTCCAGCACCTCCTGTGGTGCATACTGTTCCTGCTGCACCTCCTTCGGTGAATTTGGTTCCGTTTGTTAATGAAGATGTGTGTCGTCCTTTCCCTCCGCCGAGTGAAGATTTGGGTCTTTATGACAGAATGGATGATTTCTAAGAGCAGTTTGATAGAATGCAAAGAGAGATTAAGGCTCTTAGGGGAAAAGAGTTATTTGGGCAGAATGTGAATGAGCTGTGTTTGGTCCCGAATGTTAAAATGTCTTCTAAGTTCAAGGTCCCAGAGTTTGAGAAGTACAAGGGCAACACTTGCCATTGTGCTCACTTGGTGATGTACATGAGGAGAATGTCTACCCACACCGATGATTAGCGTCTGCTGATTCACTTTTTCCAGGATAGTCTGACCGGCGCAACGTTGAAATGGTACATGAGTTTAGACAGTGCCAACATCCATACCTTTAATGATTTGGGAGAAGCATTCATTAAACAATACAAGTACAATGTGGATATGGCACCCGATCGTGACCAGCTTAGGGCCATGGTTCAGAAAGACAGAGAATCGTTCAAAGAGTATGCACAGAGATGGCGCGAAGTGGCTGCACAAGTGATTCCTCCCATGGAGGAGAAGGAAATGACTAAAATTTTTCTGAAGACGCTAGGCGCTTTCTACTACGAAAGAATGGTAGCAAGTGCCCCAAGTGATTTTAAAGAGATGGTAGGAATGGGTGTCCACCTAGAAGAGGCAGTAAGAGAAGGCCGTTTGACAAAGGGTGAAGGATCCGGAGGTTTGAAAAAGCTAGCTTATGGGTTTATAAATAAGAAAGAAGGGGATACAAATGTTGTCATATAAGAGAGGAGAGTGAACGCTCCTAGAAGGAATTGTCAGCGTCACCAGCAAGTTGCCTCCGTGACTCCTGTTATGAATGCCGCTTCGACTACCGTTGCTTATCAAAGACAGTCCCAGCAGGGGAACCAAGGGAATAATCAGAGAAGGGAGAACTACGATCCTATTCCCATGAGTTGTGCAGAGATACTACCAGCATTGATTCAGAAGAAGTTGGTCCAGACACGACCACCTCCAGCTGTACCATCACCATTGCCTTGGTATTACAAAGCAGACCAGACGTGTGCCTTTCATCAGGGAGCACCAGGGCATAATGTTGAAAATTGTTATCCTTTGAGGACTGAAGTGTAAAGGTTGGTGAAGTTTGGAATTTTATCTTTCAAAGACATGGGACCTAATGTGAAAGACAATCCTCTACCCAAGCACGGTGGAGTGAATGATATAAATATGGTGGCCGGTTGTCCAGGTGACTTCTGGATTTTTGACATTAATCTGGTTAGAGGAGATTTGGTGAAGATGCACGCAGACCTCTGTGAATTCAGTTATTATACGAATGACCATGCCGGTTGTGCTATTTTTAGTACAAACATATAGGGTTGCGAGAAGATAAAGGCTGATTTACAGGAGATGATGGATGAAGGTCTAATTCATATAATCAGGCCTAGAGTAGAATATGAAGAGGAAGTGAATATGGTGTCTGGATGTCCGGGTGAATTCCGAATTTTTGAAGTGGAGCATTTGAATGAAGATATCGTACAGTTGCTTGCTACTTTCTGCTGTACTGCTGGTAAGGTGGAACACCAATATGGATCATGCGTAGTTTGTTGTCAAGACTCCCGAGGATGTTCTTTTATGAGAGAGGGTGTTCAATTTCTGTTAGACAATGGAACTATCAAGACCACAGGTCAGAGAGATGATTATCACGAGTTTGATATGGTTGATGTTTGTTTGATGGGAGAAGAGTCAGAGGAGGAGTATGCCTATGCGGATGAGTATTTCTCTTCAAACGAAGATTTGTTTGCCGTAAATGACCTTTTGAGTGCTGATTATGTTGAGGAAGGTGTAAACGTCATTGTACCTTGTTTTGGTGCACCCGCTCATCTTGAGGTGGAGTACCATAGCAAACCAGTTGTTACCCCATTGGTAATTAGTCTGCCATGACCTGTTCCCTATAAATCAGATAAGGCTGTGCCTTACAAATACAACACTAGAATCTTAGAAGATGGGGTGGAAATTCCCATCAAGCCAATGACAAATGTTGGAAATATAGCTGATAATAGCAGGGTGACCCGTAGTGGTCGTGTGTTTGTGTCGGTTATTCGAAGAGATGTTGTTGTTGGAAAGAAAATTGCTGAGAATGATGAGTCTAAGAAGGCTGCAGGAGAGACTAGTTGTTGTACCCCAAAATTTTCCCTCCCATATTTCTCAAAACATTGCAAGAAAAATCTCCAAGTTGCTCAAAGTAGTCCAAGAGTTGGTCAGACAAGCTCTCTCCTAAGGCAGTCTATCCAAATTAGGGTTTTGTGTTGCACCAAGATCTTTGAGTCCAAATGACCTCAAGTGCTCCCCAATGTCCTAATATGTTCTCAAGACCATCCATGTCAAGTTTCAAGCCTTGCAGAGGAAGCTTGCTCAGTCAATTGCTCAAAGGTCCAAAAGTCGACTATGCTAGGGCAAAAGTCAACTGTGACCTACAAACAGTCAAACTTCAACATTTTTTGTCAACATTCTCATTTTGAATGATATTTCATCATTTGATCAAGGGTTTATCATGATTCATCAAGGATTTCTCAAAATTCATCAAGATTCAAAAGTTGCTAAATTAGGGTTTTGTAGGAAAAGTCAACTCAACTTTGACCAAGCATAACTTTCTCATACTTTATGAGAAATGACCTATACAAATCTCATTTTGAAAAGTATGAAATTCCATACAATCCATATTCATACCCTAAGTTCAAAAAATGCACTCACAAGAAGTTATGAATTTGGACATTATAGGTCATTTTTGAAAGTCAACAAAAACACTTTTTTTGTCAAAGTCTATAACTTGAGCATGAAATGTCAAAATTATATGAGATCAAAAGGGTTGATTAGAGGACACCTCAAGCTTTCTAAAAAGTCCAAGAACACCTCCAAAAGTTCAAAATTGAAGAAGTTATGCATTGTTGAAGTTGGACTTTTTTTTCAAAATTGCCAAAAGTCAACTATCCCCAAAACTTCTAATTTTGCTAAATGGGCCCATTCTTTTCCACTTGATTTGAGTTTGCATTATTTCCCACGTTCCCTAGCTCCAGCCATGTGTCCATATCACATTTTTATTATTTAATTTGATTTTTATTTGAATTAATCCATTTTAAATTAAATAAAATCACATAAAATCTAAAGCATTGATAACATATGATTTTTTGGCTATTTCAGGCTCCAAATACAGCTATTATTTCAATTGAATTCGTATCAAAGGCATTGGTTACAAAAAGATGTGATTTAGGCCAAGTTTGGAAAGGTTTTCATGGAGGATCAAATCAAATATGCAATCATCAATATGGAGAGATTTTGACAAAGCTTGTTAACCTAATCCAATGTGCAATACATAAGCAAGCTAAGGACACGAAAATCAGGGTTGGAGAGCATTGGTAGAGGCAGAACCAAAGTGGAAAAAATCACAAAAAAGCTTGAGATCGAAATCAAGGTTGGAGGAATTTTCAAAGCCTGAGACGTATCCCAATCGCTTCCTGGCCATTCTCACAAGCTAAACCAGTCACAAGCTAAACCATTCTCACAAGTCATTCCCCCATGATGGCCAGATCTGGTGGCCAGGCCTTGGGGGTACATGATAATGCAAGTCAACGCATGTGTACCAGATTCCAAAGGTCAAACAGACCAATTGCTAATGGGCCAAGAATGTTGCTACCTACACCCTCCAATCATGCCCATTTCCTTCTACTTTTTTTATTATTATTTATTTTTCTTATTTAATCTAATTGCTTTATTTTAATTAATTACTAACCAATCATATTTTTTCCTTTTTATCAAAAATCATCAAAAAATATTTTTATCCCATAAATTTCAGAATTCTTTTTTTTAATAATAAATACTAATTAATTAATTTAGGTTTTTAATTCTAGAATAACTCTAATTCATTTTTGTAAATAAATAAAATTAATTAGACTTAATTAGGTTTTAACTACTAATTTAATTAATTTTATTTTCTTTCTTAAAATAATAAAAAACCCAAAATATGTCATAAATTATTTTTCATCAATTAACTTATTAATTTAATTTAGCTTTTAATTTAGGATTTAATTTCCTTTCTTAAATAAAAACAACAAAAAAAGCATCTTCTTTAATCAAAGGGGTCAAAACCCTAAATTTCGTATTCGATGTAATTTCCCGTGCACTTTATTTATTTTTATCCAATTATGTATATGCTTCCGGTATGTAATAGATAATTAGGACATTTTATTTATTTACCGCTTTACTTTATTTTATTTTCAAAGGGGTGCTTTTGGCTATGTAAATACCCGACGCCTTGTAATTTAATTTCCGCACCTTTAATTTCTGCTAATTATAACTGCTAGATGTTTGATAATAGGGTTTGCATGACAAGACTGAATGCCTAATCTTAAAATCAAATTAGATCACCTTTAACATGCACAAAGATAAAAATAACTGAAAACAACACACTCGCACATGCGCACTCCTAGGGTACACTCCCACTTGGTTGTCTTTGTACACGGTCGTTGAGTATAGGTCGTTTTAGAGGTCATCCTCTTGTCTAAAAGATCATAGTTGCATCGAAACGGTTGCCTCGGATATTGTTGCCTCAAACAAATGATCTAAGACATTAGGGTTACCGCTAAGGCGTCCTAACATTTCTTTAGTGACTGTATGTCCCTCATTCGAATTGACCCTCAAACTCCAACGACGGTGCTACCTACTCACTAATAGTGGGATAGCATTGTCTAAAGGAAATTAGCATAGAACAATTCCTTTTTTCGAGTAGGTAGATAGTTCTTAGATACTTGCTCATCCAAAAACAAAACTCTTCACACTTACACTCCTTTTCAAACAAAGTTTTCAAAACACTTCATTACACTCTTGAGGACAGAAGCAAGAGTTATATCAAAGTTAAAACAAACTTTTCAAAACCCACAAGCACAAAGAAAACATTTTGAAAATGATGAGCAAGTACCTAAGAGCCCGTAGATAACTACAGATAGAAGGGTGCTAATACCTTCCCTTTCTATAAATCTACCCCCCGTACTCAAAAATATCTCAAAAAAGGAATTTTTTCTGTGCTTTTTTCCTTTCCTTGTTGGATAAAATAAAAGTCGGTGGCGACTCTTGCTTACCGCGACATTTTGCGAAAACAAACGCAAAATGCAAACCAGCATTTCAAAAAACAGTCAGTTCTTCCCACCATATCACACTAGTGAAGCTACATTAGAGAAAGAAATGGATGATATCTTGAAGATAATTAAGATGAGTGACTACAAGATTGTAGATCAGCTATTGCAGACTCCTTCAAAGATATCCATCCTAGCTTTATTGATGAATTCCTCCGCTCATATAGAATCACTGATGAGATTACTAGACCAAGGTTTTGTGGAGAATGACATGCCGTTAGATCAATTCAACAGCATAATTGGCAACATTACGTCATGTAACAACTTGAGTTTCTACGATGATGAGTTACCAGATGAAGGAAGGAATCACAACCTGGCCCTCCACATATCCATGAACTGCAAGAATGACTCGCTATTCAATGTGTTAATTGATAACGGATCCGCGTTGAATGTTATACCAAGAAGTACCCTCATAAAGTTAAAGTATCAGGGGACACCTATGCGCCCGAGTGGAATCATTGTGAAGGCTTTTGATGGGTCGAGGAAATCTGTCATCGATGAGGTGGACTTGCCCATCCATATAGGAACACACTTGTTCTTGATAACTTTCCAGGTAATGGACATTATTCCCGCGTATAGTTGTTTGCTTGGACGACCATGGATACACGAAGCAGGAGCTGTCACTTCAACTCTGCATCAGAAGATAAAATTTGTGCGTGAAGGGAAGGTAGTGATCATAAATGGGGAGTAGGCGTTGTTGATATCCCATCTATCCTCTTTCAGTATTGTAGAAGTGGATGAGGCTGTTGTTGGAACCCAGTTCCAAGCCTTATCCATTGACAACATAAGGAAGAATGAGAATTCAGTGGTTTCTTTGAAGGACGCGCAGCAGGTTGTGCGAAATGGTAATAATGCAGTTTGGGGACGACTTGTGGATCCACCTGTGAACAAGAACATAACTGGTTTGGGTTTCTCTTCGAGGAATGGCAAAGGCAGAAGTTTGAAGTCAAAGTCTTATGTGAACAGTTATCATGATGTTTTCCGCAGTGGAGGCTACCTCCATCCAATTGATTATGGAATTAATGTTGTTAAAGAGGATGAAGCAGAGAAGGAAGTACCAAATTATGTGACGCATGGAGTCCGAGTTCAAAACTGGGTCACCATTGATGTTCCTTCTTGCATACATGTTTCAAAGTAATTTGTTTTGTTAATCTGTTTCTTTCTTTTGAAAAGCTTTCACTCTGCCCAAGGTGGAAGTATTAATGTTGCAGGGCTTATCTGTTTGCTATAACTTTTAAGATCATTAATAAAAGTTGTCTTTGCTTCCAAATCATGTCTTTTATTTTCTGCTTTCTTCTTGGGAAATGGTAAATAAAAAATAAAAAAAAACCTTTCAAAATAAATAATAACTGAAAATTAATCTGCATGATCACTTGTTATATGTGTCCGTTTCTAAAAGCAATCATAAATCACATGTACAGATTAATTAAAAAACCCGTTGAATATAATGACCCTGCACCCTCTCCCAACTTTGATTGTCCTGTGTTTAGGGCTGAAGAAGAAGATTATGATGAGATTCCAGAAGAGGTCTCACGGTTTCTTGAGCACGAGGAAAATACCATTCAACCATATAAAGAGCCTTTGGAAGTGGTTAATTTGGGTTCAGAAGAAGATCCGAAGGAAGTCAAGATTGGAGCATCATTGCATCCTGATGTAAAGAGCAGGTTGATTGAGCTGTTGAAAGAGTATGTGGGTATTTTCGCTTGATCTTATCAAGATATGCCTGGTCTAGATACAGACATTGTCGAGCATCGTTTGCCGTTGAAGCCAAAGTGTTCGCCAGTTAAATAAAAGTTGAGAAGAACCCACCCGGATATGGCAGTAAAGATCAAAGAGGAGGTCCTAAAGCAGATTAATGCAGGTTTTCTTGTGACGTCAGTGTATCCTCAATGGATTGCCAATAATGTCCCAGTACCTAAAAAAGACAGAAAAGTCCGCATGTCCGTAGATTGCAGAGATCTAAATAAATCTAGTCCAAAAGATGATTTTCCACTGCCTCACATTGACATGTTAGTGGATAGCACAGCAAAATTCAAGGTGTTCTCGTTCATGGATGGATTTTACGGGTATAATCAAATAAGAATGGCTCTAGAGGACATGGAAAAAACAACGTTTATCACACCCTGAGGAACATTCTGTTATAGAGTGATGCCCTTCAGGTTGAAGAACGTTGGTGCAACGTACCAGAGGGCTATGACAACCCTATTCCATGATCTGATGCACAAAGAAATCGAAGTATATGTTGATGATATGATTGCCAAATCCCAAACTGAAGAAGGGCACATAGAAGATTTGTTGAAGTTGTTTCAGCGTTTTAAGAAGTATTGTCTCTGTTTGAATCCAAATAAATGCACCTTCGGAGTTAGATCGGGGAAATTGTTGGGTTTTATTGTTAGCCAGAAAGGAATTGAAGTTGACCCTAACAAAGTCAAAGCAATTCAAGAAATGCCAGCACCAAGAACTGAAAAGAAAGTCAGGGGTTTCCTCGAGCATTTGAATTATATCTCCAGATTGATTTCTCACATGACTGCAACGTGTGAACCGATCTTTAAGTTGCTAAAGAAAGATCAAGGTTGTGTATGGACGGATGACTGCCAAAGGGAATTTGAAATTATTAAAGAGTATCTGCTTGAACCTCCTATCTTGCTCCCTCCCGTAGAAGGAAGACTGTTGATTATGTATCTAACAGTGTTAGATAAATCTATGGGTTGTATTCTGGGACAACCGGATGAAACAGGGAAGAAAGAGTTCGCCATTTATTATCTCAGCAAGAAGTTCACTGATTGTGAGTCGCGGTATTCTATTCTAGAAAACACATGTTGTGCTTTGGCCTGGGCGGCAAAACGTTTGCGACAGTATATGTTGAATCATACCACTTGGTTGATCTCCAAAATGGATCCAATCAAGTATATTTTTGAAAAGCCTGCTCTTACTAGGAGAATTGCCCGCTGGAAGATGTTGTTATCTGAATATGATATCAAGTACCGCACTCAAAAGGCTATCAAAAGTAGTGTGTTGGCAGATTACCTTGCTCACCAGCCGGTGGAAGATCATCAGTCTGCAGAATATGAATTCCCCGATGAGGATGTGATGTTCCTAAAGATGAAAGATTATGATGAACTATTGCCTGAGGATGGGCCCTGACCCTGAATCTCGTTGGAGTATGATATTTGATGGAACTGTGAATGCTTATGGTAAAGGAATTGGTGTTGTGATTGTCACTCCTTATGGATCGCACATTCCTTTTACTGCAAGGTTAACATTTGATTGCACTAATAATATGGCAGAATATGAGGCTTGCATCATGGGTCTTGAGGAAGCTATTGATCTCAGAATCAAGATTCTAGATGTGTATGGTGATTCAGCTTTGGTAATAAATCAGATTAACAGAGAATGGGACACTCTTCACCCTGGCTTGATCCCTTACAAAGATTATGCTAGAAGATTACTACCCTTCTTCAATAAAGTTAAATTCCATCACATTCCTAGGGATGAAAATCAAATGGCGGATGCTCTGGTAACTCTGGCTTCCATGTACCAAGTAAATGCTTGGAATGATATACCCTTAATTACAGTTCGATGGCTAGATAGGCCCGCTCATGTGTTTGCGACAGAGGAGGTAGTAGATGAAAAACCTTGGTATTATGATATCAAGCATTTTCTTCAGACTCAGGAATACCCGTTTGGTGCGTCGAAGAGAGATAGAAAGTCACTGAGAAGATTGGCAGGCAGTTTCTTCCTCAGTGAAAATGTGTTATACAAGAGAAATTATAACATGGTCTTGCTTAGATGCGTGGATAGACACGAAGCAGACATGTTGATGCATGAGATCCATGAAGGTTCATTTGGCACTCATGTTAATGGACATTCGATGGCTAGAAAGATGCTAAGGGCGGGTTGTTATTGGTTGACAATGGAATCTGATTGTTACAAATTTGCAAAGAAGTGCCATAAATGCAAGATTTATGCAGATAAGATCCATGTGCCTCCGACACTTCTCAATGTGATTTCCTCCCCATGGCCTTTCTCTATGTGGGGTATTGACATGATCGGGATGATAGAACCCAAAGCTTCTAATGGACACCATTTTATCTTAGTAGCAATTGACTACTTTACCAAATGGGTAGAGGCTGCTTCATATGTCAATGTTACCAAACAGGTGGTTGTGTGTTTCATAAAAAACAATCTTATATGCCGGTATGGTGTGCCGAGCAGAATCATCATTGACAATGGCTCGAGTTTGAACAATAAGATTGCTCGAATCTTGGACCTTTTGGAAACCTCAAGATGTCTCCTACAACTTTCATGCTGGTCATTTTTCCATTTGAAGATTATAACTTGATGTAAACTGCTTTTGACAAAAAGTGTCATTTTGTTGACTTTTAAAATGACCTGTAATGTTTTGGCTCATATCTCTCAAATGAAGCATTTTTTGGACTTTACATTAGAGAGACAAAGTTATAGTGAATTGAATTTCCTTCAAGATAGGCTTTAGTTGAGTAATTTCTGATGAAGCATGTGAAAGTCGTGCTTGGTCAAAGTTCAGTTGACTTCTCCTAAAGAAAACCCTAATTTAGTAATTTTTGACTTTTGATGAATCTTGAGTTTTCTTGATGAATCATGATCAACCCTTGATCAAATGATGAATGTGACCTCAAAGTCTTGATGTTGACCAAAAACCTTGAAGTTTGGTTGTATGTTAACCACAATTGACTTTTTGTCCAATACAGTTGATTTTCAATCATCTGACTATTTGACTGAGCAAAATTGTGTTGCAAGGATTGAAATATGGCATGAGGATACTTTAAAGCATATGAGAAACCATGAAATCCACTTGAGGCATTAGAATTCCAATTTTCCTTGAGAAAACCAAAACCCTAGTTGTACGCCACTGCTTAGGAGAAGGATTCATCTGATCATTATTTAAGTAGTATTGTGTACTTGAGAACCTTAGGAGGATGAGAAGGTATTTTGAATCATATTGCCTTGAAAAATGGGAGGAAAATTTTGGGGTAAAACAGGAGGCCATATTAATCTCCATATCTTTTTATACATCTTTCCCGTTCTTATCACATTACATAGGCTTATGTATCTTCTTTCTTGGTTCGTCATAAATATTGTGGTACTTCAGCTTGAGGTGTATCGTGGAAGCTAGAGTGTCCAGTGTTGTAGTTGATTGCTAACTTAAGATGGAGTTATATATGCTTCTGCGTGGATTCACCAAGAATTATAGATTAATATTTCTAGTGTAGCTCACTACTCCTTAGGTGAGCTGATCGCCAAAATTTCAAGTGTACCACTTTTCCTCTAGTAATAATAGGGATAATTCCCCGAATGTCGATCTCAAGGACTGCGCAGAAGTGCATAGTTTAATTCGTGGTTCAATTAAAAAATTAAAATGGGGGTTTTGTTTAGTTATTGCCACTGTAAAATAAGTAGAAATATAAATTGGAGTTTTCTCAGATATCAGGAGTATGCTAGGGTAAGTGTGTGATTTTCCTTATAACAACCTTGAATGCTGATTTCTACAACAAGTTCATGATATTAAATTATAGATCTTTAGGTTGTTTTCCCCTAAGTCCTTAGTGGGAAAAGCTTAGTTATAGGTAAATCTTGATAAAGCAAAGGCTTGATTTCATCCTAAACCCTAAGTCCTTAGAGAATTATGATGAAATCAAGCCTTTGCTTTATCAAGATTTAACCTATAACTATTGGGTATCCCTTGTCCTAGGTGATATCTACTATAGTCTAATCGTCAAAAACCTTAACAACCGCGGTCTAATCATTAACCATAAATCAATCCCTATTTGTACGATAGGAAAGGCATTAGAATATTGAATGATTAAATTGAATAAGAAAACAAATAGATTGATAAAACTAAGAATTCATTATCATTACAAAAATATAATCAGGGACACCCCCTAGCATTGGGGGGTTTAGCTTCTCATACTATTCAAGAGAATTTCAATAATAAAAAAGTAGAGATTACAAATAGTGATGAACTTTGATCTTCGATCGCTTCTTTTCATGAAAAATCTCAGTCCTCCAATAATCTGATATGTTGCTCTCTTCAATCGTCAAACTTCTCCGCTGGCAAAAAGTCCCCTAATTCCTTGTGAAAACTCATCTAAATAGTTATAATTCATTCAGATCGATTAGAAGTACCCAAAACTTAACATATGGGAGAAATAGAAAAAAATCAGGAAATCAGTGTCACAGACCAACACGGCCCGTGTCAGGCAACACGACTGCCCGTGTTAGCCTATTGATTTTTTATTTTCTTGTTTAAGTCCCAGGAGGGGAAACACGGCCCGTGTCAGACAACACAGCCGCCCATGTTGCACCCTTGTCTTCCATTCTTCTTCAACGTGTCCATGGAGCTCCTCCTAACACGACCCATGTCAGGTGGCACAACCACTTGTGTCAGGCCTTCTGAAAGGTGACTTTTGCATTTCTTCCGAAACTTCGATTTTTTCACTATTTTGTCCTGATTTATTCCTTTGAACTTGAAAATAATAAAACACACAACCTACGCATCAAAAGTGGTAAAATGAAATAAAACACTCGACAATAAAAAGAAAATATAATTGAAATCCATGGTAAATAACTGTGTAAAACCCACTGATCAAGAGCATCAATTAATTGTACAACCCTCATGGATGGGTCATTGTACCATTGATAACCTGCAAATCTGACCCTTCATTTGGACACAACTTCTCTTTCTTCAACCAAAGTTTGCAAAAATCTCTATGTACATAATGTTATGGGAACTTCAATCATTGATGAGGATCCTAGACAAATCACACTTGTCCTTAGTGAAGGTGCGAGAAACACAAGAAATGGGGGTTTGAATTGGGTTGCACCAAATATAAAATTTTCACAACTCAAACACAATAGTTAACAAGTGAATAAAAATAAATGAACACAATTATTTTTATCTTGGTTCACTATTAACTAAGTTACTCCAGTCCACCCCACAAGCTAACTTGCCTTATCCATAAGGAGTTAATCCACTATAATTTACTAATTACAGCCAACCACAATAAGTATGATCAACCTTGTTCAAAACCACAACAAGTTCGTCGATCTTTATTGCCAATAAATAATGATTGTAGCCAAAGTCTTATGAGAATCCTGATTGCACCTAGTCTCTCAAGGAACCTATCAACAAGCGTTGATTATAAAGATGTGTATACAAAGATGCTTATAACAAGAAGATTACACAATGTTTAAGTGAAACAAAACAAAATTGTTGATAGCAAGATATTAACAAAATCTCCTAGATAATTTACAAAACTATACAAATAATATCTCCAAAGAGTTGTGCAGCACATTAGCATAGTTTTGTAGAACCAAGAGTTATCTTTCCAATTCTTCCAAGTCATCCTTTTATAGTTGAAAAAGAGATTCGTTGGAGGGTAGAATATGAAACATAAGACCAGTTTTTTTGTCCCAAACAGTCATGGTGGGAATGGTAGACAACATAATACAAAAGGATTATCCTTACGCCACCTTAGAAGGGTATTGGTCACAGTGTACTTTGTAATTTTATACTCACCATCTCACGCAAACCAGTTGTTGTACCCAAATATTTTCCCTCTCATTTCATTCATAAAATATCCCTTTGTATTCCTAGGGTTTTTAATCCCTTTAAGCTACCCAGGCTTCTCAGGCCTCAGGACATGTCAACTGATTATTTTTGTTTCATCAGGGGTTCAGGGTTGCAAGTGTTTCGAAGTGAATCATGTTTTCTCCTATCTACTGTTTCTTGTGCTATAGTGTTGACTATTGAGGCGTGTGAAACAACCGGATGAAAATCATAAAACAATGAAGTCGCCATCGAACGTCTTTTATCCCACATGTAGGGAAAGGTAAACATCGAGAAAACCTGAGAAGGAGAGAAGTCACGGTCTTGCGACCGAGAGATCGGGTAAGGGAGTCTGTTACGCGAGGGGAAGGTATTAGCACCCCACACGCCCGTAGTACTCTACGGTATCCACTCTTGTTGTCTATCTTATGAGTGTGTTTAATCTATGTTTACTGTCTACTATACTACTGAAAGGAATGCATGCAAAAGAAAAGAGAAAAGAATGTAGGGAAAATAAAATTGTGCTCGCCTGGGCCCTACCCCAATGCCTACGTATCCTTTTTGAGGAATCAGAGCTACCGTAGTTCGGCTCACATGTTTTTGTTTGTTTTGTGTTTTTTATGGACAATGTTAATTCCGCCTTCTGCCGCAGCTCGACCTTTGGAGACTTATGCGTTGGCACAGAAGTAAACTAATCATGTCCTTACCTGAAAAAGGGTTTTGAGAAAAGGTGCTCGAGCGCACAAAATGGTTTGAATTTGTTTTGTATTTTTGTTACCTAGAAAAAGGGTTTAGGTATGATTAGCATGTTTTCGATTTGCTAAGAAAAGAAGTTTTTGTTTTGAATGCACATGCAAAAAGGGGAAGAAAAGAGTCTAATGGAGACTAGTCTATTTCTAAACCTAATGTTATCATGCAATAGTAGCCCTACGTCATGGATGAAAGGGAAAGTTTCTACCTACTGTTAGCATGCATGGTTTACAATCTAAGGTCTAACTTGTGTCCGAACAGAGCAAGCGTATCCTAAGGGAACATGGTATGTACAAGAATAAGGCAAGCAAGTCAGCAAAAAAGCACACCTAAAGAGATCCTGCCTAGGTTAACATGTCGAAGAAAAGTCTAAAAAACTATCCTATAGGGATCATGCAATGAGAGCGAAGTCGTGATCTCAATTTCTAAATTGAGTGACTCATCGATCAGCAAGAAAGAATGGAAAGCGATAAAATCCTATAGGGAGCATGCACTTAGAGCGAAGTCGTGATCTCAATTGCTAAATTGAGTGACTCATCGATCAACAAGAACGTAAACAAATACAAGCACAACACATATAGCAAATGAAGTGCGGAATGCCTGCTACAGGTCTTTAAACAGCGACTTCGAGTGCACGCTCTTTATTTCCTACTTCTCATGATATCTAGAAAAGCGGTAAAGTGCAGAAATGAAGAATAAAATAGAGTTGTGACGATACCGAATGGAGAAGGTCTGTTGCCTCTTCATAACCATGAAAGCCATAAGAAAACTCTACTAAAAGCTCCCTCGAATTCCCTTGGTGAAAATTATGCTCTTAGATAACTTATAAGCCCCTTGAAAACTTCCTGTACGTCTCTTTTGTCCAATAATATCTTACAAAATAATTGACAAAAAAATGTTGAAACAAGTATATAAAAAAAAGAAATTAAAGAAATCAGGATGTGTAGCTTGGAATCAAGGGTGTACTGTAACAATGGGATTTTGGGGGTTAAGCCCATTAAATTTGAGCCCACCGTGCCTTTTTGTTGACAAACCAAGAAGCTGTAAAAAAAAGACAATTTTGGGCCAAGACCAAGAGATGACTCGGTTCAGTCCAATATATCAATATTAATCACCATTTTTCCATATTAATTTACTTATTCTGGTTATTACTAATTCAAAATAATAAAAATAATAAAAATAATAAAAAGGAAAGTAGGTAGCAAAACGACTGTGTTTGATATAATTCTAGGTCAGAAAGTTTCATCTTCATAAAAAAAACTCTCTCATTTGTTGACGGCGCCGATCACCTCTTCCCCTTCACCGTCATGATTTGTTTTCTGGCCACCAACATCAACACTCCGACATCAACGCCTCCGACTGATTTGCTTCGTTGCCATATCCATCAAGATTTCGAGGCAGCACCGTCCTAGCTCATCGCGACTTATTCATCTCCTTCGTTCACGATTCAAAGATGCATCACCTCAAATCATTTCATTCTGTTTTTAGGCTTCATCCCTGTCGTCTTCTCCACCTTACCTCTGCCTCAAATCATCCTAAACCTTCGTCGCGCTCAATCTAACATTTGCTTCGGTCTGATTCATTTCCGGTCATAGTTGGTTTCGATTGCTAATTCTCAGAACAAATTTGCGGAAACGAAGATTAAAAAATAACGCAAGGTTTACCAACTGGATATGAGTCTGGCGCTCTATCGAGGCGGCGCAGATGATGCGAAAACTAGAGTAAATTTCAGGTACAACTTCTTCGTATACTTCTTCTTCATTTTCGATTTGTGTTATCTTTCTTCTCTTTGATTGCTATTTCGTGATGTCGTCATTAATCACATATCGGTGTTGTTATTGTTAATCATTCCTGAAGCAGATTGATGATGATGAAGAACGACAGTTACACCTATTGAAGGTTGCTGACGACGATGATTCATGAAGTTCAGTCGTTTCAGCTAGCGACTTCACTGGGGACAGGTTGACCAAATGCTGGTCCATCCCGGAGTCTCTCCTAGCTCTTGCTTTCTTTCATTTGGGTGTTTATCTTTATGCTTTCAGTTTATTCATTCATTTTGTATATACTTGAGCATATGTATGCATTGCATTTTACTGTCTTCCATATACTACTGTTGTACTGGATCTGCTTCTTATTGGGTGGGTATTACTATGAGGTAAAAGGCCCAATACCCAGGCCAGAGTTGTATACCATAGGAACCCTAGGAATAGAGTGGAACATGAACGGCTAGTTGACTTAGGTCTCACTATCGCCGCCATGTCGTCCACGCTCAGATGAGGTACAAATGAGGGGCTATCATTTTCACTTAGGTGATACGGCGATAGTTTTTCAGGAGTACCCTCGATTCCGAGTTACCATTGCCTTACCCTGACCTAGTTTTCACCCGTGAGCAGGGAGGGAATTCTTATTACATGTACAGGTGGTGACTATGTTCAGATGGTGACTATGCTCAGACGGTAACTATTGGTTCTGATGGCTATGATCTGGATTTCTGTTATGACTTTATGCATATGCTATACTTCGTTAAATGATCGTATGGCTCTCAGATTTATTTTCTGAGCTCCTGACTTGTTTACCCGGAGGTTCATTCAAGCCTTCGATCTTGGTATTCCCAGCATATTCAGAAAATTCTCAACAGTATCCGATGTTCCAAAAGCCTTGACCCCGTACAATGGGAGATCCACATGGTACTTGTTTCTTATATGTGCATAAGCTATGTCGTACCTTTGATCTGATGATACTCATATGGTTCAGAATAGTGCAGCAATCATATTCAGGAATGGTGGAATCTTGATCCTCTTTGATCTCATGCCTTTGCATACATGACATGGCTAACCACATGCTTAACATACATGTTCGGTTATTTCCAAGGAATCGTATTTGCAAGTCTTGTGCTAAAATCTTCCATCCCTTACTTACGCAAAATCAAAATCAAAGCACGCAAATTCCTTGGAAATGACAGAACATGACACGGCATTCATTCATGCACCCCATGCATATTCATGCATTCATAACAGGTACCCGAAGACTGGGGATTCTTATTCAGACCTGGGGTTCTCTTCAAAGGTTCAACATGAATTCTCACCGCACATGCTCAGAGATCAGTTATGGAATAACTCCGAGTGGTACATGCAAGCTTTGGCTCGTAGTCAGAAACTTCTTCAAGCAGGAAGATAATGGATTAAAGACTCAGATAAGCCAGGTCATGGAAACTCTGATAATGATGTCTATTCTTTAAGACATGATGTGCTTGGTGATGCATATTATACTGGGTACCTGGCCAATCGATTGAAGAAGGTATGTCATCCAGAGACCAAGTCCAAGACTGGATCAATTCAGAGACTGTTGTGTTCACATCAGATCTGAAAGGGAATTCTCTCGCCCACTCGAGCATCAAGACTATAAAAAGTCATCAGAATCAGCAAGTCCATATGGAATCAAGTCTCCTCAACAATGGCAATCATTGGTTTCTTTACTTCATTTTCATTTGCATTCTTGCTTGTTTGTTTAAACATTGCTTGTATATAGAAACTTGTCTATTTTTGAACGAAAATCTTAATGCAATAAGTAGGCTTGTCTTGAAGTGTTCCCTTCATTTTTACTCATCCATTCGTTATCACTCTTTAAATGTTTTACTTGCATATTGATGCCAAATTTCCTAGTCTTATGCTTAGGTAAAGATTCAAAGGAGGATGACGACAATCTAAAACGCAAAATCTCTGGTTGGTACGCTTTTGAGTAAGACCCTGCTGACGATGTACAAGCCTTGTTTCAAATCCCTAAACACTGGAGATATAAGGGAGATAGACCCTCGTCAACCCCTCTGAGCCTTCGAAGTAGGAGTCTTCTTTCTATTCAGAAAAAACCCTCATTTCAACCCTGGGGCGGGTAGTGTTCAGCTAATCTGATCAAGCATTCAAAACTCATCAAGAGTGTGCATCCAAGGATACAACAATGGTTGTCCATCAAAAGGTCAAGGAAAGTCAAAACCACAATGGTTAACCTTCGTCTATCAGCAACGTGCATCAACTAACGATACCCCAATGAGTATCCCTCGCACGTCAAAAGGTCAACATATGACGATACAACAATGGATATCCATCATTTACTAAAGACTCAGGCAGTCACAATCACTTCTGACAAATCAAAAACAACGCAAAGATCAACGACTTGTTCAAAATGAAAAAAATACGAATGAGAAAGAAAAAAAATCCCCGCTAAGTCGAAACTTGAAAACAAGTCACTTAGGCAAAAATTGGGGCATCCCGCTGGACTTCCAAATCGAAATTCAAAAGAATTTGTCCAGGAAAAAATTAGGGAAAACAAGAAGGAAATTGAATAAATCCTAAAAGGAATGAAAATGATTACCAATGAAAATCCTCATCAAAGAACAAAGTCGTGTGATCAGACACCAAAAGCAAAAGGTGAAGTGACTGTCGTGTCCAAGAAACCACTGTGGTTCCTCAATCATCGCAAACTCTTCTCGAGAGATGAACGCTTGTGTCAGGTCAACTGAACGTAGGAACGAAGAACATCATGGAGAATGGGTGGGCACCAAATAATTTTGAGCCTTAAATCCTTTTTTTCTAAAAACCGTGAACCAGACCACGTTACAACCCTTTAAAAGTCCTAACTGAAGCATGGGTCAATTCGAAAGCGTGCTACAACGAGATAGCGTTTAACCGACTACTAAGAGGTACGTTTGGATATCTGTGTTGGCATCATATGCTTGCATTATCTTTTCTAAAAAAGGAATTTGCAAATGTTTCTCTCTAGCTAGTGACTCGTTCACAACAGAGTTGCGACGTCATTTCATTCAAAGTTTTTTAAACTTCAAGACTTACATATGTGTTGCATTAGAATTATCATTCTCATAATAAACACTCTTCTGCGTACAAAACAACTAATTGACATCAAGTAAGTTTTCACAATGAACAATCGGTGAAGAGCTCAATCTTGTCAGAGAAGAGAGGCTTGAATACCCTGTTGAAGCAAGAATCAGCTACCACAAGAGAAGTGACTAATCCAGAGGCATGTTAAACCAGAGATTCTGTGAAGAGAAATCATTTTGGTACTTCACAGTTTGAGTACCATTCAGGGATGAAGTTAGCAGAGCCTGCCAATCTGAGGCAATCAAGTCAAGAGTCGATCTCTCCAAGCTCAGCCAAATCTGGGGCATTCCCTCAAAGTTATCAATCAGAGGTTATCATGTCCATTAATCTCTTCAAGATGTCAATCAGAGGCTATCACGTTGATAAATCTCTTCAAGCTCGATCAATCAGAGGCTATCATGTCAAGGGATCTATTCAGAATTCATTCAACCTGGGGCGGTTACGTCAAGATTCGACAAATCTCTCCAAGAAAGTTGTAATCAAGAACAGTTTGTTTCATGGCTCAAGACATTGGGGCAGGCCACCTCATATCGTATTCTGGCACGAATCTTCTGGTCTTCTATTTGACCTAGATCTTCCTAGAGACCCTCCAGACAGGGGCATTCCTCATCCATACTTGCAAAGTTGCTCAAGCCAATTATGTTGTACGAGACTACAATCAAGCTAAAAGCATCATAACGATCACCCTGACTTAGCCAGTGCACGAAGCTGCCTTCATCTTCCGCAGACAACTTCAAATCTGATTCCCCAAGTGAATTCAGAAATTTCGGAGTTTCCATTTGACTCGGCACGCGCAAATGCATCCTCAGTGGAGTTAATCAGGAACATCCTCAATGGAGCTAAACCGGGGCATTCGTAGAGCCAGACTGGGGCATTCGCAGGGTTCAACCGGGGCACTCGTAAGTGTCCATGCCCATCTCTTATCCCCAAGTGATTCAAAAGATAATTCCCCAGTGTGCGTAAACTTGGGACATGCATTCAAAGGGATCCGCATGGTGTTCGATATCCATTCTTCGGCATATTCAGTTCTATCATCCTCTCAACGGTTCAATATGTATGGGAGTCTGGCCAGATTATCTCTTCCCCAATGGTACGATTCAGGATTCAACAACTTAATCTCCAGCAGAGTCATCAACAATCTTCGGTGTCATGGGCTCTCCAATGCAGATTTTTATCGGTATCCCCAACAATCTTTGGTACTACAGACTTCCAGCGTCGATACGTATTGGCATCCCCAGTGATGAGCATGGTTCCCGACAAGCCTTCTCTTATCCCCATGAAGTTTATTTCTTCACACTGCATATAGTTATCATTGCATAACATTACATCCTCAAAAGCGCGTAGCCGATCCATCAGAATGGATCTTTGCGGAAAAAGAAATTCAAACATGCATACAAAGCATAAGCCAGATCAGGTACCTTACACAAAAGACCTGAATTATTCAAAGACAACAATACATCCATATAGAAAGGTATCATGCCCAAAGTCCCCAGCCGGTGACCTTCACCTTTTCAATGCCAAACAAAATCAATACACTTTTCCGTTCTAAACCCAGTTCTTGTCTGGTAGTCGGTTCCCTAAACACTTGTCCGTGTCCATTCCTAAACACTCGTATGTGTCAAGTTTCCTAAACACCCACCCGGGTCAATTATTCAAACATTCGTCCATGCTTACCTTTGATACTCGTCCGTATCTTCTTGTAATACTCGTTCGTATTGATTCAAACACTCGTCTGTGTTTAACCTTTTGATACTCGTCTGTATCTTCTTTCAATACTCGTCCGTATTGATTCAAACACTCGTCCGTGTTTAAACTTTTGATACTCGCCTGTATCTTCTTTCAATACTCGTCCGTATTGATTCAAACACTCGTCCGTGTTTAAACTTTTGACACTCACCTGTATCTTCTTTCAATACTCGTCCGTATTGATTCAAACACTCGTCCGTGTTTAACCTTTGATACTCGTCCGTATCTCCTTTCAATACTCGTCCATATTGATTCAAACACTCGTCCGTGTTTAACCTTTGATACTCGTCCGTATCTTCTTTCAATACTCGTCCGTATTGATTCAAACACTCGTCCGTGTTTAACCCTTGATACTCGTCCGTATCTTCTTTCAGTACTCGTCCGTATTGATTCAAACACTCGTCCATGTTTAACCTTTTGATACTCGTCCATATCTTCTTTCAATACTCGTCCGTATTGATTCAAACACTCGTCCATGTTTAACCTTTCTTGATGCTCGTCCATGTCATTTATCTAAACAATCATCATGTCATAACCCATGTTTTCATCTTAGAACCTGATATCGCCCGTAGGCTAGGTTCTTCCTCAGATCATCATAGAACCTGAGATCGCCCATAGGCTAGGTTCTTCCCATAGATCATCATAGAACCTGAGATCGCCCATAGGCTAGGTTCTTCCTCAGATCATCTTAGAACCTGAGATCGCCCGTAGGCTAGGTTCTTCCCATAGATCGTCGTCGAACCTGAGATCGCCTCTTGGTTAGGTTCCTCCTTAGATCACCGTCGAACCTGAGATCGCCTCTTGGCTAGGTTCTTCCCTCAAATCACCGTCGAACCTGAGATCGCCTCTTGGCTAGGTTCTTCCCTCAAATCACTGTCGAACCTGAGATCGCCCGTAGGCTAGGTTCTTCCTTAGATCATCTTAGAACCTGAGATTGCCTCTTGGCTAGGTTCTTCCCTCAAAGCACCGTCGAACCTGAGATCGCCCTTTGGCTAGGTTCTTCCTTAGATCATCTTAGAACCTGAGATCGCCCATAGGCTAGGTTCTTCCGTTCATCGTAGAACCTGAGATCGCCCGTAGGCTAGGTTCTTCCTTAGATCATCGTCGAACCTGAGATCGCCCGTAGGCTAGGTTCTTCCCATAGATCATCGTAGAACCTGAGATCGCCTCCTGGCTAGGTTCTTCCCATAGATCATCGTAGAACCTTAGATCGCCTCCTAGCTAGGTTCTTCCCATAGATCATCTTAGAACCTGAGATCGCCCGTAGGCTAGGTTCTTCCTTAGATCATCGTCGAACCTGAGATCTCCCGTAGGCTAGGTTCTTCCTTAGATCATCGTCGAACCTGAGATCGCTCGTACGCTAGGTTCTTCCTTAGATCATCGTCGAACCTGAGATCGCCCGTAGGCTAGGTTCTTCCCATAGATCATCATAGAACCTGAGATCGCCCGTAGGCTAGGTTCTTCCCATAGATCATCGTCGAACCTGAGATCGCCTCCTGGCTAGGTTCTTCCCATAGATCATTGTCGAACCTGAGATCGCCTCCTGGCTAGGTTCTTCCTTATATCACCTTCTTAGAACCTGAGATCGCCTCCTGGCTAGGTTCTTCCCATAGATCATCGTAGAACCTGAGATCGCCTCCTGGCTAGGTTCTTCCCATAGATCATCGTAGAACCTGGGATCACCTCCTGGCTAGGTTCTTCCCATAGATCATCTTAGAACCTGAGATCGCCCATATGCTAGGTTCTTCCTTAGATCATCGTCGAACCTGAGATCGCCCGTAGGCTAGGTTCTTCCTTAGATCGTCGTCGAACCTGAGATTGCTCGTACGCTAGATTCTTCCTTAGATCATCGTCGAACCTGAGATCGCCCGTAGGCTAGGTTCTTCCTTAGATCATCGTCGAACCTGAGATTGCCTCTTGGCTAGGTTCTTCCCTCAGGTCGTCGAACCTGAGATCTCCCGTAGGCTGGGTTCTTCCTTAGATCATCTTAGAACCTGAGATCGCCTCTTGGCTAGGTTATTCCCTCAGATCGTCGATCCTCAGATCGCCCGTAGGCTAGGTTCTTCCCACAGATCATCGTCAAACCTGAGATCGCCCATAGGCTAGGTTCTTACCCTAGATCATCGTCGAACCTGAGATCTCCTCTTGGCTAGGTTCTTCCCAGATCATCGTCGAACCTGAGATCGCCCGTAGGCTAGGTTCTTCCATAGATCTTCGTCGAACCTGAGATCGCCCGTAGGCTAGGTTCTTCCGTAGATCATCTTAGAACCTAAGATCGCCTCTTGGCTTGGTTCTTCCCATAGATCATCGTAGAACCTGAGATCGCCTCTTGGTTAGGTTCTTCCCATAGATCACCGTCGAACCTGAGATCGCCATTTGGCTAGGTTCTTCCTTCAAATCATCGTCGAACCTGAGATCACCCGTAGGCTGGGTTCTTCCTTAGATCATCTTAGAACCTAAGATCGCCTCTTGGCTAGGTTCTTCACTCAGATCGTCGAATCTGAGATCTCCCGTAGGCTAGGTTCTTCCCACAGATTATCGTCGAACCTGAGATCGCCCATAGGCTAGGTTCTTCCTCTAGATCATCGCCGAACCTGAGATTGCATCTTGGCTAGGTTCTTCCCAGATCATCGTCGAACCTGAGATCGCCCGTAGGCTAGGTTCTTCCATAGATCTTCGTCGAACCTGAGATCGCCCGTAGGCTAGGTTCTTCCTTAGATCATCTTAGAACCTGAGATCGCCTCTTGGCTAGGTTCTTCCCATAGATCACTGTCGAACCTGAGATCGCCTCTTGGTTAGGTTCTTCCCATAGATCACCGTCGAACCTGAGATCGCCTCTTGGCTAGGTTCTTCCTTCAAATCATCGTTAAACTTGAGATCGCCTCTTGGCTAGGTTCTTCCCTCAAACCTTCGTCGAACCTGAGATCGCCTCTTGGCTAGGTTCTTCCTTCAAATCATCGCCGAACCTGAGATCGCCCGTAGGCCAGGTTCTTCCTCAGATCATCTTAGAACCTGAGATCGCCCATAGGCTAGGTTCTGTTAGAACAAAGTTTGAATCTACTACCCTATGTTTAAGTTTTGATGATAACAAAATGAAAAGATATATTATTTATATGATTCATGTATGAACTATTTGCTGCCTAAATTATTACATTATGATTTGCAGATACTCTGATAGGTATAAGCAAGATCACACCTAATCAGCATCAGAAATTTGGTTCTTGACATCAGCATCAGAAGTTGCTATATCAGAATACCAGAATCAGAAGATTAACTCACGTGTATGCTGAAGCTTGATGAACAGAACTGCGCTCAACACTCTGATAAAGAAAACAACAGTTCATCAGCAGTTAAGTAGAGTCAGAATGAGCCAAGCCAGAACATGCATTAAGTAAGCAACGGTACTGTGCATTGAAAGCAAATTATTACCAACGGCATCATTCCAAACAAGATCTGCTCGATAAGGAAAGTTTGTTATTAGCATTGAATCAAGAATATTGCTCCAACGTTCAAGAATCTCAGTGCTATATAAACAAGACTATGAAGATTGAATTGGCTAATGCTCTCCAACATTTTACACGCCTAAAAGCTGATCATAATCTTCCTTCTCTCAGTTTGCTAAACACTACACATCTCCTTAAGCAATCATTGTTTAGCAATCTAGTTTCATAAGCTTAATTTGTGTATACATCACAGTTGTGATACAGTTTTGTTGAAAACATTCACACACTTAGATTTATCTTCTTTGTAAGAAAGTGTTTCCTTGACAAACCGGGTTGTGGTTTGCATCAAGAAGGCTTTAGCAGTTGTTAAAGCAGTTTGTAATATTCAGTTGAATATAGTGGATTAAGACCTCGTTGGAGAGAGGCGAAATCACCTTGACGGGTGGACTGGAGTAGTTTGAGATCAAACGAACCAGGATAAAAATATCTTGTTCATTGCATTGATTTTCAGTTTTACAATTCAACCCCCCCCCCCCCCTTCTTGTGTTTTTCACTACTTCAATTGGCATCAGAGCGTCTGGTTCTGAGCTAAAACACTTAACCGTGTCAGTACAAGATCCAGCGTCAGAAAAACACAATGGCAGGAAACTATTCTCACACCAGCAATGACAACCATGAGGACAGAGACAGATTCAGCGGCAAACCTCCAGTCTTTGATGGAGAAAACTTTGATTACTGGAAAGACATAATTGAAAGCTTCTTTCTGGCACATGATGTTGATCTGTGGGATATGGTGACAGATGGATACACGCACCCTGTGAATGCAAGCGGTCAGAAGATTGATAGAAAAACAATGTCTGACCAACAAAAGCGTGACTTCAAGAATCACCACAAGGCCAGAACCATCCTCCTCAGCGCCATCTCCTATACTGAATATGAAAAGATATCCAACAGAGACACAGCAAAGAACATTTTTGACTCACTCAGAATGACGCATGAGGGCAACGTTCAGGTTAAAGAAACTAAAGCTCTGGCGCTCATTCAGAAGTATGAGGCGTTCAAAATGGAAGAATCTGAATCCATTGAAACAATGTTCTCAAGATTCCAGATTCTGGTAGCTGGTCTCAAGGTTCTGGACAAAGGATACTCTACTGCTGACCATGTCAAGAAAATCATCAGAAGTTTACCCAAGCAGTGGAGACCAATGGTTACAGCTCTGAAGCTAGCAAAAGATCTCAACAAAATCACTCTGGAGGAACTTATCAGCTCCCTCAGAAGTCATGAGATAGAGCTAGAAGCTGACGAGCCTCAGAAGCAAGGTAAGCCTTTAGCATTAAAATCTAACAAAAAATCTGAGTCTAAAGTTTTGCAGGCAGTTGAAGAAACATCTGATGGATCCTCATCAGAAGAAGACGAACTATCCCTCCTCTCTAGAAGAGTAAATCAACTGTGGAAGCAAAGACAAAGGAAGTTCAGGAATCCCAGAAGATCTGATCAGAACGAGTCTTCTTCCAGATACAGAAGGACAGATTCTTCCTCTGGATACAGAAGATCTGAAGGCTCCTCAAGTAGCAAAAAGCCAAACACCAAGGACATCATCTGCTATGAGTGCAATGAGCAGGGACACTACAAGAGTGACTGCCCAAAGCTTCAGAGGGAAAATCCCAAAAAGAAGTTTGGGAGAGAAAAGAAGAAAAGTCTCATGGCTACATGGGATGACTCTGACTCGTCTGAAGCTGACTCAGAATCATATGATGAGAGGGCAAACATAGCTCTCATGGCTAACATCTCAGAAGATAGTGAAGCTTCTGAATCAGACTCAGAATCAGATACTGAAGAGGTATTTCCTAACTTTGCTGTTAATTTTACCAAGGCTGAACTTGCTGAAAGCCTTAATGAGATTCTGGAAAGGTATCAGCAAATTAGAGTTAAATTCAGAGACCTGGAAAGGAATCTTGAATCTGACTCTAATAAGACTGAGAGTCTCAAATTGGAGAATTCTGAGCTGAGAAATAAGATTTCAAAATTAGAAAACACTTTACAAAACTCTCAGAAGGAACCAATTTCTGAAACTCCCAGCAACGCTGATGAGATCATCAAGGAGTATGATCACAGTTTCCAGAAGTTCCTTGCTAAAAGCATAGATAGAAGCAAAATGGCTTCAATGATCTATGGAGTTAGCAGAAACGGCAGGAAAGGAATAGGACACCAAGGTAAGGTTCCTACACTAAAGAATGTCATGAACTTAACCATTAAACACATTCCTCTGAATTCACATTTTGTGTATGGTCACACACATGATATTAAATACACTAGCAGTAAGCACTCTGTGAAACCAAAATTCAACCAGAGTTTTGGTAAAACTAACAAATCAGGACCCAAGAAAATCTGGGTACCTAAGGATAAAATAATACATGTTGCAGATATCTTTAGCAGCAAGTCAGAAACACCAGTCATGGTACCTGGACTCTGGCTGCTCGCGACACATGACGGGAAGAAGGCATATGTTCCAAAGCCTGGAACTTAAGCCTGGAGGCCACGTTGGCTTTGGAGGCAATCAGAGGGGAAAGATAATTGGCTCTGGAACTGTAGGTAATGGAAATCTTCCCTCTATTAATAATGTTCTGCTAGTAGATGGATTGATGCATAATCTGTTATCCATAAGTCAATTAAGTGATAACGGTTATGATATAATCTTTAATCAAAAATCATGTAAAGCTGTTAGTCAGAAAGATGGGACTATCCTGTTTAATGGTAAGAGGAAAAACAACATTTACAAAATCAAACTTTCTGAACTAAAGAGTCAGAATGTAAAATGCCTTCTGTCTGTTAACAACGAGCAGTGGATCTGGCACAGAAGATTGGGGCATGTTAGTATGAGAAGAATATCTCAGATTAACAAACTCAATCTGGTCAGAGGACTTCCTAATTTGAAGTTCAATTCAGATGCTCTGTGTGAAGCATGTCAGAAAGGCAAGTTTGCAAAACCTTCTTTTAAATCTAAAAATGTTGTTTCTACCTCTAAGCCATTAGAACTTCTGCACATTGACTTATTTGGACCAGTTAAAACTGCTTCAGTCAGTGGTAAGAAGTATGGGTTAGTAATCGTAGATGACTATAGCAGATGGACATGGGTAAAGTTCTTAAGACACAAGGACGAGTCACACTCTGTGTTTGTTACCTTATGTAACCAAGTTCAGAATGAAAAGGATCTTAGAATCGTTAAAGTCAGAAGTGATCATGGTGGAGAATTTGAAAACAAAGATTTTGAGTCATTCTTTAATGACAGAGGCATTCTGCATGATTTCTCTTGTCCTAGAACTCCCCAACAAAATGGAGTTTGGAGAATGAAAGAACAGAACATTGCAAGAAATGGCCAGAACCATGATCAATGAGACAAACGTTGCTAAGATCTTCTGGGCAGAGGCAATAAACACAGCGTGCTACATTCAGAATAGAATCTCAATAAGACCTATTATGGAAAAGACTCCATATGAATTGTGGAAGAACAGAAAGCCCAACATTTCATATTTTCATCCATTTGGATGTACTTGCTTTATGTTAAATACAAAGAATTATTTGAACAAGTTTGACTCTAAAGCAAAGAAGTGTATTATGTTAGGATACTCTGAACGCTCAAGAGGGTACAAAGTATACAATACAGAAACACAGATTGTGGAAGAATCAATCAGTGTTCGTTTTGATGATAAGCTTGACTCTAAAAAGTCAAAGTAGAATGAAGTTTTTGCAGGTATGGAAATTGAATTTACAGGTTCTGAAGACAAGTCATCAGAAGCTCTCAACACAGACACTCCTTCAACGTCTGAAAGGAGCACTGCTAGCAATCCTACAACAGCTGCTGATCAACCTAAGAAGAGATTACCCAGAAGCAGCTTGGATCACCCAGAAGAGACTATCTTAGGAAGAAAGGAAGATCCAATCAGAACAAGAGCAAGCTTCAGAAACTCTGAAGAAACACTCATGGGACTTGTGTCTCTGATTGAACCTTATTCTATTGATGAAGCACTTCTGGATAATGACTGGATTCTGGCAATGCAAGAAGAGCTGAATCAATTCACCAGAAATGACGTATGGGATCTTGTCCCCAGACCAAAAGGATTCAACGTCATTGGAACAAGATGGGTGTTTAGAAACAAGCTAAATGAACAAGGTGAAGTCATCAGAAACAAGGCACGACTGGTTGCACAAGGTCATAGTCAGCAAGAGGGGATAGACTATACAGAAACCTTTGCTCCAGTCGCCAGGTTAGAATCTATCATACTTTTAATTTTATTTGCTGTTAATAGAGGCACCACTCTGTATCAGATGGATGTCAAAAGTGCATTCTTAAATGGTTATATAGAAGAAGAGGTTTATGTGCACCAACCCCCTGGTTTTGAAAATACAAAACATCCAGAACATGTTTTAAAACTAAAGAAGTCACTATATGGTCTGAAACAAGCTCCCAGAGCTTGGTATGAAAGGCTAAGTAACTTTCTGTTAGAAAATGAATTCACCAGAGGGAAGGTGGACACTACCTTATTCTGTAAATCAGTTAAGAATGACATCTTAGTCTGTCAAATTTACGTTGATGATATTATTTTTGGTTCTACTAATCCTTCTCTTGGAAGAAAATTTGCTAAGTGTATGCAGGCAGAATTTGAGATGAGCCTCATGGGGGAACTGAAATTCTTTCTAGGAATTCAGATCAATCAAACTCTAGAGGGAACTTACATTCATCAGAGCAAATACATCAGAGATCTTCTGAAGAAATTTAACCTCTCAGAATGTAAGCCATCAAAGATTCCAATACATCCCACGTGCATTCTGGAAAGAGAAGAGGTAAGAAAAAATGTAGAACAGAAAGTCTACAGAGGTATGATTGGTTCTCTCCTTTATCTGACTGCTTCAAGACCTGATATTTTATTCAGTGTTTGTATTTGTGCTAGATTCCAATCAGATCCTAGAGAATCTCACTTAACAGCTGTTAAGCGAATTTTCAAGTATCTGAAAGGTACTACTAATCTGGGTTTGTTTTATAGAAAATCTAGTGATTACAGTTTAGTAGGCTACTGCGATGCTGATTTTGCTGGAGACAGAGTGGAGCGTAAAAGTACTTCTTGAAGCTGCCAGTTTCTGGGAGAAAATCTGATCTCTTGGTCCAGCAAAAGGCAATCAACAATTGCGCTATCAACAGCAGAAGCTGAGTACATAGCAGCAGCAGGATGTAGCACACAAATGCTCTGGATGAAAAGTCAGCTTGAAGACTTCCAGATTTTTGAGAGTAACATTCCTATACTCTGATAATACTTCTGCTATTTGCTTAAGTAAGAATCCCATTTTACATTCTAGAGCTAAGCATATAGAAATAAAACATCACTTCATTAGGGACTATATTCAGAAAGGAATTTTGAATTTAAAATTTATAGATACAGACCATCAATGGGCTGATATCTTCACTAAACCCCTTTCTGAAGATAGGTTTAATTTCATTCTGAAACATCTCAGCATGAAAATCTGCCCAGAGTGAAAATGTTTTAATTCCATATATTTATCTTCAGAATGTATTTGTTTTATTGTGAACTTCTGATCAATCTCCTTTCAGAAAGATAGAACATGCAGATTGTATCAGATGCAAGTCTAAAGATCTGAGAGTCTAAGCTCAAAAACAGACGTGCTGATCACTACATCAAACAAGTGTCATCCAATCATCAGCAAATCTCTGAAGCATAACGCGTGCACGCTTCTGAGAAGGCAAAACGCTGATTGGGTGCATTGAGACACATGTCTGGTAACCGTTTTTAAGTATCTTTCTCAAATCCCCCAAAATCAGCAAGCATTAAATGAAAGTAATCATGTGTTTAAAACGTAATCATGATTTTATTTCTCTCTCTTAAAAACGTTTACAATTTCAAAATATTCTGAACTCTATTTAAACACGTTAACCTCTCATTTTAATCTTTTACAGTTTCTCACTATTTCTCAAGCATTCTCTGCATTTTTCTGTGTTCATCTCTTGCAAACCCTTTTTCTCAGTTTCTTCTCAAAATCGTTTAGTGTGAACATGGCAACCTCCAGCAGTGCTTCTGCAGGTACTCAGAAGAAAGCATCTCCTACATACTGTTAGAACAATGTTTGAATCTAGTACCCTATATTTAAGTTTTGATGATAACAAAGTGAAAAGATATAGTATTTATATGTTTCATGTTTGAACTATATGCTGCCTAAAATTACTATGCTCTGACTTGCAGATACGCTGATTAAAATAAGCAAGATCACTTCTTCAGCATCAGAATTTGATTTGATACACCAGCATCAGAAGTTGCTGAATCAGAACGTGAAGATCAGAAGATCAACTCACGTACATGCTGAAGCTTGATGAACAGAACTGCGCGTAAACACTCTGATACAGAAACAAATAGTTCATCAGCAGTGAAGCAGAATCAGAATGAGCCAAGCCAGAACGTGCATTGAAGAAGCAACGGTACTGTGCATTGAACGCTAATTAATTCCAACGGCATCATTCTAGACAAGATCTGCTCAAAAAGGAAAGCTTGTTATTAGCATTGAATCAAGAATATTGCATTCAACGTTCATCTTCTCAAGTGCTATATAAACAAGGCTTCGAAGATTATAATGGCTAATGCTCTCCAATTCTCTACACGCACAAAGCTGAACCTATAATCTTCATCTACCAGTTTTGCTAAACCAACAAACTCTGATACTCCATTAGTGTTTAGCAATCTAAGTTTCTAAGCTTAATTTGTGTATACATCACAGTTGTGATAAAGTTTTGTAGAAAACATTCACACACATTTGTTTTATACCTTTGTAAGAAAGTGTTGCCTTGACAAACCGGATTGTGGTTTGAATCAAGAAGGCTTTAGCAGTTGTTAAAGCAGATTTGTATTCAGTTGAATATAGTGAATTAAGACCTCGTTGGAGAGAGGCGAAATCACCTTGACGGGTGGACTGGAGTAGTTTGAGATCAAACGAACCAGGATAAAAATATCTTGTCAATTGCTTTAAGATTCCAGTTTTACAATTCAACCCCCCCTTCTTGTGTTTTTCACCCCTTCAATTGGCATCAGAGCGCCTGGTTCTGAGCTAAAACACTTAACCGTGTCAGTACAAGATCCAGCGTCAGAAAAACACAATGGCAGGAAACAACTCTCATTTCAGCAATGACAACAATGAGGATAGAGACAGATTCAGCGGCAAACCTCCAGTCTTTGATGGAGAAAACTTTGATTACTGGAAAGACAGAATTGAAAGCTTCTTTCTAGCACATGATGCTGATCTGTGGGATATGGTGACAGATGGATACACGCACCCTGTGAATGCAACTGGTCAGAAGATTGAAAGAAAATCAATGACTGATCAACAAAAGCGTGATTTCAAGAATCACCATAAGGCCAGAACCATCCTCCTCAGTGCCATCTCCTATACTGAGTATGAGAAGATCTCCAACAGAGACACAGCTAAGAACATCTTTGATTCTCTCAGAATGACGCATGAGGGCAACGTTCAAGTCAAAGAAACAAAAGCTCTGGCGCTCATTCAGAAGTATGAGGCGTTCAAAATGGAAGAATCTGAATCCATTGAAACCATGTTCTCTAGATTCCAGATTCTGGTAGCTGGTCTCAAAGTTCTGGACAAAGGATACTCTACTGCTGACCATGTCAAGAAGATAATCAGAAGTTTACCCAAGCAGTGGAGGCCTATGGTTACTGCTCTGAAGCTAGCGAAGGATCTCAACAAAATCACTCTGGAGGAACTTATAAGCTCCCTCAGAAGTCATGAGATAGAGCTAGAAGCTGATGAGCCTCAGAAGCAAGGTAAGCCTTTAGCTTTAAAATCTAACAGAAAATCTGAATCTAAAGTTTTGCAGGCAGTTGAAGAAACATCTGATGGATCCTCATCAGAAGAAGACGAACTTTCCCTTCTCTCCAGAAGAGTAAATCAACTGTGGAAGCAAAGACAAAGGAAGTTCAGGAATCCCAGAAGATCTGATCAGAACGAGTCTTCTTCCAGATACAGAAGGACAGATTCTTCCTCTGGATACAGAAGATCTGAAGGCTCCTCCGGTAGCAAGAAGCCAAACACAAAAGACATCATCTGCTACGAGTGCAATGAGCAAGGACACTACAAGAGTGAATGTCCAAAGCTTCAGAGGGAAAAGCCCAAAAAGAAGTTTGGAAGAGAGAAGAAGAAAAGTCTCATGGCCACATGGGATGACTCTGACTCGTCTGAAGCTGACTCAGAATCAGATGATGAAAGGGCAAACATAGCGCTCATGGCTAACATTCCAGATGATAGTGAAGCTTCTGAATCAGACTCAAAATCAGACACAGAAGAGGTATTCCCTAACTTCGCTGTTAATTTTACAAAGGCTGAACTTGCTGAAAGCCTCAATGAAATTCTGGAACGTTATCAGCAGATTAGAGCTAAATTCAGAGACCTGAAAAGGAATCTTGAATCTGACTCTAATAAGTCTGAGAGTCTCAAATTGGAAAACTCTGAGTTGAGAGATAAAATTTTAAAATTAGAAAACTCTTTACAAAACTCTCAGAAGGAACCAATTTCTGAAACTCCCAGCAACGCTGATGAGATCATAAAGGAGTATGATCACAGTTTCCAGAAGTTCCTTGCTAAAAGCATAGATAGAAGCAGAATGGCTTCAATGATCTATGGAGTTAGCAGAAACGGCAGGAAAGGAATAGGATACCTAGGTAAGGTTCCTACACCTAAAAATGTCATGGATTTAACCATTAAACACACTCCTCTAAATTCACACTTTGTGTATGGTCACACACATGACATTAAATATACTAGTAGTAAGCACTCTGTGAAACCAAAATTCAACCAGAGTTTTGGTAAAACTAACAAGTCAGGACCCAAGAAGATCTGGGTACCTAAGGACAAAATAATACATGTTGCAGATATCTTTAGCAGCAAGTCAGAAACACCAGTCATGGTACCTGGACTCTGGCTGCTCACGACACATGACGGGAAGAAGGCATATGTTCCAAAGCCTGGAACTTAAGCCTGGAGGCCACGTTGGCTTTGGAGGCAATCAGAGGGGAAAGATTATTGGCTCTGGAACTGTAGGTAACGGAAATCTTCCCTCTATTAATAATGTTCTGCTAGTTGATGGATTGATGCATAATCTGTTATCCATAAGTCAATTAAGTGATAACGGTTATGATATAATCTTTAATCAAAAATCATGTAAAGCTGTTAGTCAGAAAGATGGGACTATCCTGTTTAATGGTAAGAGGAAAAACAACATTTACAAAATCAAACTTTCTGAACTAAAAAGTCAGAACGTAAAATGTCTTCTGTCTGTTAACAACGAGCAGTGGATCTGGCACAGAAGATTGGGGCATGTTAGTATGAGAAGAATATCTCAGATTAACAAACTCAATCTGGTCAGAGGACTTCCAAATTTGAAGTTCAATTCAGATGCTCTGTGTGAAGCATGTCAGAAAGGCAAATTTGCAAAACCTTCTTTTAAATCCAAAAATGTTGTTTCTACCTCTAAGCCATTAGAACTTCTGCACATTGACTTATTTGGACCAGTTAAAACTGCTTCAGTCAGTGGCAAGAAGTATGGGTTAGTAATCGTAGATGACTATAGCAGATGGACATGGGTAAAGTTCTTAAGACACAAGGACGAGTCACACTCTGTGTTTGTTACCTTCTGTAACCAAGTTCAAAATGAAAAAGATCTTAGAATCGTTAAAGTCATAAGTGATCATGGTGGAGAATTTGAAAATAAAGAGTTTGAGTCATTCTTTAATGACAAAGGCATTCTGCATGATTTATCTTGTCCTAGAACTCCCCAACAAAATGGAGTTGTAGAACGAAAGAACAGAACATTGCAAGAAATGGCCAGAACCATGATCAATGAGACAAACGTTGCTAAGACTTTCTGGGCAGAGGCAATAAACACAGCGTGCTACATTCAGAATAGAATCTCAATAAGACCTATTCTGGAAAAGACTCCATATGAATTGTGGAAGAACAGAAAGCCCAACATTTCGTATTTTCATCCATTTGGATGTACTTGCTTTATGTTAAATACAAAGAATTATTTGAACAAGTTTGATTCTAAGGCACAGAAGTGTATTATGTTAGGATACTCTGAACACTCAAGAGGGTACAGAGTATACAATACAGAAACACAGATTGTGGAAGAATCAATCAGTGTTCGTTTTGATGACAAGCTTGACTCTGAAAAGTCAAAGCAGAATGAAAATCTTGCAGGTATAGAAATTGAATTTGCAGGTTCTGAAGACAAGTCATCAGAAGCTCTCAACACAGACATTCCTTCAACGTCTGAAAGAAGCAATGCTAGAAATCCTACAACTGCTGCTGATCAACCTCAGAAGAGATTACCCAGAAGCAGTTTGGATCACCCAGAAGAGACTATCCTAGGAAGAAAGGAAGATCCAATCAGAACAAGAGCAAGCTTCAGAAACTCTGAAGAAACTCTTATGGGACTTGTGTCTCTGATTGAACCTTCTTCTATTGATGAAGCGCTTCTGGACAACGACTGGATTCTGGCAATGCAAGAAGAGCTGAATCAATTCACCAGAAACGACGTATGGGATCTCGTTCCCAGACCAAAAGGATTCAACGTCATTGGAACAAGATGGGTGTTCAGAAACAAGCTTAATGAACAAGGTGAAGTCGTCAGAAACAAGGCACGACTGGTTGCACAAGGTTATAGTCAGCAAGAGGGGATAGACTATACAGAAACCTTTGCCCCAGTCGCCAGGTTAGAATCTATCAGACTTTTAATTTCATTTGCTGTTAATAGAGGCATCACTCTGTATCAGATGGATGTCAAAAGTGCATTCTTAAATGGTTATATAGAAGAAGAAGTTTATGTTCACCAACCCCCAGGTTTTGAAAATACAAAACATCCAGAACATGTTTTCAAACTGAAAAAGTCACTGTATGGTCTGAAACAAGCTCCCAGAGCTTGGTATGAAAGGCTAAGTAACTTTCTGCTTGAAAATGAATTCACCAGAGGGAAAGTGGACACTACTCTATTCTGTAAAACAGTTAAGAGTGACATGTTAGTCTGTCAAATTTATGTTGACGATATTATTTTTGGTTCTACTAATCCTTCTCTTGGAAGAAAATTTGCTAAGTGTATGCAGGCAGAATTTGAGATGAGCCTCATGGGGGAACTGAAATTCTTTCTAGGAATTCAGATTAATCAAACTCCAGAGGGAACTTACATTCATCAGAGCAAATATATCAGAGATCTTCTGAAGAAATTTGACCTCTCAGAATGTAAGCCATCAAAGATTCCAATGCATCCCACGTGCATTCTGGAAAGAGAAGAGGTAAGCAAAAGTGTAAAACAGAAGGTCTACAGAGGTATGATTGGTTCTCTCCTTTATCTGACAGCTTCAAGACCTGATATCTTATTCAGCGTATGTATTTGTGCTAGATTCCAATCAGATCCTAGAGAATCTCACTTAACAGCTGTTAAGCGAATTTTCAAGTATCTGAAAGGTACTACTAATCTGGGTTTGTTTTATAGAAAATCTAGTGATTACAGCTTAGTAGGCTACTGTGATGCTGATTTTGCTGGAGACAGAGTGGAACGTAAAAGTACTTCTGGAAGCTGCCAGTTTCTGGGAGAAAATCTGATCTCGTGGTCCAGCAAAAGGCAATCAACCATTGCTCTGTCAACAGCAGAAGCTGAGTACATAGCAGCAGCAGGATGCAGCACACAAATGCTCTGGATGAAAAGTCAGCTTGAAGACTTCCAGATTTTTGAGAGTAACATTCCTATTCTTTGTGATAATACTTCTGCTATTTGCTTAAGTAAGAATCCTATTTTACATTCTAGAGCTAAGCATATAGAAATAAAACATCATTTCATTAGGGACTATATTCAGAAAGGTATTTTAAACTTGAAATTTATAGATACAGACCATCAATGGGCTGATATCTTTACTAAACCCCTTTCAGAAGATAGGTTTAATTTCATTCTGAAACACCTCAGCATGAAAGTATGCCCAGAATGAAAATGTTTTAATTCCATGTATTTATCTTCAGAATGTAATTATATTACTGTGAACTTCTGATCAATCTTCTTTCAGAAAGATAGAACATGCAGATTGTATCAGATGCAAGTCTAAAGATCTGAGAGTCTAATCTCAAAGACAGACGTGCTGATCACCACATCAAACAAGTGTCATCCAATCATCAGCAAATCCCTGAAGCAGAACGCGTGCACGCTTCTGAGAAGGCAAAGCGCTGATTGGGTGCATTGAGACACATGTCTGGTAACCGTTTTTAAGTATCTTTCTCAAATCCCCCAAAATCAGCAAGCATTTAATGAAAAGTAATCACGCTTGTTAATGGCAATCATTATTTTTTTTCTCTCTCTTAAAAACGTTTAATTTTTCAAAATAATTTTTGAAAATTCTATTTAAGCACACTAATTCTTCATTCTTATTCTTTACGCTTACTCATAATCATTCAAGTATTCTCTGCATATTTCTGAGTTTATCTCCTTCAAACCTTTTTCTCTCAAATCATTCTCAAGCCTTTTTAGTGAGAACAATGGCATCCTCCAGCATTTCTGCAGGAAATCAGAAGAAAGAAACTTCTGAACAATATCAGGTGCCTATCAGAACTCTTCTCACACCGGTAAAGAATCTTGAGGTTCTCTCTGAGTTAATCATCGACTTTGAAAGTTTGAAGGAAAATGGATTTGACCTAACTGAAGAGATTAGGGCTCAAAAGTGGGAGAGGTATTTCGATAGGTTGGTTGGACCAACTTTCCCAGAGCTTGTCAAGGAATTTTGGATTCACGCCAAGATTCATAAGCATCTAGTCATCTCTTCTGTCATGGGAAAGAAGATAGTAATTTCTGAAGACCTCATTGCTAGGTTAATCGGTCAAAGTGGTGGTGGAGTCCGTTGTGTGGACATGGCTGATAGATGCCCTGATATAGGTGTGGTAGCCAACAGCATTTTCACTCTTGGATTTCCCAGCAGCAAAATTAAGGATCTGAAGGATCACTGCAGAGTATGGGCCAAGATTGTTCTGGGCTGTTTCAATCACAGGAAGCCAACAAGCTCTCCTGATTATATAAACGTGGATCAACAATTTCTGATCTACTTTATTGATCAGAGGGTGAAGATCAATCTGGCACACTTTCTGTTCAACCATCTCAAGACCAGTGTCAAAGAGACAAGAGAAGAAGAAAGGACCAAAAGGGACTGGATACCGTTTGGAAGGCTCATATCAGATATTCTGACAGAGAATAAGCTGATAGATTATCTGAGCGAAGCTCAAGTGCTGAGCACACTTGAACCAACTGTTGGAAAACCGCTGAACGCTAAGAACCTGAAAAAAATGAAGCTGATAGAAAATATTAGGAAGGAACCCAGAGCTACTTCAACTGCTGACATCTCCAGCAGAAGAGTGCCTCTGAATGATTTCCCAAAATTTTCTGAAATGGAATCCCAACCGGATATGTTTCTCAAGTATCCAGATTCATACAAGGAAGAAGATACAGGTTCAAAGCTGAAGATCAAAGATCTGAGTCAACCCCAACCTGAAGTGACTCAGAAGAAGACAAAGAAGAGGAAAGCAGAAGGATCATCTCATCAGACTCCAAAGAAAAGAGGTAATTCATCTGCTGCCCCTATTTCAATTTCATCTACTATTCCAACATCTGCTGCCCCTCCTAAAACCTCTCACAGAATATCCATTCCAATCCCTACCATTGATGAAACTATACCAGAAGACCCTTCTGAGGCCTTACTACTCAGAAGAACCAGAATCAAAATTACCAAACAACCAACTGTTTCAACAACACCAGCACTTGATAGAGTGCTAGCTGATATTGAGCGTGAACATGTTTCTGCTCAACCAAATTCTGAACCACCAAATATTCCTCCTCCACAACCAGAACCACAACCTGAACCAGAAATACAACCAGAACCAGAACCACAATCACAACAACCACTCACAGAAGAACCTCTGATCCCTGAGCAATCAAAGATTCCACCTCCTCAACCAGAAAATAATCCACCTTCACCACAAACAGAGTTTCACCGCTATGAAACCCCTTCTCCACATCATTCTGATCCCCACTCACCTCAACCTTCACCGCTGGCAATCCAGTTGCCATGTGGAACCACTATTGTCAGGCCCCAGTTGCCATCTTCAGAGGAATCAACACCTCCAAAAACTCCAACCACTCCAATAGAAATATCTGACTCTGATTCTGATAACCCTCCTCCAAAACAAACAACCTCTCAGAAAACCGCTGAAAACCTCAGCAGAACTTTCATTGACTTAACAAGTCTTGAACGTCTTGCTGATCTAAGACACAAAATTGCCATACCCAAACCAAAGCAACCAGATGTTGGCTCTGGTATTTTGATTTTTGAAACAGGTATGCTGCAATGGATTGCTTCTTTGAAGCAAGTCTGTCCGGGGATGATCGACCCAGCTGCTTCTGATCAGCTCTGGTCACAGTTCAGAGTATGGGTACGTACTGAAGCCCTCAAGCTGCAGGACGTCAACTACGAGCAGGCTCAACAGAACTTTAGCAAGCTGCTGAAGGAAGTTGAGAGTCAGCTGCCTCAAGAAGTTGTACTCCCTCTGGACAGTGAATCTTGGTCTGAGAAAGAGCAAGCTGCACAGGTGCAACCATCAGAAGAAGACAAGACCCTTCAGGAAGAAAATCCAGCAGAAGATGTAGCTGAAAGTTCTGAGAAGCTTCCTCCCTCTGACCCTTCTCAAGCTGCCTTGGACAGGCAGGCTCTGGAAGAATTAAGGCTGAATGACTTACGTCTACAGCAGCGGATGGAAGAGAATGATCAGAAGATGAAAGCGAGAATGGATGTACAGGACAGCAAAATTGACACAGTTGTCACCATGGTTCAGAAGCAGAATGAAACTTCTGAAAAGATTCAAGCAATGCTGGAAAGCCTGTTCTCACGCATGCCCCCACAACCTTGAAATTTTTTTCATGCATGACATTCTCTATGTTTTCTTCATTTTCTGATGTACTGTTTTGACTATGTTTTGTAATGTTCTTTTGCTCTGAACTATTTTAATATAATTTGTTTTTCTGATCTAAATTGTTTAGCACATCACCAACACTTTTTGATTGCTGACAAAAAGGGGGAGAACAAGAATGATATTTAAAATCAATAACGGCGAACTAGACAGAAATTCTCAAACATTCTAACTCTATTACTTGAAATGTTTTTCTGTTTTGTTTTTAAGTCTACAGGCACTATGAAGACTAGAAGCTAGAAGCTCTGATCAAAATGTAGAAGCTCATGTTGCTCTGATCAAATATGAAGTTCTGATCAACCTAACACTCTGATCCGAAGCAAAGCTCTGACAGGAAAAGCTCTGAAGCTCTGCTCTCTGATAAGTCAAAGACCTATAATCTGATGCTCAAGGATAGAAAAAGATCTGATCCTGAAGAACACGCATATCAAAGGGAAGTAACAAACTCAGGGGGAGTATCTCTTAAACTCTGATTTCTCCTTACTTCTTAACTCTGAAACATTTTCTAGATACCTTTTCACGTTATTTTTTATTTAAAATATCTAAGTTTTTGTCATCATCAAAAAGGGGGAGATTGTTAGAACAATGTTTGAATCTAGTACCCTATATTTAAGTTTTGATGATAACAAAGTGAAAAGATATAATATTTATATGTTTCATGTTTGAACTATATGCTGCCTAAAATTACTATGCTCTGACTTGCAGATACGCTGATTAAAATAAGCAAGATCACTTCTTCAGCATCAGAATTTGATTTGATACACCAGCATCAGAAGTTGCTGAATCAGAACGTGAAGATCAGAAGATCAACTCACGTACATGCTGAAGCTTGATGAACAGAACTGCGCGTAAACACTCTGATACAGAAACAAATAGTTCATCAGCAGCGAAGCAGAATCAGAATGAGCCAAGCCAGAACGTGCATTGAAGAAGCAACGGTACTGTGCATTGAACGCTAATTAATTCTAACGGCATCATTCTAGACAAGATCTGCTCAAAAAGGAAAGCTTGTTATTAGCATTGAATCAAGAATATTGCATTCAACGTTCATCTTCTCAAGTGCTATATAAACAAGGCTTCGAAGATTATAATGGCTAATGCTCTCCAATTCTCTACACGCACAAAGCTGAACCTATAATCTTCATCTACCAGTTTTGCTAAACCAACAAACTCTGATACTCCATTAGTGTTTAGCAATCTAAGTTTCTAAGCTTAATTTGTGTATACATCACAGTTGTGATAAAGTTTTGTAGAAAACATTCACACACATTTGTTTTATACCTTTGTAAGAAAGTGTTGCCTTGACAAACCGGATTGTGGTTTGAATCAAGAAGGCTTTAGCAGTTGTTAAAGCAGATTTGTATTCAGTTGAATATAGTGAATTAAGACCTCGTTGGAGAGAGGCGAAATCACCTTGACGGGTGGACTGGAGTAGTTTGAGATCAAACGAACCAGGATAAAAATATCTTGTCAATTGCTTTAAGATTCCAGTTTTACAATTCAACCCCCCCTTCTTGTGTTTTTCACCCCTTCACATACTTGGTTTGCCGATCACCGACTGTGTTCCTTTTTCTGGATTAGAAGAGGAACCCAAATCTCACGAGATAGCGACCATCACCCACTTGAAGAAGTCAGAGATAGAGGAAAACATGACTACAAAAAGAGGAATCCGAGGCTTGTCTGCGCAGTTTTTGTTGAGGAAAGCTCGACATTTCGCTGAGATAAAAAACACTATGGCCTTCGAAGACGTCTTTGCTTTACTCGCTTATGGTCTATTCTTGTTCCCTAACGTTGATAAGTTTGTGGATATCAACGCCATCAGAATTTTCTTGATTGGAAATCCGGTCCCTACGCTGCTTGGAGATACCTACTACTCCATCCATCTTCGAAACTCTTATCAAGGAGGAATGATTATTTGTTGTGCACCGTTGATGTATCAGTGGTATGTTTCTCATCTACCTAGGTATGATGTTTTCTGGGATCTCGAGAAGGAGCCGCGATGGGCGCCAAAAATTATGGCTCTCACTCACTTCGACATTGATTGGTATAATCGAGTTTACTATGACGTGAAGATCATCGATAGCTGTGGTGCTTTTCCTAACGTGCCTCTTCTTGGTACGAAAGGTGGAATTAACTATAACCCTGTTCTCGCGCGCCGTCAGTTTGGATACCCGATGAGGGACAAGCCAAACAACATCCATGTGAGTGGTTTCTTTCTGCAAGAAGGACAAGATCATCAGGCAGCTAAGAGGGAGATCGAAGGAGCTTGGCGCCACATCCATAGGAAAGGGAGGGATATGTTAGGACATAGAGGTGCCGTTTCTTTGGAGCCTTACCTACAATGGGTCCGCGCTAGGGCTTGTGCTCTCAAGATGCCCTATAAACCTGAGAAACCTTTATTCCCTACCGTTGCATCATCATCTGTTGATATCCCTATTGAGAATATGGGAGAATACCAAGGAAATCTGGCTAGGATGAAGTCCGAGAGAGATGCTTGGAAAGAAAAGTATAATATGTCTGAATATGAGAATCGGGTCCTGACTCGACAACTAAAGGAAAAGGAGGATTTGTATTTATTCAAGACGGCTGGTTCATTGATCATGATGATAAACTTCGTCAAAAGGATGCTTTACTGAAGAAGTATGCTAGTGAAAGGAAGAGAAAGAAGGAAGGTTCGGTAAGCGTTGCTCTCGTTCCTAATCTACAGAAGGAAATCATTGATCGACTGGTAGCTGAGAAGAAAGAGATGGAAGACTTTTATGAAGAGAAGATCAGGAAGCTCCGGTTACAGTTGGCATTTGGTCCTTCATCTGATGATTCTGAGTGATCTTTAGCTTTTAGTTTTATTTTATTGAAGTCATTTTGTAAAACTTTGTAAAAGGGCTTCATGTTCCGAAGTTGTAATTTACTGCTTTTTATTATGGGCTTCATGTTCCAAAGTTGTAATTTATTGCTTTATTATGGGCTTCATGTTCCAAAGTTGTAGTTTACTGCTTTTATTATTGGGTTGTTATCCCAAAGTGTAATTTATTGTTTTGTTGTTCCAAAGTTGTAAGCTATAATTTACCGCTTTTTGATTAATGGATTGAGTTTTTGTTGTTCCAAATTCCTTTACCATTGATGTGTGCAAAATTATTGAAGTTCCTTGAAAAAAACTATTAAAATGAATTATCATTTGCATCACATATCATGCATCATCCAACATTCCACTTCACGTGTTTTCTAGAGTCTCATCCTTGTTTCTTTTTCCACTCTGATAGATTGTCAAGCTGTCTCATCGATACGATACTCGAGCCAATCGTCAGAGGAAAATGGAAGATCTGGAACAGGAAAACCACGAGCTTTGTGAGGAGGTCGCTACCCTTCGTGTCGGTATGGAAAAGTTAATTGCGCTAGTGGAAAGTTTGATGGCTGCTCAGAATCAGCCATCGACTACAGCTGCTGAGATTCAGACTTCAACTACTGTGGTTTCCGAGATTGTCACCGTTCCAACATTTGTGACTCAAATCAACTCTCTGCTTCAACATCAGATGCCAAAAGGTTTTCCGTGGGGAATGCCTTACAACTATGTGCCAGAGGGGTATCAGCCTATCGTACAGCCTTTGTTTCAACCTACTTTGTCTCTTCCTCAACCAGAGACAACTGCCATGCCGCCAGTAATCCCGTCTGTGACACCTTTCCTGCAACCGGTAATGACAACTGTCGCTCCTGTAGTTCACTCCGTGCCATATTTGAATGAACCTACTTATCCTGCCGAGCCTGCTGAAAGTTTGGGTCTTTTTGATAGAATGGAAGAATTTCAAGACCAATTCCAAGAAATGCAGAGGGAGCTCAGAGCGTTAAAGGGGAAGGATTTGTTTGGGAAGAACACTCATGACCTTTGTTTAGTTCCAAATGTCAAGATTCCAGCGAAATTCAAAGTGCCAGACTTTGAAAGATATAAGGGTGATTCGTGTCCTCGAAGTCATTTGACTATGTACGTAAGAAAGATGTCTACGTATTCTGACGATCATGACTTGTTGATTCACTATTTTCAAGACAGTTTGACGGGTGCTGCTCTAAAGTGGTATATGTGTTTAGACAGTATTCGGATCCGCAACTTCAACGATCTTAGCGAAGCTTTTGTCCATCAGTATAAGTATAACGTTGACATGGCACCGGACAGGGATCAACTCCGGGCGATGTCCCAGAGAGACAGAGAATCTTTTAAGGAATACGCCCAGAGGTGGCGTGAAATTGCTGCTCAAATCTATCCACCTCTTGAGGAGAAAGAGATGACGAAGATATTCTTGAAGACTTTAGGTTCCTTTTACTATGAAAGAATGATCGCCAGCGCACCCATTGACTTCACCGAAATGGTAAGCATGGGCATGCGGTTGGAGGAAGGGATTCGTGAAGGGCGTTTGGTTAAAGAAGGAAGTCCGTCTAGCAGTACTAAGAAGTTTGGAAGTGTTTTCCCGAAAAGAAAAGAGCAGGATGTCAGCGTGATCTTCCCAGGGAGACCTAGGAGAGGTTACTCACACGTTGCGACAGTCACTTCGGCTGTCCGCCCAGCTTTGATCACCCCAGCTCATCAAACCCCACCAACTCAACAACGGCCATTTCAGCAGCAGCCTCGACAACAGGCTTATCCATTCAACAACCAGAACCGTTCACCAAGAAAACCGCAATTCGATGCCATTCCTATGACTTATACTGAATTGTTCCCTGCTCTTATCAGAAAGAACCTCATAACGACGAAGCCTCCTCCTGTCGCACCAAATAGTACTTCTCCATGGTACAAGGCGGATCAGTTTTGTGAATATCATCAAGGGTCGCCGGGGCACAACCTTGAAAATTGTTTTGCACTAAAGGCGGACGTGCATAGGTTGATTAAGAATGGTATCTTGTCTTTCAAGGATGTTAACCCAAATGTTAGAGATAATCCTTTGCCTCGACATGGGGCAGCCTCAGTGAATATGGTGGAAGGTTGTCCGGGAAAGTTTCAAGTTTTTCAAGTTGAACACATAAGAGATTCGTTGATCAGGTTACATCAGAGCTTAAGAAGACTTGCCTTTGTTAGGCATCAGCATGATTATGATGTTTGTGAATTTTGTTCAAGAGAGGTTGATTGCCCTATTGTGAAGGAGGATATTCAAAAGTTGTTAGACCAGAGGGTTATCACTATTACATATGACAGAGATCCGGAGGATGAAGTGAATGTTATAATACCACAATTCAATTTGCCTGAATCAGTAGAGATCGTTTACGACAGTCAGACTGCACCTGTTGCTCCTTTGATCATTTATCCACCTGGTCCTGTGCCTTACAACTCAGACCAAGCTATACCATATAAGTATAATGCCATAATGATTGAGAATGGGGTAGAAGTCCCTATACCAACAAGGCCGTCTTTTGTTAACATTGCTGATGTGAGTAGAGTTACGAGAAGTGGACGTGTCTTTGCAGCAGTACCTTTGAAGAGACCAGAAGTTCAAGTCAGGAGGCCCATACCGGCATAAATTCCAGCGAGAAATGTTGAACCAAGGGTTGAGATAGGCCGATCCAATGAACCTATCCCTCGCCCTGAGGATGATGAGATTCTGAAGCTCATCAAGAGAAGTGAATATAAGATTGTGGACCAACTATTGCAAACTCCTTCCAAGATTTCTTTGCTTGCTTTACTGAGAGATTCTGGTGCCCATAGAGAAGCTTTGATGAAGGTCTTGGACCAGGCGTTCGTGGATCATGATGTGACAGTTGACCAATTTGATGGAATTGTGGGAAATATTACTTCGTGTAAAAATCTTGGTTTCAGTGATGAAGAGCTTCCGGAGGAGGGAAGGAACCATAATATGGCTTTGCATATCTCAATAAGTTGTGGAAATGATACTTTATCAAGTGTGTTGGTAGATACAGGTTCGTCGTTAAATGTAATTCCCAAAACTACATTATCTCGACTCTCATATCAAGGTGCTCCCATGAGACCTAGTGGAGTAATTGTTAAAGCGTTTGATGGTTCTAGGAAGACTGTCATTGGTGAAGTGGATCTTCCTATAGTGATTGGTCCTCATACTTTTCAGATCACTTTTCAAGTAATGGACATTCGTGCCTCCTACAGTTGCCTATTGGGTCGTCCATGGATCCATGATGCAGGGGAAGTCACTTCCACACTCCATCAGAGATTGAAGTTCGTAAGGCATGGAAAGCTAGTAATGATTGGTGGAGAGCAGGCTATGGTGGTAAGCCATTTGTCATCTTTCTCTTTTATTGATGCTGATGAGGATGTTGGAACCCAATTCCAAGCTCTATCTGTTGCTAATAATGAAGTGAAGAAGCAGGGTACATCTATTTCTTCTTTTGAGGATGCGCGACGAGCGGTTGAAAGTGGTTCGGCTGAAGGTTGGGGCCAGGTGTTGACTTTGCCCGAGAACAAGTCTGGAGAAGGTCTTGGTTTTCATCCTGTGTCTGCAAGAGTCAAGCAGGAAGTAGTTACTCATCCGATTCAAGAAGTTTTCCGAAGTGCAGGTTTTATCCATCCGACTCCTCCTGAAGTTGATGCTATAATAGGAGACGATTCTGAAGAGGATTTACCCGATTTTGTAACGCATGGAGTGGCTTGCCAGAACTGGATTGTTGTTGATGTTCCTGTTGTGATGCACATTTCTGAGTAATGTTTTGTTTTATTTTTTGAAAAAAAAACTTTCGCTCTGCCCAAGGCGAAAAGTATTTGTGTCGGGCTATGTTGAAAATAAATCCTTTTGCTCTGCCCAAGGCAAAAGAGAAATGTCTGGGCTCTTTGTTTCAAGTATTTACCTTCATGAATAAAAATGTTATTTTGTGCACTACTGTTTTATTTTTCACTTTTTCTAGGAAATAGTAATGAAAATTAATTGGTAGTAATAGGAAAATATAATAATATTTTGTTTCATTTGTACAACATTCATATTAATCGATTTCTAAAATAAAGCATAATCATATGTGCAGATTAATCCATGACTTAAACATTGAAAACAATGATCATATGCCCTCTCCCAACTTTGAATTCCCTGTGTTCAGAGCCGAAGAAGACGATAGTGAAGAATTTCCTGATGAAATTTCCCGTTTACTTGAGCATGATGAAAAGATTATTCAGCCGTTTGAAGAACCTATAGAGATGATCAATTTGGGTGATGAAGAAGATAAAAAGGAAGTTAAGGTCGGAGCATTGCTTATCCCAGAGGTCAAAGAGAAAATGTTGGAGCTTCTCAAATAGTATGTTGATGTGTTTGCTTGGTCCTACCAAGATATGCCAGGTTTGGACAACGATATTGTGGAGCATCGTTTACCGTTGAGACCTGAGTGTCCGCCGATTAAGCAGAAGTTGAGAAGGACTCGTCCCGATATGGCTGACAAGATCAAAGAAGAAGTTCAAAAGCAAATTAATGCAGGTTTCCTTGTTACATCGGTCTATCCTCAATGGTTAGCCAATATAGTGCCTGTTGCTAAGAAAGATGGCAAAGTTCGAATGTGTGTAGACTATAGAGATCTGAATAGAGCTAGCCCAAAGGATGACTTCCCGTTACCGCACATTGACGTATTGGTCGACAGTACCGCAAAGTTTAAAGTCTTTTCTTTCATGGATGGTTTCTCTGGTTACAATCAAATCAAGATGGCACCAGAAGATATGGAGAAGACAACTTTCATTACACCGAGGGACACATTTTGTTATCGGGTTATGCCGTTTGGTTTGAGGAATACTGGTGCAACATACCAAAGGGCCATGACTGCTTTGTTCCATGACATGATGCATAAAGAGATAGAAGTGTATGTAGATGACATGATTGCCAAATCACAAACTGAAGAAGATCATTTGGAACATTTATTGAAGTTATTCCAGCGTTTGAGAAAGTATAAACTCCGTCTGAATCCCAACAAGTGCACTTTTGGTGTTCGTTCAGGAAGACTTCTGGGTTTCGTTGTCAGTCAGAAAGGTATTGAGGTAGATCCTGATAAAGTCAAAGCTATTCGGGAAATGCCCTCACCCAAGACGGAAAAACAAGTAAGAGGATTCCTTGGGAGACTGAACTATATTTCTAGATTTATATCTCATATGACTGCTACCTGTGGGCCGATTTTCAAGCTTCTCCGAAAGAACCAAGGATGTGTATGGACAGAAGATTGTCAGAGAGCTTTTGATAGCATCAAAGAATATTTACTTGAACCTCCCATTTTGATTCCTCCGGTGGAAGGAAGACCTTTGATTATGTACCTGGCTATATTGGAAGATTCCATGGGATGTGTGCTTGGTCAACAAGATGAGACTGGAAGAAAGGAACATGCTATATATTATCTGAGTAAGAAATTCACAGACTGTGAGTCTCGATACTCATTTCTTGAGAAAACCTGTTGTGCTTTAGCTTGGGCTGCTCGCCGTCTGCGCCAGTATATGATTAACCACACCACTTGGTTGATCTCCAAAATGGATCCGATCAAGTATATCTTTGAGAAGCCCGCCTTATCTGGAAGAATAGCCCGTTGGCAGATGTTGTTATCCGAATATGACATTGAGTATCACACTCAGAAAGCAATCAAAGGGAGTATTTTAGCCGATCATTTGGCTCACCAACCAATTGACGATTATCAATCCATCAAGTTTGATTTCCCGGATAAAGATGTTATGTACTTGAAAGCTAAAGATTGTGAAGAGCCATTACCTGAAGAAGGACCTGATCCCGAATCGCATTGGGGTTTAATTTTTGACGGAGCTGTGAATTCTTATGGAAGTGGAATTGGGGAAATCATCGTCACTCCCCGAGGTACTCATATCCCATTCACGGCGAGATTGAAGTTTGACTGCACGAACAACATGGCTGAGTATGAGGCATGTATTATGGGTCTCGAAGAAGCAGTGGATCTAAGGATTAAGATTCTTGATATTTACGGAGATTCGGCATTGGTAATTAACCAAATCAAAGGAGAATGGGAGACTCATCATCCTGGTTTGATCCCTTACAGAGATTATGCTAGAAGATTGTTAACATTCTTCAATAAAGTGGAATTACATCATATCCCTAGAGATGAAAACCAAATGGCTGATGCTTTAGCTACTTTGTCTTCAATGTTCCAAGTGAATGGTAGGAACGATGTGCCTACAATTCGGGTTATGCGCCTTGACAGACCCGCTCATGTGTTCTCAGTAGAAGAGGTTACCGACGACAAACCGTGGTTCTATGACATTAAACGTGTTCTTCAAACTCAAGAGTACCCGCCTGGGGCATCCAATAAAGATAGGAAGATGTTGAGAAGATTAGCAAGAAGTTTCTTCCTCAATGAAGAAGTATTGTATAAGAGGAATTATGACATGGTCTTGCTCAGATGTGCAGACAGACGTGAAGCAGACATGCTGATGCAAGAAGTACATGAAGGATCTTTTGGTACTCATGCCAACGGACATGCAATGGCTAGAAAGATGTTGAGAGCTGGTTACTATTGGATGACAATGGAATCTGATTGCTGCCAATATGTGAAGAAATGTCATAAATGCCAGATTTATGCGGACAAGATACATGTGTCACCGACTCTCCTCAACGTTATATCTTCACCTTGGCCTTTCTCTATGTGGGGCATTGATATGATTGGAATGATTGAACCCAAAGCTTCAAATGGTCATCGTTTCATCTTGGTAGCGATCGATTATTTTACTAAATGGGTGGAAGCAGCATCTTATGCTAATGTAACCAGACAGGTGGTAGTCAGATTTATCAAGAATCAGATCATTTGTCGATACGGCATCCCGAATAAGATTATCACGGATAATGGTTCGAATTTGAATAACAAGATGATGAGAGAGCTTTGTGAGGAGTTCAAGATCGAACATCATAATTCTTCTCCTTACAGACCGAAGATGAATGGGGCTGTTGAAGCTGCTAACAAGAACATCAAGAAGATTGTCCAGAAGATGGTGGTAACTTATAAAGATTGGCATGAAATTCTTCCGTTTGCTCTGCATGGATACCGTACTTCAGTTCGAACTTCAACAGGTGCAACCCCTTTTTCCCTAGTTTATGGTATGGAAGCAGTACTCCCCGTGGAGGTTGAGATTCCGTCTCTGAGAGTGTTGATGGAAGCTAAACTTTCTGAGGATGAATGGTGCCAAAGTAGATATGATGAGTTGAATTTAATTGAAGAAAAGAGATTGACAGCATTGTGTCACGGTCAATTATATCAGTAGAGAATGAAGAAGGCTTTTGATAAAAAGGTTCGACCACGCGAGTTCAGAGAAGGTGACCTTGTGCTCAAGAAGATATTATCTTTCCAACCTGATTCTAGGGGCAAGTGGGCTCCAAATTATGAAGGACCGTATGTCGTTAAGAAAGTTTTCTCTGGAGGTGCCTTGATTCTCACCAATATGGACGGTGAAGAGCTCCCGCGTCCCATGAACGCCGATGCAGTCAAGAAGTATTTCGCTTAGGTTTGAGTTGACAGTTTCGCTAAGTTGAAAACCCGAAGGGGCGGCTTAGGCAAGCTTTTGGTCAGACCAGTCTTGGCATTTGAGCACATTTTGGAATTCGAAGATGTTAGGGAGAATGGTGATCATTGTTTTTGTGTAACCTTTTTCTTTCATGTACTATTTCCCAAACTTTTGTAAACCGTTGGAGTCGCGTTGTTAGCGAACTACCATCTTATTAATGAAATTTGAGTATTTACCTTTTGTGGGCAAAATTTTAATTTTTACGAAAATATTTGAAACAAAGTTATATAAAGTATTCTTATTTTTAAAATGTGTCGTGAATGATGAAAGGAATATTAACAGTTGTTCCGAGGATGGTCAAGCCATGAAATGCAAAACAGTACAGTAATTTATCCTTGCATGATGAACATGTTTCGTTTCAAAATCGTCATGAGGTGTTGGTTGTGTTAAACTTGCGTTTCTTGTGGTATTAAGTTTGGTGACTCCCCAGTTGTTCCAGTTAAGCGTTGTTTTGGCTACCTTTATTTGGGCAATTTCTGAAGTGTGGCAAGCTTTGTCTCATGCCAGTAGTCTATTGGTATTAGAAGATTGGATTTGAATGCTTTTCTCCTCAGAAGACTTGAACCTTGTGGCGTGTTACGCTCCGACGTTGCTTTGTGGTTCCAGTTCCAGTTATTTTCCGTCTTTTTTAAGATTGGCCGAGTATCTATTATGCCGTGACATCTTATTGTCTTCAAGTTATTCCGTCTGTTTGTTTTGTCAGCATAACATTCATTTACTCATTTACACTTACATCACGCATGCATATTCACATTTGCCGTTGATTTTGGGTTGTACTTTGTTTATTCAGACAATGTACATGTTCTTTCCAAGTAGAAGGTTAGCTTAGGCAGAAAATGTGCTTCCTTTCTAAATTCCCCAACTGAGCTAATTCTCGTGGATGATTTTTGATTTAGCCTACCTTATCCATTTCTGGATAGGATGATTCCCCAATCGAGTTACTTTCTCATTGGTTGGAGTCTTGTTTGACTGTTTTCTCTCCGGTTTATTCCTGGAGGGAGTTGTTGTCTCTTGCATAGGCTATCTCATGATTTTCCCCAGTGAAGTCACGACCTAGACGAATGGTGCATTTATTTTGCACATTTAAGTATGTGATCTCCTCGAGAAGGATTGATTCATGGTTCTCTTTGACGAAGATTTTATTCTCTGCCAGTGTCATCGCAGTTTCCTTCTGAATTATTATTTTTGGAAAACAGCAAGCGGCAGCTCTTCACGAGCAACTTGTGCGTTATTATTATTTTGGAAAACGGCAAGCGGCAGCTCTTCACGAGCAACTTGTGCGTTATTATTATTTTGGAAAACGGCAAGCGGCAGCTCTTCACGAGCAACTTGTGCGTTATTATTATTTTAGAAAACGGCAAGCGGCAGCTCTTCACGAGCAACTTGTGCGTTATTATTATTTTGGAAAATGGAAAGCGGCAGCTCTTCACGAGCAACTTGTGCGTTATTATTATTTTGGAAAACGGCAAGCGGCAGCTCTTCACGAGCAACTTGTGCGTTATTATTATTTTGGAAAACGGCAAGCGGCAGCTCTTCACGAGCAACTTGTGCGTTATTATTATTTTGGAAAACGGCAAGCGACATCTCTTCACGGGCAACTTGTGCGTTATTATTTTTTGGAAAACGGCAAGAGGCGGTCTATTTATTTGAGCAACTTGTACGTTATTATTTTTCTGGAATACAGCAAGCGACAGCTTCTTTATTTGAGCAGCTTGTATGTTATTGGTATTTTTTAGGAAAACAGCAAGTGGCGGCTTCTTTATTTGAGTAGCTTGTATGTTATTGACACCCCTGGACGACAGCAAGTGGCAGCCTCTTTATTTGAGCAGCTTGTATGTCATAGTATTTTTGGGAAGACAGCAAGTGACAGCTTCTTTATTTGAGCAGCTTGTGTATCTACAACCATATTATATCTTAGCATTTAATGAGTATATCTCCGGAAATCTCGCAGAGAAGTTTGTTATGAATCTTTATCTTCAGAAGTCGGTAATCCGTCGCCAGCAAATTGATACCTTTTTGTCTATCATTGACCTTGAGTCGTGAACTCACTGTTATTTTGGGTCAATAATCTGTTTTATGGCCTATGCAAGATGCCTTCTTTGTTAGGGTCAGAGGTCGTATTCCCTCAATTTTATTCGCTGTCAAGAGTCTGTCATTTGAAGTCGATGGCTCGTTTCCCCAGTAGTGTATAATCCATGTCTCTGTGTTTTGTTGGTGTTTGATTTCTCCAGCATTGTCTTGTTTCATACAATATCTTTCTCTGTGAATTCAATCACTGCATTCATATCAAACATAACGGCGGTATCTTAGGGCAAAAATTTGCGTATTATGTATTTAAGTACCTTCAATCTCCTCGAAAAGAAGATTTTAATCTTCATATCTCCGGATAGAAGAAACTTAAATAGGGGCAGCTGTTGTACCCCAAATTTTTACCTAAGATACCATCTCCCATCTGCATCATTACATTGCAAGTTTTTTGACCTATTTTTATCAATTTTCAAAGCAGATTTAAAATTCATAACTTTTTCAAGTCAAGAGCTGTTTATTTTTTTGAACGCTAAATTTATTAATTGATCAATGCTAAAACAATGTTTATTAATTATTTATTATCTTAAATTTAAATAATTAGAATTTTATTTTCAGTTATTATATGATTTAAAGATTTATAAATAATAAAGTAAATATTTGAAAAGAAGTTTATTAATTGATCAGACAATGTTTATTAATTATTTATTATCTTAAATTTAAGTAATTGGAATTTATTTTCAGTTATTATATAATTTAAAGATTTATAAATAATAAAATAAATATTTGAAAAGAGGTTTGTTAATTGATCAACAATGTTTATCTAATTATTTATTACTCTAAGTTTAAATAGTTGAAATTTTATTTTCAATTATTACAATTTAGAGAATTATAAATAATGAAGTAAATAATTGAAGAGAAGTTAATTGGTCAATGAGTTTTATTTGATTATTTATCATTCTAAATTTAAATAATTGGAATTGATTTTCAGTTATTATATAATTTAAAGAATTATAAACGATAAAATAAATAATTGGAAAGAAGGAGAGAATTAACTGGTAAAATATTGGAGTTTTATTCATTTTATTCTAATTGTTACAATTGTTTGTTTAAATACTATACTTATTTAATAAAGTATTTACAATGACAATTTTTACAATGTTTAAAATGAAATAAAAACTATCCTAATTTTTTTTCCTAAGTTCTAAATCTTCATCTTCTATCCAATGCTCATTTGATTTTTACCTGCAAAGAATTAAAAGAAAAAAAGTCAGAAATAAATAGATAATTAAAAGCAGATGATTAATTTAGCGTTCATCATTAAAAGCAAACGGCTGGAATCAGTTTTTACCCTTTTTGCAAATCACGGGATTTCTCCCGGTTCACAAAAAGGGATGAATTTTATTGACAAATATGAATGCACAAATTTAAATATGCACAAATTCACTCTTGTCAAAATTGCATTTTTCAAAATAAACTGCATAATTAAAAATCAATTGTACATTTTCAAAAGCCAACTGCATATTTCAAAAGCAAAACATCATATGCATAGTTCTACAGCATATGCAGGTAACCAAGGTAACCAAGTCAAGTTACATTTTCAAGCCAATTGCAACGTAAACTACCCAAAAGTATGGAAGAGGCCAAAATACAAAGGCTCCTTACTGTTACATTGCAATTGACAAAGAGACATGTGCAGTTTAAACCAAATATGCAAGCAAAAATATTTCCATTTTTCATCATTTTCCAGCTTTTACTTTTTCAGAACTTAAAAGTACATACATCATTTTAATGTCAATCTGTACTAAGAGAGAGAAGAGAGAAGAGTGTGGGCTTTTACAGGTTTTGACTTAGGCAGAAAAAGGTATAAAAACAAAACAGCAGCAATACAGTAAGAAAAAGGAAGCATAGAAAAAGAATGTGGACAAACTGAATGTAACAGTAGAGGCTCAGAGGTATCAAAATAAATATAGTAAAATATACATAACCTGTAACACTCCTAAGAGGCCAACCAACTGATATAACACAAACACTTCAAGAAAAAGAGGTTAAGAATCCAAAACCTGTTTTCAGGCCTTAGAATCAAAACTGTCAAACAAAAATATCAAGCAAATTCTCAAGACCATAAGCCTCAAGAACCTGCTGTCCAGCCAAAACACCACCCTTTCAAACATGAAAAAGCTGTCCATCTAAAGCCAAAAGCCTAAACAACTGGTAAGCTCTAAAACCATCACCAAACCTGTACCATCCTAAACCTTGGCCCTGTCCAGACTAACCATAAACCATTAAAACCCATATGGCCTAAAACCATTAACCCGCATAACCAGCACATGCCCAAAACCTGCCCAGTTCTAAAGCCATGGCCATGAACCATAATACGCCTAAAACCATAACCTGCACAAACTTGTTACCTATCCAAAATCATGACCAAAAAACCAGTATACCCAAAGAATGTTAAGCATAACATCCAAACCATAAAACCAATTTCCAAACCCACAAAAGGCCTTCAGAAATTCCATCATAGGCAAACGCAAAAGGCAACAAAAGTCAGCAAAGAAGAAGAGAGGAAAAGTATTCGAAGGCAACAGTAAAGCATACAAACAAGAGCATATTCAAGCATACATTCAGGGCCCTCAGAACTTAGGGAGCCCATCATTGGGCTAGAAAACCAAACACAAGGCATCAAGCTAAGCATACCAGGGCTATCAAGAAGAAGAAGAAAAGAGCCAAAGCCAAGGTCGACAGAAGAAGAGGAAAGAAATTGTACGAAAGGTTTTCAAGTCATCATCAAACCTAAGGGATAAAGATACAAACCAGGATACCAAACAAAGCGAAATACCAGGCTCGTCACTGTCTTCCTTGCCTTGGCCTCCTACGCACACCCCCAACCTTCCTCCTTCGTCTCCAGGTAACGATTTCTCTCTCTCTTTCTTTCAAACCCCTCAAACAATCATAATAATTTGAAATAAGAATCAAATAGACGAAAAATCATAAACATGCGAATCGTAACCAAACCCTAACGAAATAGAAAACGAAATTGGTACCTTGAATCCGTCGCCCTAGCTTTCTCGTTGGAGGGAAGAAGAAGTATTAAGGACGCCAGTGGCCGTGGCAGGAAGACTCAGGCGAAGGTGGAAGAAGATGAATCAAAGGCGAAGAAAACGAAGAAGAACGCGTGAACAAGCGGCGCCGTTGGTGTGAACCCTAAGCCCTTTTCATCCAAATGAAACAAATATTAGAAACCCTAAAACCTTTGTCTCACCCACATTGGGCTCAACCTGTTTACCTTAGGCAAAAGAACCCAACGAATTCCTTATACACCCCATTTCTGTTGTTTCTGTTTTGGGCCCTTAGAACCCCTTTGGCCCATACATTTGATTATCTAACCCTTTATTTCTAATACACCTCTTCCTATTTATTCTCTTTTAGTTTTTTTTGGAATTTAGGTTTAATTATAAAAGTTAATCAAATAGAGATGATTTAATTAAAACAATTTTAATAATTTGACCATTTTTATTAAGTTTAACTTTAGGACTAATTTAATAATTTTAGTATTCCTTTTTAATTAGATTTAAGTTAATAACCTTTTAAGTTTTAATTTAGTTTAATTATTTAACAACTCTTAAAAGTAATACTTTATATTAATATTAAAAAACATATAAAAATAGAAACATATAAAAAACATTTTTATTTTCCTTAATTAATTCTCATGCTTTTGTCCATATTAAAAAATGCATAAAAATGAAAACTATTAAAACATTTTCTTTTCATTAATATAAACCAAAAATACAAAAATGCATGTTCACATCCTTTAGTTTGTTATTTAATCATTGTTATGGTTGTATATCATTATCTGCATAATTTTCTGTTAATTACTTTGTCTTTATTTGTTTATTCCGTTTACGTCTAAATCCAAGAGAAAAAAATGATTAAATTTGTTGACTTCATGTCCTCAAATCCAATCATACGAATATCTGCATTTCATTAAAACTTAAGACAATTTTTCCCCCAATATCCATTCTTTTCAAAACTTATACCTTTTAAGTCAAAACTTCGACATTAGGTCGTCGTACCTTCAAAAACCGTCCGTACCCCTTTTCGGCCAAAACAATTTATTTTTAATCAAACGAACATTTTAATAAACAGATATTTCAAAAGGTTCCTATAGAGTACTATAGATACATTGTGTGCTAATACCTTCCCATTGTATAACCAACCCCCGAACCATAGATCTCTTTTCAAAACGCCTTGTATTTTCATTACTTTTAGAAAGTATTATTTTACATTGCATATTTAGGGTTTTATTTCGCTCTTTCCCCTTTTCCCTTGGAAATAATAAAGCGCGGTGGAGACTCTTGCTTTTGTGAGACGAATTAATTAATAATTCGATCTCCGATTTACCCCGCTACATTTTTTATCGCTACACAACAGCACCAACATGTCACCAATTTTGCAAGGAACGGCAACTAAGTACGAAAGCATGAGAAGAAGAGGATTCTTTGGAATAAAAGTTTACCTGGAGTTGTTTGTTCACAAGAGTTCTTGATGTTATCATCATCTTCATCACTTCTTGGCAAACAGAATTATAGCATCTCAGAAAACCTCTGCGCTTCTCCTTTCTGAATCTTGAACCACAAGAGTGATTCATCATCGTTCAGCATCACCATCAACAACGATTCATCATCGTTCAACATCACCATCAACAACGATGATTCGTTCATCATCACCATCAACAATCTTCAGCTTCAACACATAACACAACATCATCGAGCATCAGCAACAACAACACATAGCAGCACCTAAGAAAATGCAAAAAGTAGAAGGTGATTCAGCCAAGAACTCGTTATCTATGTTAAGGAAGCATAAATCGGAGATGGAGGAACCACAGATTCTGAGCGAGTTTGAATCGAAGATTACGAAAATTCTTTGTGATGTTGAAACGGTGGAGAATGGAGAGAGTTGAATCGGAAACGCTGTTGAGTTTGTCAAAATTGGAAGAAGATGAAACAAGGAATGCAAATATAATCGAAATAAAGAAGAAGAGTGGTTTGAAGAACATTCTCGCGGTGGACGATAAATGATTAACGGCGACACTTGGTCCAGTTGCGAAACCTAGGCGGTGCAATAATGAAGTAGACGGAGGCAGGTCGGTCTTGGTGGTGGCATTATCTCAAAAAGTGGAACAAAGGTGGAAACAGAAGGAGTCCATCAAAGATTGAAGGTGCTGATGCACCATCGAATTTTGAGGAAGAAGAAGGTCTAGAGGTTGAACCGTCATTATCTATTAAATCTAGATTACTTTCCAAAATACATGTTCCAAGATTTTTGCCCTCTTTTCATTAATTATTATATTTATTTATTTATTTATTTGTTAATTGATAACTTTTGTTCACATATGATAATGTTGCTGATGGATAGTAAGGGTGGTATATGGATTGGACCAGATTTGCGTCCTTAGGCCCGTTGATGTTTTTGGACAATTGAAGCCATTGTCACAGAAAAGCTGCTATTGGACTGAATTCTGATTGGGCTTTATCCATTTCCTTTTTATGCAATGAACCCCCTGAATACTTTCTATTGTTTCTTAAATAATTTTGTGTGATATTTCTACATGATTTTTTCCTTCTTAATTGTTTACATGATAAAAAATCAAAAATATTAGAATAGAATTTTACTTCTTTTATTAACTTTTTGTTGTTATTTTATCCATGTTTTTTGGTAGATTTTAATGCCAATTTTGTGTGGGATTTTGAAATAAAAAGAGACTTGAGTGAGGAGTTTCATGAAGTTTCAAAGCTAGCTAAGAGCATAATTTTCATCAAAGAATGAAAGGAGTCTTATGCAGAGTTTTCTCATTGCTTGTGTGATTATGAAGAGGCAATGGACCTTCTCCGTTCAGTATCGTCCCAACTCTATTTTATTCCTGCATTTTACCACTTTCTAGATATCATGAGAAGTAGGAAATAAAGAGCGTGTGCTCGAAGTCGCTGTTTAAAGACCTATAGCAGGCATTCCGCACTTCATTTGTTATATGTGTTGTGCTTGTGTTTGTTTACTTTCTTGTCGATCGATGAGTCACTCAATTTAGCAATTGAGATCACGACTTCGCTCTTAGTGCATGCTCCCTATAGGATTTTATCGCTTTCCTTTATTTCTTGCCGATCGATGAGTCACTCAATTTAGTAATTGAGATCACGACTTCGCTCTCATTGCATGCTCCCTATAGGATAGTTTTTTAGACTTTTCTTCGACATGCTAACCTAGGCAGGATCCTTTTAGGTGTGCTTCCTTTTTGCTGGCTTGTTTGCTTCATCCTTGTACATACCATGTTCCCTTAGGATGCGCTTGCTCCGTTCGGACGCAAGTTAGACCTTAGGTTGTAAATCATACATGCTAACATTAGGTTTAGAAATAGGCTAGTCTCCCTTAGACTCTTTTCTTCCCTTTTTGCATGTGCATTCAAAATAAAAACTTCTCTTCTTAGCAAATCAAAAACATGCTAATCATACCTAAACCCTTTTTCAAGGTAACAAAAATACAAAACAAATTCAAATCATTTTGTGCGCTCGAGCACCTTTTCTCTAAAACCCTTTTCAGGTAAGGACATGATTAATTTACTTCTGTGCCAACGCATAAGTCTCCAAAGGTCGAGCTGCGGCAAAAGGCGGAATTAACTTCGTCCATAAAAAACAGAAACAAACAAAAACATATGAGCCAAACTACGCTAGCTCTGATTCCTCAAAAAGGATACGTAGGCATTGCGGTAGGGCCCAGGCGAGCACAATTTTATTTTCCCTACATTCTTTTCTCCTTTATTTTGCATGCATTTTCTCTCCAGTAGTATAGTAGACAGTAAGCATAGATTAAACACACCCATAAGATAGATAACAAGAGTGGATACCGTAGAGTACTACGGGCGTGTGGGGTGCTAATACCTTCCCCTCGCGTAACAAACTCCCTTACCCGATCTCTCAGTCGCAAGACCGTGACTTCTCCCTTCTCAGGTTTTCTCGATGTTTACCTTTCCCTACATGTGGGATAAAATACGTTCGATGGCGACTTCATTGCTTTGATATGTAACACTCGGGGGGATGAACTCTTGTTGCTTTTAATTGTTGATTATTCAGTTGTTGAACTTTAAGTTGTTTATTATTAAATATGCGTTGTTTTGAAGTTGCTGTAATGATGATAAATATGTTGTTAAGAATTCCACTGCGTAGATGTTTAAATTGTTGAATTATTTAATTAAAGTATTATCATGATGGTTCATCCGAAGTTTTAAAGTGTTATGTATCCACGATGAATGCAATGATTTTTTAATGATGAATTTGTGGCGTCCTGATTCGTTTGCATGAATGATTTTATAATTATGATTTATTTATATAATTTGCCGGGTAGAATTGGGGTGTTAAATTTTTAATTTAAGAAAATAACTAAATTAATTATCTTAAAGTCTACTTAAAAAATTAAATTAAGAAAAATAAACTAAGCTTTTTTTGTGGTTTTTTTATTTATTATGAAAAGAAAGTAATTAGACTTAAATTCTAATTCATTTTTAATTAAGGAAAAGGTTAATGTTTTTATTAATTAATTAATTAAAAAAATTAATTATTTAATTAAAAAAGTCTAAGCCTAAATTTTTTGTGAGTTTTTTTATTATTATAATTAAAATAATTAAGAGATGAAATAATTAAATAAAGAAAAAAGGAAAGGAATTGGGCTTGACGGCTGAAGTAGAATGGGGGATGCACTTGAAATTTCGCTAAGCCCGGACTGTGAAGCCCAGGTCCATCCTTGGATCCAGTGTGGGAAGTACTTGATGGTACATGGTATCTCATGTTCTAGATGTCATGCATTCCATGTAGTTCTCCTAACCCGCTCTAAGGATATCCAGGAACTCATATACACACATTAGAACATTCAACAATTAATAAAAATAGAGATTCGAATTTGAGATAATACCAAAATGGTGATAGCTTGGATCCAGTGATCTGGGACCTTGCAAGCTTTGAGGATGGTTGGAACAAGTCCTTTGGAACCTCAAGAGCAATGTATGATTACTAGTTCGGACCAAAAGTACCTGCAAAGTGGGTTTGAAATTTTTACCGCTTTTGATAATTTTGCAAAAATGGTAGAGCTCTCTAGGTTGTGTAGGCGTGTTGAAATGCTTGTTAGATGTTTCTTTATATAGAGAGGAATGAGGAGACAAGAAAACAAAGGTTTAAACAACCTTAAAGCAGATGTTTCAAAGCCATGAATGAAATTTGTAACTTTGGCTAAAAACAAGGAAACTTGTCCTTTTTTGAATTTGAATGAATGTGGATACCTTTGGACGAAATTTTATGGGCCTAGGCTGTCCAAAATATCAACCCAAAGCTTAAAGCCTATTTCCAATTATTTTATACATTTTATTTTATATTTATTTGAAATAAATTAAAATAAATATGAATAAAATAGTTAGCAAATGCAAGGCATGGCAAGACTAATTTTAGAGGTCCTCTATAAACTTAGGAAGATGCTTGAAGTCCAAGAAATTGAGCCTTTGCCTTAAAACTTCAAATTTGCTCAATGCATAATTCTTGAAAATTCCCAAATTTTCCCAACTTGGGTAAGCCAAAACTTGCTCAATTTTTATCTCATGATGATGATCTGGGACTTTTTGGAAAGCCCAAGATGTTTACTTAAATCCCTCTTTTGATTAATTTTTAATTTTAAGATTTTATCTTGATGTAAAAGGTCTTGGTAAAAAGTGGCTTTTGTTGACTTTCTGAAAATGACCTATAATGTATGAGCTTATATCTTTCAAATGGTGAATTTCTTGGACTTGAGGGATGAAGAGAAGTTGTAGGGAATAATATTATCTTCAATATGAGCTTTAGTTGGGGAAAAATGGATGAAGTGTGTGAAAGTTATGCCTTGTCAAAGTTCAGTTGACTTTTCCTATAGAAACCCTACTTTAGCAATTTTGACTTTTGATGAATTAGGGGAATTTCTTGAGGAATCATGATCAACCCTTGATAAAATTATGGATATTACTTAAAAATGTTGAGGTTGACCAAAAACCTTGAAGTTTGACTGTGTATAGGCCACAGTTGACTTTTGACCTAGTACAGTTGATTTTCAAGCATTTGAGTAATTGACTGAGCAAACTTGTAGTGAAAGGTATAAAATTTTTCATGGATAATCTTGAAGACATATTAGGACCATGGAAGACATTTTATATCTTTGGAGCTCACAAATATTGGTGAAAAATGAAACCCTGGTTAGAAGGCTAATGCTTAGGAGGAGAATTTGTCTGATCAATTCTTGGTCAACCTTGAGCAATTGAGGACCTCTAGGAGTATGTCTTGTGTGAAAATGGGAGGAAAAATTTTGGGGTACAATAGATGCCCTTTTAAATCTTCTTAAACCTGAGAATTTAGATTGGCTTGTCTTCCTTTTGTGATCTGAAGGTGGAAGATGATTGAACACTAGAGTGCCCAGAAATTTGCACTCGCTTGAAGTAATACTGATGGTTGATGATGTCGGGAATGGGCTCACAGATGCCATTTGGAGAAGATGACTGAAACTCGTCGGAGATGGACTTAAAGAAGCCATTCAGAGAATATGACGGAGAGTCGTCGGAGATGGGCTTAAAGATGCCATCTAGAATAGATGTTGACTTCATAAGAGGTCTCTTTATGGGGATTCCTGTTCATATTGTCTAAGGAGGAGTCCACTGGGGGATGTTGATTTCTGTTGTTTTCCTGTTTGAGGAAAACTCTCTGAGGAATAGAGTCTAGGAACTTCAGTTGTCCATGGCTCTACTAAGGGGTTATCTTTGGATTGGAGAGATGAAAGTTTATTGTTTTCTGGTTGAAACCCAGGCTTCACAGTAATTTGCTGGGGAGAATGAAATTAACAGCTATTTGGAAATGTATCAGAAGAAACCTGTGTAGGGCTGTTTCAAGTTGAGTCCAGGTAAGACTTCATCTGGAAGTGTATGACAAGGAACCTGGGTATGGCTGTTTTAGGAGATATATGAGAAGGAGCCTGGGTAGGGCAGCTTCAGGATGAGTCCGGGTAAAACTGCATCTGGAAATTGTAAGAATGAACCTATGTAGGGTTGCCTCAGGATGAGTCCGTGTAAATATGCATCTGGAAATTGTGAGAAGGAACCTGGGTAGGGTTACCTCAGGATGAGTCCGTGTAAAACTACATCTGGAAATTCAAGAGAAGGATACTGGGTAGGGTTACCTCAGGATGAGTCCATGCAAAACTGCATCTGGAGATTGTGAGATGGAACCAGGGTAGGGTTGCTTCAGGATGAGTCTGTGTAAAACTACATCTGGAAATTCAAAAGAAGGAACCTGGGTAGGGTTGCCTCAGGATGAGTCCGTGTAAAACTACATCTAGAAATTCAATAGAAGGAACTTGGGTAGGGTTGCCTCAGGATGAGTCAGTGTAAAACTGCATCTGGAAATTCAAGATAAGGAACCTGGGTAGGGTTGCCTCAAGATGAGTCTGTGTAAAACTACATTTGGAGATTGTGAGAAGGAAGCTGGGTAGGGTTGCTTCAGGATGAGTCTGTGTATTACTTCAGAAGGAGGGAGAAGGAACCCGTGTAAGATTGCTTCATGAAGAGCCCGTATAAAGCTGTATTTGGAAGTTAGAAGAAACCCGTGTAAGATTACTTCATGAAGAGACCTTATAAAGCTGTATTTGGAAGTCAGAAGAAACCTGTGTAAGATTGCTTCATGATGAGCCAGTGTAAAGATGTATTTGGAAGTCAGAAGAAACCCGTGTAAGATTGCTTCATGTTGAGCCCATGTAAATCTGTATTTGGAAGTCAAAAGAAACCTGTGTAAGATTGCTTAATGATGTGCCCGTGTAAAGATGTATTTGGAAGTCAGAAGAAACCCGTGTAAGATTGCTTCATGTTGAGTCCGTGTAAAGCTATATTTGGAAGTCAGAAGAAACCCGTGTAAGATTGCTTCATGATGAGCCCGTGTAAAGCTGTATTTGGTTGCACAAATAATTACTCTGTTTTTTTTCAGGAGTAAATCCTGGACCTGTTGAAAATTTTTGATAATAAATATTTGTTGATTGATCTTTCTTGAAAAGATAAAGCGTCAGCTGTATGCAATGTCATGATGTATGAAATGTATTGTGTAATGGTGTTCTCAAAATAAATGAGATTGGGATGTATACATTTGTACTGCAGATGCTATGACGTTTGTAGAATGATGTATGAATGAAATATGTGAATGTATCAGTTGTTCTATTGCAGAACTGTTGAATTAGGGAAAATAAATCCCTGATTGCAGCTGGCGATGAAGAATGTAGGTCTTCAGATTTTGTTGAAGCTGAACTACTGAGAGATGATCTTCTATTGTTAGAGAAATAAACTCTTGGGGAAGGAAATCTCTGTGCACTGCCTGAGGATTTTGTGAAATCTTATTGGGGAATCCTGAGAAGTTTGACGACTTTACTGGGGAAAACCTGATGTCGGAGCAGTAGCTGGAAATTCCTGTTCTGCCGGGGATACAAGAACACCTGACATCACTAGGTTGTAAGCTAGGATATGGCTGCGACTTTTTAGTAAGATGCCCCGGCCTCTGTATCTGCTGGAGAAAGTACATACGGAGACTTTGTGGATGGTTTGAGTGTCATCCCAACTCCTGTGGTGCTTGGTAAATGTTGATCGGGATGATAAGTCTTCTACTGATAAACAAATGACAAGATGACGGGACATAGTTGTACGTTTTTAATCCTTAACTTTTTCCTGGACCGCCCTTTCGGGTTTTTAGTCCACCGGTATACTTTTTTTTTCTCAAGCCGCCTTTTCAGGTTTTCGACTCGCCGGGTGTACAATTTTTTTGTATATATCCCTAATTTTTTCCCGAACTATTTTGGTTCGCCGGGATGCCCTTAATTTTTCCTAAGCCTATCAACCTAGCGGGTCTTTTTCATGCGAAGTATTTTCTGACTATGTCCATGCTCATAGGAAGTGGAGAGTTGTCACCGTATATGACAACAAGTGTTGTAGAAACGCCAGAAAATTTTTATGTGATCGCATGTACCCTTTCATACGTGGGAGCCTGTGTGGGGCTGCTTCAGGATGAATCTGGTGCACCTGATGTTTGATCAAGTTTCTGATAGTCTTGAATTTCCTAGGTATCTTTTCTATGAACTGTCATGGAAAGATTCGAAGACATGATACCGACACTATCTGAAACTACTGGCACAGACAAGAAATTTGGTGGTACCAAAGCTTCAAATTTCACAGTGATTTTCTGCTGGAATCCCCGATCAATGTAACATCCCCCGAGTGATTCAGATTGAGATCTATCCCTAGCTATTCAGAATTTTTGGAGAGATTCTTTGCATATTGGCTTGACTGCCCCAGATTAATTAGAAACCATGGCATGCCCCTTGATTATGAAAGACTTGTTATTAGGAATGTTTTTTCCGTCTGAGGTGATTCTGTCCATTGAGGGGGTCTTCGTTCACTGAATATTCGTTGTGTGAATTTCTCTATCATTTGAACAATTAACCATATGCAAACAATGTCATTTAAAAAATGCAAAGCTCACGTCTGTCTTAAAGTTTGAAAATTCATTTTTAGTAAAATAAACAAATTTTGTAAGAGTGTGATATCAACTAAGGATTTGTAGCAAGCCTTACAGGAGTCAGGATACCTTTGTAATAGTATGCTCTCGAACTAACCCATGCTTCAACTAGGACTTTTAAGGGTTGTAACGTGGCCTTGTTTACGGTTTAAGAAACAAAGGATAAATGATCAAAATTTATTTGTACCCACCCGTTCTTCGTGATGTTCTTCAGTCCTATTCTCAGTTAATTGTGCATTTCGAATCCCAGTTGAGTTCTGGAATGTTGGCCCCGATATTCCGGTGATGGCTCAGAAATTGAACGTTTGTTTGAGAAGGCGGTCATTTTTGTGACCTTTTCATTTTGTTGAGGATTTGTCGGACCTCTTTATTTTTTGATTTTGCTATCCCTGTCTTTTGCCTGAACTGTTTCTTTTGTGATTACAGCCAGCGGGATGCCCCTGTTTTTTTTCTTAAGTCTCCTTCATAGGTTTTGACTTAATGGGCTTTTATTTTGAGAGATAATGACTGCCTGTTCTTAATGATTATGTGGAACCATATCCATATTTTGGAGAGCATCTTCTACACTATTTTTCATGTATGAAGGGAAAGCTTACGACTGAATGCACATTTGAATTAACTGAGAAAACTACCCTGCCCCAGGTTATGATTAAGGGTTTTAATTTGTGTGAAAAGAAAAATCCTACTTCTTAGGCTCAAAGGGGTTGACTAGGGGTTATCTTCCTTATAAATCCACTGTTTAGGATTTGAATCAACGCATGTACATCCTCAACGGGGTCTGTTCAAAAGCATAATGTAGAGATTATGGTATTGTTCTCGTCATCCTCCCACTAAAGGCTTAGAACTTTTAATCAAGAGTTTAATATCACAAAAAGGAAGTAACAAAGCAGTTTAAGCATAATGAAAACAAAGTAATTCAAGACAAACATATGTAATGTATTAATGAAATAACAAAGTTTGACATGACAATAATTGTTTGAACAAACAAAGAAAATAGAACTCGAGAATTCAAATGAACAAAAATGCTCTCAAGCCTGGAAATGATTTGGCATGGGAGCAGTGATCACATTGGGAGTCTCAAGAGGGTCGAACTCAATCTCCTTGGCGTCAATCATAGTTTGAATCTTGTATTTCAGTGCCCAAAAATCGTTAGTATCGTGCCCAAGACTGCTAGAATGATAAGCACACCTTGCATCAGGATTGTAGTTAGGAGAAGAAGTCTTATGGATTGGATGAGGTCCTATCAACATAATCAAATTCATCCTTAACATATGCTTTAATGCTTGAGACAGCGACATGTTGATCCTTGGTAAACTGTCTCTTAGGCTCATCTTGCCTTTGCTGATTACCCCATTGTTATGGTCGTTGCACGCGTGCCAAATTAGAGACCAACACTGCCCCTACAGATTGGTGGTAGTCTGCCTTATTACAACCCTTCTATCCATACACAACATTGGCTTCCCTCTTACCAGCAAATGGCTTCTTCTTAGCATTAGAAGATGCATCCATCAGGATTTTCCCACTCTTGATACCTCTTTCGATCCTTTCTCCAGTAAGAACCATCTCTGTGAACCCGGATGAGGAAGTCCCAATTAGCAGATTAAAGAACGGGCATGTCAGAGTGCACATGAACATGTTTACCATTTCCCGATCATTCAGAGGAGGTTGTACCCTTCCAGTTAGATCCCTCCATTTCTGGGAATATTCCTTGAAGCCTTCACTAGAACCCATAGACATGCTTTGAAGTTGTGTACGAGTTGGAGCGAGGTCAGCATTGTATTGGTACTTCTTGTAGAAAGCAGCAGCCAAGTCTTCTCAGATATGAATGTCTGTTCTTTCTAGCTGATAGAACCACTCCAGCTGCGTGCCGGCTAAACTTTCTTGGAAGAAACGGACCCATAACTACCGATCAGCAGTGTGAGGCTGGATCTTCCTGACATAGGACCTTAAGTGCAACTTAGGGCAGAAGACACCGTCATACTTAGCAAATGTGGGAACCTTGAACTTTGGTGGGATGACCACTCCAGGAACCATCCATAACTCTTCAAAGTCTAAGCCAGGTACATGCTCAATCTCCATAGGATTGAGACGATCCTCCGGTTATTTGTATTTATCGTCAGCAGGAGGATATTGTTCCTCAGAGTAATCAGCTTCTTCTTCATCAGCCTCGGGGTTATTGATTTCTTCATGATTATCCCCTTCATTTGATGGAGTTATGAGATCTAGAGCTCGTTTAAACGGTCCTCTGAGTCTTCTTCCGATATTCAAGATGCCAGCCGGTTTCTTTGCCTTCTTCTTCTTCTCTTTGTTGACGAGAACTTTCAGTTCTTCCTGCCCTTGGACCAAAGCCATGAACATTTGTTAAAATTGAGCGTTTTGAGCTTGAAGGTCTTTTACTGTTTGTTCAAGGGCCATTTCTTTTGCTGAAATAAACAACAAAAAGATGAGAAACATGTACTGGAAGACGCGTTATGAAATGGCATGTGTGATCGGTGGATCTGGAACTGACTGTTTAACGCTGGTTCGCGAAATGTCGCGGAAACAAGAGTCGCCACCGTCTTTTATTTTCTCCAAATGGAAAGGACAAAAGCACAGAAAAAATCCTTAAGAGATTGCTCTCGGTTCGGGAGGTAGGTTATAGAAAGGGAAGGTGTTAGCACCCTTTCTATCCATGGTTATCCATGGGCTCTTAGATACTTGCTCATTTGTGTTTTCAAAAATGGTTTATTTGCTTTTCAATTGTGGGTTTTTTAAAAAAAGTTTCTTTGAAAATTTCAGTTCGACTCTTGTATCGGTCCTCAAGAGTGTTTGAAAAATTGCTTTCGAAAGCTTTTTGAAAATGTGTTGGTGTGAAAAGTATTTTTGATTTGTTTTGTTTTGAATTAGAGCAAGTATCCACGAGTCGTCTACCTACCCTAAGGAATTCGTCTGTGTAAATGTCCTTTAAAGTAGTGCCATCCCACCATTGAGAGGTAGGTAGCACCACCGTTGGAGGTATTCGGGTCAATTCGAGGTTCGGGACATGGTGATCACCAGAGCAATGGGAAGACACCTTAGAAGCTACCCTCATGCCAGGTTCCCGGATCATGAGGACTTACTAAGACATCCTCTACTCGACGATCACCTTTCGAGGCAAGGCAACAGTGAGGCGTACCCTAGGGGTGGTGTGTGATTTGTGTGTCAGATTCATTTATTTTTGTCTTGTTCATGTCATAGTGATCTACGCGTTTGTTTTTATTTTATCATTCATTCTTGCATGCAATTATTAACAGTTAAAAAAGAGTTGCGAGAAATATAAAGTTCCTAAACTATTACAAAGGCGCGGGTCCACATCGCCAAATTAAACCAGGACCCGATTTGACATAAAATAAAGAAATAAAATGCGGGAAATATAAAATGTCCGCGTTACATGGCTTGAGCAATTACATAATATTTGAAAGAAAATAAATGTGCGAGTTGGAATTAAAATTGAAAGTGAGGGCGTTGGACCCTTTTGGAATTAAATTGAATGAAAAGTTAATTAATTTAAAGAAAAAAAAGAAATTATTATTTTTTTTTTGAGTTTTTGGTATTTATGTTTTTTATGTATTTTTATGAGAAAATTAAATGAAATCTAACCCTATTTCTAGTTGTTTTTTAATTTATTAAGAAAACATATTAAAATTAAACCTAAGATTAATCTAATTATTTACATGGTAATTTAATTACAAAAATAATATTTAATAATTAATTATTGTGAAAGAAAAGAAAAAAAGGATAAAAATTGATTAAAACCTAATTCTACCAATTTTAAGTTTATTAAGAAAAATGTTTGAATTAAACCTAATTTTACAAAGGTAAAATTAATTAGTGATATTTATTTACAAAAAAATAACATTAAATAAAAATACTTATTTTTTGTCTTTTTTTCTGATTTTTATATTGTTTTATTTTTTTATGAAAATAAATTAAATTAAAGGAACTAATTAAAAAAAGAAATAATTGAAACAAATAAAATAAAGAAAAGAAAAGAAATACAATACCTTAGGGGGTTCTGTCCCCAATTGGAGGTGAATTGGAGTGGTTTGGCCATTTGTGTTCTGGCCTCATCATGCATAAGTTGTTCTACTTTGGCCATTTGGCTTTTGGCTTTTGGCTTTTGGCCATTTGGCTTTTGGCCTCAACGTTCCTTAATGAACCTGCATGGGATTCTGTCTAAATCTGCAGTGTTGAATCTCACGAACACATTAAATAAAATCATAAAATGAAAATAAAGCCAATATATGAAGAAATTTAATGTTTAGGCACAATATGGCATGTATGAATGATTATACCCTTTTGATCATGGAGATCAAATCAATCTTACCCTTACTGGAAATTTAGTGACATGGATGCTGTTATGCCTTACGGGAAAATTAGGATCATGGAGATCAAGCCAGCCTTATCCTTACTGGAGAAGTAGTGAGGTGTTGGTTTGTAACTGAGATGACTTTGTTTGTAGTGAGAGAGGGATTTGTAATAAGGATTTCAAGGTTTTAGGGTTCTTGAAAGAGTTTGATATTCCAACAGTGTTGTGGGAAGGTTTTTTCTCTCTTTTTCTCTTCTCTTTTTTTTCTCCCCTGGTTTGTGTGACAAGAAGGTGTTTATATAGTGGAAATTAGGGTAAAGAAAATGGGCTTTGAATGTGCAATTGGGCCTCCAATATTCACTTGAATTCGTCACTTTCCAGGCTAAATCGCAGGGACTTAAGTGCATTTTTTGAATTTGAAATGTGAAAACAAAATGTAGCCTACATCGATAACTAACTCCTGTCCGAAAATCGACTCAACCGGATAAACGGTGAATTAGTTATGAATTTTTGAAGTTTCAGCTCAGACAAACTTATTTTGGGCTCCAGTGTCGACTCTGACACGTTCTTCAATGAAAAACTGGTATTGATCGGTGCATAATTTGGTCTCGACTTTTGAAGCAAAGTTGTAGATCTATGAGTCAGTGACCTTGTGTAAAAATATGAGTCCAATCCGATAAAAATTGACCGAGTTATGAATTTTCGAAGTTTCGGCCCAGATGAAATAATATTCAGCATTCAGGATTTTCAGCGTGTCACGCACTCTGAGCAAAAAACGAAGGCCTTTTGAATACCGTTTGAACTCAATACCTTCTGTGAAAATGTAGCCAACTCAATTTGTGAAATTTTGGCACCGGAACCAGCTCGATACGATGAAAATCGACCAAGTTATGATTTTCTGAACATGACGCAAATAAACTTCTGTCACAAATTTTCTGCACGAAAATACTTGATAAATCCACATTTTTGAAGACCTTCTGATCGAAATTGGCTTCCAGCCGTGAGAGATGAAAACGTAGATAATGTCAAGACGGAATTTTGGCCACCGGAACGGGTTCAAAACGAGTCACGATCTTCAAGTTATGAATTTTTTAGCGCGTAAAAACTGCACTTTCAGCACACTTTTTCACCATATTTCTTCGAGAAAACTCACACATTCGGATACCTTCTTTAAAGAATTGACTCTTGAGCCGAACCTGAATTTGAGAATACGTTATCAGAGATATCTTGGCGAAAGAATACCTGAATATGACGCGCCAGGTTGGACTTGTGAATTTTTCTTGAAATGTTTTTTGAGAAATATGGGAGGGCAAATTTTGGGGTAAAACTGTTGCCCCTGTTCAATCTTCTTAAACCTGAGGATGCAGATTGGCTGACGTGCCTTTCGTAATCCGAAGGTGGAAGATGATTGAACACTAGAGTGCCCAGAAATTTGCGCTCACATAGTAGCAGTGTGATGATGGGAATGGGCTTATAGATGCCATTTGGAGATTGATGGATAGGATGATGGGCTTATAGATGCCATCTGGATGTTGATCGCGTAAGAGATTCCTTAGCGAGAACCTGCATACCTGCAAAAGAAAAATGAGTACCTGACACGTTGCAGGAGCTGGTTTTCAGATGCTTGATATAGATGTGTCTTGACTGGTTACAGGAGCTGGATCTGGAGCCTCAAACGGTGATGAATGAACCAGGGGTGGTTACTACCTCAGCATGAACAGTGAGAGAACCTTGAGTGAGTTTAACCTCAATAATGCTCGTTGAGAAAATCTTGGTGTGAATTACCATCTTCGCAGTATCGGGAAGAGAACCAAAGGAAATTATAATCTGAAAGGGAATTACATCTCACGCACCGTCGGGGAGAGAACCATAGGAAATTATAACCTGAAAGGGAATTACATCTCACGCACCTTCGGGGAGAGAACCATAGGAAATTATAACCTGGGCTGGAATTAGTAAGGTTGGTGAGTTGTCTCTACTGACAGGTTATTTCCATGAACGGGTGGTCTATAACGACGAGTGTCTATAACGACGAGTGTCTTATCACGACGAGTGTCTATAACGACGAGTGTCTATAACGACGAGTGTCTATCACGACGAGTGTCTATAACGACGAGTGTCTATAACGACGAGTGTCTATAACGACGAGTGTCTATGACGACGAGTGTCTATCACGACGAGAGTCTATAACGATGAGTGTCTATAACGACGAGTGTCTATCACGACGAGTGTCTATAACGACGAGTGTCTATCACGACGAGTGTCTATCACGATGAGTGTCTATAACGACGAGTGTCTATAACGACGAGTGTCTATAACGACGAGTGTCTATCACGACGAGTGTCTATAACGACGAGTGTCTATAACGACGAGTGTCTATAACGACGAGTGTCTATCACGACGAGTTTCTATAACGACGAGTGTCTATAACGACGAGTGTCTATAACGACGAGTGTCTATCACGACGAGTGTCTATAACGACGAGTGTCTATCACGACGAGTGTCTATAACGACGAGTGTCTATAACGACGAGTGTCTATAACGACGAGTGTCTATAACGACGAGTGTCTATAACGACGAGTGTCTATCACGACGAGTGTCTATAACGACGAGTGTCTATAACGACGAGTGTCTATAACGACGAGTGTCTATGACGACAGGTGTCTATGACGACAGGTGTCTATAACAACGAGTGTCTATAACGACGAGTGTCTATAACGACGAGTGTCTATAACGACGAGTGTCTATAACGACGAGTGTCTATAACGACGAGTGTCTATAACGACGAGTGTCTATAACGACGAGTGTCTATAACGACGGGTGTCTATAACGACGAGTGTCTATAACAACGAGTGTCTATGACGACGGGTGTCTATAACGACGAGTGTCTATAACGACGAGTGTCTATGACGACGGGTGTCTATAACGACGAGTGTCTATAACGACGGGTGTCTATAACGACGAGTGTCTATGACGACGGGTGTCTATAACGACGAGTGTATAGAACGACGAGTGTCTATAACGACGAGTGTCTACAACGACGAGTGTCTATATTGACGAGTGTCTATAACGACGAGTGTCTATAACGACGAGTGTCTATAACGACGGGTGTCTATAACGACGGGTGTCTATAACGACGAGTGTCTATAACAACGAGTGTCTATGACGACGGGTGTCTATAACGACGAGTGTCTATAACGACGAGTGGAAGTAATTTAACTGGATTTGTCTTCTTTGACGAGTTGTCTTTAATGACAAGATGTCTTCAACGACGGGTGTCTATACTGACGAGATGTCTTCAATGATGGGTGTTTTCTTTGACCTTAGGAAGTAATTTAACCGGACATGTCTTCTTTGACTGGATGAGCATCAGAAAAAAACCTTTGGGATTTAACTGGGCTTGTCTTCTTTGACTGGGTTGGTCTCTTTTGACTGTATTGTCTATTTTGACATAGCTGATCATTTAACTGTATCCTTCCTGAAAGGTAAAGGTCAGTCATACGCAATGCATGATATGGATCAAGCAATAATATTTTCGACACATGAGATTGTATGATGCATGTATCATGATGTATAACAATGTGATGTTTATGAATGTATCTTTGTCTAGGAAAATAGATCCTTGACGGATGTCGAGATGTCAAATCCTGGGCTGATGTTGAATAGTGAGATTCTTCGTTTCCGTTGGGGACGATGATTGCAAGAATACCGGTAGGAGAAGATAACTCCGTTGGGCAATAAACTTGGCGAATGGATTACTCTGCGGGGAGAAAAGTACTCTAACGATCTTGCTGGGAAGCGAAACTCTGTGGGAAGAGAGGTACTTTGTTGAGTTTGCTGGTAACAACTTGCTGGGGATACTCTTGTTGTGCTGGAAGTATTGATAGACTTCGCTGGGGATAAGAAGGCTTCGTCGAGGACGATCTTTCCGTGGCTTTTGGCTGAGGATAACCCAGTTATATCCTGGTAGGGAAATAACTCTTTGAATAAAGTCGGGCGACGCGTTCGTGCTCTGTGAGGATAAGCTTCCAGAATCTACTGGGGATAAGCTTACTGCTTGGGGAGATGGATTCCAACTTTCTTGGGGAAGTTGGATTGGATTCTCCTGGGGAAGTTTTGAATTATGCCGGGGAGGTGACTCCTTTGCATGTTGATAGAACGCCGGGGAACAATCTTAAATCAAGACTGTCGGGGATGCTTGTTAAGACTGTATGCTGCTGTGGAATGTTGAGATCTGCTGGAGGATACCCAACTTCCTTAAGTTTGATAATAGCTTCGCTTGAGGAGAGTGTACTGACTTGCTGGCTTACTCTCTAGGGAATTAAGGTGTATTGGCTGCCTTCTTCAGCTGAACCTACCTTGGTACCTTGGAGGATAGAACAATTAGATCGCTTGGACAACTCTTTATTGCCCCTGTTTCTGAGGTGGGAGAGGAAGACCTGTGAGGCGCTGATAGTAGTTGATGGACAAACCTTCTTCTGGTAGGCAGGTGATAAGATGACAGGACATAGTCGTACGCTTTGATCCCTAACTTTTGCCTGGACTGCCCTTTCGGGTTTTCAGTCCACCGGGATACCCATTTTTGCCCAAGCCGCCTTTTCAGGTTTTCGACTTGCCGGGTGTACAGATTTTTCATTTCAACCCTTCATTTTGCCCGAACCCTTTTGGTTCGCCGGGAAGCCCTTATTTTTGCCTAGGTGTGTCAACCTAGCGGGTCTTTGACTTTGCGTAGTATTTTTTCGACTATGTCCACGTTCAGGGAATGTGGGGAGTTGCCCCTGTTAGAAGTGTTTTGCCATGCCACCAGAAGGTGTTTGATCAGGCCAGATTCGTTGTTGAAATGCCCCCAGTGACTCAGGAGGAGATTTGCCCCAGGCTATTTGGCCTTTGAGAGATTCTCCGAATCTTGATTGGACTGCCCCAGATGACGGACAATGATCATGTCATGCCCCTTGTTTGGGAGTGCTTTTGTTCATCCGATATTCGTCGTGCGAGCTTCTATGCTGTTCAAACAAATAGTCGTATGCAAACAAAGTTATGTTAAAAATGCAAAGCTTATGTCTGTCTTGAAGATTTTGAAAATGCATTCTTTTTTCATAAAACAAGTGATTGTTTGTAAAACGTGATGTCAACTCTGTATTTACCATAAGCCTTAAGGAGTCAGGATACCTTTCGTAACAGTATGCTTTCGAACTAACCCACGCTTCAGCTAGGACTTTTAAGGGTTGTAGCGTGGCCTGGTTCACGGTTTAAGAAACAAAGGATAAAGGCTCAAATTATTTGTACCCACCCGTTCTTCGTGATGTTCTTCAAACCTAAACTCAGTTGATCGTGCGTTAGACCTTGTTTGAGTCTTTGCTCTGATTTTCCGGTGATGATTCGGATGTTGATAACTTATTTTGAATAGGCAGTCATTCCTTTTTGTTTTTGTTGAGGGTTTGTATGACCTCTTTCTTGTCTGATTTTTTTTTGTTATCCCTTTCCTTTTTGCCTGAACTGTTTCCTTTTTTAGAATTACAGTCAGCGGGATGCCCCAGTTTTGTAAGTCTCCTTCATGGTTTTTGACTTAATGGGTTTTTTATTTTTTGAGATAATGACTGCCTTTCTTTATTGATTATTCGGAACCATCACTGTCTTTTGTTTTGTAAGGACCTTTTTGGTGCCCTTCGTTATGCACTTGGATCAACTGAGAGAACCTACCCTGCCCCAGGTTATGATTAAGGGTTTTAAATTTCGAAAAGAAAAACTCCTACTTCTTTGGCTCAGAGGGGTTGACGAGGGATTATCATCCTTATAACTCCAGTGTTTAGGGATTGAAACAATGCCTGTACCTCATCAGCAGGGTCTGTTCAAAAGCATACTGTAGATTGCGGTATCGTTTCGTCATCCTCCCTCAAGAGGCTTGAAATTTTAGATCAAGAGTTGACATCACAAAAATATGAAAACAGTTTGCATATAGTGAATATGAAATAATTACTTCAAAACAGACGTGTGTAATGCATTAATGAAATAACCAAGTTTGACATGAACTAAATGTTTGAACAATCAAAAGAAAATTACAAATCGAACATTCGAATGAATAAAAAATCCAATCCTAGCCATATTTTGGCAAGGGAGCGGTGATCACATTGGGAGTCTCTGGAGAGTCGAGCTGGACTTCCTTTGCGTCAATCCGATCTTGAACTCTGTTTCTCAAAGTCCAACAGCCGTCTGTAGCATGCCCCGGGCTGTCAGAATGATAGGCGCAGCGAACATTGGGGTTGTACCTTGAAGGTGTCCTGTTAGGATTCTTTGGAGGGTCCATGAGAGTTACCAACTTGGTTTCCAGCAGCTGTGGCAATATCTGTGACAAGGTCATGCCGAGGGGAGTAAATTGCCTCTTAGGTCTTTCTTCCCTTTGTTGATTGTGACGCTGAGGAGCACCGGCCGGATTTGCAATAGTTACTGCGTTGACAGCACTAGATTCTCTCTTGGATGGTTTCTTCTCAGTGTTCGAGGAGTCACCATTCTGTATTTTCCCTGACTTGATGCCAGCTTCTATTCTTTCCCCGATCAAGATCAGATCTGTAAACCCAGCAGCAGAATTCCCAATCAGGTGGTTGAAAAATGGCCCAGATAGGGTCCCCAAGAACATGTCGACGAGCTCGCGGTCAGTCAGAGGTGGTTGTACCCTTCCAGCAAGGTCCCTCCATTTTTGGGCATATTCTTTGAAACCTTCACCCGTACCCATAGACATCCCCTGAAGCTGAGTGCGCGTGGGAGCGAGGTCGGCATTGTACTGGTACTGCTTGTAGAATGCAGTGGCTAAGTCTTCCCAGGTACGGATGTTGGCTCCATTCAGTTGATAGAACCACTCGAGCTGAGTCCCTGAAAGACTCTCTTGGAAGAAGTGGATCCATAAGTTCCTGTCGGCCGTGTAGGGCTGGATCCTCCTCATGTATGACCTGAGATGCAGCTTTGGACATGATGCCCCGTCGTACTTTGCAAAGGCAGGTGCCTTGAATTTGTGCGGGATCACTACCCCAGAAGACAGACCTAGATCCTCGAAGTCTAGGCCAGGCACTTTTTGTATCTCCATAGCACTTAGCCGGTCTTCCAACTGTTTGTACCTATCCTCATCCGGAGGGTACTGTTCGTCATTGAAATCTGTCTCATTGTCAGAGACCACTGGGCTGGGAATCCTTTCCTCTTGATGACTGCCTTTCCCCACAAATGGAGTTGTCCTCTCAGCTTCATCCTGCAGGGTGTTCCCAGATCTGCGTCTAGGGCTGAACAAAACAGTCCTCTTCTTCTTCCTTTCCTTCTTCAAGAGCAGAGCCTTCAGATCTTGTTGCCCCTGGGTCAAATTCATGATCAGCCCTTGGAACTGGGCGTTCTGAGCCTGGAGGGCCTTGATAGTGTGCTCGGTTGAGGATTCAGGATTCATGACGATCGGCTGAAATAAACAGCGAAGAAGGTAAGCAACCTGCAGAGAAAGGGTACCTGTTATGCGATGATATGTATGATATGCATGCAATGTTTTCAAGGACCTCGCAGGGTAAACAAGAAAATTGGTTAGAGCTGGGATCCGGTAGCTTGATTGAAGGAACTTCCTGTTGTTGAGAGTCCTTCTTCAAGGGTCAAAGGCTCACCATATCCAGTGGGTCATAGCCCCTGACAACTTTGGCTAGAGGAAAATAAATCCTCTTTGCCCCTTGCTAGATGTTTGATTCATCATGACCTGCATCACAAGCCCTTGAGATCCTTGAAATGTGTTAGGATGTATGCAATGGTATGATGTCATGATGCATGGGGTAATATGAATAAACTCTGTTATGAGCCCTTATTAAGGACTATAAACAGAAACCTGCAAGAAACTCAAGTAAAACCTGTCATGAGTCCCAGTTAAGGACTAAAAACAAAACCTGCAAGAAACTCGGTAAACCCTGTTATGAGTCCTAATTAAGGACTGCAAACCAGAACATGTAAGAAACATAGTATACCCTGTTATGAGTCCCTATTAAGGACTATAAACGAAACCTGCAAGAAACTCAAATGTCAGATAACAAGCATGCAAATAGTCAAGTTGGAAGGCACACAAGTCACACAAGAGAAAGCCCTTAGAGTTTAGGCCAGCATGGGGTCTGGGTATTACCCTCTTTCAGTTTGTTGGTTCATACCTGTCCTACCAAAGTAACCGGGTTCTTAGAGGATCCCAATATCATTGACTACCCTCAATCGGTCATAACTCCAGCATCGCAATCTTTTCTTGCGGCCAGAACCATCACGAGAGTTTAGCCTCAATGGGCGTAGCATATGCTACTGTTCTAATGGCCAAGTTGGGTCATTTAAGGTTCTAAGGTCGGTTGGTGCTTAATGACTCCTTGGAAGACCCATATTCTCCCCGTTTCAACACGAGGGATATCGGTACAGACCAAGGCGCCACACCAACGTAGCCACTGCTTCACCTGTGTCGGTCTACGCCGGACAGGTCCCTCACAGCTTATGCTACCTAAACAGGGTATCCCCCAGATCCGGGTTAGGATCTATGTAACTCCGATGCAACCCACAATAGTAAAGCAAACAAGGAAAGCAATTGAAAACACAGTGATCTTAGTCCTAAGGCACACCTCACTTTAAAATAGTCCCCAGCAGAGTCGCCAGTTCTGTGATCGGTGGATCTGGAACTGACTGTTTAACGCTGGTTCGCGAAATGTCGCGGAAGCAAGAGTCGCCACCGTCTTTTATTTTCTCCAAATGGAAAGGACAAAAGCACAGAAAAATTCCTTAAGAGATTGCTCTCGGTTCGGGAGGTAGGTTATAGAAAGGGAAGGTGTTAGCACCCTTTCTATCCATGGTTATCCATGGGCTCTTAGATACTTGCTCATTTGTGTTTTCAAAAATGGTTTATTTGCTTTTCAATTGTGGGTTTTTTAAAAAAAGTTTCTTTGAAAATTTCAGTTCGACTCTTGTATCGGTCCTCAAGAGTGTTTGAAAAATTGCTTTCGAAAGCTTTTTGAAAATGTGTTGGTGTGAAAAGTATTTTTGATTTGTTTTGTTTTGAATTAGAGCAAGTATCCACGAGTCGTCTACCTACCCTAAGGAATTCGTCTGTGTAAATGTCCTTTAAAGTAGTGCCATCCCACCATTGAGAGGTAGGTAGCACCACCGTTGGAGGTATTCGGGTCAATTCGAGGTTCGGGACATGGTGATCACCAGAGCAATGGGAAGACACCTTAGAAGCTACCCTCATGCCAGGTTCCCGGATCATGAGGACTTACTAAGACATCCTCTACTCGACGATCACCTTTCGAGGCAAGGCAACAGTGAGGCGTACCCTAGGGGTGGTGTGTGATTTGTGTGTCAGATTCGTTTATTTTTGTCTTGTTCATGTCATAGTGATCTACGCGTTTGTTTTTATTTTATCATTCATTCTTGCATGCAATTATTAACAGTTAAAAAAGAGTTGCGAGAAATATAAAGTTCCTAAACTATTACAAAGGCGCGGGTCCACATCGCCAAATTAAACCAGGACCCGATTTGACATAAAATAAAGAAATAAAATGCGGGAAATATAAAATGTCCGAGTTACATGGCTTGAGCAATTACATAATATTTGAAAGAAAATAAATGTGCGAGTTGGAATTAAAATTGAAAGTGAGGGCGTTGGACCCTTTTGGAATTAAATTGAATGAAAAGTTAATTAATTTAAAGAAAAAAAAGAAATTATTATTTTTTTTTTAGTTTTTGGTATTTATGTTTTTTATGTATTTTTATGAGAAAATTAAATGAAATCTAACCCTATTTCTAGTTGTTTTTTAATTTATTAAGAAAACATATTAAAATTAAACCTAAGATTAATCTAATTATTTACATGGTAATTTAATTACAAAAATAATATTTAATAATTAATTATTGTGAAAGAAAAGAAAAAAAAGATAAAAATTGATTAAAACCTAATTCTACCAATTTTAAGTTTATTAAGAAAAATGTTTGAATTCAACCTAATTTTACAAAGCTAAAATTAATTAGTGATATTTATTTACAAAAAAATAACATTAAATAAAAATACTTATTTTTTGTCTTTTTTTCTGATTTTTATATTGTTTTATTTTTTTATGAAAATAAATTAAATTAAAGGAACTAATTAAAAAAAGAAATAATTGAAACAAATAAAATAAAGAAAAGAAAAGAAATACAATACCTTAGAGGGTTCTGTCCCCAATTGGAGGTGAATTGGAGTGGTTTGGCCATTTGTGTTCTGGCCTCATCATGCATAAGTTGTTCTACTTTGGCCATTTGGCTTTTGGCTTTTTTGCTTTTGGCCATTTGGCTTTTGGCCTCAACGTTCCTTAATGAACCTGCATGGGATTCTGTCTAAATCTGCAGTGTTGAATCTCACGAACACATTAAATAAAATCATAAAATGAAAATAAAACCAATATATGAAGAAATTTAATGTTTAGGCACAATATGACATGTATGAATGATTATACCCTTTTGATCATGGAGATCAAATCAATCTTACCCTTACTGGAAAATTAGTGACCTGGATGTTGTTATGCCTTACGGGAAAATTAGGATCATGGAGATCAAGCCAGCCTTATCCTTACTGGAGAAGTAGTGAGGTGTTGGTTTGTAACTGAGATGACTTTGTTTGTAGTGAGAGAGGGATTTGTAATAAGGATTTCAAGGTTTTAGGGTTCTTGAAAGAGTTTGATATTCCAACAGTGTTGTGGCAAGGTTTTTTCTCTCTTTTTCTCTTCTCTTTTTTTTCCCTGATTTGTGTGACAAGAAGGTGTTTATATAGTGGAAATTAGGGTAAAGAAAATGGGCTTTGAATGTGCAATTGGGCCTCCAATATTCACTTGAATTCGTCACTTTCCAGGCTAAATCGCAAGGACTTAAGTGCATTTTTTGAAGTTGAAATGTGAAAACAAAATGTAGCCTACATCGATAACTAACTCCTGTCCGAAAATCGACTCAATCGGATAAAAGGTGAATTAGTTATGAATTTTTGAAGTTTCAGCTCAGACAAACTTATTTTGGGCTCCAGTGTCGACTCTGACACGTTCTTCAATGAAAAACTGGTATTGATCGGTGCATAATTTGGTCTTGACTTTTGAAGCAAAGTTGTAGATCTATGAGTCAGTGACCTTGTGTAAAAATATGAGTCCAATCCGATAAAAATTGACCGAGTTATGAATTTTCGAAGTTTCGGCCCAGATGAAATAATATTCAGCATTCAGGATTTTCAGCGTGTCATGCACTCTGAGCAAAACACGAAGGCCTTTTGAATACCGTTTGAACTCAATACCTTCTGTGAAAATGTAGCCAACTCAATTTGTGAAATTTTGGCACCGGAACCAGCTCAATACGATGAAAATCGACCAAGTTATGATTTTCTGAACATGACGCAAATAAACTTCTGTCACAAATTTTCTGCACGAAAATACTTGATAAATCCACATTTTTGAAGACCTTCTGATCGAAATTGGCTTCCAGCCGTGAGAGATGAAAATGTAGATAATGTCAAGACGGAATTTTGGCCACCGGAACGGGTTCAAAACGAGTCACGATCTTCAAGTTATGAATTTTTTAGCGCGTAAAAACTGCACTTTCAGCACACTTTTTCACCATATTTCTTCGAGAAAACTCACACATTCGGATACCTTCTTTAAAGAATTGACTCTTGAGCCGAACCTGAATTTGAGAATACGTTATCAGAGATATCTTGGCGAAAGAATACCTGAATATGACGCGCCAGGTTGGACTTGTGAATTTTTCTTGAAATGTTTTTTGAGAAATATGGGAGGGCAAATTTTGGGGTACAACAGCATGCATAAAATATTTTCAAGAATCTCGCGGGGTAAACAAGAAAATGTCAGAAGTTGAAATTTGCAGCTTTGATTGAATAACTTTGTATCGTTGAGTGTCCTTCTACGAGAGTAAAGCTCACCATATCAAGTGGGTCATAGCCCCTAACTCAAGTTGTTGAGTTTTGATCTTTTGACAGCATTGGCTAGAGGAAAATAAATCCCCTTTCCCATTGCCCCTTGCTAGACGTCTGATTTATCATAACCTGCATCACAAACCCTTGAGATCCTTGAAATGGTTAAGGAAATGTTGTGGCATGATGTTATGACGTGTATGTTATGCGTTAAGAAAAAGTGTAAGGTGATGAAGACAAGTGAGTCTAAGAAGTCCAGGTTACTGGATAATGACTGTAAACAAATCCTATAAGGAGATCATGTTGTTAGATAAAAACCCTACAAGTAGCTCAAGTTGAAAGCAAACAAATCACACAAGCAGCCTTAGGTTTAGTCTTGAATGGAGTTTGTAGGTAAGTACACTCTTGAAATATAGTTGTCTCAACATGTCCTACTAATAGTAACCGGGTTCTAAGGGATCTCAATATCACTGATCTTTCCCACAAGATTCGTTCGATAGGCAACTGACTTGCAACCAAACAAAACTCAGGAGTCAAACCTCAATGAGTGTAGCATCGAGTATCTGCCGACTTTGGGAATACACCAAAGACAACCATCTTGCTACATCCTAATGGCCAAGTTTTTCATTTAAAGGTTCTAAGGTCTGTTGACTGTTCATGACACCATGCAGTGGCCTCGTATTCTCCTTGATTAACTCAAGGGCTACCAGTACCAACCAAAGTGTCGCATCAACGTAGCCATCGCTTCAACCGTGTCGGTATACCCCGTACAGTTTCCATGATCTATTGCTACTTACCTAAAAGGTTTCCCCAGATCCGGGTGTAGGATCTATAGTAACCCCAAACAGTAACCTTAAAAGTAAAGCATACAAACAGTCAAAGAAGCAAAATGATCTAGACCTTAAGGTAAACCCCACTTTATTATCATCCCCAGTAGAGTCGCCAGTTCTGTAATATGGTGGCAGAACCAACTGTTATATACTGGTTTGCGTTTGTGTTTGCAAATATTGCGGTAAGCAAGAGTCGCCACCGACTATTCTTTTATCCAACAAAGGAAAGGGTGAAAAGAACAAAAAAAGACCTATTTGAGAATTTTTTTAGTAAGGGGGGTAGATTATGGAAAGGGAAGGTGTTAGAACCCTTTCCATCCGTGGTTTTCCACGGGCTCTTAAAGGTTTTCTCATTTTAAAAATACCTTTGTGCTTTGTGTTTGAAAACGTTTTGAAAACGCCTTAGTACGGCGAACTTTGTAATTTTTCTTATGATACTCGAGAAAGTATGCAAAGTGTTTTGAAATGTCTTTTGAAAAGTAGTTTTTGTAAAGTAGTATTTGTGTAAGTGCAAAATATTTTATTTTAGCAAACTTCTAATAGCTATCTACTTTTATACTCGAAAAGGGTCGTTCTTTTCCTCCTTTCCTTTAGACAATGCTATCATACTATTAGTGAGTAGGCAGCTTTGTCGTTGGATGTTTGAGGGACATTCGAAAGGACGTTACAGTCACGAAGGAAACTTGGCAAGAAATATTAGTAACATGTCCTAAAGTCTTAAGATCACTTTTAAACGAAGCAACATCGAGAGGGTCATCGAGGGACTAGTGATCTTTATACTGGAGGACAGCCAATAAAAATTCTCACGTTTCAAGAATTGTGACCATTTTCCGAAGGCAACCTAAGTGGGATACCCTAGAGGTGGGCATGTGCAATTGTATTTAGTTTAGTTATTTATCTTGCGTATTTAGGTTTTCTAATGTTTGTTTCAGTCTTACCATACATGCCTAATTACTAGCAGTATATTGTACAGAAAAATAAAGTGCAAAAATATAAACCTACACTATTACATGGCTTCGGGGATGGGGTATTTAGAATGTACAAACAATTAGGGGGAAAAAAGAAAGCAATGAAAAGTCCTATTTAAAACTATTACATCCCAAATAACAGTTACATGAATATATAAAAAGAAAGAAAAAAAGCGAAAAAGTGAATAATGTCCGAAAAAATGAAAATGCGTTCTAAAACCTAGTGAGAAAATAAATCTTTTTTGTGTAGTTTTTAATTTAAGAAAATAACTAAATTAATTATCCTAAAGTCTACTTAAAAAATTAAATTAATAAAAATAAACTAAGCCTTTTTCTGGTTTTTTTTATTATGAAAAGAAAGTAATTAGACTTAAATTCTAATTCATTTTTAATTATGGAAAAGGTTAAAATTTTAATTAAATAAAATTAATTATTTAATTAAAAAAGTCTAGGCCTAAATTTTTTTGTGAGTTTTTTTATTATTATAATTAAAATGATTAAGAGATAAAATAATTAAATAAAGCAAAAAGAAAAGGAATTGAGCTTGACGGCTGAAGTAGAATGGGGGGTGCAATTGAAATTTCGCTAAGCACGGACTGTGAATCCCAGGTCCATCCTTGGATCCAGTGTGGAAAGTACTTGATGGTACATGGTATCTCATGTTCTTGATGTCATGCATTCCATGTAATTCCCCTAACCTGCTCTAAGGATATTCAGGAACTCATATACACACATTAGAACATTCAACAATTAATAAAAATAGAGATTCGAATTTGAGATTATACCAACGTGGTGATAGCTTGGATCCGGTGATCTGGGAACTTGCAAGCTTTGAATATGGTTGGAACAAGTCCCTGGGAACCTCATGAGAAATGTATGATTACTAGTTCGGATCAAAAGTGCCTGCAAAGTCGGTTTCGAATTTTTACCGCTTTTGATAATTTCGTAAAAATGGTAGAGATCTCTCTAGGCTATGTAGGCGTGTTTAAATTCTTGCTAGATGTTTGTTTATATAGAGAGGAATGAGGAGACAAGAAAACAAAGGTTTAAACAACCTTAAAGCAAACGTTTCAAAGCCATGAATGAAATTTGTAACTTTGGCCAAAAACAAGGAAACTTGTCCTTTTTTGAATTTGAATGAATGTGGACACCTTTGCACGAATTTTATGGGCGTAGGCTGTCCAAAACATCAACCCAAAGCTCAAAGCCCATTTCCAATTATTTTATATATTTTATTTTATATTTTTATTTGAAATAAATTAAAATAAATATGAATAAAATAGTTAGCAAATGAAACGCATGGCAATAATAATTTTAGAGGTCCTCTATAAACTTAGGAAGATGCTTGAAGTCCAAGAAATTGAGCCCTTGCCTTAAAACTTCAAATTTTCTCAATGCATAATTCTTGAAAATTCCCAAAGTTTCAAAACTTGGGCAAGCCATAACTTGCTCAATTTTTATCTCATGGTGATGATCTCTAACTTTTTGGAAATCCAAATATGTCTACTTAAATCCCTCTGTTGATCAGTTTTGCATTTGAAGATTTTATCTTAATGTAAAAGGTCTTGGCAAAAAGTGGCTTTTGTTGACTTTCTAAAAATGACTTGTAATGTATTAGCTTGTATCTTTAAAATGGTGCATTTCATGGACTTGAGGGCTTAAGAGAATTTGTAGGGAATAAGATTATCTTCAATATGATCTTTGGTTGAGGAAAAATGGATTAAGTATGTGAAAGTTATGCCTGGTCAAAGTTCAGTTGACTTTTCCTATAGAAACCCTACTTTAACAATTTTGACTTTTGATGAATTAGGGGCATTTCTTGAGGAATCAAGATCAAACCTTGATCAAATTATGGATATTAATTCAAAATGTTGAGGTTGACCAAACACTTTGAAGTTCGACTGTATATAGGCCACAGTTGACTTTTGACCTAGTATAGTTGATTTTCAAGCATTTGAGTAATTGATTGAGCAAACTTGTAGTGCAAGGTATGAAATTTTTCATGGATAATCTTGAAGACATATTAGGACCATGGAAGACATTTTATATCTTTGGAGCTCAAACATCTTAGTGAAAAGTGAAACCCTAGTTAGAAGTCCAATGCTTAGGAGAATTTGTCTGATCAATTCTTGGTCAACCTTGAACAATTGAGGACCTCTAGGAGTATGTCTTGTGTGAAAATGGGAGGGAAATTTTTCGGTTCAACAGGGTCGCTTTTGCAAAGACCCTCGATTCAAAAAGATTGTAGTCCCTCAATTACCCTTCGATGCTTCCTCGGTAAACGATCTTAGTCCCTTACGATAAAATTGCTAAAGCGCCTTACGAGTTTCCTTTACGACTGTACGATGACCTGCGTCTGTCCCTCAAACATCCAATGATAGGGTCTCCTACTAACTAATGGTAGGATAACACTGTCTAAAGTAAGAGGAAAATAATGCGAAAGACTTTTGAGTATGTAGATAGCTCGTAATCGCTTGCTCACAAAAACATCCTTTTTCACAAAAACACTTTTTTGAAATATTTTCAAAACAAACATTTTGTATACATTCTCAACGATGCGATAATACTTACAAAATTTCCGTACTTAGGCATTTTCAAAATATTTTCAAACATACACAAACACAAAGCATTTTCAAAGTGAGCTAACGATTAAGAGCCCGAAGATAACTACGGATGAAAAGCGGGCTAACACCTTCCCTTTTCATAACCTACCCCCCTTACTCAGAAAATTATCAAAGGTATTTCATGTTCTTTTCACCTTTCCTTTATTGGATAAAAGAGAAGTCGGTGGCGACTCTTGATATCCGCAACATTTACGATAAAACACAAAAAACCTAAAAGTCAGTTCTCCCACCGTATTACAAAACTGTAAACTCTGTTGGGGAGGATAAAAAAATGGGGTTACCTTAGAGTTAGATCATCTTTTAAATGCTTTCCTTGTTTGATTTGTATGCTTTACATTTCGGGGTTTTACTCGGGTTATTTACTGTATAGATCATATACTTGGATATGGGGCATTCTAGGTAAGTAGAAATAGATCATGGAAGTTGTACATCGTAGACCGATACGGTTAAAGAGATGGATACGTTAGTGCGACACATTGGTTTGTGTTAGTGTCCCTTGAGTCATTCAAGGAGAATGTTGGGCTGCCGCGTGGTGTCATGAGCACTAACTGACCTTTAGAACCTTAGTTGACACAACTTAGCCATTAGAAAGTATTGAGATAGCCAGCTTTGGTGAAGACTGAAGTTGGTTGATACTTGTTGCTACACTCATTGAGATTGGACTCTCGGGATATTCCTGCCGCAAATCAGATGCTTGATCTGAAACAATGCTTGAGAGAAATATCGGTGATATTGAGATTCCTAGAACTCAGTTACTTGTTTTAGGACATGTTGAGCGAACTAAACTCAAGAGGGTACTTACCTATAAACTTCATGCAAGTCTGAACCTAAGACCTTGTATGCAAGTCTGAACCTAAGACCTTGTATATCATTTTCACTTACCGTTTCAAGGACCTAGGTTTTTATCTTCGTTTCTTTGTTGTAGGTTATGAACTCTTATCACAGAAATACTATCCGGATCAGTTTTATGAAGATACCTTCTCAACTTAAGAAGTTGGTCTCAAAAGCTCCTGAAAGCTCTCATTTCACCAAGAGGCATGGTCATTTCCTCAGTTTGGTTTCCTCATGTTTTGAAGAAGACATGATGAGTGTTTTATTACAGTTCTTTGATCCCACACATCACTGTTTCACCTTTCCAGACTATCAGCTAGTACCCAAAATGGAAGAGTTCTCTAAGCTACTGGGAATACTTGTTCTTGATCAGACACCTTTCACCAGTTTAGAGAAATATACACAACCCGAAGAACATGCAGCAACCCTACATCTGAAGCGATCCGACATTATAGCTAATTAGGAAACAAGAAGTGAAGTCAAGGGTTTTCTTGCTAAATTTATGTTAGAGAAGGCTCGGCTATTTCTGGATACTATGAGTTTTCGGGCTTTCGAGGAAATATTGGCTTTGTTGATCTATGGTTTGGTGTTATTCCCTAATCCAGACCAACTCATAGATGTGAATGCTGTCAAAATCTTCCTCACTCGTAACCTCGTGCCTACTTTTCTTGGAGATGTTTTGCATTCGCTTCACACTCGCACTATCAGGAAATGAGGAACTCTTATGTGTTGCATACCTTTGCTATCCAGGTGGTTTACTTTGCACCTTCCACGATCATTATTGAAGAATGAACAAGGTTTGAGGTGGTCTCAAAGGATGATGTCGCTCTCTCATTCAGATATCTTTTCGTGTTCCTGATCTCTGGAAGATGTTACTATCATTGACCGCTGCGGGGAATTCCATAATGTTCCACTCCTTGGCATTAGGGGAGGTATTACCTATAACCCTTCTATAGCTTTGCGTCAATTCAATTATACTCGAAGAGATGGTCCTCATGATGCGCTTATCCTGGGTATTATGTTCGATTACGAGAATGATCCTCATGTTATCGTCGGAGGTTTCTACATGCTTGTGCATGGTAAAAAAGATTGATAGCAAGACTTTAGGATAAAAGGATTTCATCCCTTTGGAACCCTATGTCAAATGGGTACGATCTCGTGCTCAGAAGCTTATAATGCCATATCTCGTTGTCTTACCAGTAATTATGGATCCTGTTGCTGAGGGGGATATTCCTTATACCATTCTTCATACAGATATGCCTATTGACCTTGAAGAGCTGCATAAGTCTTGGATTCGAATGAAAGAAGAAAGGGACGCCTTTGAGACTCATTCCTATGCTAGCGAGAAGAAAGTGTTGGAGCTGATAAAGCAACTTCACGAGGAGCAAAGCCTTAATGCATACATAAATATAAAGAGGAAGAATTTGTGGGAGACTTGAGTCTTAGGTTTTATAAGTTCATTTGTTGTCTCTTTGAGACCCTTTTACTTTTCATTGTAAGCCTAAGAGGAAATTTTAATTTTGAACTTAGTAATGAAGCCTTTGTTTTTGTTTCCTTTTGATTAATGAATTTAAATCCCATAAGGTCCTTGAAAACATTGCATTTACATATCATGCATCATTACATAACAAGTGTTTCATACATGTTTTCTCATCTACTTACTGTTTATTTCAGTATAAGATAGCTCTCAAATAGACCATTAAGGAACTCCAAGCTCAGCATGCACAATCCCAAGAGAATCTTCTGAGTTTGACACAGGGACAGAAAGATCTGATGGCGCTTCTCATCAAGAAGAAGAATACTAAAAAGCCAGTTGATATCCTCAAAACGGGGGGAGAAGATTCAAATGTCCTACTCAACCGGTTCAAGTGAATGATATCTCCTATGATGAAGACAACAACCAAGAGGAAGATGGTAGAAGTGTCAAGTTTGAAGGAATGAATAACCAGGGTTCTGAGATTGTTCATGAAGATGAAGATTACTTTGATGAACAGTACCCTCCTGCAAATGACATGTACAAGCAGTTGGAGGACCGACTCAAGGCCATGGAAATCCAGAAAGATCCTGGATTGGATTTTGGAGAACTAGTTCTGGTCCCGGGGGTGGTCATTCCACATAGTTCAAGGTCTCCGTCTTTGCCAAATACGATGTAGTCTCTTGTCCCAAACTTCATCTGAGGTTGTATGTTTGAAAGATTCAACCTCATACTACTGATAAGAAATTACGGGTCCATTTATTTCAAGAAAGTTTGTCCGACACTCAACTTGAATGGTTCTATCAGCTGGAAGGAACCAACATTCATGCATGGGAAGACTTGGCTGCTGCTTTTTACAAGCAGTGTCAATATAATGCTGAACTTGCACCAACTCGTGTACAATTGCAAAACATGTCCATGGGCTCGAGTGAAGGGTTCAATATGCCCAGAAGTGGAGAGACTTAGCTGGAAGGGTCCAACCTCCCTTGTCTGGCCGGGAATTAGTTAATATGTTCATGGGTACTTTGATAGGCCCATTCTTTAATCATTTGGTTGGGAGTTCTTCATCTAGCTTTACTGAGCTAATTCTGAGTGGGGAATGAGTTGAAAATGGTATCAAGAGAAGAAATGTTCTGATGGATACATCTTCCAATGCCGTGAAGAAGCCATTTGGAGGTAAAAAAGAAACCAATGTTGTCTATGGCCAGAAGAGCCATAGTAAGAGTCACCATAATCAGTTTGTGGGAGCGGTGTTGATTTCTAATCCGACACCTGTTCAACAATAACAACAGAGTAATTGGCGAAGGCCAGACGCTCCGTTAAGACTGTTTACAAAAACTGGCATGCCTTTATCTCAGGCATTACAACATTTGTTAAAGGATGAACTTATTTCACTGCGGGATCCTTCTCAGAATTCCAACACATCCTCTCCAAAGTACAATCCAAATGCGTGTTGTTCCTATCATTTGAACAGTCCTGGGCACGACACCAATAATTGTTGGGCCTTGAAAAGAAAGATTCAGGACATGATTGATAATAAGGAAATTGAGTTTGATCCTACAAAGACACCGAATTTGATTATTGCACCTATGTCGAAGCATGACAAAGCCATAAGTGTTGTTGAAGATGTTTTGTATGTTACCTTTGTAAGTGATGTGGTTACTCTCCTCTCAACAATAAAAAAGAATTTGTTACAATCCGGTTTATTTTCGGGTTATGTTGAAGAATGTTATTACTGTACAGTTCAACCCAATGGTTGCGGGTTACTGAAGAAAGGCGTTCAGCGCCCGATGGATGAATATCTAATTTTGATTGAAAAAGTTCTGTATGCAGTGAATTTATGCCAAGATTTGGTTGTTGTATCTCGTACTCCTTTTAGGATCACTTCCAAAGGCCCTATAAGGATTACCGCCAATTCAAAAGCTTCTCCTTTGATTATTACAACACCTGGACCTATCCCCTATTCCTTGGAAAAGGCTATTCCATGGAATTTTGGGTATGACGTCTACTACCACGATACTAAACAAGAGTTGTCTTATGAAGATGATGAGGAGGTTGATCCCAGTGTTGACAATATTGCAGGGACCAGTAGAATTACTAGGAGCGGAAGGATTTTCTCCATGGAGATCTCTTGACATGTTCAAGTCATAGTTACCAAGAAAACTTCTGAGGCTCGGGGTAAAGAGCCAATGATAGAGCCTGCCCGGACGGAGGCACCAAAAGAAACCACAGTCAATGACACATCTGAACAAGAGTTGGAAGAGGTTTTGAAGATCATTCACATAAGAGATTATAAAAGTATTGAACAGCTGGGACAGACCCCGTCTAAAATTTCCATGTTATCTTTGTTGCTGTGTTCTGAAGCACATGTGCGGGATCTAGTAAAATTCTTGAAGACTGCTCATGTGTCGCAAGAAATTTCGGCTGATCGATTTGAAAGTTAAGTGGCGAGTTTAAGAACTGATAATGGATTGGTCTTCCCGATGCTGACCTGACCCCAGATGGGAGAAATCATAATAGGGCCCTTGTATGTATCCATTGAATGCAGGGGCACTACGTTGGCTCATGTGTTAATCGACATTGGCTTTTCTCTGAATGTCCAGCCAAAAGGAACACTTGACCGACTGGATTGTGAAAGGGTTGTATTGAAACCGATTAATAACATAGTTCGAGCATTTGATGGGTCCAGAAGAATGGTGCATGGAGAAGTGGACCTCCTAATCCAAGTGGGTTCACAGATATTTGAGTCCAAATTTATGTAATGGACATCCGGCTAGCTTACTCTTGTCTATTGGGACGCCCCTGGATTCATGGGGCAGGTGCTGTCACCTCCATCCTCCATCGAAAATTAAAGTATTTTGTGAAAGGAAAGATTGTTATTGTCTGCGGAGAAGAGGAATACATGGTCATCCATCTGAATTTATTCTGGTACATGGAGATGGACGGGGAGTTCATCGAGACTCCTTATCATACCTTTGAAGTGATTTCCGCTGCTGCTACTAAAGATGTTTCTGCCATTCCAAAGACCACTAGGAATCCACACAAGATGGTTTCTTTGAAAGATGCCAAAGCAACTATAGAAGAAGGTGGTTGTACTATTTACGGCCAGCTTCTTGATATTCCCTATAAATCTGATAAGTTTGGTTTGGGCTTTACTGAAGAGGGTCAAAGGATTGTTCGTCACGCTCGAGCTGGAAGACCTTCATTCCTGTAGCGGTATAAATGTTTAATACTAAGCCATTAGATTGACTAGACTTGTACATATCAAAATAAAGTCACCACCGTGCTTTATTATTTCCAAAGGAATGGAAAAAGAGCGAATAACCCAAAAGAGGGGGAAAGATTCAAGGTAAGGGGGTTGGTTATGCAAAGGGAAGGTATTAACACCCAAAACATCTACGGTACTCTGTAGGAACCTCTTTGTATAATCTGTATATTTTGGCTATAAAATGTTGTATAAAAATAGATGGTGGGGTGAGAAAAGAAATATTTTTTTAATGATTTTTTCACCCGCTGCAGTTGCGAACCTTTAGTGCCTACTTACCACCTTTCGTGCAATAGGGGATCAGGGTACACATAGTTCACCTTTAAAATTTTTTTAAACAAGTGTGTTTGTTAATTTTATGAGATAAGACATCATCGTCATTGTTTGTGTGGAAAACATACTTACTACCCACAATCATGAGAAAAGAGACTTTGCATCATCTCAAAGTGGAGGATATGACTTGGATTTTAAAATCAACAATGCCTCACTCAACACCCAAGCAGAAAATATCTCTCTTCACTATATATTGTAAAAGTATAGTTGTTTGCATCACTACAAGGATTGACAAGAGTCTAATCTTTTGAGAAAAGTTTTAAAGATAAGAGCCAAAATGGAAAATGCTTTGAATGAGATTTATTGACTTTTAGTCTTCTCACAAAAATGTCAAGGTATGATTAAATTGATTAAAGTTTATTTATGAAATTTGTTTGAAAATGCATGGACCTAAGTCCAAGTTTATTACGAAAGTGATTCAAGTTTAGAAACAAGAAGAGTTTTAAAAAGGAGGGAGAAGATTTTTGAAATTAAAGAAGATGGGAGGAGATGAAGGGACTATCCTAAAGCATAAGGTAAAAGCTTGGGAGAAGAACCATCTAACCAATAAGAAGCCAACACTTGACATTATGAGTCAATATAGAATTCACATTCTTTGGATTGAAACCAAGCAAGCAAATATAGTAGACCTCTTGAGAAAACCAAACTTCAAAAGTATTAAGTCTTCACAAAAATTGGGCAGAGTAACAGCTGTATACAGATGAATTCCAGATTACCGACAAAAGTATGTAATCACAATAACCTGCACACAAAAAAAACAAACAACCCAATGTCTTGGGGTAAACCCCAAGAACTCCAGAAAAAATATCAATTAAGGTCACAAGGTCTCCAACATAGGCCAAGGTTTCTATCCCTAAGTCCAAGAAGTCCAATACTCCATAATGCCAAAGATAGTAACCAAATAGTCCAGGTATCATTAATGTTTTTTATGGTTCATGTTGATTATTAAGTATCTTCAAAAGGAAAATAAAAGTTCAAGTGAGAAAAATAAAAATGGAATAAAAGTAAATGCTCAAGTGAGCAAAGATGAAAATAGCATGAAACGTAAATGCTAAAGTAAATGGTACATAAAGTAAATAGCATAAAATAAAAGCATAAGATAAAGTCAATTGTTAGAAGTTAATGGTTAGTTGGATGACCATCTTGAAACTTGCATTTGGAACTCATTAGAGGATTGGTAGAACCAAAGCCTCTCAACAACAAGTTACATTTACTTTTTGTCAAGTATATCATCCATTTAAGAAATCTCAAGGCAACATTTAATGATCAACGATATTTAGATGATCCGCGTTGACCAAAATTGATGAAGATCCATTGGAGGATTGGTAGAACCAAAGCCTCCTAACAATGAATCTCAAGGTTATTGGATCAAAGGGATCAAATTAACATACTTGGGCTTGTAAACATAGGTTTGGGCCACGAATGATCATTTTCTCAAACCGGGACAAAATTTAGCGCTATGTTAAGCAATCATAAGTGGACTTATATAGAAGTTGCACCTATTTTCATGCTGATCAATAGAAATCTATCTACTTCATGTTTGGATTAATGATATAGAGATAATCATCCTATAACATGTAGTACAATAAAAAATAAAGGGATAAGATGAAGAGGGAGGGGAATAATAAGCTAATTTGGATCACTACCTCAAATTTCTTTTATCTTTAAATTCAATCACTCATCTCAATGGATTAAAGTACTAAACATATCATAAATCCAAAGCACCAAAAATGAATTAAATAATTCACTCTTAGGTAGATTTGAATAATGGACATTTATCCAACTTCATCTACACCCAAAGTCCATTGAATTTAAAGAGAAGTTGGACATTTAAAATTGCAATCCAGATTAACAATCAAAAGGAATGAGTAGAAAAAGAGAGATGGATCAAAACAGCCCTAAAACAAGGAAGAAAACACATTTTTGTTTTGTTACAATTGATTGCACTCTGGGAGCAATCGATTGCATCAGTGCTTTTTTTTTTCAAAAAAAATGTAAAATCATTGTGTGACAATCAATTTCACTCTGGCAGCAATTGATTTCACTCTGGCAGCAATCGATTTCACCCCGTGCAAAATAGAAAATCAGCATTTCAAGAGGCCAAGTTCTTGTTCAAACTTTTCATCAAACATCTTATGATCAGGGATTTAATTAAGCATGAAAATTCCATCAAATTATGAGAAAATAGCACCAATGGAATCACAAAACAATGCTCAATGAATCAAACCCAAAGATCAACAAGAGATCACATTGTGAAAGATGAAAAATCCAACTTACCAAAGGTAAATTTAGAGAATTATCAAAATAACTTTAAGAATTTTCTTCAATTCAAACCCTAAGAATCAATTTCCTAAGCTTGGATGTAGAGAATTGATAAAGAAAAAGTGTTTGGATGAAGGTTTAGCTCAAAGATTAGTAAGCTTCAACGCAAAGCTTACTAAGTTTTTTTTTTGAAAATGGAGCTTTGAGTGAATTTGGTAGACGGAGAGAATTGAGAGATTTTTTAGCAAAGTGAGTTTGGCTATCAAAAACTTGAGATTTGAATGAAATTAGGGCTCTATTTATAGAGTTTAGGTTTGGGATTAATGGTGGTTTGGAGTTTGGTTTGGGAAGTGAAATTAGGCTTGGTAATTGATTCTTGGAGCCAAAATTTGAATTATGATATATCTTTCAAAAAATGAAGAAAAATTGGAGCCAAAAGAATGACAAGCTTGAAATTTATGATTTTTTTCAAAATTCACTTTATGAAATCAATTGCACTCTGGGAGAAATCGATTGTACAATGAATTTTTTTCAAATATTGCATAAAATTTACTTTGTGCAATCGATTGCACTCTAACAGAAATCAATTGTACAGTGAAAAAAATGAAAAAAATTAAATTTTTTTTTTTTGAAAATAGAGATTTTAGGGAAATAATACGGGAAAACCTTATTTGTCAGATGTTTTAACTCAGTACCTATAAAACACAAATATAGAAAGATAAAGACAAATATTTTTTGTATTTTGATTAGAAGTTAGTCGACAACACATATACAAAATACAGAACTAAGGTGCTTGGAGATTCCTCAAGAGCAATCTTAAGTATAAGAGATAGAAAAAGAGGAAGAACCAATCCTAATGTGATCTTGTTATGATCAAGTTGATATAATATGATAGGGGAATCTTAGGGGCAAAAATTGGGGTACAACAGTTCTGTATCAGCAACAATGGGGTTAATTCTATAGAAGACGCTAACAGTGATTGTGATTTTGACAGCTGGATATTCCCTACCATTGGTGATGGACTCGACAATTAGAAAGCCTAAGACATTTTCCTTATCTCCTTTAGTCAGGAGTAATGGCTATTTCTGTTTTATTGCTTTAAGAAGTTTGGTTATGTAATTTCTTTTTAAAACAATGACTTTAAACCTTGTGTCTTACCCGGGGAACAATGGTTCGTTTGTTAAGGGTTGATAATTCATAAACATTGTTCATTCAATAAAAACATTGGACGCTTTGCATACAAATTTTGTGATCTCTGTTTTTCTTTTATCTTATTGCATTTTCAAATAGCTATGTGTTCTTACACACACCCACACACTACATTACAGATACACATCCACTCTGGATCTCGGTGATAACGATCCTGCTATTGTCGCTTATGACTTTGAAAATCTGATCTACCAAGCCAAGGACGAAGGTGAGAAAGATTGTGAAATACCTAGAGAAATTTCCAGACTCTTAATACAAGAAGAAAAGGTTATACAACGGCGCGAAGATCCGATCGAAGTGGTAAATTTGGGTACTGAGGCAGACAGAAAGGAGGTCATGATAGGCGCCAACTTAAAGAACAGTGTCAAGAACAGGTTAATCCAGGTGTTGCATGAATATGTGTAAATATTTGCTTGGTCATATGAAGACATGTCAAGACTCGATACTGATATTGTGGGTCATTGTATACCAATGAAATAAGGTTGTTCTCCGATTAAGCAGAAGGTTCATCGCATGCGTCTTTAAATTTCGGAAAAGATCAAAGCCGAAGTTATGAACCAATTAAACATAGGGTTCTTAGCAGTGACATTGTATCCTCAATGGGTTGCAAATGTTGTTCTGATGCCAAACAAAGACGACAAGGTGCGTATGTGTGTAGACTACAGGGATCTGAACAGGGAAAGCCCCAAAGATGACTTCCCGCTTCCATATATTTATGTTTTGGTCGACAACACTGCCCAGCACAAGGTATTCTATTTCATGGATGGTTTCTTGGGTTATTATCATATCAAGATGGCGACCGAAGACATGGAGAAAACTATGTTCGTCACACAGTGGGGCACTTTTTGTTACAAGGTCATGCCTTTTGGGTTGAAGAACACCGAGGCAACTTATCATCGTGTCATGGTAGCTTTATTTCATAACATGATTCATCACGAGATAAAGGTCTATGTCGATGACATGATAACAAGGTCACATACTGAAGAAGAAATTCTCGATCATTTGCATAATTTGTTTGAAAGACTGAGGAAGTATAAGCTAAGGCTAAACCCGAACAAGTGCACCTTTGGGGTGAGATTCAGTAAACTGTTAGGTTTCATCATCAGCGGTAAAGGTATTGAAGTCGATCCTGCAAAGGTCAAAGCTATCCAAGAAATGCATGCTCCCCATACCGAGAAGAAAGTCATAGGTTTCTTAGGAAAATTGAATTATAATGCCTGTTTCATTTCCCATTTGAAAGACTGAGGAAGTATAAGCTAAGGCTAAACCCGAACAAGTGCACCTTTGGGGTGAGATTCGGTAAACTCCTAGGTTTCATCATCAGCGGTAAAGGTATTGAATTCGATCCTGCAAAGGTCAAAGCTATCCAAGAAATGCATTCTCCCCATACAGATTCTTTTTAACAATCAGGAGAGGAGTAACTAATTCATCAACAGAAGAAACAAACAGGTCGTCATCAACGACATTGACACCCTGGCCATGTTTGGACATTGGTGCAGTGATTACATTAGGGGTCTCTTGTGGGTAAAACTCAATCTCCTTCGCTGCGATAAGATCTTGCATCTTGTTTTTTAGAGCCCAACAATTGTTTGTATCATTCCCCGGACTTTCGGAATGATAGGCACATCGAGCATTTGGGTTGTAGCGGGGAGATGCAATATTGGGATTCTTAGGAGCCTCTTTTATAGTGACTAGATTAGACTTCAACAAGTGTGGAAAAACCTGAGATAAGGTCATGTTGATCCGAGAGAACTGTCTTCTCGGTGCATCCGGTCTACGCTGATTGTTTCGTTGTTGGTTTAATGCAGGATTGGAGATTATAACAGCCCCTACCGTTGGACGACGTTCAATTTTGCTTTAATTCCTCTGACTGTAGGCGGCACTTACTTCTTTCTTCCCAGAGAATGGTTTCCTTAATGTACTTAAGGATACATCTTTTTGGATCTTACCACTCTTGATACAAGCTTCCACTCGCTCACTAGTCAATATCAGCTCAGTAAACCCAGTTGAAGAGCTTCCAATCAGATGGTTGAATAATGGACCATACAAAGTACCTAAGAACATGTCTACCAGCTCTCTATCAGACAGAGGAGGCTAGACTCATCTTGCAAGATCCCTCCACTTCTGGGCATAATCTTTGAAACCCTCGTTGGAAACCATATACATACTTTGCATTGTGTATGGGTTAGGGCGAGGTCAGCGTTGTATTGGTACTTCTTGTAAAAAGCAGCAACCAAATCTTCCCAATTGCGAATGTTGGTTCCTTCCAGCTGATAGAACCATTCCAATTATGTCCCTGACAAAATTTCCTGGAAGAAATGTACCCACAAATTCCTATCAGCAGTGTGGAGTTGAATCTTCCTGACATATGACCTTAAGTGCAGCTTAGGAAAGGAGACACCGTCATACTTAGAAAATACAGGCACTTTGAAATTTGGTGGAATGACCACCCCAGAAACCAAACCTAATTCTTCAAAATCCAGACCAAGTACTCTCTGAATTTCCATGGCATTGAGACGATCCTCCAGCTATTTATATTTGTCATCAATAGGAGGATATTGTTCTTCAGCATAGTCAGCCTCCTCTTCATCAGACCCCAGACCGTGGTCTCCTTCTTTTTCCTTCTCTTCCTGATTGTCTCCCTCATTTGACGGAGTTGCGAATTCTAGAGCTCGCTTTGCTGGTTCTCTGAATCTCTTTCCCATATTCAAGACACCCACTTTTTTCTTTGTATTCTTCTTCTTCTTCTCTTTGATCATGAGAACCTTCAGGTCCTCTTGTCCTTTAGATAGAGCTAGGAACATCTGTTGGAATTGAGCATTCTGTGCTTGAAGATCCTTCACTGTTTGTTCGATATCCATCTTACTGAAATAAACAGTATAAAGATAAGGAAATCTGTTGTGAAAAACCTGTTTGTGTTATGATGCATGAACATGCGTATGCAAATGATTTCAAGGACCCATAAGAAAAAGGAATAAACATCAATTGCATTAATAAGTTCAAATTGAGTACAAACATGCCTCTTGGGCTTACAACGGAGGAAATAAATACAAAATAAACTCCTAAGACAAAAAGGTTGAACACATCCTCTTTGGCGCAATGTAGGAATTCAAACTTCGCTCTTCATGAGGTTGTTTTGTGAGCTCCAGAACCTTTTTCTCACTGGCATAGAATTGGGTCTCAAAGGTATCTCGTTCTTCCTTGAGCTGGATCCAAGACTTTTTAAATTCTTTGAAGTTTTTCGGCATATCAGGATGAAAAATGATGCGAGACTCGTCCTCTTGAACAATAGGCCCTGAAATCACTGGCAGGATAGCAACATATGGCATCATAAGACATTGAGCACGAGCTCACACCCACTTGAGGTATGGCTCCAAAGGGATAGAGTTCTTGCGCCCTAATGTCTTGCTTTCAGTCTTCTTAACCATGCCCCAAGCATGGATGAACCTCTGGTGATAACCTTGCAGATCATTTGAATAGTCGAACAAAATACCCTAGATGAGCATATCATGAGGACCATCCCTCCGGGCATAATCAAACTGACATAGGGCAAAAGAGGGGTTATAGGTGATGCCTCCTTTAATGCCAAGGAGTGGCACATTATGAAATTCTCCGCAGCAATCAATAAAAGAGGTATTAGAGTGAGAAAGAGACATTAACCTTTGGTTCCATCTTAAGCCTAAATCATTCTTCATTATTGACCGAGGAAGGTGCGAAATAAACCACCTATAGAGCAAAGGTGTACAACACATAAGAGTTCCTCGTTTCTTTATAGTACGGGTGTGGAGTGAATGTAGAATATCCCCGAGCAATGTAGGCACTGGATTACGAGCAAGGAAGACGTTGATGGCACTGACATATATAAACTGGTCTGAATTGGGGAACAGAACCAACCCATAGATCAAGAGAGCTAAGACATCTTCAAAGGCATGGTAACTCATAGCATCTAGGAATATCTGAGCTTTCTTCATTAAAAGATTTGCAAGGAGGCCCTTAACTCCACTTTTTCTTTCCCAATTATAGTCAATGTCATATGGCTTCAAATGCAAAGCTACGACAATACTTTCATAAACTGGATCTTGTTCTAAACTAGTGAAAGGTACCTGCTCCAACATAGGCGAACCAAGTATTTTGGAGAATTCTTCCAGCATGGGCACCAACTGATAGTCTAAAAATATGAAGAAATGGTGCTTAGGATCAACGAACAGGAATAAAACCCTCATCAGTCCTTCGTCAAAACTATTAGCAACCAAACTGAGCAAGTGATCATATCTCTTATTGAATGATGCTCTCTTGGGAACTTTTAAGACCATTTCCTTGAGTTTGGGAGGGACCTCTACAAAATTGATTCAGATGGTTTTTCTACGAGCTGAATCCATGACCTACAAAACAGAGACGAGATAAATGCCCAGGTCCTTAAAATGGTTAGTGTACATGTTATGATGCTTATGATGTTATGATTATGCTTTAAAATCATAGATATGTCAAACAAGTCACACAAAGACCTTAGGTTTAAAGGCTTGCATGAGTTTTAAAGGAAAGTACCCTCTTGAAGTTTAATTGGCTCAATATGTCCTAGAAAGTAAACGGGTTCTAAGGAGCCCCATATCACTGACCTTTCTTTTAGGCATTATTTTAGCTCAAGCACCAAAGTATTGCGACCAAAATATTCCAAAAGTCCAATCTCAATGAGTGTAGCATCGAGTATCAACCAATCTTCCGTCAGAACCAAAGTCGTCCATCTCACTACTTTCTAATGGCTTAGGATGAGCCAATTAAAGATTCTAAAGGTCAGTTAGCGCTTAATGACACTATAAGGAAGCCTAATGTTATCCTTGATTGACTCAAAGAACATTAGTACAAACCAGAGTATCATGCTAACGTAGCTATCACTTCGTCTATATCGGTCTACGCCGTACAACCTCCATGATTTATTGCTACTTACCTAAAAAAGGTTCCCTAGATCTGGGTGTAGGATCTTTAATAATAACCCAAACAAAAACCCAAAAAATGTAAAGCAAGTAAGTCAAACAAGGAAAGCAAGTAAATGTGATTTATCTCTAAGGTAACCCCACCTTTAAGTTTTTCCCCAGCTGAGTCGCCAGTTCTGTAATATGGTGGGAGAACTGATTTGGTTGTTTTGCATTTTATCGCAATTGTTGCGGATAGCAAGAGTCGCCACCGACTTTTCTTTTATCCTATAAGGAAAGGGTGAAAAGAACAGGAAAGGCCTTTGAGATGTTTTCTTGAGTTCGGGGGGTAGATTATGAAAAGGGAAGGTGTTACCACCCTTTTTCATCCATAGTTATCTATGGACTCTTATTTTCTTTCTAGATCACGTTTGCTTTGTTTGAAAATGTTCTTTGTGATTGGGTTTGAAAGTATTTTTGAAAAGCACCTTCGTTGAGGCAAACTTTGTAATGATTCTCGTCTCTATAAGAATGCATACAAAGTGTTGGACTTTTTGAAAATGGTTCAAAGAGATGTTTGTGTTTGAAGGTGTTTTTGAAAGTCTAAGTGAGGAAAATGGTTTTAGGTCAAGAGCAAGCAACTACGAGCGTCCTACCTACTCAAAAGGTCTATGTTCTTTTCCTCCTCCTTTAGATTTTGTTATCTTACCATTGATTGATAAGAAGCCCCATTGTTGGATCTGAAGGGATGTGCGTGGGTCATCGTATAGTCATAGAAGGCAACCTATGAGACGTTTTAGTAATTTTTGTTAGGGACTAGATCGTTCACCGAAGGCAACATCGAGGGACATCGAGGGACTATGATCTTTTATCGAGGGTCTTTTCTAAAACGCCCATATTTGAGGGACGCGACTATTTTCCTAGGCAACGAGTGAGATTACCCTAGAGGTGCATGTGTGTGAATAATGTGTTTGGTTGCATGCATTTTGTCTTTGAATTTAGGGTTGTTTACTTGTTTATTTTATCTTGCCATACATACCCTAATTACTAGCAGTTTATATTAAAGCGGTAAATTGAAAAAATTAAAATCCTAAGCTATTACATCACTTTAGGGGATGAGGTGTGCAAATGTATAAATGGGGATTGCAAGAAATTAAATCCTAATTGTCTATTATAACCATATTGAATTTGAATAATGTATAAGGAATATAATGTACAAGACAAAATGGAAAAAGGAATAAATTTGTTTGGTTTTTGTTAAGGAAATTTGATTAAGTTAAAGAAAAGAAAATAAATAGGAAAATACTTTTGGTCTTTTTCATTGTAAGAAGTTAAATAAAATAAACTAAATAACTTAAACATGTTTTTGTGTAGAAAAATAGTTTTTTGTATTTAAAACAGTTTTTTTTGTGTAGAAAAAAATAGTTTTGTGTTGTTTGGGCTCAGGGCCTGTTTGTTAGTAAACAGAGGGGATCAGAAACTGGAAATGCCAAGGCCCAGCCAATGTAGGCCCAAGGGTGCTTCCTGCAAACAAGGAAAAATGAGAAAATATGAAAAATGAACAAAAGGTCTCGTTGGGGCTTGAACCCAGGACCTTCTACATAAATGCTTTTTGCGCGCGCTATTTGTACCACTGTGGTGGTCTGTTTCATCCATTGGTTATATAACTTGCACTGTATGTAAAATGAACTCAGTTCTGGATGCTTAAACATGACTCCACCTTATTCCTTCGAGCGCAGGGATGCAAGACTTTAATGTTGAGCTTAGAAAGGCTCCTTTTCTCAACCAATCGAAAGATGTAAAAAAAAGCCTAAAATTTGAAATAAGTCTAACCACATAATCTCAACAGTTATGGGTCGAAAGTTAGCAGTACCAAAATCAAAACTTAACTTAGTCAAGGTTGAAATTCTCAAGACACAAGCAATGAAAAATCAAAACTAAGAGCATGGTCTAGCTTCCTAGACATGATGTCTACATTTTTCTTTTCAATATGTATATCAATGATGCTTGAATGAAAAGTTCTATATTTTGAAAGAAACATACCTCTTGCAATACAATTCGAATGAGCTTTGCATGACTTCCAGGAATGATTCGATGGTGGGTTAAGCATACAGGAGCCTTCCTTGAGCTATTTCAGTTGCTACTTTGCTTTGAAAAAGTCACTGAATCGAAGGTTGGTTAAGAGTGAATTGTAGGGTTCACTAACTTCCTTGATTCGGTTTTTGAAGACTTTGGGAGTGCCCCAAGGCTGGTATATGGAAGTTGGGAGGGGTTAATCGAAAGGCTGGTATATGGAGTGAATCGAAAGGTTCACTAATGCATGCAGGGGTTTAGATTTTTTTGAGAGTTTGAGAGTTTGAGAGTTTGATGAGTTTTTTCACACAACAAAAGTCTCTCCAGCTACCAAAAATCCACCCCTTAGATATGTTGTGGAACCTCTTATTTATAGATGATGTTTGGCTGAGGTTTGGGGGGGAAAACAAATGAAATTTGAATAAATTGGGTATGCCGTTTTTGTAGCTTTCGAGGTGAAGTTTTTGTATGCCAATTTAGTGCAAATATGGGAGCAACATAGCAGAATTGCTTTGCAGCAGTTTTGAAGTGTTGTAGCCAGTACAACAGACTTGGGCTTGGCAGCATATTGTACTTTTGTCAACAAGCATCTTGAATAAAACTCATCAAAAGACAAAATAAAAACTTGTTTCCAACAATTGTGTCCTTCGAATGGACCACATGTGTGTTCTTCGAATGTACCACATGCACCACTTGTGTATTCTTCTAATGCACCACTTTCAATTCTTTGAATGGGCCACCAATGTTTGTCCTTCAAATGGGGCACTCATATATGTCCTTCAAATCCATTAATGCATGTCCTTTTAATGAGCCATCAATTGTGTGTCATAGTGTAGAAACTATGTGTGTTGAAGATTTTTAAATGTGAAATCGAAATAAGCTGTTTCAAAGGGAGCCACTGCCCAGTGAATCGAAACACGCATGAAAGAAGCCACTTCTTTGTGGGTGCTAGCATGAAGGGAAGCCATTTCCTTGTGCATTAAAGGCAACCACGGAGGAAGCCATTTCCTTGTGGGTCGAAAGCAAGCACAGAGGAGGCACTTGCCTTGTGGGTTAAAGCAGACACGGAGGAAATACATGCCTTGTGAATAGAAAGCAGGCATGAAGGATGTATTTTCCTAGTGAATTGAAAGCAAGCCTGCAGGAGGCCACTGCTTTGATGAAGCTTATGGACCAAAGCTTACTCGAAGGGGAGCAGATGTCCAATCGAAGCTTGTGGACCAAAGCTTGATCGAAGGGGACCAAATACCCAATCGAAGCTTGTGGACCAAAGTTTGATCGAAGGGGACCAAATACCCAATCGAAGATTATGAATCAAAATAAACTTGCTCTTCTTTTATTTGATGCTTGAGCCCAATATGATTCCAGGGAAACTTGTGCAGTCTTGACACAGTAAAATTTTTGTGAGAAAATGTCTTGAGAAAAGAGAGGAAAATTTTTGGGGTACAACACCGGTCAATAGAAATCTATGCACCATTTGTTTTGAGACATGACATAGAAATCATACTCCATAACACTTAGTGCAATAAGAAGGGGATGAGATGAAGAGGGAAGGGAAAAAATGAATAAACCACATTTGAATCAAAACTTAATCAAACTATTATTAAAATCATTCATCCATATTTATGGAGTTAAACTCAACATCATGGATCCAATGATGTTAATAAAGTTCATGATCAAAATTTCAATCCAAGATCAGCCAGAAAATATACAAAAATATAATTGTATTTAAAAATAAAAGAATAAGGGTTTAAAAATGATTTAAAAAAATGAAAATAATAGATAAAAAAGGAAACTATGTTCAAATTAATCAAGAAAAAAATAAGTAAGACCATAGAAAAATCCGAGATGGACTCAAATAGTTTTATAAAATTTTTGGTAATTTTCTAAAGTAAGAAACTATTTTTTAAATTTAAAGAAATAGGTAAAAAACACAAAAAAAAATGATGAAAAATAAGATATTAAAAAATAAAAAATAAATGAGGATGCCAATATTTGTCACAGTGTCATTGGATCCTTCCCTATTTATTTTCAGAATTTAAAAATGAAACAAATTATTTTTAAACAATTTAAACAAATCAAATAAAGTGAAAAATTATAAAAAATATTAAAACACAAAATAAAATCATGAAAAAATAAAAACTAGAAAGAGAAAAATCAAAAGCATTTTCCATTATTTTTTAAGATTTTTTGGAGTTAAAATGAATTTTCTATGAATTTTTGAAACTTAAAACAATTAAATATAAAAATCAGAAATAAAAAATAAAGTCAAAAATATGTGGACCAGTGGATGAAAGTCAAAACGCGTTAGTAATCAAATCCAAGGGATCTGGCGCGTTGTGCATATCATGGTCATTACTGAATAAAGCACATGTTTCAATATAAAAATCAGAAATTCAAAAATTCCAAATGCGTTGTTTCATTGGTTGAAGGATGACACGTTGGTCATCTTCCACCTCCAGCCAGTCTCAAAACCAGGTCGCTTAAACCGTAAAATTAGAGCACGAGACTGGTACCATTCGCTCCGTCTCATCAAGACGAAGACAACCACACCTTCGCGAAAAATTTATGTAAATTGTAGCTCAAACAATTTGGAAGAGAAATTTTGAAAAGGGATTTGAAATTTCATGGTAAAAATGTGCTTCCAGTAAAACCAATGTTGCAACTAGAACCAGGGTGACGAGAGCTTCACAATAGTATCAAAGTTTGAGATAATTGGTGAAGGAATCTACCTATTAAAGTTAAGTTGCAGAGCTCTGAAACTGGACTTCTGTGGATCAATATAGGTCATGATTCTTGAAGGTAATTGTATGGTTAGCTTCAGGGAAGTTCAATGATGGTGAATTGACAAAGAAAAATGATTGAGGGATGTTGCAAAATCAAATTCGAAGTAGCTGAAAATTGGGTTCAAGAGAGAGTTTAGCAGGGTGATCTTGGATGTCTAAGCTTGAGGATATGAATGAGGGATGACCCTATATTTATAGGAGAATGAATGGGATCCTTAAGCGTGTGAAATGATGAAGTTTGGAGGGAAATCGTGTGGGTCAACAACATGAACAAAGTGTGACTTGTTTAGCATCAAAACTCAGCCAAATCGTGTGTTTCATCATGCTTAACGCCTTTGGAAAGTTGTTAAACATGATTAGAAGCAAAAACGCGTGGAAAACTTGTGATTAGAAGGAAAAACAAAGATTTCAAAATCTGACTTGTGATGAAACTTTAGTTTCAAGTTACCAAATTCAAATCAATGGCATTCTAAACTCAAGGGGTCTTAGGGTCTGATTCTTGAAGCTTTATAAAGATGAGGTTACAAGCTTTGTAATGGAAAAAGAATGGGTCAAAATGGTTGCTTGAGATGAAAGTTGTGTTGAGTCAAAGTTGGAAGAAAGAAGTTAGCTTTTCATACTTAGAAAATTTCTAAGTTTTTTCTTCAAACATGACTTATAATGTCTTGTATCCAAACATGGTCTTCCACTTGGAAATTTTTCTTGACCAAAAAATATGGCATAAAGTAGATATCTTGAATGTCATTTTGAGACTTGAACCATTTAAAATCTCCAAAAATTGAGAGAGTTATGACTTGCTGAAGTTGGAAAAAATTCATGAAATGACCTATAATATTTTCCATCCTTAAGGCATCTTCCACTCATTTTCACACTTTTCACTTTGAATACGGGTTGCATTTCACACATTCACGATAATCATAGAAAAAAGTGGGCTCAAGGTGATGAAAATTGACCAAGTTATGATTATTTGAAGTCACATACAGGAATTTGAGGGTTCATTTGGAGGACTTGTAATCTTTCTTCATCATCATGTTTCTTAATCACAAAATTTCCTTGAGATTTTGAAGTGATTTGTTAATAACCCTTTGAAGAGAAGTATGTTTTTGGAATCACTTAAAAATACCAAAATATGAGCAAGATATACCCCTTTGAAGTTCAAAACCCTAGCTCCTAGAGCAACAAAATGCCTTGGTAAATATTTGCAATTTTGATCAACCTTCTTGCCTAAATACCTTTTTCATGTGATTATAAGTTGTTGAGGATGTTAAGGAGAATCCATTGCAACCAAAACCACTTCCAAATCTTGAGAATTGAAGGAGATATGCACTTGTGATAATTGAAATCAAAGACTTATCCAATTGAGTTAAACTTCTTTATTCAACCCTTGTAATTTTGAGCTAAATTTGACAAGTTGAGGCATAATGAATCATGAAAGACTTTGTCATGATGTTCCTTAAAAATATCTTTCATAGAGGCTTGAATCTCAATGAAGCTTTGTTGAGGAAGGTAAAAAGAAGGAACTCATGAATCCAAAAGCTGACTTTGATGGAATGCATTGTGCTTTCACCTACATCATCAATAATTAGGATACACATACATTGTATTTTTTATTTAAAGAATAATCAAACATAGATGATCACAAAATACAAGTCAAGGTGCTTGGTGATTCCCCATAGAGCAAGACCAAAGATATGGAAAGTAAACAAACCCTAGCGTGTGACTTGGTTGTGATTGAATTGACATTATGAGATGAAGGAATCTTAGGGGGAAAAATTGGTGTACAACACCGGTGTCCCTTGAGTTAAGTCAAGGAGAATGTTGGGATGCCCTGTGGTGTCATAAAGCACTAACTGAGCGTAGAACCTTAGTTGACACAACTTAGCCATTAGAAAGTAGTGAGATAGCTGGCTTTGGTGTAGACTGAAGTTGGTTGAGACTCGACACTACACTCATTGGGATCAGACTCTCAGGATATTTCAGTTGCAAATTAGATAATTATGTTGAAACAATTCCTGGGAGAAAGATCAGTGATATTGAGGCTCTTAGAACCTGGTTACTTTTCTTAGGACAAGTTGAGCCAACTAAAACTCAAGAGGGTACTTACCTACAAACTCCATGCAAGCTTAAACCTAAGGCCTTGTGTGTTTTGTTTGTGTATGATTAATTGTTCGAACATGACATCATAGTATCATGACATCATACCATATCATTTTCACTAACCATTTCAAGGATCCCAAAGGTGTGTGATGCAGATTATCATGAACCAAACGCCTAGCAAGGGGCAGGAGGATTTATTTTCCTCTAACTAAATATCGTTAAAGAACGAAGTATATTATTTTGAGTCAAAATCTAGGACCCACTCGACATGGTGAGCTTGATTCTCGTAGAAGGACATTCAACGATACAAAGTTCTTCAATCAAATCTGCAGTCAGACTCTAACATTTTCTTCTGTTTATCCCGCGAGATCCTTGAAAACATTACATTTACATATCATGCATGTCATTTCATAACAGGTTTTCCAATACAGGTTTTCTCATCACAACTACTATTTATTTCAGTAAAAGATGGCCCTCGAACAGACTGTTAAGGACCTCCAAGCTCAGCATACACAATTTCAAGAGACTCTTCTGAATCTGGTACAGGGGAAAAAAGATATGATAGCGCTCATCACCAAGAAGAAGAAGAATGAAAAGTCGGCTGCTATCCTCAATATGGGAAGAAGATTCAAAGGTTCTGCTCAACCGGTTCAAGTGGATGATGTTTTCTCTGAGGATGACGACAACCAAGAAGAGGATGGTAGAAGCGTCAGGCCTGAAGGAAGAAATAACCAGGGTTCTAAGAATATTCATGAAGATGAAGACTACTCTGACAAATAACACCCTCCTGCATATGACAAGTACAAGAAGTTGGAAGACCATCTCAAAGCTATGGAAATCCAAAAAGTGTCTGGATTGGATTTTGGAGAGTTAGGTATGATCCCGAGGGTGGTCATCCCTCACAAGTTCAAGGTCCCAATATTTGCTAAATATGATGGGGTCTCTTGTCCCAAACTCCATTTTAGGTCGTATGTTTGAAAGATCTAACCTCATACTGCTGACAAAAAATTATGTGTCCAATGCATTCAAGAAAGTTTGTCTGACACTCAACTTGAATGGTTCTATCAGCTCGGAGGAACCAACATCCATACATGGGAAGACTTAGCTGCCGCTTTCTACAAGCAGTATCAATATAATGCTGACCTTGCACCGACTCGTGTGCAATTGCAAAATATGTCCATGGGCTCGAATGAAGGGTCCAAGGAATATGCACAAAAATGGAGAGATTTACCTGGAAGAGTTCAACCTCCTATGTATGATAGGGAGCTAGTTGATATGTTCATGGGAACTCTAACAGGTCCATTCTTTAATCATCTGATTGGAATCTCCTAATCTGGTTTTATTGAGTTGATTCTAACTGGGGAACATGTCGAAGGTGGTATCAAGAGTGGAAATATTCAAGTGGATGCGTCTTCAAGTGTTGTGAAGAAGACATTCGGTGATAAGAAGGAAACCAATTCCATTTATGGCCATAACGGTCATGTTAGAAGTGATCGCAATCTATCTATGGGAGTTATGCTAATCTCCAATCACGCACCAACACAACATCAACAGCAAGGCAATCAACATATGCTGGATGCACCTAGGAGACAATTTACTAAGATCAACATGCCATTGTCCCAGGAACTTCAACAACAATTGATGGCAGAGTTGATAACATTGAAGGGTCCTCCTGATAATCCCAAAACCTCCTCTCCTCGGTACAATTCTAATGTGAGATGTGCCTATCATTCCAATAGTCTCAGACATGACACAAATAGTTGTTGGGCTTTGAAAATTTAAATCCAAGATTTGATTGATGCTAAGGAGATTGAATTCGACCCTCCCGAGACCCCTAATGTGATCCATGATCCCATGCCAAATCATGGCCAAGATTGAGAGCGTTTATTTCATTTGAATATTCAAATTGTAATTTCTTTTGATTGTTCGAACACTTATTTTATTTCAAACTTTGTTATTCCATTAATGCATTGCATATGTTATGCTTGAAGTAATCCTTTCGTTTTGACTATATTTAAACTATGCTTTTACTTCCTTTTCATGATACTCAACTCTCGATTAAAATCTATAAGCCTTTAGAGAGAGGGTGATGAAAATGATATCGTAATCTTATACAATATGCTTTGGAATAGACCTTTCTGATGATGTACAGGCGTTCTTTCTAATCCTAAAAAAGTGGAGATATAAGGAGGTTAATCCCTAGTCAACCCCTTTGAGCCTAAGGAGTAGGAGTTTTCTTTTTCACACAAATTGAAACCCGTAATCATAACCTGGGGTAGGGTAGTTATTTAGTAAAGTTAAACATGCATTCAAACGCAAGCTCTACCTTCATACACGACAAATAGTGTTGAAGATGCTCTTCTAAATCAAAAGACGACGATGGTTCCCCGTAATCATTAAAATAGGAAGTCATTTTCTTTCAAAAGAAAAACCCACTAATTCAAAACCTATGGAGGAGAAAAAGAGGTCGCTACAAATCCTCAATAAAAAAATATTACAAAAAACTGACTGCCTCCTCAAAATAAACTCCCATTATCCGAACCATCACCGAAATATCAGTGTTATAATTCCAGACTCAATGGGAATCCAAACGCACAATTAACTGAGTATATGACCGAAGAACATCACGGAGAACGGGTGGGTACAAATAAATTTTAAGCCTTTTTCTTTTGTTTCTTAAACCGTAAACCAGGAAACGCTACAACCCTTAAAAGTCCTAGCTGGAGCATGGGTTAGTTCAAAAGCATATTGTTACAAAAGGTATCCTGACTCCTGTAAGGCTCAATATAAATCCTGAGTTGAATTCATATTCTTACAAAATTTTGTTTTACTAAAAATGCATTTTTAAAACTTCAAGACAGACATGAGCTTTGCATTGTTAAATACCACTGTTTGCATATGAATAATCGTTTGACAAAAGAAAAATCCGCACAGTGAATGTTCAATAAATAGAAGTCCTTTCAATAGGACATAATCGCTTCAAATGAAAAGACATTTCTAGTAACAGGCCTTTCATAATCAAGGGACGTGACATTGTGTCTAACTGATTGGGGGGAGTCAAGTAGAGATTCAAAGAATATCTCAAAGGTGATGAATAGCCAGGGGTAGATCTCTATGTGAATCACTTAGGGCATTGAACATGAGTTCCAGCAAAGGGTTACGTACGATCAAGCAAATATTTTAAGGAAGTACTACAATAATTAATACCATAGACAGTGACAATTCTTCGTACCCTATGAAAGCGGACATAGTCGGAAAATACTACGCATAAAAGAGACCCGCTAGGTTGACAAGCCCAAGAAAAAATAATGGCATCCCGGCAAACCAAAAAGGTTCGAGCCAAAATTTGGGATATATATATATATATATATATATATATATATATATATATATATATATATATATTGTACACCTGACAAGTCGAAAACTTGAAAAGGCGGCTTGGGCAAAAAAGGGTATCTCGGTGAGCTGAAAATCTGAAAAGACAGTCCAGGAAAAAGTCAGAGATTAAAGTGTACGACTATGTCCCGTCATATCATCACTTTTCTATCAGTGGAAGGCTTATCACTCTGATCAACATTTACCGAGGGCTCTAGAAGTTGAGATAACGTTCAAGTCATCCATGAATCCCCACAGAGCATTTTCCACGGAATTATCTCTACAGAGCTATCTACACAAGCTCATCTTCAACAGAGATACATTCCTCGCAAGTCTAATATGCCTTCAAGACAGAAATTGGGGAATCGTCTAGCTGTTAACATGATCATACTCACCAGCAGATCACCCTAGCGGATATGACCTTTTCCCCGGCAATATTGCCAACCTACGGAGTCCCAACCTCCATCAGAGTTTACGACATCAGTATAATTTATGGAAATTCTCTTCCCCAGCTGAGCTTATTCCTCCAAAACTGTAAAACCCCCTGCAAATTTCTTTCCTCCAACAACGCTCATTTCCTAGGCAAAGTGTTTCTCCAGCAGGTTTAGGGTTTATTTCCCCAATAAGGTTTATTTCCCCAACAGATTACAATCTCCCCAGTTGAGTCTATTCCTATAGCTTCTGCAAATCACCGGCAAAACCCCTCTATCCAGGAAAGGACGGTCCAGGCTACTATCCCTAGAGAGTTTCTACCAAATTTGAAACCGGATCAAGTACCATTCAACCTTATCCTCTCTAGACGAATCGGCATCCATATCGGAAACCCTACCGGACAACACCTCGAAAGGTTATCCATCTCTTTTATCCTCAGTCAGGGTATATAAGAATTAAAATCCCCAGTAGAGCAATGAACAACTTATGTTCTTGGACTCTTCTCCCAAACAGGAATCAACATTCCCCAGCAGAGTTTCCTCAAGCAGAAAGCAGGAATACCCATCAAGATCAAAGATACACATAGTCTTCATCCCCAACAACAGTCAAGGATTTATTTTCCCAGTAAAAGATGTTGCGCGGAGTTACTAATACACTTCAACGACATCTCACATTCATGCATCATTTACGAAATATCATAGCATATGCATACGAAACGCATATAACACGCTCTCATTTATTTTGAGAACATCCTTACGCAATGTATTACATACGTCATGACATTGCATAAAGACTAACTTAGTCTTTTTAGGTAATGTCTACAAATAGACGAATATCATCAGCAATTTTCAAATAGTTCGAAGATTAAATCCTGAAAATAAGCAGGGGAAACTATCAAAGACCAGGTGGTATGAATTCCTGAAACAGGACGGGTTTACCAATGAAAGAGAATTGTAGATCAATTCCCGAAACAAGACGGGGAGACCATCTGTATGACTAAATGACTTCCTTCAAAGATTTACTCTAAAAAACATCTCCTAAAAAACATTTCCTCAGAGACTGAATTTCGACAAGCATTTCCTTGGAGACTGAATTCCGAAAAGAATTTCCTCAGAGACTGAATTCCGACAAGCATTTCCTCGGGGACTGAATTACGACAAGAAATTTCCCGGAGACTGAATTCTGACAAACATTTCCTCGGAGAATGAATTCCAACAAGCATTTTCTCGGAGACTGAATTTCGACAAGTATTTCCTGGGAGACTGAATTCTAACAAGTATTTCCTCGCAGACTGAATTCTGACAAGCATTTCCTCGCAGACTAAATTCTGACAAGCATTTCCTTGGAGACTGAATTCTGACAAGCATTTCCTCAGAGACTGAATTTCGACAAGTATTTCCTCGGAGACTGATTCCGACAAGCATTTCCTTATAGACTGAATTCTAACAAGCATTTCCTCGGAGACAGAATTCCGACAAGCATTTCCTCGGAGACTGAATTCCGACAAGCATTTCCTCAGAGACTGAATTCCGACAAGCATTTTCTCGGAGACTAGATTCCGACAAGCATTTCTTGGAGACTGAATTTCGACAAGATTTTCTCGGAGACTGAATTTCGAAAAGCATTTCCTCTAAGACTGAATTCCAACAAGCATTTCCTCGGAGATTGAATTCCGACAAGCATTCTCTCGGAAACTGAATTCCGACAAGCATTTTCCTTAGAGACTGAATTCTGAAAAGCACTTCCTTAGAGACTAAATTTTGAAAATCACTTACCTCAGAAATTTATTTTGAAAAGCATTTCCCTCAGAGATTTTATCAGACAAGCATTTCCCTTAGAGATTTAATCTGACAAGCATTTCCTTCAAAGACTGAATTCTGAAAAATAGTTCCTTCGTAGACTCATTCCAATACCTTTTTTAGTTAAAGTCATGCGTACACATCTTCTGGTTTAGAAAAAATCGAACGTGGATTTATTCTGATATTCTTTTGGACAAAGTTGGGCGTAGACTCATTTTAAATACATCTTCTAAGACAAAGACAGGTGTAGACTTAGTCTGATTTTCTTATCAACAGTTATCTTGAATGGCATATATAAACCCATTTCCAACGACTTTGACACCTCTCCAAATGGCATATTTATGCCCATTCCCAACATAATCAACCAACAGAATTACTTCGTGGACAGGAGAGTGCAAATTTCTGGGCACTTAAGTGTTCAATCATCTTCTAACTTCAAGTCACGAATGGCAGACATGCCAATCTAACTCTTCGCATTTAAGAAGATTGAACAGGGGAAGCTATTGTACCCCAGAATTTCCCCTCCCATTTTTCTTCAAGACTTTCTCATGAGGTCCTCATTTGCTCAAGGATGCTCAAGAGTTTATCAGACAAATTCTCCTCCTAGGCATTGGGTCCATAACTAGGGTTTCATCTTGAACAAGGAATAATGGGTTTCAAGGGTATCAATTGGTTTCCATGGTACTCCATAGGTCTTTAATAACGCTCATGTCAAGTTTCAAGCCTTGCATCAAAAGTTTGCTCAGTCAATTGCTCAAATGATTGAAAATCAATTGTATTGGGTAAAAAGTCAATTATGGTCAACATACAGTCAAACTTCAAGGTTTTTGGTCAACATCAACATTTTGAAGTGAAATTCATCATTTTATCAAGGGTTGATCATGATTCCCTAAGGAAATCCCTCAAATCATCAAAAGTCAAAAGTTGCCAAATTAGGGTTTCTTTAGGAGAAGTCAACTGAACTTTGACCAAGCATAACTTTCACATGCTTCATCAACTTTTCCTCAACAAAAGCCCATTTTGAAGGAAATTCAATTCTCTACAACTTTGTATATGTATGTTCAAGTCAAAAAAGGGCTTCATTTGAAAGATATGAGTCAATACATTACAGGTCATTTCAAAAGTCAACAAAAAGACACTTTTTGTCAAGGCAACTTACATCAAGCTAAAGTCTCCAAATGCTAAAATGGTAAAATAAGAGATTGTAGAAGACATCTTGAGCTTTTCAAAAGGTCCAAGATAACCTTCAAAAGATGAAAATTGGGTAAGTTATGACCATTGCAAATTGAGAAATTTTGGTAAAATGCATGAAATGCAAAGTGAGAAAACTTGAAATTCTAGACTATTGGGCCTAACTTTTGATGTTCAAACATGTTCACAATGTGTTAGAAGACCTCTGAATCCATTCATATATTTTTTATGATTTTTATTTCTTTTATTTGAATTTTTATTCATTTAAATGCAATTAAATCAAATAAAATATAAAATCATTGGGCCAAAGCGCATGAGCTTTTGATTTCAATCACATGGAGGCCCAAGAACACATGACAAACATGCCAAAACCGTGAAAACATGTTGGGAACAAGAATCTTCAAGTTTGGAATGTTTTTTAACAATTTTGGAAAGATTTCAATGTGTTTTTTTCCAATAAATTGTGACATGATGGTACAAGATTCTTGTCTTTTTCTTGTTCCATTTCATTCCTCTATAAATACATACAATACTCAAGTGCAAAGGGCAAAAAAATTTCCTCTCAAGAACACACTCCTAATTTCTCAAATTTTTTCAAAACTAGGGCAAACAGAACCCCCTATTTCGGCCACTCTCAAGCGGTTCCAAGCATTCCATCAAACCCCTGAACATCCCAGGAGCAACAATCGTTTGGAACCGTTTTTTTGAGATTTGATGCAGGAACAACAATCCACCATTGTTAGGGAAATGTTTTGGTGAAGCTTCGGATCCATAGTTGCGGTCACTTTTAGACCAATTTAACCTCACCACCAGATTCGCAAGGTCCAAATTAATGGATCTGAGTGGTTTGATTTTGTTGTTTGAATCTTTTTATCAATAATCAATTTTGACTTTTTTTTAATTAAATTTATTTAACATTTTTCTTTATTAAAATTAATTAGAAACAAGTAGGTTTTAGTTATTTAATTAACATCAAACTCTTTTCCATAAAAATACAAAAAAAAAACATTTATTTTCTAACATTTTCTCTTATTTATTTTTTGCTATTTAAAATTCTTAGATAAATTTTATAGGTCCCGCAGTTTAAATGTAATAACTTAGATTTGCATTCTTGCACTTTTTCCTAATTATGTAACTTTACCAAAACCCTGTAATAGTTATAGGCCTTTACTTTCTCGTGCTTTACTTTCCGCACCTTTATTTTTCTGCACTTATAATTATATGCATGTATATATAACTGTTAGTAAATAGGCTTGTATGGCAAGATTTAAAATTAATCAGTAGATAACTCCTAACTAATCAAGATAATATAACGGAATTAAACATACTATGCACACGTACACTACTAGGGTAACCTCCCTTGTTGCCTTCGGATAAAAAACAGTCATGTCCCTCGAACGTTGTACGCTTTAGCAAAGTCCCTCGGTTAAAAAGATCGTAGTCCCTCGATGACCCTTCAATGCTTCCTTCGATATACGATCTTAGTCCCTTACGATTGCTACAATGCCCTATGAGTTGCCTTTGTGATTGTACGATGACCTGTGCCTGTCCCTCAAACATCCAATGAAACATCCAACGATAAGGCTTCCTACTAAACAATGGTAGGATAACACTATATATAGGAATTGGAAAAGAACAAAAGAATTTTGAGTACGTAGATAATTCTTAATCGCTTGCTCGCGAACATTTCCAAACATTTTTCACACAAACACTTTTCAGAAATATTTTTAAAACAAACACTTTGTATGCGTTCTCAACGATACGAGAATCATTACAAAGTTTACCGAACTTAGGCATTTTGAAAATATTTTCAAACTTACACATTCACAAAGTATTTTTCAAAAGTGAGGTAGCAACTAAGAACCTGTAGATAACTACGGAGGAAAAGGGTGCTAACACCTTCCCTTTTCATAACCTACCCCCTTACTCAGAAATATTCTCGAAAGGTCTTTTCTGTTCTTATCACCCTTTCCTTTATTAGATAAAAGAAATGTTGGTGGCGACTCTTGCTAACCGTAACATTTGCGATAAAATGCAAAACTAGTAAAGTCAGTTCTCCCACCGTGTTATAACCACCACTCGAGAACTTGTCATAAGTTCTAGATCTAAGCTTATAAAGTTCATATGTCTCTGATCCCTCTAAATATTATGACTGTTCATTGCCCATTCACAAAGTGGGGCATTGATATGATCGGAGAAATCAAGCCTATAGCTTCTAATGGACATTGCTTCATTCTCTTCGCCATTGATTACTTCACAAAATGAGTTGAAGCAACTCAGTTCTCCTCTGTTACTAAGAATATGGTCTCATGTTTCATAAAGCACAACCTTTTCTATCAGTATGGCATCCCCGAGAGGATTATCACAAACAACGGTACCAATCTCAACAACACCATGATCAACGAACTATGCACGCAGTTCAAGATCAAGCACCACAACTCTTCCCCGTATCGACCAAAGATGTATGGCAAAGTGGAAGCCACTAACAAGAACCTAAAGAATATCGCGCAATAGATGGTTGTGACCTATAAAGATTGTCACGAGATATTACCGTTTTCTCTCCATGGCTATCGCACCTTAGCTTGAACATCAATAGGGGCAACCCCATTCTCTCTGGTCTATGGTATGGAAGTTGTCCTACCAGTCGAAGTTCTAGTTCCATCTCTGAGAATTATGAAAGATGCAGACTTAGACAAAGACGAGTGGATTTAGACTGGGCTAGACCAGCTGAATATGATTGAGAAAAAGAGGCTTACGGCTGTCTGTTATGGTCAGATGTATTAGAAGCGTGTGATCAAGGAATTTAACAAGAAGATCAAATGTCGGGTATATCAAGCTGCGACTTGGTAATAAAGTGCACCATTCTACCGCAAGGTGATCCCAGGGGAAAATGGACTCCCACCTACGAAGGGACATTTGTAGTCAAGAAGATATTTTCTGGCGGTGCTATGATACTTACCACCATGGACGGTGAAGATTTCCTGCACCCTGTAAATGCGGACATAGTCAAAAGATACTACGCATGAAAACGACCCGCTAGGTTGACTGGCCTAGGAAAAAATAAGGGCATCCCGGCGAACCAAATAGGTTCGGGCAAAAATTAGGGATATATATAAAAGATGGTACACCCGGAAAGTCGAAAACCTGAAAAAGGCGGCTTGGGCAAAAAAGAGTATCCCAGTGGACTGAAAACCTGAAAGGGCGGCCCAGGAAAAAGTTAGGGATTAAAACATACAACTATGTCCCCATTTGATCACTTAAAACAAGCTTTATTACCAAAATCAAAGTTCAAATGGTACAAATCAGTTCAATCAACTTCTTCCGACAGCAAGGGATGAGATGCTTGAAGACATAGGGCAATAGTAGAGTTGGAACCCGATGAGATTATTCCCACATAGCAATTATCTTGTTTACACTTTGTACTCCTTTAATTTCATGACAATTTCCTCTTACTAGGATTTCTGTCTCTTTGTACAAAATCGCCTATTTATGTGCAAAACTATCAATAAAAATACAGATTTCAAAACTCAAACTTTTTGTTTTTACTTTTTCTGTTTTGTTTGCAAAAACGTTCAATGACTAAAATTGAATGAGCATATGCATATGAATACAATTAAATGTTAACAAATATATGCATAAAAATAGGAATAAACATTTACTCAAGACTCTAGGAGTTGGGATAACGTTCGAGCTGTCCACAAATCCCCACATAGCCACTTCTATGGAATTATCCCCACAACAATAGTCTTATCATACTTACCAGCAAATTCTCCCAGTGGATAAAAGAATATGATCTTTTTCCCAGTGATATCACTCACCTAAGGAATCTCACTCAAGACAGTTTATGGAAAATCTCCTCCCCTGCTGAGTTTATTCCTCCAAAAAACTGTAAAACCCCTTGCATATTTCTTCTCTCTAGCAGAGCTCATTTCTTTAGCAAGGGTGTTTCCTCAACAGAGTACTTCTTCTTCAATAGAGTTTATTTTCCCAATAGGGTTTATTTCCCCAACAAGGTTTATTTCCCCAACAGGGTTTACTTCGCCAGTGGAGTTCAATCTCCCCAGCTTGAATCTATTTCCACCATAAATCACCGGCAGGATTCCCTTTCTCCAGCAAAGGGTAGTCCAAATTGCCATCCCTAGAGAGTTACCATGGACTCTGAAATGAAACCAGATATCATTCAACCTTAACCTCCCCATACAAGTCGGTGTCCATGTTAGAAACTCGGTCATACAGCACCTCGAAAGGTTGTCCATCTCTTTTATCCCCAGTTAGGGTATATAAGAATTAAGTTCCCCAGTAGAGAGACGAACGACCACTGTTCCTGAGCTCTTCTCCCCAAGCAGAAATCAACATTTCCCATCATATTTTCCGCAAAGAGAGAGCAGGAGTCCCCAGCGACAACATTCCAGACGAGATTAAATATTATATATATTCTTCATCCCCAACCCATTCAGGGATTTATTTTCCCAAGCGAGATGTTATACGGAAATACACTTCAATAACATTTCACATCCATACATCATTTACAAAAAGCATATCATATGCATACAAAACGCATATAGCACAGTCTCATTTATTTCGAGAACATCATTATGCAATGCATCATGACATTGCATACAAGATAACTCTTTACCTTTTCAAGAAACATCATGACCAGACAGTCTTCTCAAAGACTACATCTGACAAATGGCTACCTAAGCAATTTCCTCAATGGGTCATTCTCAAAGAAACATTTCTTCCTAGTTAAAGTCAGGCGCAGACATCTTCTGGCTCAAAGTAAATCAAGCATAGATTTATTCTGATACTTCTTCCAGTTTAAATTCGTCTGCAGACATGTTTTGGCTCAGATTAAATCAAGTGTGGATTTATTCTGATACTTCTTCCAGTAGACATCTTCTGGCTCAGATTAAATCAAGCGTAGATTTATTCTTATACTTCTTCCAGCTAAAAACGAGCATAATTATCTTATGGCTTATATTAAATCAAGCGTAGATTTATTCTGATACTTCTTCTAGTAGACATCTTCTGGCTCAGATTAAATCAAACGTAGATATATTCTAATACTTCTTCCAGTTTTAGACAAGCATAATTATCTTCTGGATCAGATTAAATCGAGCATAGATTTATTCTGATACTTCTTCCAGATAAAGACTAGCGTAGATATCTTTTGGCTCAGTTTAAATCGAGCATAGATTTATTCTGATACTTCTTAAAGTTGAAGACGAGCATAATTATCTTATGGCTTAGTTTAAATCAATTGTAGGTTTATTCTGATACTTCTTCCAGTTGAAGACGGACACAGACATCTTCTGGCTTAGATTAGATCGAGAGTAGATCTATTATGATACTTCTTTCAGTTAAATTCGAGCGTAAACATTTTTTGGCTTAGACTAGATCGAGCGTAGATCTATTTTAATACTTATTCCAAATGAAAACGAGCGTAATTATCTTCTGGCTCAGTTTAAATCGAGTGTAAGTTTATTCTGATACTTCTTCTAGTTGAAGAAAGACACTGAAATATTTTGGCTTAGATTAGATCGAGCATAGATTTATTTTCATACTTCTTCCAGTTAAAGTCGAGCGTAAAAATTTTCTGGCTTAGATTAGATCGAGCGTAGATCTATTCTGATGCTTCTTCCAGTTGAAGACGAGCATAATTATCTTCTGGCTCAGTTTAAATCGAGCGTAGACTTATTCGGATACTTCTTCTAGTTGAAGACGAGCAGAATTATCTTCTTTCTAAGATTAAATCAAGCGTAGATTTATTCTGATACCTCTTCCAGTTGAAGTCATACATATACTTAGTCTAATTTCTATCAACAGTTACTTTAGATGGCATCTTTAAGCCCATCTCCGACGACTCTCCATCACCTCAGGATGGCATCTATATGCCCATCTCTGATGACTCTCCATCACCTCTGGATGGCATCTATAAGCCCATCTCCGAAAATATTCTGTCACCTCTCCAAATGGCATTTATAAGCCCATTCCCGATACAATCAACCAACAGTCTTACTTCGCGCACAGGCGAGTGCGAATTTCTGAGCACTTAAGTGTTCAATCATCTTCTACCTTCAAGTCACGAATGGCGGACGCGCGAATCTAACTCTTCGGGTTTTAGAAGATTAAATAGGGGCAGCTGTTGTACCCCAAAATTTGCTCTCTCATTTCATTCAAAAAATCCTTTCGTACTCCTAGGGTTTTTAATCGCCTTAAGCTACCCAAGTGTTGTACCCAAAAAATTTTCCTCTCATTTCTCAAGGGATTATCCTGGACCCTCAGGTTTACTTCTGTTAAGTTTCAAGTCTCGAATTACAATTTTCCAAGAAAGTCATTCACAAGAGCAAAATGGTCAAAAGCACACTGAAAAGTCCAACTTTGACTTTTGGATCAAAATCAAGTTTCAACAATCATATTTCATCAGGACGGGAAATTGGTTCACCAAGAAATCAAAATCCAGAAATTACTTTGGAAAAGTCAAATTTCTAAACACTTAGGAAAATTTCTAAGTGTTAAGAAAATATGATAATTTTAGAACTTTTGGGCCAGTTTTCACATAAGTGCAATCAGAATTTGCAAAAAAAATTATTCAGAACATGACTCTTCGATCAGAACATGTGGAATTTATATTCTTAGATCAGAACATGATCCTCAAAAATCTCATTCTTCAGCACATGGATACTATGTTATATTCTTCGATCATAACATCACCCTTCGAATCTCACTCTGGTCTTTCCACTATTCGATCAGAACATCACCAAGCCCCAAAACCTCGTTTTGAACAGTCTGCTGCACTTCTATGGCACAGTCTTGCATCCAGCTGCCACAACACTCTAAATTGTTGTTGATCCAGTCCACGGCTGCATTTTTCTCAAACCCCATATTTGCACCAAATTAGAACATAAAGTTTGTATTTAAAAAGCAATGGAACAATATGCCAAAAGGGTTCAAATCCAATTTTCCCCCCAAAACTATAGCAAGCTCATCTATAAATAAGTTATTCCATCACACGTCTAAGGAGTTGGCTTGTGAAAAGAGAGAGTGATCAAATACAAAAAAGAGAGAAAAGAAAATATTCAAACATTCTTAAACCCATAATTTTCAAAAACAATACCTTTGTTCTTCCCTTTGAATCAAAAAACATAACATTTATGTGTCGTTTCTTGCTGACCCCAGCACGTTTGAAGGCAGCAGTTCAAGTCCTAAACACACGCTTCAGAATCAAGGTAAGTCATCCTGACTTTGAACTTTTCTTTTAGAACATCATCAAAATGTAGACATCATAATGCTGAGACTGTATATATCATTGCCCAAGTAGAAAAATTATGGATCAGAACTTCTTGAAGAAAACCAGGATCAAAATTAGGTATAGAACTTCTATAAACTGTCGTGCATTTATTTTTCTATTTTGCTATTGTTGAGAACTAATTAAGTTGCAGATGCTCTGGATAATGTAAGGAAGGAGGTGAAGTGTAACACAAAACCTCTGAGTTTTCTTTCCCACTATTTTAACACAACACATAACTTCTAGATTTTTTCTCACAGTTGTAACGCAGCACACAACACTTCTAGGTTTTTCTCACTGTTTTAACATAGCACTAAACTTCTAGGCTTTTCTCACTATTTTAACTTAACACAGAACTTATAGGTCTTTCTCATCGTTTTAACACAGCATAGAACTTCTAGGTTTTCTCACTGTTTTAACACGGCACAAAACTTCTAGATTTTCTCACTGTTTTAACACAACACATAACTTCTAGGTTTTTCTCACTATTGTAACACAGCTTGCAGAGCTTCTAGGTCCTTCTCACTATTGTAACACAGTATATAGAATTTCCAGCTTTTCCTCACTGTTTCAACACTCAGAACTTCAGCGCGCAGCAACCCAGCACTTCCGGCTTCCTCTAAAGTTTCTTTCTGAACTTCAGCGTGCAGAAACTCATAACATCTGGTTTCCTCTAACGTTTCTTTCTGAGCTACAGCGTGCCTAGCATCAGATCTTCTGGTCCCCCTCAGTTTCGTTTTCAGCAACGTGCTGAACCTGTTTTCGTTATTTCTCCTTTTATTTCTTACTCTTATTATTTTACGCGTCAATACTATTATTATTAACATAAAAAAGACATAAAAAATATTTTCTTTTTATCAACTAATCATTCTTTTTTCTTTTAATTTATTAAGACAAAAAAACCATTTTCAAAACAAATCCTTTCCATTTTCTTGTATTTAACAATTCAATATGGTTGTAATAGATAATTAGTGTTGTACCCCAAAATTTGCCCTCCCATATTCTTCAAGGTTTGTCAAGAATCATCTTCAAATGGTTCAAGTTTACTCAAGGGCTATACAGTCAAATCATCTCCTAAGCCAGTCAAAATTAGGGTTTTGATTCTGACAAGGAATTTGAGGTTTTCAATGGTCCAATCTAGTCTCATAGGCCTCTATACATTCTCAAGCATCTACATGTCAAGTCTCAAGACTCACAATGCCAGTTTGCACAGTCAAAAGCCTTATTTGATCCACAGTCAACTACAAGGGCAAAATGGTCATTTTGCAGTCAAAAGTCAGAATTTTTGGTCAAAATATTATTTTGAGTTCACAATCATCATTTGATCAAGTCTTGATCATGATTCCACAAGAATGGCTCAAAAATCATCAAAGATGCAAAAGTTGCTATTTTTGGACAATAGAAAAGTCAACTGTATCTTGACCAGGGCATAACTTTTTCATGGTTCATCAGAAAAATCCCATCCAAAGCTCATTTTGAAGGGGATGACATTTCCTACAATCCATATTCACATTCCAAGTCCAAGAAATGCTCTCACAAAAAGTTATCAATTTCTACATTATAGGTCAATTTCAAAAGTCAACAAAAGTGCACTTTAAGTCAAAGACCATAACTTGAGATTGGTAAATCCAAATGACATGGGACCAAAGGAATTGGTTAGAAGAATTCAAGACCTTTCCAAAATGTCCAAGAACATGTTCATATGATCCAAATTGAGCAATATATGCATTAGAGAAGTTGGGAAATCTTTGTGAATTTGCAAAAGTCAACTTTGCTCAAAACACCTTGTTTTTGCTAATGGGCCTCAAATTTCTTCTTGAAACTTTATCCATGGCCTATGCACGACCCATCAAGCCTAATGAATTTATTTTCTTATTTTTTATTAATTAATTGGATTTTTTATTAATATTAATTCATTTAATTAATTTAAATTGTAGGAAATACAAAGATTTGATTTTTCAATCTTTTTGTGAAGCAAATGTGGTCAAGATATGCTGGAAAATTCGTGCACAAATCAAATATGCCAAAATCTCCAAGTTTGGCAACTTTTTCCAATCAAAAAGATTCAAAAATATTTGATTTTCAATCAAATATTGAATCATCATTCCCATGGATTTTTGTGCAAGATTTTAACCTAATTTCAGTCTCCTATATATACATAAGTCAACCCTAATCATGCACACGTGAAATCTCTGCAGAAAAATCCATAACCAATTCAAAAAAATTCAAGAAAACTTGAAAACTGATTTCCCTATTCTAGCACGATTCAAAGGCTTTTGTAGATTCTAACACATTGCAGGGAGTGTGAGGAACGTGTAGCAATGAAAACCAGGCCTTAAAGCTACAAGAATCATCAAGAACAGTTTAACGGTTTGCCATTTATTTTCAGAATCGTGCAGTCCAATTCATGCATATTTAACATGATTTTGTGTTTGTTTTGCATTGCTAGAACTCTTATGAAGCTAATGGCATAAGTTAATTGGATTAAAATGCACAGAATCAAGAGATGCCATTGATGAATTTTAGGGTTCATAAGCTTGCAAATTAGGGCTTTACAGTATAGGAAAAATTAAGCCTTGTGAGACCCATGGTTGAATTCAAGAGACTCAGACGAACGTAACTGGACCCTCACGAAACATTTATGTAAAGCATAGAGCTAGTCGCTATTTTTCGTCATTGCAGTTTGTGGGGGTTAAAAACCCCCGCTATCTAACTTTTATTTTGCAGGTTCAGCGAGGAAGACGATGAGTTGTTGACATGCCATTGGGTAATTCAAAAAGGGCGCACGTTTATTTGTTTGTACAACATATGTGATTGTTTTTATATATTATATTCACTTGTCATTATATTAACAAAACCAGGCAAATGGCGTAGTGGTTGATGTGCTGGCTAGAAATTATTGGGACCTGGGTTCGAATCCCAGGTCCACCCCAAACGCTTATATTATTTTATTTAACATGTTCACATGCAGGCATTCCAAGAGCGTTCCACCATGTGCTTCAATCATCAACGCGCCAAGTGGCCACAGTCACAAATCTAATGGCCATGAGATGCTGACCGTGGTACTCCCAGTCAACACGCACCATGGAGAATCCAGAAAGTCAAAAAGGCTTGAGGATAATAGGCCTGAGAATTTCTAACAAACCTCCTCTTTGGGCCAACACCCCCCCTGGTTTCTTTTTTTTCTCTTTATATTTTCTATTTTATTTATTTAACTATTTTATCAAGTATTATTATTATTATCACTAAAATTAACATAATTAATTTTCACAATAAAAAATCAGAAAACATAAAAATGTAAATATTTTTATTATTATTATTATTTGTTAATTTCACTTTACTTTTGTAAATAAATGCTAACACAATTAATTTAGTTCTTTAATTAGGTTAATTTTAATTATTTTCATAATAAATAAAAATCATGTAGAATTAGGGTTTTACTAACTTTTAATCATGTTTTCCTTTTTTATTTATTTCATTAAAAACATAAAAAACTAAAAAATACTTTTTTTTCTTTTAATTAATTGATTAGTTTTAGGGTTAATTTAATTAAGTACAAAAAGGACCAAAAATTCATTCTTTTCTCAAAAAGGGTCAAAACCCTAAGGACGTTTCTGATTCAATTTCTTTTTGCGCATATTAATTTTTGATTATATTTATGTAATTGCTCCGAGGATGTAATAGCATAATTAGGACTTTTTATCGCTTTATTTATTTTTCTCGCAATTTACTTTTCAAGGGTTTCTTTTGGCGATGTAAATACCCGACGCCTTGTAATAGCGTAGATTTACTTTCTGCAATTTACTTCCAGCAACTATTAACTGTTATGCATGATAAGACTTGTATGAAATTAAAATCAACCCGTAGCTCACAATAACAAGTGCAAAGATAACTAAACTGAAACTTGACACACTCGCACATGCCACTCTTAGGGTACGCCTCACTTGGTTGCCTCGACGTGGCCATTGAGTATAGGGTGTTTTAGAGGTCACCCTCCTGTCTAAAGATCCAAGTTGCCTCGAAACGGTTGCCTCGGATAAAAAGGATCTAGGACATTAGGGTTACCGCTAAGGCGTCCTACTATTGCTTTGGTGACCACACATGTCCCTAAAATCGAATTGACCCGAAACTCCAACGACGGTGCTACCTATTTCTCAATATTGGGATAGTATTGTCTAAAGGACATTTACACAGCTTAATTTCTTTTGAGTAGGTAGAGGTTCTTAGATACTTGCTCTTTCAAAAAACAAAAATACTTTTCGCACCTTACACTTTTCTGACAAAAATTTTCAAACAAACACTTCATGACACTCTTGAGGACTGATACAAGAGTCAAAATGAAGTTTTCAAAACAAACTTTTTCAAAACCCACAAACACAGGAAAAGCAAACTCTTTTGAAAACATAGTGAGCAAGTACCTAAGAGCCCGTGGATAACCACGGATAGAAAGGGTGCTAACACCTTCCCTTTCTACAATCTACCTCCCGAACCGAGAAACATCTCGAAAAGGAATTTTGCTGTGCTTTTGTCCTTTCCTTGTTGGAGAAAATAAAAGACGGTGGCGACTCTTGCTTACCGCGACATTTCGTGAACCAGCATTCCCAAACAGTCAGTTCTATTTCCACCGATCACAATTAGGATTTAAATTCTTGCAATTACCATTTGTAAATATGTATCCCCACCCTTGAAAGGATGTAATAGCTTAGGATTTATTTCCGCACTTTTAATGCTTTCATACATTGTTAGTAATTACGATGTATGGCAAGACAAAAATCAACAAGTAGATAACCTTTAAATGCAAGACAAAATGCATGCAATCAAACACACTTGCACACTAGCACCTCTAGGGTAATCTCACTTTGTTGCCTTCCGGAAAATAGTCATGTCCCTCGAATATAGGTGTTTTAGCAAAGACCTTTGATAAGAGATCGTAGTTCGTCGATGACCCTCAATGTTGCCTTCGGTAAATGGTCCAGTCCCTAAACAACATTGCTAAAACGTCCCATAGGTTGCCTTATATGACTATACAAAATGTCCCGCGCCCGTCCCTTCACATCCAATGATGGGGTTTCTTACCAAAATAATGGTAAGATAACAACATCTAAAGGAGGAGGAAAAGAACCTTTAAGACCTTTTGAGTAGGCAGGTTGCTCCTGGTTACTCGCTTGCTCATAATAAAAACATTTTTATACACCCACAATTTCACTTTGAAACATTTTCAAAAGTTAAAACACTTTGTACGCATTCTTATAGAGATGAGAACCATTACAAACACATCCCTTTTCAAAATACTTTCAAAACCCATATTATAAACACACTTTCAAACAAAAATCAAGTGATCTAGCAAGCAACTAAGAGCCCGTAGATAACTATGAATCAAAAGGTTTCTAACACCTTCCTTTTTCATAACCTACCCCCCCGAACTCAAGAAATAATCTCGAAAGGTCTTTCCGGTTCTTTTCAACCTTTCCTTATTGGATAAAAGAAAAATTGGTGGCGACTCTTGCTATCTGCAATAATTGCAATCAAATGCAAAACACCTACTCAGTTCTCCCACCATGTTATAGAACTTGCGACTCTGTTGGGGACGAAGAAAAATAGGGTTACCTTAGGGCTAGATCACCTTTAATTGCTTTTCATTGTTTGATTTGTTTGCTTTATATTATGGTTCTTTGTTTGGGTTTGTTTTGATCCTCTACCCGGATCTGGGGAACCTTTTTAGGTAAGTAGCAATAAATTGTGGAAACTGTGTGGGGTATACCGACATGGTCTAAGTAATAGCTATGTTAGTGTGACACATTTGTTGGTACCGGTAGCCCTTGAGTAGTCAAGGAGAATATGGGGCCGTTGTGTGGTGTCATGAAGCACTAACTGACTTTAGAACCTTTACCTGAACAACTTTCCCATTAGGAAGTAGTGAGGTAGCCGACTTTGGTGCAGTCCGAAGTTGGTTGATACTCGATGCTACGCTCATTGAGATCGGACTTTCGGGATATTTCGGTCACCAATAAAGAGGCTTGCGTTGAAACAATTCCCGATAAAGAAAGATCAGTGATATTGATATTCCCTAGAACCCTTTACTTTCTAGGACAGGTTGAACCAATTAAACTTCAAGAGGGTACTTACCTATAAACCTCATGCAAGCCTAAACCTAAGGATTTATTTGATTTAACTTGTGCATATGCTTGTACATAATATCATGACATCATACCATAGCATTTTAGACTAACCATTTCAAGGATTTTGAGATTCATCTTTGTTCTGTTTTGTAGGATATGGCTCCCACTCGTAGGAACACAATCCAAGTCAACCTTGTACGAGTACCTTCTCATCTTAAAGAGTTAGCATCAAGGGTCCCTGAGAATTCTCCGTTCACCAAAAGACATGGACGACTTCTCAACTTGGTCACCTCAAGCTTTTATGAAGATATGATAAAGGTGCTTTTCCAGTTCTTTGATCCTTTACACCATTGCTTTACCTTCCCTAATTACCAGCTTATACCGACTATGGAAGAATTCTCTCAACTCTTGGGAATTTCTATTCTCAATCAACTACCTTTCAACGGTACTAAAAGAGACCTAAGCCCTAAAGAGGTTTCCCGAGCTTTATACTTGCAACAATCCGACGTCACGGCTAATTGGGAAACAAGAAGTGGTGTCAAAGGGTTCTTAGCCAAGTTCTCATTGGAAAAAGCTCAATATTGTTGGAACAGTCTGGATTTGCAAGCTTTCGAAGAAATTTTGGCTCTTCTCATCTATAGGTTGGTACTATTTCCAAATCCTGACCAACTTATAGATTTGAATGCTGTCAAAATATTTTTATCTCACAATCCAATGCCTACTTTGCTAAGAGATATCTTGCATTCTCTCCACTCTCGCACCATGAAGAGAAGAGGGACCCTCATGTGTTATACTCCTCTGTTATCTAGATGGTTTGTTTCGCATCTCCCCCGATCCGTTGTGAAGAATGAGCAAGGTTTGAGATGGTCCAATAGGCTGATGTCACTCAAACATTCGGATATCCACTGGTGTTCTCGATCCTTTGAGGACATTACTATCATCGACCGTTGTGGGGAATTCTCTAATGTCCCTCTGCTTGGAATTAGGGGAGGTATCACTTACAACCCTTACTTAGCTTTACGACAGTTTGGGTATGCCCGAAGAGATGGTCCTTATGATACACTCATCCAAGGTGTGGTGTTCGACTACGAAAGTGACGATCAAGGCTACCGCCAGAGGTTTATACGAGCTTGGAGGATGGTAAACAAGGTGGATAGTAGGACATTGGGACACAAAAATTCAATTCCTCTTGAGCCTTACCTTAGATGGGTATGAGCTCGTGCTCAGAGTCTCGTAATTCCTTACCCATCCATTCTCCCTGTTATCATAGAGCCTGCTGTTGAAGAAGATGTCTTGTATACTGTCCTTCATCCCAATATCCCTACCTCTCTCGAAGAATTCCAAAGGGATTGGATTCAGCTAAAGGAAGAGTGAGACACTTTCGAAGCCCAATTCTACGCCAGTGAGAATAATGCTTTGGAAATCACCAAGCAGCTTCATGAAGAGCGGAGTTTGAACACCTACATCACGCCAAAGAGGATGCGTTCAACCTTTTTGTCTTAGGAGTTTTTGTGTTTTATTTCTTTCATTGTAAGCCCAAAAAAGCATGATGTACTCAAACTTGGATTTATTAATGCAACGTGTGTTCCTTTTTGTCTAAAGAAAATTTAAATCTCTAATCTCCTTAAAATCATTTGCATATGCATTTTCATTCATCATAACACAAATAGGTTTCTTACAACAAGTCTCCTTATATTTCTACTGTTTATTTCAGTGAGATGGATATTGAACAAACATTAAAGGATCTCCAAGCGCAGAACGCTCAATTCCAACAAATGTTATTGGCTCTGGAAAAAGGACAAGAGGATTTGAAAACTTTGCTGGTCAAAGAGAAGAAAAAGAAAGCGAAGAAACCAGCCGGTGTTTTGAATCTGGGAAGAAGGTTCAAAGGACCATCCAGATGAACTCTAGATTTGGAAACCTCGTCGGGTGAAGGATATAATCAAGAAGGGAAAAACAAGGAAGTAAATGACCATCCAAATTCTGATGAAGAGGAAGAGGTTAATTACTCTGAAGAACAGTATCCTCCAGCTGATGATAAATACAAGCAGTTGGAGGATCGCCTCAATGCTATGGAGATCTAGAGGGTACCCGGGTTGGATTTTGAAGAGCTAGGACTTGTCTCAGGGTTTGTCATCCCATAGAAATTCAAGGTCCCCACATTCGCTAAATATGACGGTGTCTCTTGTCCAAAGATGCATTTAAGGTCATACGTCAGAAAAATTCAACCCATATTGCCGATAGGAACCTATGGGTACATTTCTTCCAAGAAAGCTTGTCAGGGACACTATTGGAATTGTTCTATCAGTTGGAAGGGACCAATATTCGCAATTGGGAAGATTTGGCTGCCGCTTTTTACAAGCAATACCAGTATAATGCTGACTTAGCTCCAACTCGAACACAATTGCAGGGCATGTCTATGGGTGTTGGTGAAGGTTTCAAAACCTATGCTAAAAAATGTCGGGATCTCGTGGGAAGAGTCCAACCCCCTCTATCTGACATAGAATTGGAGGATATGTTCTTAGGCACGCTATATGGTCCATTCTTCAACCACCTGATCGGAAGCTCCTCGGATGGATTTATTGAACTAATCATGACTGGTGAACGGGTAGAAGCCGGTATAAAGAGTGGCAAAATTCAAAAATATGTATCCTCGAGCACAATGAATAAACCCTTTACCAGAAAGAAGGAGGTCAGTGTTGCATATGACCATAGGAATCAAAACAAAACTAAACATCGCCCGACGGTAGGGGATGTTATGATTTCTAATCTTATACCAAATCATCAGGGAAACTATCAACGCGGGCCAGAGGCACCCATGAGACGATTCACCCGAATCAACATGACCTTGTCCCGAGTTTTGCCACATCTTTTAAAGTCCAATATGGTGACCCTAAAGGAAGCTCCCAAGAACCCCAATACTGCTTATCTTCGCTACAACCCGAATGCTCGATGTGCCTATCATTCTGATAGCCCGGGGCATGATACAAACAATTGTTGGGCCTTGAAGAATAAGGTAAAAGACCTTATCGAGGCGAAAGAGATTGAGTTTGATCCCCAGAAACACCTAATGTGATAACGGCGCCAATGCCCAAACACGGTCAAGGTGTCAACGCTGTTGGTGATGATTGGTTTATTTCCTCCGTGAGTGATTTAACTACTCCTCTTTTGACTATTAAACAAAATCTATTGCGAGCCGGTTTGTTTTCGAGTTGTGATGAAAGTTGTCAATTATGTATGTATCTACCAAATGGTTGTTTGTTATTGAAGATGGGCGTCCAGCGCCTGATGGCTAACAAAGAAATCTTGTTTGAAAAAGTTCCTCTTACCAAAAATTCCAGTGAAGATGTTTCAATAATCACCATATCTAACAATCCTCCCAGGGTCTCCACCAAAAGACCCGTCAGGATTACATCTTTTCCAAAGTCTTCTCCCCTAATCATCACCATGCCGGGGCCAATCCTATATTCTTCGGATAAAGTTGTTCCCTGGAACTATGGGGCTGACGTCTATTATCATGGCGTCAGGCAAGATCTATTTGCTATCAAAGACAAAATTGCGAAAGACAATGATCCTGACATCGTCAATATCGTTGGGACCTGTAAGATAACAAGAAGTGGAAGAGTCTTCTCACCCGAGATCTCTCCAAAGACCATTTCTACTCCTATAATTATTCCTGCTACCTCTCCTACCAGCATTCCCAGTGATACTCCCATTGACAATCCTACTGTTATCCCTACTGCCAAGACAAGGGGAAAGGAGGTATTATTTGAGCCTGTCTAGAAGAAGGCACATCCAAAGGTCATTCTTGAAGATTCTAGCAAAGATATGGAAGAGATACTAAAGATAATCAAGAAAAGTGACTACAACATCGTGGAATAGTTGGGGCAGACCCCCTTGAAAATATCAATGTTGGCCTTACTTTTGTGTTCTGAGGCTCATGCCAAGGCCTTGGTAAAATTTTTAAAGACCGTCCACGTTCCCCAACAGACTTCCATTGATCAATTTGAAAATTGTGTGGCTAGTCTAACTGCTGATAATGGATTGGGCTTTTCTGACGCTGATTTAACTCCCAAAGGAAGGAAACACAATGATGCCTTGCACGTTTCCATTGAGTGCAGGGGCACTACGATAGCCCATGTTCTTGTGGATACAGGTTCATCGCTGAACGTCTTATCCAAAAATGCTCTTGACCTTATAGATTGTGAGGGACTCACTTTAAAGCCTAGCAACATTGTGGTGAGGGTCTTTGATGGTTCTAAAAGGATAGTACACTGAGAAGTTGACATCCCTATAAAAGTTGGAACTCATACTTTTGATTCAACTTTCTATGTGATGGATATCCGCCCTTCCTATTCCTGTTTATTGGGACGACCTTGGATCCATGGCGTTCGTGCCATCACTTCTACCCTACTTCAGATGTTGAAATACCCAATCAAAGGAAATATCATCACTATCCACGGGGAGGAGGAATACATGGTTAGCCACCTGAATTCTTTCAGGTACGTGGAAATGGATGGTGGGTTCATTGAGACTCCATGTCATAACTTTGAGGAGGTCCCAAAAATAGTTGTGGCAGCCAAGACTACTACCAAGACTCCAAAGGTTACTAGACCTCCATTGAAAATGGCCTCTCTGAAGGATGCTAGAGCAGTAGTTGAGGAGGGGGGATGCACTATCTGGGGTCAACTTCCGGATATTCCCTACAAATCTAACAAATTTGGTTTGGGTTTTACTTCGGAGGCCTAAAGACCTGTTCGACGAACTTGCGCTAGAGGAACACCCCTAGGTATCAGCAATCACGGAGTCAATGCAGTGGAAGACATTGATGGCAACTGTGACATGGACGAGTGGATTTTTCCAACCATCAGAGGAGGACTCAACAATTGGGAAGCCAAAGAATTTGTCCCTATTACTTTTATTCAAGAGTAATTGTCTTTTAATTTTTTTCTTGTCACACTTGTAATATTTAAACAATTTAGACTTTAAAACCTTGTGTCTTACCCGAGGTACAATGGTCTATTTTGAGGGTTGTTACTTCATCTTCATATGTCATCAATAAATCATGGACATTTTTTGCATGCAAATTTTATGCCCTTTATTCATCTTTTTCTAGCTTTTATTTTTATCAAAGATAGTTATGCTCTTACACACACTCACATATCGAAATGCAGATCCATATCCACTCAGGATCCCATGGGTAACGATTCTGCTATGGCCTATTATGACTTTGAAAATCTGATCTACCAAGTCGAAAAGGAAGGCGAGGAAGATTGTGAGGTATCAAGGAAACTAGCCAGGTTGTTACAACAGGAAGAAAGGACCATGCAACCCCACGAAGAGCCAGTCGAAATAGTTAACTTAGGTATTGAGGAGGATAAGAAAGAAGTCAAGGTAGGTGCCAACCTGGAGCCTAGTGTCAAGGAATGCTTTACTCAGTTACTATAAGACTATGTTGAGGTTTTTTCCTGGTCATACAAATACATGCCAGGACTCGACACTGATATCGTGGTCCATCATCTGCCGAAAAAAGAAGACTGCCCTCCGATAAAATAAAAGGTCTGTCACATGCGACCAGAGATGTCAGACTGAAGTCATGAAGTAATTCAATGTTGGATTCTTAGTTGTCACCTCCTATCCACAATGGGTCCCCAATGTTATTCAAGTTCCTAAAAGGGACGGTAAGGTATGTATGTGTGTGGATTATAGAGACTTGAATAGGGCAAGCCCCAAGGATGACTTCCTGCTTCCCCACATCGATATTCTGGTTGACAACACCACACAGCATAAAGTATTTTCCTTCATGGAAGGTTTCTCTGGATACAACCACATCAAAATGGCACCTGAGGACATGGAGAAAACAACCTTCATCACATAGTGAGGCACGTTCTGTTACAAAGTTATGTCATTTGGGCTGAAGAACGTCGGGCCAACCTATCAGCGTGCTATGGTAACTTTGTTTCACGACATGATCCATCACGAGATAGAGGTCTATGTGGATGACATGTTATCCAGATCTCAAACTGAAGAGGAACATCTTGACCATCTGCAGAAACTGTTTGAAAGACTAAAGAAATACAAACTAAGGCTAAACCCGAATAAATGCACTTTTGGAGTGAGGTCCGGTAAGCTCTTAGGCTTTGTTGTCAGCGACAAAGGTATTGAAGTGGACCCTGCAAAGATAAAAGCAATACGAGAAATGCCTGCTCCTCGCACTGATAAGGAAGTTATGGGATTCTTAGGACGGCTAAACTACATCGCCAGGTTCATTTCCCATTTAACCGCTACTTGTAAACCAATCTTCAAATTGCTGAAGAAAGATCAAGTGGTGGAATGGAACGGCGACTGCCAGGCTGATTTTGATAGAATCAAAGAGTACCTTCAAGAGCCTCCCATTTTGATGCCTCCAGTTGAGGGAAGATCTCTAATCATGTATCTAACTGTCTTAGAAAATTCAATAGGGTGTGTGTTGGGGAAGCATGACGAGTCTGGCCGAAAAGAGCATGCAATATACTACCTGAGCAAAAAGTTTATCGACTATGAAACCAGATATTCACTGCTCGATAAAACTTGTTACGCTCTGGCATGGGCTGCTCGCCGGCTAAGATAGTATATGCTGGCTCACACTACCTTATTGATATCCAAGATGGATCCAATTAAATACATATTCGAGAAGCCTGCCCTCTCTAGGAGTAGCAAGATGGAAGATGGTCCTGACTGAATACGACATTCAATACACTACCCAGAAAGCAATAAAGGGAAGTGTGCTAGTTGGTCACCTTACTCATCAGGCTATAGATGACTATCAATCCATGAATTTAGAATTTCCAGACGAAGACATCATATTGGTAAGCAATTGTGAAGAACTCAGACCATATGACGAACCTGGACAAAGATCCCGATGGACCATGGTTTTTAACGGAGCTTCCAATGAACTCGGAAACGTCATAGGCGCTGTGATCATATCCCCCGATGGCTGCCATACTCCCTTCACCGCTCGATTGTGTTTCAACTGCACCAATAATATGGCGGAATATGAAGCGTGTATTTTGGGTCTCAAAGCTGCCATAGATTTGGGAATCAAGTCCTTAAGTGTATTTGGAGATTCAGCGTTAGTCATCAGTCAGATCAAAGGAGAATGAGACATGAAGCATCCTAATCTCATCCCCTACAAAGAACATGTGTTGACATTAATCCCATATTTTGAGGAAATTAACTTTGAGCATTTTTCGCGAGAGGAAAATCAACTAGAAGACACGCTAGCCACTATGTCATCCATGTTCAAAATCAATCGGGATAATGAGGATCCCTGAATCACTATTGAGCGGATGGACGAACCAGCTTACTGTCACGAGATTGACACTGAAGAAGTAGTGGCCAAGCCTTGGTTCCATAAATTAAGAGATATCTTGAGACCCAAGAGTATATGGATGGAGCTTCAGTCAACGACAATAAATTCCTAATAAGATTCTCTGCTAAGTTCTTCCTCAGTAATGGAGTTCTCTATAAATGCAACCACGACTCTACTTTGCTTTGGTGCATAGACAAGAGGGATGCAGACAATATCATGGCTGATCTACATGAAGGAACCTTTGGCACCCATTCTAGTGGGCACGCGATGGCTAAAAAGATACGGGCAGGATACTATTGGTCCACCATAGAAGCGGACTGTCATCAGCATTCACGAACCTGTCACAAGTATCAGATCTATACGGACAAAGTACATCTGCCTTTGGTTCCTCTAAACATCCTGACCGCTCCTTGGCCATTCTCAATGTGGGGCATTGACATGATTTGAGAGATCAAACCTACAGCTTCTAATGGATACTGCTTCATATTGGTTGCCATTGATTACTTCATGAAGTGGGTCGAGGCAGCTTCATTCGCTTATGTTACCAAGAACATTGTTGCCTGATTCATCAAACAGAATCTTATTTGTCGGTATGGTATTCCAGAGGGAATCATTACAAATAATGGTACCAATCTCAACAATACTATGATCACTGCACTATGCGCGCAATTCAGGATCCAGCATCATAACTCTTCTCCTTACCGACCGAAGATGAATGGCGTTGTAGAAGCCGCTAATAAAAACATCAAAAAGATCATACAAAAGATGACTGTGACCTATAAGGACGGGCATGAGATGTTACCATTTGCTCTATACGGCTACTGTACCACGGTGCGCAAGTCAACAGGGGTAACTCCTTTCTCTTTGGTATACGGCATGGAAGTTGTCCTGCCAATTGAAGTACAAATACTTTCTCTGAGAATCATAAAGGGTGCGGGTTTGAATGAAGATGAATGGATTCAAACTCGACTTGACCAGTTGAACTTGATTGATGAGAAGAGGCTTACGATTGTCTTCCATGGCCAGATGTACCAAAAAAGCATGATTAAAGCTTTTAACAAGAAGGTCAGACGTCAGGTATATCAGGTTGGTGACTTGGTTATCAATTGTATCATACTGCCACAAGATGATCCCAGGAAAAAATGGACTCCTACATACGAAGGACAATTTGTTATTAAAAACATATTTTCTGGTGGGGCAGTGATCTTAACCACTATGGACGGCGAGGACCTTCCGCACCCTGTAAACACAGACATAGTTAAAAGATACTACACATGAAAATACCTGCTAGGTCGACTGGCCTAGGAAAAAATTAGGGATAAATACAAAAAATTTGTACACCCGGTAAGCTAAAAACCTGAAAAAGGCGGCTTGGGCAAAAAAGGGTATCCTGGTGGACTGAAAACCCGAAAGGGTGGTCTAGGAAAAAGTTAGGATTTGAAGCGTATGACTATGTCCCGTTGGATCACCTTACAGCCAATCTTCAGCATCGATCGTCAAACTCAAACGGTTCTAATCAATCCAATCAGCTTCGGACAAAGCAGCAAGTGGATGAGACGCTTAGAGACATGAAGGCTATAGCAGAGTGGGAACCCCATGAAATTATTTCACATAGTTGTCATTTCTTTTTATTAGTTTTCATTTTTTACGACGACATTCTCTTACTAGGATGTTCGTCTCTTTATATAAAAAATACTTATTCAAGTTAATACAAAGTTATTCCTTTAAAAGTGAAAAACTATCTGTTTTTCTTTTACTTTCCTGTTTGTTTGCAAAAACATCGAGTGATTATTTTTGAACATATGCATTTGAACGTAATTACTGTTTACAAATGAAAACATAAAAAAATAGGGAACAGAAAACAGAAAGACAATTACTAATGGCTTTAAGAAATAGGATAATATCTATAGGCCATTCCTTGAAATCCCCACAGGTACTTTCTCCAGCAGAAGCAGAAGAAAGGACATCCTGCTACAGGATTACTGGCGTATCTCCAATATGCAGCCTAATGGTATCAAGTGCTCCCATATCCCCGACGGAGCAAAACTTCCAGTTACTGCTCCAAAGATTCCCCAATGAAAGTCGCCCAGCTGCTCAGGAATTCCCCAGCAGGATTTCACCAAGTCCACAAGCAATGCACGGCGTTTCCCTTCCCCAACAGAGGTTATTTATCTAATAATGGAAACCCATCCATCAACGCTTCAACTTCAACAAAATATGACGACTTACAATTCTCATTCCCAGCATCAGTCAGGGATTTATTTTCCCCAATCCAACAACACTCCAGCAGAACAATTAATATGTTCATACATTGCATTCATATGTCATAGAATCTACAACATAAATGCATATAGCGCAATCTCATTTATTTTGAGAAACATCATTATGCCATGGATTTCATACATCATGGCATTGCATACAACTAACTCTTTACCTTTTCAGGAAAGATCAATCAATAGAAAATTATCATCAACAAATTTCCGACAAGACATGACAACTATTTGTGGACAAATCAATTACAGATGAATTCCCGAGAAAGGACTGGTTGACTATATACATAACAAATATTTCCTTCAGACCTCTGTCGGTTCGGTTTAAATCTCTCAATGGTTTATCCTGATTCTTTCCTGCATACATCTTCTCTGGTTCAGATAAATCACTTCAAAGATTTATTCTGATTCTTTTCCAGACCTATGGCGGTTCAGTTTAAATCTCTCAATGGTTTATACTGATTCTTTCCCGCAGATATCTTCTCTGGTTCAGATAAATCACTCCGAAGATTTATTTTGATTCTTTTTCCTGACCTCTGCCAATTCAGTTTAAATCTTTCAACGGTTTATCCCGATTCTTTCCCGCAGATATCTTCTCTGGTTCAGATAAATCGCTCCAAAGATTTATTTCAATTCTTTTCCAGAACTCTGTCGGTTCAGTTTAAATCTCTCAACGGTCTATCCTGATTCTTTCCCGCAGACATCTTTTCTAGTTCAGATTAATCACTCCAAAGATTTATTGTGATTCTTTTCCAGACCTCTACCGGTTCAGTTTAAATCTCTCAATTGTTTATCCTGATTCTTTCCCGTAGAGATTTTCTCTGGTTCAGTTTAAATCTCTCAACAGTTTATCATGATTCTTTCCCAATAGACGTTTTCCCTGGTTCAGATAAATCACTCCAAAGATTTATCCCAATTCTTTCCAGTTAAAGATTATTAAAGACTTCTGCTAGGTTCAGTTTTAAATCAACCAAAGGTTTATTCTGATTCTTGTCCCAGTTGAAGTCAAGCTTAGACTTAGTCTAATTGCTATCAACAATCACCTTTGGATGACATCTTTAAGCCCATTCCTTACACCTCAACCTCAAAATCATCAGAGTACAAATTTATGGGCAATCTAGTGTTCAATCATCTTCCACCTTCAAGTCACGAATGGCAAATTCTCCAATCTAACTCTTCAGGTTTAAGAAGATTGAATACGGGCAGATGTTGTACCCCAAAATTTGTCCTCTCATTTCTCAAGGGATTATCCTGGACCCTCGGGTTTACTTCTGTCAAGTTTTAAGTCTCGGATTACAATTTTCCAAGAAATTCATTCACAAGGGCAAAATGGTCAAAAGCACACTGAAAAGTCAAACTTTGACTTTTGGATCAAAATCAAGTTTCAACAATCATATTTCATCAGGACAGGAAATTGGTTCATCAAGAAATCAAAAGTCAGAAATTACTTTTGAAAATTCAAATTTCTAAACACTTAGGAAATTTTCTAAGTGTTAAGAAAATATGATAATTTCAGAACTTCTGAGCCAGTTTTCACACAAGCGCAAATAAGAATTTGCAACAAAAAAAATTCAGAACATGACTCTTTGATTAGAACATGTGGAAGCTATATTCTTCGATCAGAACATGATGCTTCAAAATCTCATTCTTCAGCACATGGAGACTATGTTCTATTCTTCGATCAGAACATCACCCTTTGAATCTCACTCTGGTCTTTCCACTCTTCGAACAAAACATCAGCAAGCCCCAAAACCTCGTTTTGAACAGTCTGATGCACTGCTATGGCACAGTCTTGTATCCATCTACCACAACACTCCAAATTATTGTTGATCCAGTCCACGCCTGCATTTTTCTCAAACCCCATATTTGCACCAAATTAGCACATAAAGGCTGTATTTAAAAAGAAATGGAACAGTGTGGCAAAATGGCTCAAATCCCATTTGTTTCCCCCCAAAACCACAACAAACTCATCTATAAATAAGTTATTCCATCACACGTATAAGGAGTTGGCTTGTGAAAAGAGAGGGTGATCAAATACAAAAAAGAGAGAAAAGAGAATATTCAAACATTCTTAATCCCAGAATTCTCAAAAACAATACATTTGTTCTTCACTTTGAATCAAAGAACAAAACATTTCTGTGTCGTTTCTTGCTGACCCTAGCACGTTCGAAGGCAGCAATTCAGGTCCAAACACACGCTTCAGATTCAAGGTAAGTCATCCAAACTTTGAACTTTTCATTCAGAACATCATCAAAATGTAGATATCATAATGCTGAGACTATATATATCATTTCCCAAGTAGAAAAATTATGGATCAAAACTTCTTGAAGAAGACTAGGCTCAGAATTAGGAATAGAACTTCTATAAACTGTCGTGCATTTATTTTTCTATTTTGTTGTTGTTGAGAACTGAATAAGTTGCAGATGCTCTGGCTAATGTAAGGAAGGAGGTGAAGTGTAACACAGAACTTCTGAGTTTTCTTTCTCACTGTTTTAACACAACATATAACTTCTAGATTTTTTTCTCACTATTGTAACACAGCACACAAAACTTCTAGGTTTTTCTCACTATTTTAACACAGCACATAACTTTTAGGCTTTTCTCACTGTTTTAACACAACACAAAACTTCTAGGTCTTTCTCATCATTTTAACACAACACATAACTTCTAGGTTTTCTCACTGTTTTAACACGGCACAAAACTTCTAAGTGTTCTCACTGTTTTAACACAACAAATAACTTCTAGGTTTTTCTCACTATTATAACACAGCTTGAAGAGCTTCTAGGTCCTTCTCACTGTTGTAACACTATACACAGAATTTTCAGGTTTTCCTCACTATTTCAACACTCAAAACTTCAGCGCGCAGCAACCCAGAACTTTTGGCTTCCTCTAACGTAACTTTCTGAACTTCAGCATGCAAAAACCCAAAACTTCTGGTTTCCTCTAACGTTTCTTTCTGAGCTACATCGTGCCTAGCATCAGAACTTCTGGTCCCTCTCAGTTTTGTTTTCAGCAACGTGTTGATCCTGTTTTCGTTATTTCTCCTTTTCTTTCTTATTCTTATTATTTTCAGCATCAATACTATTTTTATTAACATAAAAAAGACATAAAAAATATTTTCTTTTTATCAACTAATTATTCTTTTTTCTTTTAATTTATTAAGACAAAAAACCATTTTCAAAACAAATCCTTTCCATTTTCTTGTATTTAATAATTCAATATGATTGTAATAGATAATTAGGATTTAAATTCTTGCTATCCCCATTTGTAAATATGTATCCCCACCCATGAAAGGATGTAATAGCTTAGGATTTATTTTCTCACTTTTATTGTTTTCATACATTGTTAGTAATTAGGATGTATGGCAAGACAAAAATCAACAAGTAGATAACCTTTAAATGCAAGACAAAATTCATGCAATCAAACAAACTTGCACATTAGGACCTCTAGGGTAATCTCACTTTGTTGCCTTTCAGAAAATAGTCATGTCCCTCGAATATGGTCGTTTTAGCAAAGACCCTCGATAAAAGATCATAGTCCCTCGATGACCCTCAATGTTGCCTTCAGTAAACGATTCAGTCCCTAAACAACATTGCTAAAACGTCTCATAGGTTGCCTTCTATGACTATACAAAACATCCTGCGCCTGTCCCTTCACATCCAACGATGGGGTTTCTTACCAAAACAATGGTAAGATAACAACATCTAAAGGAGGAGGAAAATAACGTTTAAGACCTTTTGAGTAGGTAGGTTGCTCCTGGTTTCTCACTTGCTCACAATAAAAATATTTTTATACACCCACAATTTCACTTTGAAACATTTTCAAAAGTTAAAACACTTTGTACGCGTTCTTATAGAGACGAGAACCATTACAAAGACATTCCTTTTCAAAATACTTTCAAAACCCACATCACAAACACACTTTTAAACAAAAAGAAAGTGATCTAGCAAGAAACTAAGAGCCCGTAGATAACTACGGATGAAAAGGGTGCTAACACCTTCCCTTTTCATAACCTACCCCCCCCCCCCCCACCCCGAACTCAAGAAATAATATCGAAAGGTCTTTCCTATTTTTTTTAACCTTTCCTTATTGGATAAAAGAAAAGTTGGTGGCGACTCTTACTATCCGCAACAATTGCGATCAAACGCAAAACACCTAGTCAATTCTTCCACTGTGTTACACCTGGCTTCTCAGGCCTCAGGACATGTCAACTTATTTTTTTTTGTTTCATCAGAGGTTCAGGGTTGCAAGTGTTTCGAAGTGAATCATATTTTCTCCTATCTATTGTTTCTTGTGCTAGGGTGTTGATTATTGAGGCGTGTGATGTCTTTAGGCGTGTGATGTCTTTCTTGACTGTATTCTTGAATCATTATCATCGTGAGTATTATTTTAGTATGCTTTTGATCATCAACTAAGGTTCATTAGAAGTGTTCTTCTTTGATTCCATTTTGATCTTTTTTGAGGATTCTTCAAAAGCAAGATATCATTCTTAAGCTCAGTAATTAAGGAACGATTCCATGTGGATTTTCATTTGGAGGATTCTATTTGTTTTCTAAGAAATCAAGTGGATTTTTGGTTCAACTTTTGAGTTTAAATGGTGTGGTTATGATAGAAAATCTAGAGAAGATCTTTTTGGCTTATCATGGGGTTTCAACCTTTGGTTTATATGTTCATAAAGGGTTTGATTTCAAAAAGGCCCACTGAGAGGAATTTAGATCAAGGAAGATTATTGGTTTATTATTGATTCAATGTTTTTATTCAAGTGATCTTGAAAGGAAATTCAAATTCATTAGATGGGAGAATTTCTTTGTTTTTAATACTTACATAGTGCACCCAAGTTTTGAATTTAAAAGGAGAATACGGAATCCATTGTTTCTTTCTAAACCAAGATTTTTTTTAATCCCAATCAATTACCATGTAGAAGATCATTGTAAGTGCTTGATCCAGTTTACAATTGTTAGAACATAGTTTAATTCTACAACCCTTGTAAGAGTTTTGATGATAACAAAAGCAAAGAACATTTATGCTCCCTAAAATTATATTTTGTTTTGTAGAGAAGTTCTGATGGAAGAAGATCAGAAGATAAGTTACAAAGTTGTTTCTGCTGTGATTGTAAACATCTCTCAAAAGGTTATGATAAAAGAAGATCAGAAGATGCGCTAAAAGGATGTTTCAACTCTGTTTATAAAACTCTTTGAAAGAATTTCTAATGCTGCAAACAGGATTCCGTGGCTCTAACCTCCAAAGTTCTGAAGAAAGCAGCAATGGATACTTCAATGTTATGAAGCATTACAAGTCAAATATTTCCATTTCAAGAGTAACGGCTGGAAGGGAACAAGGATCTTTATTTTTGGAAAGCGCCTTAATTTTCATTGGTCAAGTTTACAATTGGTCATCCATGCTTCTCCTATTTAAACAAGCCTTGAGGATATATCGTTTACGATTTGAGACACGCACAACAACGCTGCTATCATCTTTCATCCTCAATCTTTCAATATTCAAATTGTGTAAAACATCATTGTCTTGTGATAATGTTTAATTAGAAACACTATTGTACACTTTTTATTCATACATTATTTAGAGAATTTCCTAGAGAAAAATCGGGTTGTGGTTATACCCTAGAAGTCTTTGGCAGTTGTCAAAGTAGTTTTGTAATCAAGATTGATTAGTGTATTAAGACCTTGTTGGAGAGAGGCGAAATCACCTTGGCGGGTGGATTGGAGTAGTTTGAGTTCAAATGAACCATGATAAAAATCAACGTGTTCTTTTCATTAAGTTTTAAGATCCCAATTCACCCCCCCCCCCTTCTTCTTGTGTTTTTCCATTCTTCAATTGGCATCAGAGCGCCTGGTTCTGAGTACAAGCAATTAATTGTGTCAGTAAAAGATCCAAGCTAAGAAAAACACTATGGTTGGACCAAGTCAGAACATCAACAATGACTACCATGATGAGAAAGACAGAATCAGCGGCAAACCTCAGGTCTTTAATGGAGAGAACTTTGATTACTGGAAAGAAAGAATTGAAAGTTTCTTTCTGGCTCATGATGCTGATCTCTGGGATATGGTGATTGATGGGTACATGCATCCTGTTGATGAAAGCGGTCAGAAGATTAACAGAAAAAGAATGTCAGATCATCAAAAGCGAGACTTCAGAAATCATCACAAGGCCAGAACTATTCTCTTGAGTGCCATCTCGTACTCAGAGCATGAGAAGATCACAAATAGAGAGACAGCAAAGCACATGTTTGATTCCTTGAGAATGATGCATGAAGGCAACACGCAAGTCAAAGAAACCAAAGCCCTTGCGCTCATTCAAAAGTATGAAGCCTTCAAAATGGAAGAAGATGAAACCATTGAAACAATGTTCTCAAGATTTCAAATTCTGGTTGCTGGGCTAAAAGTTATGGACAAAGGGTACTCAATTGCTGATCATCTAAAGAAGATAATCAGAAGTTTACCAAAGAAATTGAGACCCATGGTCACTGCTCTCAAACTGGAAAAAGATCTGAACAAAATATCTTTAGAAGAACTTGTCATCTCTCTCAGAAGTCATGAGATATAGTTAGAAGATGACGAGCCCCAAAAGCAAGGTAAGCCTTTAGCCCTTAAATCTAACCAAAAAATATGATTCTAAAGTTTTGCAGGCAATAGAAGAAAGCTCTAGGGGTTCCACATCATAAGAAGATGAATTATCTCTCCTTTCAAGAAGAGTCAATCAGTTGTGGAAGCACAGGCAAAGGAAGTTCATAAATTCCAGAAGAATAGGGAATCAATCTGAACCGTCAGGATACAGAAAGTCTGAACCATATTCTGGATTCAGAAAGTCTGAATCATCTTCTGAATACAGAAAGTCAAGAAACAAGGACATTGTCTACTACGAATGCAATGAACAAGGGCACTACAAAAACGATTGTCCAGAGCTTCAGAAGGATAAACCTAAAAAGAAGTTTGTTAAGGAGAAGAAGAAAAGTCTCATGGAAACATGGGATGACTCAGACTCTTCAGAAGTAGACACTGAGTCAGAAGATGAAAGTGAAGAAGTGAAAAACACAAGAAGGGGGGTTGAATTGTAAAACTGAAAATCAATGAAATGAACACGATATTTTTATCCTGGTTCGTTTGATCTCAAACTACTCCAGTACACGAGTCAAGGTGATTTCGCCTCTCTCTAACGAGGTCTTAATCCACTATATTCAACTGAATATTACAATCTGCTTTAACAACTGCTAAAGCCTTCTTGATGCAAACCACAAACCGGTTTGTCAAGGAATTACTTTCTTACAAAGAATTGAAATCTAGGTGTGTGAATGTTTTCTACAAAACTGTTTATCACAACTGTGATACTACACAACTTAAGCTTATGGAAACTAGATTGCTAAAATAATTGAGTAAGGAATTTTGAAGCTTTTAGCAAACTGAGAGTAAGGAAGATGATGATTAGCTTTTAGGCATGTAAATTGATGTAGAGCATTAGCCAATTCAATCTTCATTGACTTGTTTATATAGCATTGGAATTAGTGAACGTTGGAGCCATAATTATGTTTCAATGCCAATAATAATCTTTCCTTATTAAGCAGATCTTGTCTGGAATGATGCCGTTGGTAATAACTCATCTTGAATGCACAATACCGTTGCCACTTAAGCGTGTTCTGGCTTTGGCTCATTCTGACGCTGCTTAAGTGTTGATGAACTGTTGTTATCTTTATCAAAGTTCAGAGTGTTGAGCGCAGATATGTTCATCAAGCTTCAGCATAAGCGTGAGTTGTTCTTCTGATTCTGGTATCTGATATAGCAACTTCTGATGCTGATGTTGATATCCAATTTTCTGATGCTGATGAGGATGTTCTCATGCTGATACCCATCAGAGTTTCTGTAAAACAGAAAGTAATTTTTAGGCAGCAACTAGTTCTTACACGAATCACATAATTAATATATCTTTTCATTTTTTATCATCAAAACTTAAACTTAGGGTAGTAGATTCAAACTTTGTTCTAACAGAAAGAGCCAACATTGCCCTGATGGCCACCATATCAGAAGATACTGAATCATCTGGATCAGAATCAGACTCGGAGGAAGAAGAGGTATTTTCTAACTTTTCTATATCTCAATTAGAAGAGAGTCTATCAGAAATTCTTGAAAGGTATCAGAAACTTCGAGTCATAAACAAGAACCTGAAAAAGGATGTAGTTTCTCACTCTGAAGAAACTAAGAATCTGAGATTGGAAAATTCTGAGCTGAAAGAAAATATTTCAAAACTTGAAAATGAATTACAAAATACTCAGAAGGAAACTATCTCAAAAGTTCCTAGTAACCCTGATAATATCATAAAGGAATATGATCATAGCTTTCAGAAATTCCTCGCTAAAAACATAGATAGAAGCAAGATGGCTTCAATCATCTATGGAGTTAGCAGAAATGGCAGGAAAGGTATAGGATACAAAGGTAAAGTATCCCAACCTAAGAAAGTTAAGGATTTGGTTATTAAACACACTCCCCTGAACTCTCACTTTACCTATGGGCACACACATGATTTAAAATATACTAGTAATGATTTTTCTGCTAAACCAAAATTCATATAGAATTTTGGTAACTCTAACAAACAACGACCCAATAATATATGGGTACCTAAGGATAAAATTGTCTATGTTGCTGATATCTTTGACAGAAAGACTGAAACACCAATCCTGGTACCTGGACTCTGGATGCTCTCGACACATGATGGGAAGAAACCATATGTTCCAAAGCCTAGAGCTTAAATCTGGAGGCTACATAGGTTTCAGAGGCAATTAGAAGGGGAAGATCATTGGATCTAGAATAATTGGCAACTATAATCTTCCCTTTATTACTAATGTTATGTTAGTTGATGGATTAATGCATAACTTGTTATCCATAAGTAAATTAAGTGATAAAGGTTATGATATAATCTTTAATCAAAAGTCTTGTAAAGCGGTTAGTCAGAAAGATGAATCTATCCTCTTTAATGGAAAGAGAAAGAACAACATTTACAAAATAAAACTTTCTGAACTAAAAAGTCAGAATGTAAAATGCCCACTGTCTGTTAACGATGAGGAATGGGTCTGGCACAAAAGATTGGGGAATGTTAGAAGAATATCTCATATTAACAAACTCAATTTGGTCAAAGGACTTCCTAACCTGAAGTTCAGTTCAGATGCTCTGTGTGAAGCATGTCAGAAAGGCAAGTTTGCAAAACCCTCTTTTAAAGCAAAAATTGTTGTTTCTACCTCTAGACCATTAGAACTTCTGCATATAGATCTATTTGGACCAGTGAAAACTGCATCCATTAGTGGCAAGAAGTATGGATTAGTGATCGTAGATGACTATAGCAGATGGACATGGGTAAAATTATTTAGACACAAGGATGAGTCACACTCTGTGTTCTTTGCCTTCTGTAACCAAGTCTAAAATGAAAAAGATCTTAGACTTGTTAAAGTCAGAAGTGATCATGGTGGAGAATTTGAAAACAAAAAATTTGAACTATTTTTTAATGAGAATGGCATCTCTCATGATTTCTCTTGTCCTAGAACTCCATAACAAAATGGAGTTGTAGAACGAAAGAACAGAACTTTACAAGAAATGGCCAGAACCATTATCAACGAGACTAACGATTCTAAGAACTTTTTGGCAGAAGCAATTAACACAGCATGTTACATTCAGAAAAGAATCTCTATAAGACCTATTCTGGATAAGACTCCATATGAACTATGGAAAAACAGAAAGCCAACATCTCGTATTTCCATCCATTTAGATGTATTTGTTTTATTCTTAACACTAAAAAACATCTGAACAAATTTGATTCTAAAGCACAAAAGTGTATTATGTTAGGATACTCAGAACGCTCAAGAGGCTACAGAGTATACAACACATAAACACGGATTCTAGAAGAGTCAATCAGTGTTAGATTTGATGATAAGTTTGGCTCTCAAAAGTCAAAGCGAGATAAATCTTTTACAGATATAGAAGTCTAATTCACAGGTACTGAAGACATTGTATCATAAGTTTCTCACAAAGAATCACAGACAACACCAGAAGAAGATATCACAAATATTACAACAACCTCTGAAGAACCTCTCCAGAAAAGAAAATCCAGAAGCAACTTAGCTCATCCTGAAGACAAAATTCTGGGAAAGAAGGAAGACCCAATCAGAATAAGATCCACATTCAGAAACTTTGAAGAATCTCTCATGGGATTAGTGTCTCTGATTGAGCCAACTTCCATTGATGAAGCTCTTCTAGACAATGATTGGATACTTGCAATGCAGGAGGAATTAAACCAATTCATCAAAAATGATGTGTGGGATCTGGTTCCCAAACCAAAAGGGTTCAACATCATTGGAACAAAATGGGTATTCAGAAACAAGCTGAACGAACAAGGAGAAGTCATCAGAAACAAAGCATGACTGGTTGCACAAGGTTATAGTCAGCAAGTGGGGATAGACTATACAGAAACCTTTGTTCCAGTCGCCAGGTTAGATTCTATCAGACTTCTAATTTCTTTTGCTGTAAATAATGGCATCACTCTCTATCAGATGGATGTCAAAAGTGCATTCTTAAATGGATACATTTATGAATAAGTTTATGTGCACCAACCCCTTGGTTTTGAAAATTCAAAACATCCAGAATATGTTTTTAAACTAAAGAAATCATTATATGGTCTGAAACAAGCTCCCATAGCTTGGTATGAAAGATTAATAGTTTTCTGCTAGAAAATGATTTCACCAGAGGGAGAGTGGACACAAACTTATTCTGTAGGCCATTTAAAAATGATATTCGAGTTTGTCAAATTTATGTAGATGATATTATTTTTGGATCTACTAAAGCCTCTCTGGGAAGAGAATTTGCTAAGTCTATGTAGGTAGAGTTTGAAATGAGCTTGATGGGAGAACTCAAATTCTTTCTGGGCATTCAGATCAATCAAACTCTAGAAGGAACATACATACACCAAAGCAAATACATCAAAGAACTTCTGAAGAAATTTGACTTATCAGAATATAAGCCAGCCAAAACTCCAATGCATCCTACATGCATTCTAGAAAAGGAAGAGGTAAGCAAAAAGGTAGATCATAAGATCTGCAGAGGTATGATTGGTTCTCTCTTATATCTTACAACTTCAAGAACTGATATTCTATACAGTGTATGTCTATGTGCTAGATTCCAATCAGATCCTAGAGAATCTCACTTAACAGCTGTTAAGCGAATTTTCAAGTATCTGAAAGGTACTACTAATATTAGTCTATTTTATAGAAAACCAGTGAATACAAATTAGTAGAATATTGTGATGCTGACTTCGCTGGAGACAGAGTAGAAAGAAAAAGCACTTCTGGAAGCTGCCAGTTTCTAGGAGAAAATTTGATCTCATGGTCCAGCAAGATGCACAATTGCACTATCAACCGCTAAAGCTGAATATATAGCAGCAGCTGGATGCAGCACACAGATGCTCTAGATGAAAAGTTAGCTTGAAGACTTCAATATATTTGAGAGTAACATTCCTATACTCTGTGATAACACTTCTGCAATTTATTTATCTAGAAATCCTATTTTACATTCTATGGCTAAGCATATAGAAATAAAACAACACTTTATTAGGGACTATATTCAGAAAGGAATTCTCTCCTTAAAATTTATTGACACAGACCATCAATGGGCTGATGTCTTCACTAAACCATTTTCTGAAGATAGGTTTAATTTCATTCTGAAACATCTCAGCATGAAATTATGTCTAGAATAAGAGTTTTATTTATGTATTCTTTAACCCTCGGAAGTTTATGTTTTTTGTGAACATCTGATCAATAAGTCTTCAGAAGTTAGAAGGACAATTGCATCAGGATCTATCTGAGAAGATCTGAAAATCTCTCAAACGGTTCATTTCAAAGATAGAAGCATGCAGTTCACATCATCAACATCTGTCATCCTCTCACAAGCGTTCTTCTAAGGCTTAACACGCGTTCAAATTCTAAAGGGACTAAAGCTTTTATTGGATACATTGAGACTCATGTTGTATTGGTAACTGTTCTATATCTACATGCCATCTCCCTATTTTCAAGAATCATTAATGCTATGTAATCATTATTTTTCACTCTTTTCTTGCTAATTAAGTATCTAATTTGCTTATAAATACACCATTCACTTTTTCACTCTCACTTCTTCTTGCTATTATTTTCATCTCTGGTTATGCAAACTCTGGAGGAGCTGAAGAAAGAAAATGCAGTGATCAAGGAGATATTAGACAAGCAAGATGACACATGCAAGTAAATCAAAGGAATGCTGGGAAAATAAGAAGAATCGAACACTCAGATTAAGAGCTTGTTGGAATCCTTATTCACACGACTTCCTCCACCTCAATCTTAGTTTTTTTGAAAATTGTTTTCTTTACTGTGTGTAATTTTTTATGTTGTTTGCTTTTGAATGTGTTTTTGCAATCCTTTATTAATACAACTCTACTTTTATTGCTTCAACGTGTTTATATTGCTTTTTGATTCTTGACAAAAAGGGGGAGAACGTAAGATATTTATAATAATAGTATCAAGACACAGTCTCAAACATTTTGTATATCATAACTTATCATTTCTTGCTCTGAAAGTAAAACAGGAACAAAACTCTGGAAAAGACAAAAGTAGATGCATCAAAAGCTCCATCTAAAGCTCTGATCAGAATAAACTTCAGGGAAGTATTTTTTCTCTATCTGAGTATTCAACTCAGGGGGAGATCTTAAAATGCTTTATGTTCTGTCTGTTTTTATTGAAATGTCCTAGTTTTTGTCACCATCAAAAAGGGGGAGATTGTTAGAACATAGTTTGATTCTACAACCCTTGTAAGAGTTTTGATGATAACAAAAGCAAAGAACATTTATGCTCCCTAAAATTATACTTTGCTTTGTAGAGAAGTTCTGATGGAAGAAGATCAGAAGATAAGTTACAAAGTTGTTTTTGCTGTGATTATAAACATCTCTCAAAAAGTTCTGATGAAAGAAGATCATAAGATGTGCTAAAAGGATGTTTCAACTCTGATTATAAAACTCTTTGAAAGAAGTTCTAACGCTACAAACAGGATTTTGTGGCTCTGATCTCCAAAGTTCTGAAGCAAGCAGCAAAAGATACTTCAATGTTCTGAAGTGTTACAAATCAAATATTTCCATTTCAAGAGTAACGGCTGGAAGGGAACAAGGATCTTTATTTTTGGAAAGCGCCTTAATTGTCATTGATCAAGTTTCCAAATGGTCATCCATGCTTATCCTATTTAAACAATCCTTGAGGATAAATCATTTATGATTTGACACATGCAGAACAACGCTGCTATCATATTTCATCCTCAATCTTTCAACATTCAAATTGTGTAAAACATCATTGTCTTGTGATACTGTTTAATTAGAAACACTACTGTACACTTTTTATTCATACATTATTTAGAGAATTTCCTTGAGAAATATCGGGTTGTGGTTATACTCAAGAAGACTTTGGCAGTTGTCAAAGTAGTTTTGTAATCAAGATTGATTAGTGGGTTAATACCTCGTTGGAGAGAGGTGAAATCACCTTGGCGGGTGGACTGAAGTAGTTTCAGTTCAAAAGAACAAGGATAAAAATCAACGTGTTCTTTTCTTTAAGTTTTAAGATCCCAATTTAACCCCCCCCCCTTGTATTTTTCGATTCTGCACACACCTCTGGGGTAACCTCTCTTTGCTGCCTTTCGAAATAATGGTCATGTCCCTTGAAAGTAGGGATACTTTAGCAAGAGACCCTTACAAATAAAGATCATAGTCCCTCGATGACCCTTCGAAGTTGCCTATGAAAAATGATCTAGTCACTCAGATACAATTGCTAAAGCATCTCTACGTGTTGCCTTCAATGACCATACGATGACCCTTCGCATGTCCCTTCACATCCAATAGATAGGGCTACCTACCAACTAATGGTATGGATGGAACTATCTCTAAAAGAGAAGGAAAAGAATAAGAAAGACTTTAGTGGGTAAGAAACTCATAATTGCTTGCTCACAACTTTTCTCACAAATAAAACATTTCTCACACTACTTTTCAAATAAATATTTTGAAAAAAACACTTTGTACGCATTCTTGAGGACTGATACAAGAGTCATTACAAAGTTAGCATTACACTGGCATTTCAAAATATTTTGAAACAAATCACACACATACAAAGAGATTTTTTTAAAAGTGAGCTAAGCAATTAAGAGCCCGTAGATAACTACAGATGAAAAGGGTGCTAACACCTTCACTTTACATAACTTACCCCCCAAACTCAAAATCTATCAAAGGTCTTTCCTGTTCTTTTCACCTTTCCTAAATATTGGATAAAAGAAAAGTCATTGGAGACTCTTGCTATCTGCATATTTGGATAAAACCAAAAAAGTTAGTTCTCCCACCATATTACAATCATCCATAGTCAAGATATTCCAATAACTTAAAACAACTAGAACAACTTATATTATTCTGTCAATAAAAAGGAACACAATATACAAGTCAAATGTTTCCCAACCTGATGTTACATATCAGAGTAAGACACCTTCTATTCGATGGAACTAAATAAATACTTCATAAAGCTATTCTCTAATTCTTTGACTGCTAATCCTGATCACCTGCATGTTACCCACGTGGAGGCAACATTCAAGCAGAAAGGGTGAGTAAATCATAATCATTATAAAAGACATAAGGAATAAATATAGTAGACATGCACATAGGCAAGGCATCACACATTATCAAAACCTTATGTTATACTCACACCTTCACAAAACATCATTAATACACAACAACATATCATCATAACACCATTTACTAACAAGTATCATTTAATCACATCATTATGAAATATCACTTATAATGAAATGCAACATCATAGACTCGTGCATGTGGTACCAAAACTTCACTGATGACTCAATCATCGTTATCTCCAAAGATCCCCATCAATATAATCGATTCCCACTTGGAACCAGAGCACTTCAAAATTTTACACTCATTCCACACTATGGGATTGATGCCTTCACTGGACTATTGTCCTATCATCTTCATTGGGCCAAAGTCCTAACAACATCACTTGACTGAAGTCCTAAACTATGCCATGAATGCATGATGCATAACAATATAATAAATACGACCACGGCTAGTCAAAATGAATCATCATTCATGAATTTACCACAACATCATCATATCATCATAATATCATCATAACAAACAAAGCATCGTCATAACATCATCATATCGTCATAACATCATCATATCATCATAACAAATAAAGCATCATCATAACATCATCATATCATCTTAAATAACCAAAAAATATTCATAACATCATCACATCATCTTAAATAAACAAAGAATATTCATAACATCATCATATCATCTTAAATAAACAAAGCATCTTCATAATATCATCATATCATCTTAAAATAAACAAAGCATCATCATAATCCAACACGGGGAGCCTAAATTAATCCTAGCTTAGGTATTGGGAAAATACTTCTTATTTATAATTTTATTCCATCTAATTAAAGTTCATCGTATTATCTATCCAACACTTCAAACGACACCTCAAAATGAGTTCTAAATCTCAAGTTACAACTCTTTTAAGAAAATCGAACAAAGTCATTCAATTCTGGACACCATTGTCCGACGACACCACTTCCAACGCCTGGAAACACACTCATCATGTATGTTTTTCCCAACGACGGTGTGAGTGACTGTCATACGGTGGGAGTACTGACTTGGGTGTTTTGTGTTTGATTGCAATTTTTGCGGATAGCAAGAGTCGCCACTGAATTTTCTTTTATCCAATAAGGAAAGGCTGAAAAGAACAGGAAAGACCTTTCAAGATTATTTCTTGAGTTCGGGGGGGTAGGTTATGAAAAGGGAAGGTATTAGAACCCTTTTCATCCGTAGTTATCTACGGGATATTATTTTCTTGCTAGATCACTTGCTTTTGTTTGAAAATGTTCTTTGTGATGTGGGTTTGAAAGTATTTTGCAAAACGTCTTTGTAATGATTCTAGTTTCTATAAGAATGCGTACAAAGTGTTGGTTTTGAAAAATAGTTCAAAGAGGTGTTTGTGGAATATGTTTTTGAAAGTGATTTTGAAAAGTGTCTTTGTAATGATTCTCGTTTCTATAAGAATGCCTACAAAGAGCTTTGTCTTTTGAAAATGTTTCAAATGAAAGTATTGGTGTGTAAAAATGTTTTTGTTGTGAGCAAGCGAGAAACTATGAGCGTCCTACCTACTTAAAAGGTATAATGTTCTTTTCCTCCTCCTTTAGATATTGCTATCTTAGCATTGATTTGGTAAGAAGCCCCGTCGTTGGATGTGAAGGGACGGACATGGGACGTTTGTATAGTCATAGAAGGCAACCTATGGGATGTTTTAGCAATTTCGTTTAGGGACTAGATCGTTTACCGAAGGCAACATTGAGGGTCATCGAGGAACTACGATCTTTTATCGGGGGTCTTTGCTAAAATGCCCATATTCGAGGGACATGACTATTTTTCGAGGAAACAAGTGAGATTACCCTAGAGGCGCATGTGTGAATAGTGTGTTTGATTGTATGAATTTTGTCTTTGATTTTTGGGTTGTCTACTTGTTGTTTTTATCTTGCCATACATCCTAATTACTAACATTTTTACAAAAGCAATAAAAATGCAGAAAATAAATCCTACACTATTACAACCATATTGAATAGCAAGAAAATGTAAAGACAAAACAAAATAAAGAAAGGAAAAAATGAGTGCTTCGATTTGGGCAGAAGAACCCTTCGATTCTGCTCTTCCTGGCTTCCTTCGGTTTGGCCTGGAAGTAGTAAAGACATGTCTTTAAATTTCACCTCTTTCCTGTTTCTTTCGAATGGGACTTGGAAGTCAGTGTGGCCATCTTTCTAGCTTCTTCTTTCGTTTGAGGCCTGACAGTAATCCTATTGGCTACTTTTTTCGATTGAGGTCTGGAAGTCAGTGGGGATAACTTTCGTTTCTCCCTTTTTTTCTCCTTCGAATGGCCTGGAAGTCTGTGTGTCACAAAGCCTAAGGCCACACTCTTTGTTCTTCTAGCAACTGTGAAGCAGCCAAAGGGAAGCCTAAAGCTTCGAACCACGCCTCCTTCCTCCTGTTTACCTTTGTTTAGGATTTAAATAGCAACATGGCCTGAGGCCATGCTAGCATTGTCTTATGGCCAGGTTAGTTCTTAAAGCATATTTAATAAACCAAGAAACAAAACCAAAAGGGTTAGCAATGAAAACATACTAAAAGGGTGGAAACAAATGTTATGTACATGCTTGAAACGAAGAGTTTAAGGTAAGAGTGACTTACCTTTCTTGAAGCTGGAACGTGTGTTTGACCTTGAGTGGCTGCCTTGGATGCTCCTGGATTTGAAGGAAAGAAATAGGGGTTATACTTGTAGTACTCGATTCGAAGGTCAGGACATGTGAGGGTGTTTGTTATTTCTGGATTCGAAGGAGAAACAAAGTGTGGGGATGTTCCTGGATTCGAAAGGGAAAGGAACAAAGGTATGATCTTTAGATTCTGGGATGTTCCTGCCTTTGATGATTTTTGAAGATTCTTTCCACCACCCAAAAAAAAGTCCTTTTCAGCTTGCAAATGTTTCTCTATTTATAGAGAAAGGGTTAGAAGTGCTGAAGTAACCAGGTTTGTAGGATAACAAACCATGGTTTAGTTAAAATGAAAACAAACTTGATCCCTTTCGTTAATCCCAAGTTTCAAGTATAAGTGGGGGTCTGCTTCCAGGATATTGGACTTATGCTTCTGGCACTACTTTCGTTCATACAAAAATCAGATTGGGAGCTAATTTTGTGATTAAAGTACTCTTTATGAAAAAAGGGTATGTAGCCTTTTGCTATTTTATCCAAGAATGGTATTATCCAGTAGACGAAACTTCAAACCTTTGTGTAAGCCTCTGATTATGTAAAGATTTGGAAGCAACATAGCCTGACAAGTAGGATTTAGAGGATAAGGCTATGAGATTTGCTCAAAGTTCTTCAAACAAACTTGCTTCGAAGGGTCCAGAGTTGGGTTTGAAATATGCTGATTCAAAGGGAATCAAAACTCCAATCGAAGCTTTGTGTGAAGGTGGCTCTTATCCAATAGAAGGCTTTCCTGCCAGAGGTCACATGACCAAATGAAAGGGTGTAACCAAAACTTGCATTAAAGAGGGCCACGTGCCCAAACGAAAGAGGCATGCAGGAGGAAAATTATGCAGTTGAAGGATGCCAAAAGGAGGTAAAAGGTGCAATCTAAACTTGCAACAAAGGGGGCACATGCCCAAACGAAAGAGACATACAGGAAGTAAAAATGCCCAAACGAGGCTTGCATCAAGGAAAGGTCACATGCCCAAACGAAAGAGACATGCAGGAGGAAAAATGTGCAATCGAAGGAGACCAGAAAAGAGGCATTTGCCTCATGAATCGAAGGACATCAGCAGGAGGATTTTTGCCTTGCGAATTGATACTAGTTAAAGATAAGTGTTTCCCTGTCGAAGCTTGCAGCAAGTTATTTCAAAGGGATACTTTGCCCAGTCAGAGCTTGCATGCTGGTAACCATTGCACTATGGGGGCTAATGTGAATCCAGTGAATGCTAGCCATAGGGATACTTTTTTCCTTGTGTGCACTAGCATGGTGGGAAATTTTGCCTTATGAATTTGGAAAACATGCAGGAAAGAGGACATATGGCCAAACGAAAGATGTATGCCAATCTTGCACAAAAAATTTAAAATGTTCAAACGAAGCAGGAAACGAAATTGCCCAATAGGAATCCAGTATTCAAACGAAAACTCTGAACCAAATCTTGCATTGAAGGAGCCAAAGTGCCCAATCGAAAGATGTAATATCGAAGAAAACTTTGTTTTTTCTTCAATTTTGTCAAAAAGAATATTTTCATCTGATTTTCCCTTTTTAACAGTTTCCTCCTTAACTTGATGCTGAAAAATCCAATTGTACTTGTGTAAGCTTGAATTTTGAGAATCCTTGTGAGAAATGCCTTGAGAAAAGAGAGGGCAAATTTTGGGGTACAACAGCTGCCCCTGTTCAATCTTCTTAAACCTTAAGAGTTAGATTGACGAGTCTTCCATTCGTGACTTGAAGGTGGAAGATGATTAAACACTAAAGTGCCCAGAAATTTGCACTTGATGATGTAGTGGTTGATTATGTAGGGAATGGGCTTTAAGATTCCATTTAGAGAGATGATGGAGAGTTGTCGGAGATGGGCTTATAGATGCCACCCAAAATAGATTGTTGACAAAAATTAGTAGTATCAGAATAAATCTCTGGTTGATTTATACTGAAACAATAGATATAGTGGGATGAGTATCAGATAATATCCATAAATGGATCATATCTGACTCGTATTTGAAAGATGTATTGAATGAGCGTCAGAATGACATCCGTATCTGGATCATATCTGGACTGTATTTGAAAGGTGTGCTAAATGAGTGTCAGAATGACATTCGTATCTGGATCGCATCTGGATTGTATTTGAGATGTGTGCTAAATGAGTGTCAGAATGACATCCGTATCTGGATCGTATCTGGACTGCATTTAAGAAATGTGCTAACTGAGTGTCAAAATTACATCCGTATCTAGATCGTATCTAGACTATATTTGAAAAGTGTGTTAAATGAGTGTCAGAATGACATCCGTATCTCGATCGTATCTGGACTGTATTTGAGAGGTGTGCTAAATGAGTGTCAGAATGACATTCGTATATGGATTGTATCTGGACTGTATTTGAAAGGTGTGCTAAATGAGTGTTAGAATGACATCAGTATCTGGATCGTATTTGGACTGTATTTGAAAAATGTGTTGGATAAGTGTCAGAATGACATCCGTATTTGGATCGTATCTGGATTGTATTTGAGAAAATTATGGAATATGTTTCAAAATAATATTCGTCTCTGGATAATATCTGAACCCTTTCTAGAGGGAATATGGAGTAAGTATCAGAATGTCAGTCGTATCTGGATCGCATCTGAACTATTTCTAGAAGATAATCTGGAGTAAGTATCAGAGTTTCAGTCATATCTGGATCGCATCTGAACTGTTTCTAGAAGAGAATCTGGAATAAGTATCAGAATGTCAATCATATCTTGATTGCATCTGAGCTATTTCTAGAAGAGAATTTGGAATAAGAATCAGAATGTCAGTCGTATCTGGATCGCATCAGAACTGTTTCTAGAAGAGAATCTGGAGTAAGTATCAGAATGTCAGCCGTATCTGGATTGCATCTGAACTGTTTCTAGAAGAGAATCTGGAATAAGTATCAGAATGTCAGTCGTATCTGGATCGCATCTGAAATGTTTCTAGAAGAGAATCTGGAATAAGTATTAGAATGTCAGCCGTATCTGGATCACATCTGAATGGTTTCTAGAAGAGAATCTGTAGAAAGTATCAGAATGTTAGTCGTATCTGAATCGCATCTGAATTGTTTCTAGAAGAGTATATGAGAAGGAGCCCGTGTAGGATTACTTCAGTTGGTCGTGAAGATAATTTTCCTGGCTTGTTTCAAGAATTAATCTACAAACAGTCACTCACAGATAGTTTTCCTATTTGGTTTCAGTTATTAATCTGGAACTTGTTTTTGTCATTCGTTGAGATAGTTGTCCTGTCTGGTTTCAGGTATTAATCTATGACCTGAGAAAGAAAGATAGTTTTCCTGGCTTGTTACAGGTATTAATCTTCAATCTCTTCATGTAGATAGTTTTCTTGGCTTGTTACAGGTATTAATCTACAATCAGTCGTCCACAGATAGTTTTCCTGGCTTGTTACAGGTATTAATCTAGAACTTGAAAATGTTGGTCACATAGATAGTTCCTCGTCTGGTTTCGAGTATTAATCTCTTGACCTGAGAAAGAAAGATAGTTTTCCTAGCTTTTTACAGGTATTAATCTTCAATCTCTTCATGTAGATAGTTTTCCTGGCTTGTTACAGGTATTAATCTACAATCATTCGTCCCCATATAGTTTTCCTGGCTTGTTACAGGTATTAATCTAGAACTTGAAAATGTTGGTCACATAGATAGTTCCACGTCTGGTTTCGGGTATTAATCTCTGACCTGAGAAAGAAAGATAGTTTTCCTGGCTTGTTATAGGTATTAATATTCAATCTCTTCATGTAGATAGTTTTCCTGGCTTGTTACAGGTATTAATCTACAATCAGTCGGCCACAAATAGTTTTCTTGGCTGGTTTCAGGTATTAATCTAGAACTATTTGAAAATTGTTGACGATAGTTATCTATTGATAGATCTTTAATGAAAAGTTAAAGAATTAGCTGCAAGCAATGTCATGATGTATGAAATGCATGGTGTAATAATGTTCTCAAAATAAATTAGATTGTGCTGTATGCATTTATCATGTATGTAATAGGATACATGAAATGTGAAATGTTGTCGGAATGTATCTTTGTCTTGGAAATAAATCCTTGATAAGTGTTGGGGAGTTTGGGAAGTTAAATTTCAGAACGCCGTTGGGGATGAAAAGTATGTACCTCTCCAGACCTTGTTTTAGAATGTTTCCGTTGGGGAATCCTGTTGTTTGAGGAGAAATTCGTTGGGGAAGATTGGCTTTGGCTTGAGAAATCTTTGTGAAGAATGTTGATTTCTGCTTGGGGAAAAGAGTTCAAGAGTTTTAGTTGTCTGTTTCTCTACTGGGGAGTTATCTCTTGATGGAAGAGAAAGGAAGTTAACAACTTGTTGGGGATAAAGAAGTTAATTATTATCTGGTTGTCTCCCCGGCTTTGCAGCAATTCACTAGGGGTTGTAGAAAATTCTACTGGGGAAGAAGGGTCGTGGTCCCTTGATCAGAGAGGAAAACTCAAACTGGGGAATCTGTACTTTGTTGGGAAAATAAACTCGGTTACCAATCTGCTGGAGAGATGTTTGCTTTTGGCAGAACTCCTCGAGGATTATTGAGATCAATTCAGTTGGGGAGATGTTTTTAGAGATTGAAACTCTGGCTAGGGATCACCTTATGAAAAGGACTTTGCGGGAGATTTGTTACTTCCCCAAGTAACAAGTGTTTGTACTACTGCAAGGAAATGTTTTCCTGACCGTACGTAACCCTTTACAAGACTTTATGTTCAATGCCCCAAGTGACATGGATGCAGATCTGCCCCTGGTTATTTAGCATTTCTTGGGAGATTTCTTGGAATCTTGACTTTACTTCCCCCAGATGAGTTGGACGGTGACATTTCACGCCCCCTTACTTATAGGAGATTTTGTCATTGGAAGTGTCATCCCATTTGAAGTGATTTTGTCCACTGAGAGAGTTTTTGTTCGCTGGATATTCGTCGTGTGAATTTCTCCGCTGTCAAACAATTATCCATATGTAGACAGCGATATTCAAATAATTCAAAGTTTATGCTTGTCTTGAAGTTTTGAAAATGCATTTTAGCAGATAAAAGAATTTTTGTAAGAATGTGAGTTCAACTCAGGATTTAGAGTAAGCCTTACAGAAGTCAGGATACCTTTTGTAACAGTATGCTTTGGAAATAACCCATGCATCAATTAGGACTTTGAAAGGTTGTATCGTGGTCTAGTTCACGGTTTAAGAAACAAAGGATAAGGCTCAAAGTGTATTTGTACCTGCCCATTCTTCGTGATGTTCTTCAGTCCTAAACTCAGTTAATTGTGCGTTTTAAATCCAATTGAGTCTGAAATGACGTTTTGGTGATGGTTCAGACAAGTTAAGTTTGTTGTAAGGTAGTCATTTTTGCAATTTTTTCATGTAGTCGAGGATTTGTAGTGTCCTCTTTTCGTTTTTGTATCCCTGATTTTTTTGCCTGACTGTTCTTGTTTTGAGATTAAAGTCAACGGGATGCCCCAATTTTTCTTAAGTCTCCTTCGTAGGTTTTGACTTAGTGGGATTTTCTCTTGGGAGATAATGACTGCCTATTTGATAGGGAACCATCCCGTCTTTTTTTATTCAGAAGGAAGTTTTTGATATCACTCGTTGTATACCAGGTGAAAGTTTGCGACTGAACGCGCACTTGAGTTAACTGAGAAACTACCTTGCCCCAGGTTTTGATTAAAGGTTTCAATTTGTGTTAAAAATAAAACTCCTACTTCTTTGGCTCAAAGGGGTTGACTAGGGATTATCTTCCTTATAACTCCAGTGTTTAGGAATTGAAACAAACGCCTATACATCGTCAGCAAGGTCTGTCCAAAAGCATACTATATGAGATTATGGCATTGTTTTCGTCATCCTCCCTCTAAAGGTTTGCAACTTTTTGAAACAGGGGTTGAATATCATAAAGGGAGTAAAAAGCATAGTTTAAATAGAGTGAAAATGAATGGATTAATTTAAGACAAACATATTTAATGCATTAATGAGAGTAACCAAAGTCTGACATAAAGATAAGTGTTTAAGCAAACAAAGAAATTACAACTGAAAATTCAAATAAACAGAAAATTTCCTCACCTAGACCGTCACTTCAAATGGATTCCCTTGAGGGATGATAGAAGAGCTCCATTTGACCGTTTTGTGTAAACTCCAACACTCCTCTGTCGATCAGGTTTTTAATCTTGTACTTCAATGCCCAACAATCGTTTGTATCATGTCCAGGACTGTCAGAATGATAGGCACACCTTGCATCGGGATTATAGCAGGGAGAAGCAGTATTGGGGTTTGGATGAGGTCTTATCAACGTAATCAGATTCATCCTTAACATGTGTTGCAATGCTTGAGACAGTGGCATGTTGATATTAGTAAACTGTCTCTCAGGCTCATTTTACCTTTTCTGATTTCCCCGTTGACATTGGCGAGGTCGTTGTTGGGCTTGTGACGTGGCAGTAATTTAGAAAGGTCTACTCTCCACCAAATCAACTTCTTGTATCATCGGAGGCTGACTAATGACTCGATCCCCAATTCTAGTTGTTTGCCCCATATGGTTGCATCCGTCTTGATGAAGCTTGTTGACAAGGGCTCTCAGCTCTTCTTGTCCTTGAGCCAACTTTTGGATAAGATCCATCTGGCCCACCAGTTGTCTCATCATCTGGACTTTCATTGTTGCCAATTCAGTTTGTAGTCGTTCCAAATGGTCACGCTTGTTGTCCTTATGATTCTTCATGGTCATGCCCCAAATGATGAGTGCTTTCACTTCTTCTTGCCCCTTGGATAGGTTCAAGAACATTTCCTGAAGTTGAGCATTTTGAGTCTGAATGTCCTTGATAGTCTATTCTAGCATCATCTCTATTGAAATAAACGGTAAGCAGATGAGAGACCTGTGCGGGAAAATCCTGTCATGATATGATGCATGGTATGTGGATGCAATATTTTCAAGGACTTAGAAATTTTAAATTTGTTTTAGAAAAAAAAGGAGCAAACATCAATTGTATTAATAAGTTTAAATTGATTACAACCATGCCCCTTGGGCTTACAATGGAGGGAATAAAGAAAAATAAACTCCTAAGACAAAAAGGTCGAACGCATCCTCTTTGGCGCAATGTAGGTGTTCAGATTTCGCTCCTCATGAAGTTGTCTTGTAAGCTCCAAAACCTTCTTCTCACTCGCGTAGAATTGGGCTTTGAAGGTGTCTCGTTCTTCCTTCAGCTGGATCTAAGCTCTTTGTAAGTCTTCAAGAAAAGTAGGCATGGTAGGATGAAGGATAGCATACGGAACATCTCCTTCAACTAATGGCTCCATGATGATAGGAAAAATGGCAGGGTATGGCATACCGAGTCTTTGAGCACGAGTTCGTACCCACTTAAGATAAGGCTCTAAAGGAATGGAGTTCTTACGCCCCAATGTCTTGCTATCCACTTTGTTTACCATTATCCAAGCTCGTATAAACCTTTGACGGTAGCCTTGGTTGTCGCCCCCATAGTCGAATACCAAACCTTGGATGAGTGCATCGTGAGGACCATCTCTTCCTGCATACCCAAATTTCCGTAAGGCAAGATAAGGGTTATAGGTGATACCTCCCCTAATTCCTAAGAGTGGGACATTATGGAATTCCCCACAACGGTCAATGATAATAGTATCCTCTAAGGATCGAGAACACCAATAAATGTCAGAGTGTGTGAGGGACATCATCCTTTGAGACCATGTCAATCCTTGATCGTTCTTCAACGTTGATCGAGGTAGGTGCGAAGTAAACCACTTAGCGAGTAGGGGAATGCAACACAAGAGAGTAGCTCTTTTCTTCATGGTGCGAGTGTGGAAACAATGTAAAATGTCTCTAAGCAAAGTAGGTATAGGATTACGAGAGAGGAAGACCTTAATGGCATTCACATCTATGAATTGGTCTAGATTGGGAAATAGAACCAAACCATAGATTAGAAGGGCCAAGACATCTTCAAAATCTTGAAAATCCAAATCTTCCCAGAATGAACGAGCCTTCTCCAACAGAAACTTGGCTAGGAAACCCTTAATTCTGCTTCTTGTCTCCTAATTTGCTATAATGTCGGCTCTCTTCAGATGCAGGGCTTTGGTAATGACTTCAGGCTTTGGAGTCTCCTCTAAACCGGTGAATGGTATTTGATCAAGCACGGGCACTCCTAACAGTTGAGAGAACTCTTCTAGTGTAGGCACCAACTGATAGTCAGGAAAGGTGAAGCAATGATGCATGGGATCAAAGAATTGGAAGAGTACACACATCATTTCTTCTTGGAAATTGGAGGTAGCCAAGCTGAGAAGCCAACCATATTTCTCAGTGAAGGGAGAATCTCCAGGCACCCTTAATGCTAATTCTTGGAGTTGAGGGTGTGCTTTCACGAAGCTAATTCGGATGGTATTCCTTCGGATGGGAGTTATGGCCTACAAAACAAAACAAAGATAAAATCCTAAATCCTTGAAATGGTTAGTGATAATTCTTATGATGTTATGATTTTTATGATGTTATGTATAAGTATGCAAAGCAAGCAAGTTGTCATGTACACATAAAGCAGACAAGTCCTTAGGTTTAGGCTTGCATGGAGTTTGCAGGTAAGTACCCTCTTGAAGTTTAGTTGGCTCAACCTGTCCTAGAAAGTAACCGGGTTCTAGGGGATCTCAATATCATTGACCTTTCTTTTAGGTATTGTCTCAGCACAATCAATCTTTTCTTGCGGCCGAGATATACCAAAAGTCCAATCTCAATGAGTGTAGTATCGAGTATTAACCAATTTTCAGCTTTTCGCTGAAACCGACTATCTCACTACTTCCTAATGGCCAAGTTATTCAATTAAGGTTCTAAGGTCAGTTAGTGTTTCATGACACTTCTCAGCGGCCCCATATTCTCCTCGATTCAACACAAGGGATATCAGTACCAACAAATGCGTCACACTAACGTAGCCATTGCTTCAACCGTATCGGTTTACACCATACAATTTCCATAATATATTGCTATTACCTAAAATGTGCCCTAGATCCGGGTGGAGGATCAAAACAAGCCCAAACAAGGAACCATAATATAAAGCAAGCAAGTCAAAAAAGGAAAGCAAGTAAAGGTGATCTAGCCCTAAGGTAACCCCACTTTTAAGTTTATCCCCAACAGAGTCTCCAGTTCTATCATACGATGGGAGAACTGACTTGGGTGTTTTGCGTTTGATTGCAATTATTGTGGATAGCAAGAGTCCCAACGGCTTTTCTTTTATCCAATATGGAAAGGCTAAAAAGAACATGAAAGACCTTTTGAGATTATTTCTTGAGTTCGGGGGTAGGTTATGAAAATGGAAGGTATTAGAAACCTTTTCATCCATAGTTATCTATGGGCTCTTAGTTGCTTGCTAGATCACTTGCTTTTGTTTGAAAATGTGCTTTGTGATGTGGGTTTGAAAGTATTTTGAAAAACATCATTGTAATGATTTTCATTTCTATAAGAATGCGTACAAAGTGTTAGTTTTGAAAAATAGTTCAAGAGGTGCTTGTGGAATGTGTTTTTGAAAGTGATTTTGAAAAGTGTCTTTGTAATGATTCTCGTTTCTATAAGAATGCGTGAAAAAGAGCTTTGTCTTTTGAAAATGTTTCAAATGAAAGTGTTGGTGTGTAAAAATTTTGTTGTTGTGAGCAAGCGAGCAAATATGAGTGTCCTACCTACTCAAAAGGTATAATGTTCTTTTCCTCCTCTTTTATATGTTTCTATCTTACCATTGATTTGGTAAGAAGCACCATTGTTGGATGTGAAGGGACGGGCATGGGACGTTTGTATAGTCATAGAAGGCAACCTATGGCACGTTTTAGTAATGTCGTTTAGGGACTAGATCGTTTACCGAAGGCAACATTGAGGGTCATCGAGGGACTACGATCTTTTATCGGGGGTCTTTGCTAAAACGCCCATATTCGAGGGACATGACTATTTTCCGAGGCAACAAGTGAGATTACCCTAGAGGTGCATGTGTGAATAGTGTGTTTGATTGCATGCATTTTGTCTTTGATTTTTGGGTTGTCTACTTGTTGTTTTTATCTTTCCATACATCCTAGTTACTAACATTTGTACAAAAGCAATAAAAATGCAAAAAATAAATCCTACACTATTACAACCATATTGAATAGCAAGAAAATTTAAAGACAAAACAAAATAAAGAAAGGAAAAAATGAGTGCTTCGATTTGGGCAGCAGAACCCTTCAATTCCACTTTTCTTGGCTTCCTTCGATTTGGCCTGGAAGTAGTAAAGACCTGTCTTTCGATTTCACCCTTTTCCTGTTTCTTTTGAATGGAACCTGGAAGTCAGTGTGGCCATCCTTCGGGCTGCTTCTTTTGTTTGAGGCCTGGAAGTCAGTGTGGTTATCCTATTGGCTGCTTCTTTCAATTGAGGTCTGGCAGTTAGTGTGGATAACTTTCGTTTCTCCCTTTTTTCTCCTTCGAATGGCCTGGAAGTCTGTATGTGGCAAACCCTAAGGCCACACTCTTTGTTCTGCTTGCAACTTGAAGAAGCCAAAGGGAAGCCTAAAGCTTCGAGCCACGCCTCCTTCCTCATGTTTACCTTTGTTTAGGATTTAAATAGCAACATGGCCTGAGCCCATGCTAGCATTGTCTTATGGACAGGTTAGTTCTTAAAGCATATTTAATAAACCAAGAAACAAAACCAAAAGGGTTAGCAATGAAAACAAACTGAAAGGGTGGAAACGAAAAGGAAACAAATGTTATGTACATGCTTCAAACGAAGAGTTTAAGGTCAGAGTGACTTACCTTTCTTGAAGCTAGAACGTGTTTTTGACCTTGAGTGGCTGCCTTGGATGCTCCTGGATTCGAAGAAAAGAAACAGGGGTTATACTTCTAGTACTGGATTCGAAGGTCAGGAGATGTGAGGGTGTTTGTTATTTCTGGATTGGAAGGATAAACAAAGTGTGGGGATGTTCCTGGATTCGAAAGGGAAAGGAACAAAGATATCATCTTTAGATTTTGGGTTTGTATTTAGTGTTTTGGAATCTTAAGAGTTTAAGAGTTTTGAGAGTTTGATGATTTTTGAAGATTCTTTTCACCACCCAAAAAAAGTCCTTTTCAGCTTGCAAATGTTTCTCTATTTATATAGAAAGGGTTAGAAGTGCTGAAGTAACCAGGTTTGTAGGATAACAAACCATGGTTTAGTTGAAACGAAAACAAACTTGACCCCTTTCGTTAATCCCAAGTTTCAAGTACAAGTGGGGGCCTACTGGAAGGAGATTGGACTTATGCTTCTGGCACTGCTTTTGTTCAGGCACAAATCAGATTGGGGGCTGATTTTGTGATTAAAGTACTCTTTATGAAAAAATGGTACGTAAACTTTTGCTATTTTATCCAAGAATGGTATTATCCAGTAGAAAAAACTTCAAACCTTTGTGTAAGCCTCTGATTATGTAAAGATTTGGAAGCAACATGGCCTGACAAGTAGGATTTTAAGGATAAGGCTGTGAGATTTGCCCAAAGTTCTTCAAACAAACTTGCTTTGAAGGGTCCAGAGTTGGGTTCGAAATATGCTGATTCGAAGGGAATCAAAACTCCAATTGAAACTTTGTGTGAAGGTGGCTCTTGTCCAATCGAAGGCTTGCCTACCAGAGGTCACATGGCCAAACGAAAGGGTGTAACCAAAACTTGCATTGAAGGGGGCCACATGCCCAAACGAAAGAGGCATGCAGGAGGCAAATTGTGCAATCGAAGGATGCCAAAAGGAGGTAAAAGGTGAAATCGAAGCTTGCAACAAAGGGGGCCACATGCCCAAACGAAATAGACTTGCAGGAAGTAAAAATTCCCAAACAAGGTTTGCATCAAGGGAGGGCCACATGCCCAAATGAAAGAGGCATGCAGGAGGAAAAATGTGCAATCGAAAGAGACCAGAAAAGAGGCCTTTGCCTCTTGAATTGAAGGACATCAGCAGGAGATTTTTTCCTTGTGAATTGAAGCTAGTTGAAGATAAGTGTTGCCTTATCGAAGCTTGCAGCAAGTTATTTCAAAGGGAGTCTTTTCCCAATCAGAGCTTGCATGCAGGTAACCATTGCACTATGGGGGCTAATGTGAATCCGGTGAATGCTATCCATAAGGAAACTTTTGCCTTGTGTACGCTAGCATGGTGGGAAATTCTGCCTTGTGAATTTAGAAAACATGCAGGAAAGAGGCCATATGGCCAAACAAAAGATGTATGCCAATCTTGCACAAAAAATTTAAAATGTTCAAACGAAGCAGGAAACGTACTTGCCCAAAAGGAATCCAATATTCAAATGAAAACTCTGAACCAAAGCTTTCATCGATGGAGCCAAAGCTCCCAATCGAAAGATGTAAAATTGAAGAAAACTTTGTTTTTTCTTCAATTTTGTCAAAAAGAATATTTTCATATGCTTTGCCCTTTTTAACAGTTTCCTCTTTAACTTGATGCTGAAAAATCCAATTGTACTTGTGTAAGCTTGAATTTTGAGAATCCTTGTGAGAAATGCCTTGAGAAAAGAGAGGGAAAATTTTGGGGTACAACAGTTACACACTCCAGTAGCATCTTTCTTTTCTTCCCTTCATCGCCTCTAGTTTTTCCTGGTGACATCCAAGCAGCGCCATCATCGCCAGACGACTACACTTTATCGCCCGACGAAGACACTCCATCACTCGGCAATGAACACCAGTCTGCAATCCTTTTTTGTGATCCTGTACCTATTCAACCACAACTCTCTTGTGATTCTATACCAATATCGTCTTAGTAAAACTTGCATAGAACTCAGCATGTTTCCATCATACAACAACAACATATCCTAATACTCATTACCTACACCAACTTCATAGTATTTGAACATCATGATACATCATATAATTATTACAATAGCATGTATTGTATTTGTACATGCACATCATTAAATTATCATTGTGAATCACATTTACAACCACATTATTAACAAATCACCATAATAGAACCTAATAATCATCATCATGTTTATCATCAAAATAGAACATCATAGTATATCAACATGTAATAAATCAATCTCATATACACATAGATAATAGAATCATGCATCAAAATACTCATATAACTCAATCCTAATATAGTTCACCACGCCATATTCCCAATGCTTCGAACGGCGCATCAAACGCACTCCTGAAACTCAAGTTACGATGTTTTGAACGTTGTTGCTGCATCCCCTTTGGTGTTTGTTGCTTCTTCATCGCCTTTGTGTCGCATGGATCTGCGCACCCGACAACACTTCTTCTCTTGCGATTTTCCACAGTTGGAGACTTTCCGGATCTCTGAATTCGATTTCGTAAAAAGTCCTTGTTTCAAAATTCAAAATCCTATGATTATATAACATTTATAACAATCTATAACACTTAGATATCCCAACATCATACATTCATCAAAGATTCATTCATTCATTCAACCCATGAGTTTCATCAATTTCAACATAAACTCATCATAATTGCAAAAATTCATCACCAAACAAACCTAGCACAAAACCTACAATTATCTAAACCTTAGATCAATTATAATAACAATGATCAACACCCCTTACCTTAGATTCATAGCTTTGATCTCTTTCAAGCTCAACAGATGAATCCCTGTTCTCTTCCCTCTCTGCCCTAGCTGCTTCTCACTTTTCTCCAAAAGTCACGATTGTACATAATGAAATAAGTTCCCTTATGCCTTTTTTAACCTTAGGATCCCTATTATGTTATTTCATCCTTTCCCTCACTTAATCCACATAACTTTACTATATAGCTCTTCTTGTCTCTACACAATTATTCATTTATTTTATTAATAATAATAATTCTAAATATTATTATTAGATCTAATTAATCCCAAATAATTATTTAAATTCTAGATAATTATAGATTAATTAAATAATCCTCTTATTTCTATTATTCTTCCAACATTATTCTACAACACCATATCACTGACACACCTTAACGCATCATAAAAATCACAATAGTTTATATATTCATCGAAAATCATCAATATTCACACTAAATCAATTATATAACTAATTAAATAATTAATCTATATTTTTGGGGTGTTACAAACACAACTTTAACGAAGTAAATGAGTAATAATTGCTAAATATTATGGGTTAGATTATGCTGGCTATACAGTAGAAGAAGATCTAATAAGTCTTCAAGAAGCCTTTGAAGGTGTGAGAAATACAAGAAAATAGGGGTTTGAATTGGGATTTAAACCAAAAACTTTTCTTTAAAAAAATCGCTTTTAACTGAAAAAAGTTTTTTTTTCACTCTTGATGATAAAGCTAAAAATGGGAGAAGGAAAGAACAAGTTATGTTTATACTAGTTCACTTTAAAATTATCAAGTTAATCTAGTCCACCCGCCAAGGTGATTTCAACTTAACTAAAAAGGTCTTAATCCAGTAATCTCACAGATTATTACAATGCACAAGCTAACTGCAAGTGACTCACGTACAACCTCTAAGACACATTAATCTTAGACTTTTCAAGGATTCTGACCAACTGGTCCCTTAAGGCACAATCAAACAACTGTTTGAAAAATATTTGTTTACAATATATTTGCTTCTACACAAGCGGATAGTAAACAGTATCTCAAGAACAAATAGACTTAAGAAAATAAAGGAATGCTTATAAACAGTCTTGTGAGAGAACGTGCGAATTAGAAGCCTTTTTCCTTTTCCTTCAAGCATATATATAGCCAATAAAATAATATATGCATTGGAGGGTATTTTTGGAAATTCTAGAAAGCTGGCAGCTTATTTTAATCTGGGGGAGAAGATCGTACAACGCATCAGTTCTTTCATGGTAGTGGAGAGAAGCGTTTGTTTGTACCATGTACTATTGTACCATGTAACCTAATCTTCTTGTCTTTTTGACTTCAGAGGCTTCTGGCTGAGCATGAGTTAGAAGAATGAAAATAACACTTGGGTCATCATAACTTTAAGTCTTCAGAGTCTTCAGAACTTCGTCTTCAGAGTCTTCAGCACCTGGTCTTCAAAACCCTTTGTCTTTAGAAACATAATTCTTCAACATCTGGACTATTCATAAAAACTTATGTCTTCAGATCTTCAGAACTTGGTTTCTTTGATCAGTATCAGAGTCTAAACTTCAGATCCTTCTAAAGTGGTTTTTTATCGTTCATTAGAACTTGTGTAGCGCAAAAGCGGAACTTGGTCTCTTCTAATGACTTGGAAACGCCTTTCATTAGAAACATAACCTATTTGTTAAATACTAAAAATAACAAACATTAGAGTACCAAAATTATTCATACAAACATACTCGTTGTCATCATCAAAACTCAGAGGTATAATAGCATAACCAAATCTTGTTCTAACAATCTCCCTATTTTTTATGATGACAAAACCATGTATTTTGATGACACAATTTTGTACATAATCAGAAAAAGTATCAGAGATAAGAAGGGTAAGAAATACTTATCCATTATATGAAACTCTCCACGAATCTAAGACTTGGTGAAGATCATATATCCTGATTATGAAGCGTCTAGGTAAAACCCCCCTGGTGGTAATAGATCAGATATTGAGATCTTGAGAGTCTTGATTCTTTATGCCAATCATGCCAATTGAGATCTTGAAACCTTAGTGTCACGAAAAACAGATTCCAAAATAAGTTTAATTCCATATTTCAATTCAGAGACTGGTTATGAACTTAACCTTGTCGAAGTGTGATTCCAAAAGTTAGACAAAACATTTTTAACACTTTCAGAGTTCATGATTCCTGAAAAATAAAACAATTCTAACAGAAACAAAAATTTATCTTGATTAGTACGTAAGAAACTCCCCTTATTTCGAGAAGGTTTTTAGAGAATTTGATTATTAGAATCAAATTATTACTTCAATTATTTACTCCCCCTTTTGTCATAATCAAAAAGGTAATTATGTGTGAAAAACATAAAAACATGAGTAAAAGAAGAAATGGTGAAAAGAAAATAAGAAGTAAAAAAATGAGACTACATTTGTATTCAAAATGAAAATATCAGATAGAAAGAAGAAAAAACAAAAGAAACAGACAAAATACGAAGGGTCAGAGAAAAAGGAAAAAAAATATCCTAAGAGCCTAGGGTCCAGAAGAATATGGTGTTGGAGCAGATAACTTTTCCAGAATCAACTGAAGCATGTTTTGAACTTGATAATTAACAAACTTTTGTTGAGTCATGCTTTCTCTAAATACTTGTTGCTCTTCTCTGATTACCCCAATTGCTTGTTCCAGACGCAGAATGGCGTGATCAGAAGATGAGACAACCAGAGCCTCTTGCCTTTCCCTTTCTGCTTCTCCAGACTCCTGAGCCAATTTGGCTACTTCAGTTGTTCTAGCATATTCCCCAACTTTGAGCCTGGCTTCTTCAGCTTCTTTAAGCGTTCTGTCTTTAGCCTCTCTTTGCTTTGCAGCAAAGATTTTGAAGACTCTATTCTTTGTCTTGCTTCTTCTCTTTTAGTCACCATCTGAACTCTAGAAACTCTGGATGCTTTAGAAAAGCTCCTCAGCCTCTCAAATTTAGAAGAAATCCACTTCTGAAAAAGCTTTCAAGAATCGTCTAGATCTTGAGGCTTAGTACTTGTACTTTCTTCTTCTTGTAGCTTCACAACCTTCTTCTTGACCTTATTTTAAAACATATCAATGCATTCTTCCAAGGTTTTGGGGATAGGTTTTTCATAAGCTACTAAGGAAAGTTTTGGTGTAGAAGAGTTTGGTTTAGAAGGTTGATCAAAGAGATCGAAAAGATCAGATATGGTGAATTGTTCGGAGGTGGAGATTTCAAGAGGTTCGGAAATAGTCCTTTCAGACAATTCATGGTTAGATGGAGAGTATGGATCAGAATGGTGAGTTGGTGAGTCATGGTAGATGGTTTCTTGGTTAGATAAGGCGAAATGAAGTAAGCTTTGTGAGATTGGTGAATGAGGGGTTGTAGAAACTGGTTGGGGTGGAATGGTTTCAGATATGGAAGTGATTATTGGTAAGGTGAAGGTTTGAAGTGGTTCTGATTGAATGGGAGTTATGATAGAGGGAATGGGGATTGAAACTGAAACCTGTGTTGTTGAAGGGATTGTGGTAGTAGCAGGATTAGATAAAGATATGGTGATGGTAGATGGTGGAACAGAAAAAGATGGAAAACAACAGGTTTGTGTAATGGAAGTTGTAGTGGATGATAATGCATTAACAATGTTTAAAACAATTTTCAGAAATAGGTACAGAAGTAGAATACTTACTTGAAGTTTCAGGATAAGTGCCCATAGACACAATCTTAGAAGCTTTAGAATTCTCATTCTTCTTCTTCCTTTAAAGCTCAGAAACCTCTGAACTCTTCTTCCTCTTTCCTCTTGAAGGATTAATTGGAACCATGGGAGGATCCAAATCATCGTATCTGAATATGGACATATCATGCACTTCTTATATCATCATTTGTACATAAGCAGCAATGCCTTCTGGACTATCTCCCTTGGTAAACATAGGAAAGTCATCCACTGTGTGATCGGTGGATTTAGAACTGACTGTTTAACGCTGGTTCGCGAAATGTCGCGGAAGCAAGAGTCGCCACCGTCTTTTATTTTCTCCAACATGGACAGGACAAAAGCACAGCAAAATTCCTTATGAGATAGTTTCTCGGTTCGGGAGGTAGATTTATAGAAAGGGAAGGTGTTAGCACCCTTTCTATCCATGGTTATCCATGGGCTCTTAGATACTTGCTCTTATGTTTTCAAAATGTTTGCTTTTCAAATGTGAGTGGGTTTGAAAAAGTTTCATTGAAAGATTTCTGAATGACTCTTGTATCTGTCCTCAAGAGTGTTTGAAAAATTTGTTTTGAAAGCTTTTTGAAAGTGTCGGTGTGAAAAGGTTTTTGTTTTGTTTTTTAGAAGAGAGAAAGTATCTATGAGTCATCTACCTACCCTAAGGAATTAGGATGTGTATAAGTCCTTAAGGTAGTGCCATCCCACCATTGAGAGGTAGGTAGCACCACCGTTGGATGTGTTCGGGTCAATTCGAGTGTAGGGACAGTGTGGTCACCGAAGCAATAGTTAGGACACCTTAGAAGCTACCCTTATGTCCTTGATCCTTTTTTAATCCGAGGCAACCATTTCGAGGCAACTATTTCGAGGAAACTGTTTCGAGGCAACTGGATCATGGACATAAGGACCGCTAAAACGTCATATACTTGACGACCACGTTTCGAAGGCAACGAGTGAGGCGTACCCTAGAAGTGGTGTGTGCATTGTGTGTTGTTTTCAGTTTAACAGTTATCTTTGATCATGGCATTGTGAGCTGCGCTTGTTTTTAATTACCATACATTCTTTCATGCAATTTAGAATTTAAGGGTGCGGAAAATTAAAAGACGGAAAGATAAAAGCTACGCTATTACAAGGCGCGGGTCTATACATCGCCAAAATACAAAGACCCGTTTTTGATAAAAGAATGCGGAAAGCAAAAATGCGGTAAACCTAATTACTATTACATCCGAAAAGCAGTTACATAATGATCAATAGAAAATAATGCGCGAAAAGAATAAATTGGAACGTCCGAGGGTTTTGACCCTTTGCTTGAAATTAAATTATATTAAAGCCTAATTATTATTTAATTAAAGAAAAGAAAGTGTTTTTTTTTAATATTTTTTTGGTATTTATGGAAATAAAGAAAATAATTTAAAAGGAAACCCTAATTCTAAATTATTTTTAGTTATTAATGAAAATGTCAAAGTTAACCTAATTTAAGCTAATTAATTATTTTACATGTTTATTTACAAAAATAATAATAATAATAAATAATGATGATTAATAATAATGAAAATAATTAATTAAGAAAAGTTAAAAATGTCAAAAACCTAATTCTATAGAATTTTATTTATTTAAGAAAATATTGAATTAAAACCTACTTCAAACTAGAGTAATTGTTAGTTATTTATTTACAAAAAATATGTTAATGGTGAAAATAATAATTAAATATATTTTGTATTTTTGATTTTTCTGTTTTTATTATGGGAAATTATTTTATGGTGAAAAAAAAATTAGAACAATTAAAAGAAGAATTAGAAAAGAGAAGAAAATAAAATTAAAAAAAGGATGCAAACCAAGGGGGGTATCAGGCCCATATGGAGGTGTTTGAAGTAATTCTGGCCCAAGAGTCACAAGGCCCTCCTTTGACTTTTCTGATCGTGTGGATGCTCATTGACTGGAGCATACCATGGACTTCACTCTGCAGCCTTCAGACTGTGGGACAAGGCCACTTGGCAAGCATGAGCATGGGTACGTATGGTGAGACGTGGGAGAAGCGCTGCATATGAGCATGTTAAAACAAAAATCATTAAGTATATGGGGGACCTGGGAATTGAACCCAGGTCCCAATGCTTGCAGTACACGTCCTCAACCACCTGGCCATTTGCATTTGTTTGTATTCATAACAATAATGAAATATAATATATTAATAATACCGATTATACTAAAACAAAGAAAAAAACGCGCTAATATTTGAATCTGCCAGTAGCGCTTGGCCACCTCAGCTTTCTTCTTCGTTTTCACCTGCAATATGAATGAGATAGCGGGGGTTTTCAACCCCCACAAACTGAAAGTCCTAAAAATAGAGATTACGTGCACATCTAATATAAATTGAGCGCGAGGTTGCCATTCAAATCGTATTGAGCTCCTGAATTCAACTGCATAGGTCTCAAGGTTCAATTTTTCCCCAACAAGAAAGCCCTAGTTTGGAGCTTCAGAAACCCTAGGTTTCATCCATGGTGAATTTCGTTTCAAGGCATATTAATGGAATTAAATCATACCAAAAGCTTTGCCTGAATGCTGTGAACACAAAACAATCAACCAAATGTATTAACAATGCATGAATCGTGATGTGCAAATCTGGAAAATAAAGCAAACCGTGTGGTCTATGTTCTTAGATTCTTCACCTGTTAGGATTGATTCTTGATGCCAATAGACTCCTGGAAGGTCCAGCACTGTGTTAGAATCCTTTTTAGGCTTTGAAACGTACTGCAAATATGATTTCAGTTTTCAAGTTTCTCTCCAAAATTTGCAAATTGGTTATCAAGCATGAGCAGCTTTTTCGTGTCTTCTGCACTAGGGTTCACTTGTGCCTTTGTATGTGAATGATTCTAGGTCAAAAATAAGCCCACAAGTCCATGGATTAATGACTTGAATATTTGATTTCTAATTATGTGTTTTTCAATCTTTTTCCCATGAAAACTTTGCCAATTATGGAAGATCTTGTCCCCTTGGATGATGCACGAAATCTTTAGCATATTTGGAGTATATTTGCTGCATAAAAAGATTTGACAACCATTATTTGATATTTTTCTACAATTAAAACTAATTAAATGAATTAATAAGAATAAAAATTCAATTAATTAATTAAAAATAAGAAAATAAATCCTTTTAAGCTCAATGGGTCGTGCATAGGCTTTGGGTAATGATTCAAGAAAGAATTTGAGGCCCATTGGCAAATTTGAAGCTTTTTGGGCAATGTTGACTTTTGAAAGTTCCCAAAAATTTCCCAACTTCTCCAATGCATATCTTGCTCAATTTTGAAGCTATGAACATGTTCTTTGACATTTTGGAAAGGTCTTGAAGTCCTCTAACCAATTCCTTTGGTCCCATGTCATTTTGATTTACCAATCTCAAGTTATGTTCTTTGAATAAAGTGCCTTTTTGTTGACTTTTGAAAATGACCTATAATGTTGAAATTGATAACTTTTTGTGAGAGCATTTCTTGGACTTGGAGTGTGAAGATGAGTTGTAGGAAATGTCATCCCCTTCAAAATGAGCTTTGGATGGGATTTTTCTGATGAAACATGAAGAAGTTATGCCTTGGTCAATTTGCAGTTGACTTTTCAAATGTCCAAAAATAGAAACTTTTGCATCTTGAGACTTTTTGAGCCATGCTTGTGGAATCATGATCAAGAATTGATCAAATGATGATTGTGGCTTCAAAATAAGATGTTGACCAAAATTTTTGACTTTTGACTGTCAAATGACCATTTTACCCTTGCAGTTGACTGTGGAGCAATTAGGGTTTTTGACTGGGCAACTTGATGCTGTGAGTCTTGAAACTTGACATATGGATGCTTGACAATGTATATAGGCATATGGGACTTGATTGGACCCTTGGAAACCTTAATTTCTTTGCAAGAACCAAAACCCTAATTTTGACTGTGTTAGGAGGCAATTGGACTGTGCAACCTTTGAGAGATTTTGAACCTTGATCTTGCCAAATCTTGAAGAATATGGGAGTGAAAATTTTGGGGTACAACAGTTGCCCCTGTTCAATCTTCTTAAACCTGAGGATATAGATTTACTTTCGGGCCTTTCGTGATCCGAAGGTGGAAGATGATTGAACACTAAAGTGCCCAGAAATTTGCACTCACATAGTAGAGTATCAGCAGTGTGATGTAGGGAATGGGCTTATAGATGCCATTTGGAGACTGATGGATAGGAGGATGGGCTTATATATGCCATCTAGGTGTCGATCGCGTAAGAGATTCCTTAGCGAGAACTTGCGTACCTGAGAAAGAAAAATAATTACATGGCCTATTACAAGGGTTGACCTTCAAACTCTTTATGTAGACGTGCCCTGGCTGGATACAGGAATCGAGTCCGGGAAATAGTCGTCAACAGATACACCCTGGCAGGATACAGGAATCGGATCTTCAAACTCGTTAGACGTGCCCTGGCAGGATACAGGAATCGAGTATGGAATTAGTCGTCAATAGATACACCCTGGCAAGATACAGGAATCGGATCTTCAAACTCTTCAGACGTGCCCTGGCAGGATACAGGAATCGAGTCTGGAATTAGTCGTCAACAAATACACCCTGGCAAGATACAGGAATCGGATCTTCAAACTCTTCAGACGTGCCCTGGCAGGATACAGGAATCGAGTCTGGAATTAGTCGTCAACAGATACACCCTGGCAAGATATAGGAATCGGATCTTCAAACTCTTCAGACGTGCCCTGGCAGGATACAGGAATCGAGTCTAGAATTAGTCGTCAACAGATACACCCTGGCAAGATACAGGAATCGGATCTTCAAACTCTTCAGACGTGCCCTGGCAGGATACAGGAATCGAGTCTGGAATTAGTCTTCAACAGATACACCCTGGCAAGATACAGGAATCGGATCTTCAAACTCTTCAGACGTGCCCTGGCAAGATACAGGAATCGAGTCTGGAATTAGTCGTCAACAGATACACCCTGGCAAGATACCGTAATCGGATCTTCAAACTCTTCAGACGTGCCCTGGCAGGATACAGGAATCGAGTCTGGAATTAGTCGACAACAGATACACCCTAGCAAGATACAGGAATCAGATCTTCAAACTCTTCAGACGTGCCCTGGCAGGATACAGGAATCGAGTCTGGAATTAGTCATCAACAGATACACCCTGGTAAGATACAGGAATCGGATCTGGAATCACGACAGTTGATAGTAATTATCTTTGTATTGACCTTTGTCCTGAAAAGACAAAACGTTAGTTGTATGCGATGTTATGATGTATGACAGGCGTGATGTTCTCAGAATAAATGAGATTGTATGTTCATGATGCGTATGTGCATGCATTGTGTATGTAAGCGGGGTGTATGAAATGTGATATGTTTATGAATGTATTTTCGTCTAGGAAAATAAATCCTTGACGAGTGCCGGGAAGTCGAATCCTGGGCTGATGTTGAAGAGTAGAGCTTCTTCGTTTCTGCTGGGGAGTGATGGCTGCAAGCATAAACCGGTAGGAGAAGATGACTCCGTTGGTGAATAAACTTGTTGAGGAGATTACTCTGCGGGGAATGCTCTGTGGGAAGAGAGGTACTTTGCTGAGGTTGACGATAACTCCGCTGGGGATACCGTTGATAAGTTTTGTTGGAAGTTTTGATGAACTCCGCTGGGGGATAGGAAGTACTTCATCGGGGACGATCCTTCCGTGGCAATTGGCTAAGGATAACCCAGTTATATCCTGGTGGGGAAATAACCTTTGAATAAAGCCGGGGGAGCGTTCGTACTCCGCAGGTGATAAGCTTCCAGAATCTACTGGGGATAAGCTTCCTGAATATACTGGGGAGATTGATTGAACTTTCCTGGGGAAACTTTGGACTACACTGGGGAAGTGGCTCCACTAGGGTGTCTTGTATTCCGCTGGGGAACAATCTTAGGTCAAGATTACCGGGGATGCTTGTTAGGAATGTCTGTATACTCCGTTGGGGAATGTTGAGATCTTCGGGGGATAATCCAACTTCCTTGAGGCTGACAGTGGTCTAACTCTGCTTGGGGGAGAGCGTTGTTGACTTGCTTGGGATACCGTGCCTTTTAGGGCTGACGGGAGACCGACTGCTTGGGAGAGAATTGCTGAGTCTTATCTCACTTAGCGGGGAGTGAAGGTATCTGGGTTACATTCTTCAACTGAACTTACCTTGGTACTTTGGTGGACAGAGCATCTAGTACAGTTCAAACAATTCCTATTGCCCTAGTTTCTGCTGGAGGAGAAGGTACTTGTGGAGGTCTTGATAGCTGCTGATTGACAAATCTTCTTCTGGTAGGCAAGTGACGAGATGGCGGGACATAGTCGTACGCTTTGATCCCTAAATTTTGCCTGGACCTCCCTTTCGGGTTTTCAGTCCACCGGGATACCCATTTTTGCCCAAGCCGCCCTTTCAGGTTTTTGACTTGCCGGGTGTACAGATTTTTTCATTTTCATCCCTTATTTTTGCCCGAACCCTTTTGGTTCGCAGGGAAGCCCTTATTTTTGCCTAGGTGTGTCAACCTAGCGGGTCCTTGATTATGCGTAGTATCTTTCTCGACTATGTCCGTACTCTCAGGATGTAAGGAGGTGCCCCTGTCAGTAGTGTTGCCACGTTACCAGAAGATGCTTGATCGTGCAAGATTCGTTGCCAGAATTCATGTCCAATGTCCCAAGTGATTCAGGTGGAGATTTGCCCCAAGTTGGTTGGCCTTTTGAGAGATTCTCTGAATCTTGACTTAACTGCCCCATATGATAGACCATGATCATGTCGTGCCCCTTGATTGGAGGTGCTTTTGTTCATTAGACGTTCGTCGTGCGAACTCCTATGCTGTTCAAACAAAAAGTCATATGCAGGCAATGTTATTTTAAAGATGCAAAGCTTATGTCTGTCTTGAAGTTTTTGAAATTGCATTTTTTCATAAAAACGAGTGAATTTTTTTTGTAAACTGTGATGTCAACTCGTTTTTTACCGCAAGCCTTAAGGAGTCAGGATACCTTTCGTACAGTATGCTTTCGAACTAACCCATGCTTCAGCTAGGACTTTTAAGGGTTGTAGCGTGGCCTGGTTCACGGTTTAAGAAACAAAGGATAAAGGCTCAAATTATATCTGTACCCACCCGCTCTTCATGATGTTCTTCAAACCTAAACTCAATTGGTCGTGCGTTAGACTTTGTTTGAGTCTTTGCTCTTGATATTCCAGTGATGGTTCGGACATTGACAATTTATTTTGAATAGGCAGTCATCTCTTTTTTGTTGTTGAGGGTTTGTATGACCTCTTTCTCTTGATTTTTTTTTGTGTCATCCCTTATTTTTTCCCGAACCGTTTCCTTTTTGGAATTACAGTCAGCGGGATGCCCCAGTTTTGTAAGTCTCCTTCATAGGTTTTGACTTACTGGGTTTTTATTTTTGATATATAATGACTGCCTGTCTTTATGATCATTCGGAACCATCACTGTCTTTTGCTTTGTAAGGACTTCTTTGGTGCCATTTGTTATGCACTTGGATCAACTGAGAAAACTACCCTGCCCCAGGTTATGATTAAGGGTTTTAATTTTCGAAAAGAAAAACTCCTACTTCTTTGGCTCAGAGGGGTTGACGAGGGATTATCATCCTTATAACTCCAGTGTTTAGGAATTGAAACAATGTATGTACCTCATCAACGGGGTCTGTTCAAAAGCATACTGTAAAGATAGCGGTATCGTTTTCGTCATCCTCCCTCAAGAGGCTTAGAATTATTAATTGAGAGTTGACATCAAAAAAAATCAAAGCAGTTTGAATATAGCGAATGCGAATATATTGATTCAAAACATATGCGATGCATTAATGAAATAACAACGTTTGACATGATAATTGTTTGAACAATCAAAAGAAAATTACAACTTGAAAATTCTAATGGACAAAAGGTCTTCTCATCTCAGGACTTGTTACTTCAAATGGTGAATCCTGTAGGGATGGTAGAAGCACTCAGCCTGACCCACTTGGGTGAAATCCATTGCTCCTTCATTAATCAGGTCCTGGACCTTGTTCTTCAGAGCCCAGCAGTTGGCAGTGTCATGTCTGAGACTATCAGAGTGGTATGCACATCTTTTGTTGGGATGATAGTTAGGAGCAGAGATGTTGGGGTTCCGGGGAGGAGCCCTTAGTGTAATCAGGTTCAAACTCAACAGGTGTTGTAAAGCTTGAAACAGCGACACGTTGATTTGGGTGAATTGCCTCTTGGACCTGCTTGGCTTACTCTGATCAACCTGTTGCTCTGGGCGGGGTTGTGGTTGGACCTGCGAAGTGGTAGCAATTTGGAGAGGTTTATTCTTCACCATACCAGACTCTTGTCCTCTCGGAAGCTGATCAATGACCTGGTCCCTGACTTGGACTGGTTGCTTCATGTTGTATATGTCTTGATGATGTTGACTGATCATGGTCCTCAACTCTTCTTGCTCCCGAGCTAAGCCTTCGATGAGAGCCATTTGCCCCAGCATCTGGGTTCTCATAGTATCTACCTCATCTTGCAAGCGTTTCAGTCGTTCGTCCTTATCGTCTTCAGGACTGCTCTTGACCAAAGTCCCCATGAGGAGTGTTCTCAGCTCTTCCTGCCCCTTGGATAGATTCAGGAGGATTTCCCCGAACTGAGTCTCTTGAGCATGAAGATCCTGGTTGTCTTGTTGGGAAGCCATTGCTGAAATAAACAGCGGAAAAGGGTAAGTGACCTGCAACAAGGGTACTTGTAATGCAATGATATGTATGTATGCATGCAATGTTTTCAAGGATCTCGCGGGGTAAACAGAGAAATTGTTAGAATTTGAATTCGTAGCTTGATTGAAGGAACTGCATATTATAGAGAGTCCTTCTTCAAGAGTCAAGGCTCACCATATCCAGTGGGTCATAGCCCCTGACTCAAGTCATTAACCTCGACTAGAGGAAAATAAATCCCCTATTGCCCCTTACGAGGCATTTTGATTCATCATGACCTGCATCACAAGCCCTTGAGATTCTTGAAATGGATTAGTCCTTAGGCAGGATGTATGCAATGGTATGATGGCATGATGTTATGCTATGCGTGGAGTGATGTAAGTGAACCATGTTATGAGTCCAGATTAAGGACTGTAAACAAACCCTGCAAGAAACTCATGTGTCAGATAACAAGCAGGCAAGTAGTCAAGTTTAAAGGCACACAAGTCACACAAGACAGCCCTTAGAGTTTAGGCCAGCATGAAGTTTGGGGTACTACCCTCTTGAAGTTGGTGGGCTCAAAACCTGTCCTATCAGAAGTAACCAGGTTCTAAGGATCTCAATATCATTGGATTGTTTTCTGTGTTCATCGTTTCGATTTAGCCACTGAACTGGCGATCGAAATATTCCAAGAAAACAACCCTCAACTGAGTGTAGTATCGAGTATCAACCAACTTCGGACTGCACCAAAGTCAGTTATCTCACTACCCTAAAGAGGTCAGGATGGTTCAATTAAGGTTCCTAAGGTCAGTTGATGCTTCACGACACCACGCGGCGGCCCTGTACTCTCCTTGACTTGACTCAAAGGTTACCGGTACTCACCAAAGTGCCACATCAACGTAGCAGACTGCTTCAACCGTGTCGGTATACCCCGCACAGTTCCCTCACAGTCTTGTTGCTACTTTCTAAGAAGGTATCCCCCATATCCGGGTTAGGATCTATAGAACTCATAAGACAGTGCCCACAATAATAAAGCAAACAAAACAAAGCAATTGAAAACACAAGTATGAGCTATCCTAAGATACACCTCACTTTTAAGTGTCCCCAGCATAGTCGCCAGTTCTGTGATCGGTGGATTTAGAACTGACTGTTTAACGCTGGTTCGCGAAATGTCGCGGAAGCAAGAGTCGCCACCGTCTTTTATTTTCTCCAACATGGACAGGACAAAAGCACAGCAAAATTCCTTATGAGATAGTTTCTCGGTTTGGGAGGTAGATTTATAGAAAGGGAAGGTGTTAGCACCCTTTCTATCCATGGTTATCCATGGGCTCTTAGATACTTGCTCTTATGTTTTCAAAATGTTTGCTTTTCAAATGTGAGTGGGTTTGAAAAAGTTTCATTGAAAGATTTCTGAATAACTCTTGTATCTGTCCTCAAGAGTGTTTGAAAAATTTGTTTTGAAATCTTTTTGAAAGTGTCGGTGTGAAAAGGTTTTTGTTTTGTTTTTTAGAAGAGAGCAGGTATCTATGAGTCATCTACCTACCCTAACGAATTAGGCTGTGTATAAGTCCTTAAGGTAGTGCCATCCCACCATTGAGAGGTAGGTAGCACCACCGTTGGATGTGTTCGGGTCAATTCGAGTGTAGGGACAGTGTGGTCACCGAAGCAACATTTAGGACACCTTAGAAGCTACCCTTATGTCCTTGATCCTTTTTTAATCTGAGGCAACCGTTTCGAGGAAACTATTTCGAGGCAACTGTTTCGAGGCAATTGGATCATGGACATAAGGACCGCTAAAACGTCCTATACTTGACGACCACGTTTCGAAGGCAACGAGTGAGGCGTACCCTAGAAGTTGTGTGTGCATTGTGTGTTGTTTTCAGTTTAATAGTTATCTTTGATCATGGCATTGTGAGCTGCGCTTGTTTTTAATTACCATACATTCTTTCATGCAATTTAGAATTTAAGGGTGCGGAAAATTAAAAGACGGAAAGATAAAAGCTACGCTATTACAAGGCGCGGGTCTATACATCGCCAAAATACAAAGACCCGTTTTTGATAAAAAGAATGCGGAAAGCAAAAATGCGGTAAACCTAATTACTATTACATCCGGAAAGCAGTTACATAATGATCAATAGAAAATAATGCGTGAAAAGAATAAATTGGAACGTCCGAGGGTTTTGACCCTTTGCTTGAAATTAAATTAAATTAAAGCCTAATTATTATTTAATTAAAGAAAAGAAAGTGTTTTTTTTAATGTTTTTTTGGGATTTATGGAAATAAAGAAAATAATTTAAAAGGAAACCCTAATTCTAAATTATTTTTAGTTATTAATGAAAATGTCAAAGTTAACCTAATTTAAGCTAATTAATTATTTTAAATGTTTATTTACAAAAATAATAATAATAATAATAAATAATGATGATTAATAATAATGAAAATAATTAATTAAGAAAAGATAAAAATGTCAAAAACCTAATTCTATAGAATTTTATTTATTTAAGAAAATATTGAATTAAAACCTACTTCAAACTAGAGTAATTGTTAGTTATTTATTTACAAAAAATATGTTAATGGTGAAAATAATAATAAAATATATTTTGTATTTTTGATTTTTCTGCTTTTATTATGGGAAATTATTTTATGGTGAAAAAAACAATTAAAACAATTAAAAAAAGAATTAGAAAAGAGAAGAAAATAAAATTAAAAAATGGATGCAAACCAAGGGGGGTATCAGGCCCATATGGAGGTGTTTGAAGTAATTCTGGCCCAAGAGTCACAAGGCCCTCGTTTGACTTTTCTGATCGTGTGGATGCTCATTGACTGAAGCATACCATGGACTTCACTCTGCAGCCTTCAGACTGTGGGTCAAGGCCACTTGGCAAGCATGAGCATGGGTACGTATGGTGAGACGTGGGAGAAGCGCTATATGTGAGCATGTTAAAACAAAAATCATTAAGTATATGGGGGGACCTGGGAATCGAACCCAGGTCCCAATGCTTGCAGTACACGTCCTTAACCACCTGGCCATTTGCGTTTGTTTGTATTCATAACAATAATGAAATATAATATATTAATAATACCGATTATACTGAAACAAAGAAAAAAACGCGCTAATATTTGAATCTGCCAGTAGCGCTTGGACACCTCAGCTTTCTTCTTCGTTTTCACCTGCAATATGAATGAGATAGCGGGGGTTTTAAACCCTCACAAACTGAAAGTCCTGAAAATAGCGATTACGTGCACAGCTAATATAAATTGAGCGTGAGGTTGCCATTCAAATCGTATTGAGCTCCTGAATTCAACTGCATAGGTCTCAAGGTTCAATTTTTCCCCAACAAGAAAGCCCTAATTTGGAGCTTCATAAACCCTAGGTTTCATCCATGGTGAATTTCGTTTCAAGGCATATTAATGGAATTAAATCATACCAAAAGCTTTGCCTGAATGCTGTGAACACAAAACAATCAACCAAATATATTAACAATGCATGAATCGTGATGTGCAAATCTGGAAAATAAAGCAAATCGTGTGGTCTATGTTCTTGGATTCTTCACGTGTTAGGATTTATTCTTGATGCCAATAGACTCCTGGAAGGTCCAGCAACGTGTTAGAATCCTTTTTAGGCTTTGAAATGTACTGCAAATATGATTTCAGTTTTCAAGTTTCTCTCCAAAATTTGGAAATTGGTTATCGAGCATGAGCAGCTTTTTCGTGTCTTCTGCAGTAGGGTTCACTTGTGCCTTTGTATGTGAATGATTCTAGGTCAAAAATAAGCCCACAAGTCCATGGATTAATGACTTGAATATTTGATTTCCAATTATGTGTTTTTCAATATTTTTCCCATGAAAACTTTGCCAATTATGGAAGATCTTGTCCCCTTGGATGATGCACGAAATCTTTAGCATATTTGGAGTATATTTGCTGCATAAAAAGATTTGACAACCATTATTTGATATTTTTCTACAATTAAAACTAATTAAATGAATTAATAAGAATAAAAATTCAATTAATTAATTAAAAATAAGAAAATAAATCCTTTTAAGCTCAATGGGTCGTGCATAGGCTTTGGGTAATGATTCAAGAAAGAATTTGAGGCCCATTGGCAAATTTGAAGCTTTTTGAGCAATGTTGACTTTTGAAAGTTCCCAAACATTTCCCAACTTCTCCAATGCATATCGTGCTCAATTTTGAAGCTATGAACATGTTCTTTGACATTTTGGAAAGGTCTTAAAGTCCTCTAACCAATGCCTTTGGTCCCATGTCATTTTGAATTACCAATCTCAAGTTATGGTCTTTGACTTAAAGTGCCTTTTTGTTGACTTTTGAAAATGACCTATAATGTTGAAATTGATAACTTTTTGTGAGAGCATTTCTTGGACTTGGAGTGTGAAGATGAGTTGTAGGAAATGTCATCCCCTTAAAAATGAGCTTTGGATGGGATTTTTCTGATGAACCATGAAGAAGTTATGCCTTGGTCAATTTGCAGTTGACTTTTCAACTGTCCAAAAATAGAAACTTTTGCATCTTGAGACTTTTTGAGCCATGCTTGTGGAATCATGATCAAGAATTGATCAAATGATGATTGTGGCTTCAAAATAAGATGTTGACCAAAAAATTTGACTTTTGACTGTCAAATGACCATTTTACCCCTGTAGTTGACTGTGGAGCAATTAGGGTTTTTGACTGGGCAACTTGATGCTGTGAGTCTTGAAACTTGACATATGGATGCTTGACAATGTATATAGGCATATGGGACTTGATTGGACCCTTGGAAACCTCAATTTCTTTGCAAGAACCAAAACCCTAATTTTGACTGTGTTAGGAGGCAATTGGACTGTGCAACCTTTGAGAGATTTTGAACCTTGATCTTGCCAAATCTTGAAGAATATGGGAGGGAAAATTTTGGGGTACAACACACAGGAAGTCTTCGGTCAATGATGCTAGCAGAAGGAACCTTCAGAGGATTAATGCTGACTTTCTTTATCAGCCTCATATTCTTCAGATTCCGTGCATTGAAAGATTCTCCAATTCCAGGAGTCAGATCCTCTGTGTAGTGAGCTTCTTCAATCAGAAACTTCACCAAAACATTTTCCAAAAATATGTCATCCAGAGGACGTCCAAAGGGAATGTAATTTGAAATCTTCTTGTTTGGATCATCTATGGTTCTGGTCTTTTTGACGGTGTCCCTTAAATAGTAGAACAGGAGATAAGGAAGACATATCTTCTGATGAGTCATCAGATAGTACAACATGTACTTATTATGAGCATTAAAAAAATTAGATGAGCTCGAAGATGGTCTAGGGTTGATACAACCCAAAAGGATTTGGTGCCAAACCCTAAGCTTATCATGTAGATCCTTACTCGTGTATTCAGTATTATCAGAGGAGTAATTCTTGAAGAGGTATTTGTTGATAGTTTCCTTCAAAAACATAGACATGTTATCCATTCCACAAACCCTTTTTCCTTCCATATGCTTCATTTCAAGAAGATCTTCTATCGACTTTTCAGTTATGATGATTCTTTCACCTAGCACATGAGAAACCACATGCAGGTTATCACAATCAGCCTGTATCCAAAAATCTTTCACCAAAGCTTCATACACAGGACCATGAAGCCTCGTGAAATAATGTTCCTAGCTTTGAGCATTCAATTCTTCCCTAAGGTCACAACCGTTGGAAGATAGATTGTTGAAATCGACCAAATATTCACGAAGAACAATCAAATCTTGAGGTGGAGTAATACAAGAAACATGAACAAGCTTCTTTGTAATATGTGTTTCATCGATGATGGGTAGAGAAGATGAAACAGTCACCATGGGAGTTGAAGAACTTGGTGGAACGGTTGATGATGAAGACTCGGAAGTGTTCATTACTTGTTCCAACTCATTCTAAAATCTAATGGCCTCATGTTGTAGTGAGTTTATCATTGTTGAAGTTGTTGAAGAAGGTGATAAACATTGATGAAGAACTTGATGAACAGTTATGAGAATAAGGGCTTTAGGGATTCAAATAAAATTGTGGAAGTGAAGTGAGGATGTGTGTTAGTGTATAGTATTTTTAGAATAGAGAGAAAAACTCAAAAGAAAAACAAACATAATCATTAGGAGTAATAAATGAGTGTAATTATTATGAATTAATCAATTCCAAGAAAAAATTGCAATGCTCATCATATAGCTTAAGTAGAGTGTAATGATTAAGAATAACCAAGGGTTACACGGGTTAATCAATGCATCTATTTAAGTGACACATTTTAATATCCTCAAAGGTTGGAAAACCAAAAGGTTTCCATCTAATCAGAAACGTTTCTGATCGAAACATCTTTTGATGACTGAGGTTCTAAATAAAAAGAAAATACTTTTTGTTTAAATCAGAATCTCATTTCTTTAGACTATGACTAAACATATTTGATTCTGATGAAATCTTACTTTGGACAATAGTCCATTTTCAAATGCTTCAGAATGAAAAGAAATCTATCTTTAGCTAAGGGTTTTGTAAAGATATCAGCCCATTGATGGTGTGTATTTATGAATTTTAAAGATAAAATCTCTTTCTGGACATAATCTCTAATGAAATGATGTTTTATTTCTATATGTTTAGCCCTAGAATGTAAAATGGGATTTTTACTTAAACAAATAGAAATTGTGTTATCAAAAAAGATAGGAACGTTACTCTCATAAATCTTATAGTCTTCCAGCTGATTCTTCATCCATAGCATCTGAGTATTGCACAGTGATGCTGAGATGTATTTTGCCTCTATTGTTGAAAGTGAAATTGTTGATTGCTTCTTGCTTGACCATGAAATCATATTCTTGCCAAGAAACTAAAAATTTCCAGAAGTACTCTTTCTCTCCAGTTTGTCTCTAGCGTAATATGCATCATGAATACCAGAAAGATTTTACTCTTATGTTTTCTCATACATCAATCCTAGGTTAGTTGTTCCTTTCAGATACCTCTGAATTCTCTTAGTAGTAGTTAAGTGAAATTCCCTAGGATCATATTGGAATCTAGCACATAAATGGACGTTGAATAAAATATTAGGTCGGGAAGCAGTTAGATACATAAGAGAGCATATCATACCATGATACAACTTCTTACATACCTTTCCACTTACCTCATCTTTCTCTAGAATGCATGTTGGATGCATCAGTGTCTTTGCTGGTGCGTTTTACATCATGTTGAACTTCTTCAAAAGTTCTTTAGTATACTTACTCTGATGAATGTAAGTAACTCCTGATTTTTGATTAATATGATTTCCCAGAAATAACTTTAATTCTCCCATCAAACTCATTGAAAACTTAGCCTGCATCAACATAGAAAATTCCTTGCAAAGAGAGGGATTAGCAGAACCAAAAATAATATCATCAACATAAATTTGAGAATATAATTTTTGAATGTTTTACAGAAGAGTGTAGTATAAACCTTCACTCTGGTGAATTTATTTTCTAAAAGAAAACCACTCAGTTTTGTCATACCAAGCTCTAGGAGCTTTCTTTATACCATAAAGAGATCTCTTGAGTTTAAAAACATAACCTAATTTCTGAGAGTTTTCAAATCCATGAGGTTGTTTAACATATATTTCTTCAGAAATGTAACCATTCAGAAATGAACTCTTAACATCCATTTGATAAAGGATGATGGTATGATTAACAGAAAAAGAATTCAATAAACGAATTTCTTCTAAACTGGCGACTAGTGCAAAGGTTTCTGTATAGTTTATTACTTCTTACTAGTTATAACCTTGTGCAACCATCCGTTCCTTGTTTCTGACAACTTCACCTTTCTCATTGAGCTTGTATCTGAACACCCATCTGGTTCCAATGACGTGGACATCATTCTTTAAGAATTGGTTCAGTTCTTCTTCCATTTCCAGAATCCAGTCTTTGTCTAGAAGGTCTTCATCAATAGATGTTGGCTCAATTATAGACACCAAACCCATATGCATTTCTTTAGAAGGTTTGAAGGTTGATCTGGTTCTGACAACAGCATATTTGTTTCCCAGAATCAAATCTTCAGGATGGGAGATTGCAGTTCTGCATCTCCTTTGTTATGGCCGATCAGAAGGAGCAGCAACAATATCAGAAGTGGGAACTTCTTATTCTTCAACTTCTTGTACCTTCTCCTTAGGTTCTGAAAAAGGTTATCTCCAAGTCTACAAGCTTTTCAACTAGCTTTGACTTTTTTTGAGTCAAGCTTATCATCGAATTTGACATGAACTGATTCTTCCACAATTCGTGATTTTGTGTTATAGACTCTGTAGACTTTTGAGCATTCAGAGTATCCTAACATCAGACACTTTTGTGCTTTGGAATCAAACTTTCCCAGATTCTATTTAGTGTTCAGCATAAAAAAATATAAATCCAAAAGGATGGAAATAATAAATGTTGGGCTTTTTATTCTTCCACGGTTCATATGAAGTCTTACCCAAAATAGGTCCTATAGAGATCGTATTATGAATGTAACAAGTTGTATTTACTGCTTATTCCCAAGAGTGCTTAGCCATTTCAGTCTCTTGGATCATGGTGCGAGCCATTTCTTGTAAATTCCTATTCTTCCTCTCTACAACCCCATTTTGTTATGGAGTTCTAGGGTAGGAGAAATCATGGGATATACCATAAGAATCAAAAAGCTTTTCAAAATCTTTGTTTTCAAATTCTCCACCATGAACACTTCTGACTCTGACAATTTTGCAACTCTTTGTTTTGCACTTGAGAGAAGAAGAAAGAAAACACAGAATGTGGCTCATCCTTATGTCTTAAGAACTTTATCCATGTCCATCTACTGTAATCATCAACGATGAGTAGTCCATATTTCTTTCCATTGACATAAGCCATTTTCCCTGGTCCAAACAAATCAATGTGAAGAATTTCTAATGGCCTAGAGGTAGAAACAACCTTTTTAGCTTTAAAAGAAGTTTTTGAAAACTTGCCTTTCTGACATGCTTCACAAAGAGAATCTAAAGAATACTTCAGATTGGGAAAGCCTCTTACTAATCCAAGCTTATTTAGTTGAGATATCTTTCTCAACCTAACATGGCCTATATGTCTGTGCCAGATCCACGGCTCTTCGTTGACAGACGGGAGACATTTTACATTCTGGTTTTTCAAATCTGATAACCTGATTTTGTAAATGTTGTTCTTCCTCTTACCATTAAACCGAATTGAGCCATCCTTATGACTTACATCCTTACATGATATTTGATTAAAGATGACGTCATAAACATTGTCACTAAGTTGACTGATTGGCATTAAGTTATGAATCAAACCCTTAACTAAAAGAATGTTATTAATATAAGTAAGTTTACCATTACCAACAGTTCCAGAGCTAATTATCTTTCCTATTTGATTGCCTCTGAAACCAACAACGCCTCCAGACTTATGTTCCAAATCTTGGAACATACGCCTTTCACTCGTCATGTCTCGCGAGCATCCACGGTCCAGGTATCATGACTGGTGTCTCAATGGAGCCACCAAGGATGTCTTCAACAAATATTATCTCATCCTTAGGTACCTATTTTTTAGGTCCTTTGTTGTTAGCAGTTCCAAAGGTTTTGACACCTTTGGATTCTTGTGCAACAGGATAATCAAGTGGAATTTGTGCATGATACATGGGCTTAAAAGTTTCGTTATGTGTATGTGGTTGTGATTTAATAGAATCAGAACCTTCTTGTTCATAACATTTCAGTTCAGTGCCAGCAAGCACAAAATATTCAGAAAGAGGTTTTGGTTTTCCAATCAGAGTCTCATCAATCATTTTTGATGGTTCTAAATATACCAAGCCTCTCCTTCTGTTTCTGCTAATGCCATAGATCATTGAAGCCATCTTTCTTATATCTTTTATTTTAGCTAAGAAGTGTTGAAAACCTCTACCATATCGGATTACTTCATCAGTAATAGATACGCTAGAAGTGATCTCTTTTTCCAACTTTGAGACTTTACTTTTAAGAGTAAGATTTGATTTTTCTAAAGCAAATATCTTTTCATTTAAATCAGAATTGTTTTGCTCACTCTTAGTAAAGTTCTCAGAAGTAACTACAAAAGTATTTTTCAGAGTTTTGTGTTCACTTAGAAGTTGATATTTTCCATCACTTCTGATAAACAAGACTCAAGTTCAGTACGAGAGTGAAAATAAAATACCTATGTTTCATTGTCAGAGTCTGACTCATCATTAGTTGTTAGCTCACACTCTGAGATAACTTCACTTGTACTTGTTTTGGCCATGAGTTCCACGATAGCATGTTCTTCATCAGAATCTTCCTCTTTTGAATCTGAATCATCCCATGTTTCCATGATCAGAGTCTCATCAGTTATTTTTGATGGTCCTAAGTATCCCAAGCCTCTCCTTCCGTTTCTGCTAATGCCATAGATCATTGAAGCCATCTAGCTTCTATCTATGTTTTTAGCTAAGAAGTGTTGAAAAGCTCTATCATATCGAATAATTCATCAATAATAGATGCGCTAGAAGTTATCTGTTTTTCCAACTTTGAGACTTTACTTTTAAGAGCAAGATTTGATTTTTCTAAAGAAAATATCTTTTCATTTAAATCAGAACTATTTTGCTCACTCTTAGTAAAGTTCTCATAAGTAACTACAAAAGTCTTTTTCAGAGTTTTTTGTTCACTTAGAAGAAGTTGATATTTTTCCATCACTTCTGATAAATAAGACTAAAGTTCAGTATGAGAGAGAGAAGAAAATACATATGTTTCCTCGTCAGAGTCTGACTCGTCATCATTTGTCAGCTCACACTCTGAGATATGTTCACTTGTACTTGTTTTGGCCATGAGTTCCATGTTAGCATGTTCTTCATTAGAATCTCCCTTCTGAATCTGAGTCATCCCATGTATCCATGAAACCCTTCTTTTCTTTGAAAACCTTCTTGGGTTTCTTGTCTTTTCTGGGCTTTGGATATTCGTTCTTGTAGTGTCTTGGCTCTTTGCACTCGTAACACATAACTTCTTTTACAAAAGCTTTCATCTCACCAGATGTAGATTTATATCTACCTTTTGTTCTTCTTGGTCCTTTGAACATGCTCTATCTATGTTTCCATAGCTGGTTTATCCTTCTAGATATTAGAGAAAGCTCATCTGAATTTGAATCTTCTTCTGATTCTTCTTCTTCTTGAAAAGCCTTTGTCTTTTCAGACTTAGACTTCAGAGCCACATATTTACCCCTTCTATGAGGTTCATCTTCTTAAAGTTCAATCTCATGACTTCTTAAAGAACTGATTAGCTCCTAAAGACTAGTATTGTTCAGATCCATGGACGACTTCAAGGAAGTTACCATCGGTCTCCATTCCCCAGGAAGACTTCTGATAATTTTCTTGACATGATCTGCAGTAGAATATCCTTTTTACAGAATCTTGATTCCTGCAACAAGCTTCTGGAATCTTGAAAACATATTTTCCACAGATTCATCGTCTTCCATTCTGAAGGCTTCATATTTCTGGATTAGGGCCAAAGCCTTTGTCTCCTTAACTTGAGCATTGCCTTCATGAGTCATCTGAAGAGAATAAAAAATAGACTTTGCAGTCTCTCTATTTGTGATCTTCTCATACTCATTGTAAGGAATAGCACTCAGCATAATTGTTTTAGCTTTGTAGTTGTTCTTGTAAGTCTTTTTCAGAGCATCTGACATTGCACTTCTTGCAATATTTTTACCTTTATCATCTACTAGATAATTATAACCCCCGACTATCAGATCCCACAGATCTAAGTCAAATCCCAGAAAATTACTTTCAATTATGTCCTTCCAATAGTCAAACTTTTCTCCACCAAATATAGGAGGTTTTACACTATATTGGTCTCTATCCTTATCCTTATTATCAATAGTGACAATGTTGTTAGTGTTGTTTGCTATTATTTTTCACACAGTCTGGATCGATAATGAACTCTGTTAAGTGAATGTTAAAATTCAAAAAATTTATCACTCAGAACTGGAGCTCTGATGCCAACTGAAGGTTTGAAAAACACAACAAATGGGGGTTTGAATTGGGTTTTAAATCAAAAACTTTTCTTTAAAAAATTCCCTTTTAACTGAAAACTATTTTTCTTTACTCTTGATAATAAAGCTAAAAATACAAGAAGGAAAGAACAAGTTATGTTTATACTAGCTCACTTGAAAATTATCAAGCTAATCTAGTCCACTCGCCAAGGTGATTTCACCTTATCAAGCAAGGTCTTAATCCAATAATCTCACATACTATTACAATGCACAAGCTAACTACAAGTGACTCACGTACAACCTCTAAGACGCACTAATCTTAGACTTCTCAATGATTCTGACCCACTAGTCCCTTAAGGTACAATAAAATAACTGTTTGAAAAAGAATTGCTTATAATAGATTTGCTTCTACACTAGCTGATAGTAAACAGTATTTTAAGAACAAATATACTTAAGAAAATAAAGGAATGCTTATGAACAGTCTTGTGAGAGAACGTGTGAATTAGAAGCATTTTTCCTTTGTCTTCAAGCATATATATAGCAAATAAAATAATATATCCATTGGAGGGTATTTCTGGAGATTCCAGAAAGCTGGAAGCTTGTTTTAACGTGAGGAACAAGATCGTACAACACGTTCGTCCTTTCATGGTAGTGGAGAGAAACATTTGTTTGTACCATGAACTATTGTACCACGTAACCTTATCTTCTTGACTTCAGAGGCTTCTAGCTGAGCATGAGTTAGAAGAAAGAAAATAACACTTGGGTCATCAAAACGTCAAGTCTTCAGAACTTCGTCTTCAGAGTCTTCAACACTTGGTCTTCAGAACCTTTTGTCTTCAGAAACATAAGTCTTCAACATCAGGACTGTTCATTAGAACTTTTATCTTTAGATCTTCAAAACTTGGTTTCTTTGATTGCGTATTAGAGTCTAAACTTCAGAGCCTTCTGAAGTGGTTTGCTACCATTCAGAATTTGTGTAGCGCAGAAACAGAACTTAGTCTCTTCTAATGACTTGGAAACGCCTTTCATCAGAAACAGAACTTGTTTGTTAAATACTAAAAATAACAAACATTGGAGTACCAAAATTATTCTATATACTCGTTGTTATCATCAAAACTCAGATGTATAATTGCATAATCAAATCTTGTTCTAACAACCTTCTTATCTCTAGATGCAAATTTGTGGCAAGAAGCTATTAATGATGAGATATATTCTCTAGAATCTAATAACACTTGGAACTTACTAGACTTGCCTCTGAGGTGTAAATTAATTGATTGTAAATGGTTTTTTAAAAAGAAACTAAAACCTAATGGAACAATTGGCAAGTATAAGGCTCGCCTTGTAGCCAAAGATTTTAGGAAAAGAGAAAATATAGATTTCTTCAATACTTTATCTCCAATTACTAGAATAACATCTATTATGGTACTGATTTCAATTACTGCTATTTATATTTTAAAAGTACATGAAATGGATATTAAAACAACCTTTTTAGATGATGAGTTAGAAGAAGAAATCTATGTGAATCAACCAGAAGGGTTTGTGATTTATGGACCAGAAAAATAGGTTTGTAAGTTAGATAAACCTCTGTAGGGTCTAAAATAAGCTCTAAAATAATGGCATAAAAAGTTTGATAACATAATGATATAGAATATGTACAAAGTGAACGAAACTGACAAATACGTTTATACAAAACCAGAAAATGGTATTTGTACTATCATATGTCTCTATATAGACGACTTATATTTGGATGAAACCTTTATGAAGTTAATGATGTGAAATTATTGTTGTGCAATAACTTTGATATAAAAGACCTCGAAGAAGTTAATGTGATTCTTGGTATGAAGATTACTAAATCTGAAAAAGGAATTTTGAAGGATCAATATTATTATGAGGAAAATATCTAAAAGAAATATAACTACTTTGATAGTAAAATTCCTTGCACACCATTCGATCCAAGTGTAAAACTCTTTATGTACATAGGTAATATTGTTAGACAAATTGAGTATGTGAGTGTCACTAGCAGTTTCAGCTATGCTATTAATTATATTAAATGTGACATTAAATATGGCATAGGGTTGTTATGTAGCTTTACTAGTAGATTGAGTAATGAGCATTGTCAAGCCATTAAGTGAGTCATAAGATAGCTTAAAAGGACCATGAATCTCAATCTACATTAATAGAAATTTTATGATACTTAAATAAGGAGCACGGTAAGTGACGTTAAATAAGGAGGAAGCACATCATTGTTAGAGACTGTAGCTCTAAAGGAGCTGTAAAAGTCGATCATGTACACGCTGATGAGAATTAAACAAATCCTTTGACAAAAAGATTAGTTAGTGAGAAAGTCCATAACACATCTAATAAGATGAGACTAATGTCTAAAGTGAGTTGATTATAATGGTAACCCGACCTAAAGTGAGTCGAAGCACAAACTTCTCCCATCTTCTTTCTGCTAATTAAATTTTTCGAGTATTTTCTTATATTCTCTTTAGAAAATTATTTTAATTTCTCCTCGTTTGAATTGTAAAATTATTAAGTATTAAATTTTGAAATCTCCTTAGAAAATTATTTGAATTTTTCTTGTTTAGAAAATAATTTTGAATAATCAAATGACCATTATTAAATTTTTTTTTAGAGATTTTTTTGAATTTATTCATGTTTAAAAAATTATTACAACTAATAATTTTACCATATACTACAAACACATTTATTTTCGAAAGAGATTTATTACAAGTGATCTTTATACTATATTTCTTTTCTCTTCAGAGAATTTAAGAAAAAAAATTTAACTAATACATAAACACATTTATTTTTTTGAACAATATGAAACTTTTGAAATTATTTAAGAATCCATCACCCTACTAAAATATTGACATATTGACATGTTCCCACCGAAGTTTTGCATCTAACTAAATCTACTTCTACCTAGATTTAATAATTGTTGTCATTAAGGGTCATAACTTAAGCCCTTGAAATTCTGCCGGAATAAAGTTATATAGCTGTATAATAATTAAGAGATTTGTCTGCAATATGGAAACTTGATTGTGAATTTGACGATGTGGCATCCTAATCTGTTTCATTTGGTTCTCCAGGTCACTTGTATTAATAGAAAACTTTCATACTAGTTTGCGAGGTAAGATATAATGATAATGAAATGATACACCAAAGTGGTGGAAAAAACAAGAAGTGGAGTAAAACGGAGACTTGTCTAATTGTTCTCTTAATTAACCAATCACAAAGCAAAGTGATAGTAAAGGTTTGGTGATAGCGTCTTTATCCAACTTGACAAAACCCGTAGTTATCAAAATTTGAGATAAAAGCTATGGCTCTCAAAATCATTATCATTATTATTATTACTATTATTTATTTATTGATATATTTTAGTATTTTATTGACAATTGTATGTGGTGTGTTGAATCGGAGAAATATATTTCGTTTGAAGAAGTAAAGTAAGTTCTATGCTATGATTTTGACCAATGCCTATGTTTTTATTTTTTTAAGAAATAGACTACGCCTACTATTAGGTATTTGTTTTGGTTAGAACTGATGACGTAGTGTCTGAGGATGCCTAGTCCCCACCACGCGAAGGGTCACGGGGACCACGGAGACAAAAAGCACTTGAGTTCGTTGGGAGGTACTAAGTGCATATCCACGTGGCATTGGCATTTGTCACGCCTTTTTATGTGTTCTTTAGCGTCGTGTTGCATGATGGACCAATAATATCCTGCTCGCAAGGCTTTTCTCGCCAGGGACCTTCCTCCGAGGTGTTGGATGTTAATTCCTTTGTGGATTTCTTGTAGGACATGGGTGACTCTAGTCTCCTTGACACATTTGAGGAGAGGGATGGAGAATCCTCGTCGGTATAGTCTATTTTCGACCAGAACGTATGAACAAGCCCTTCGTCTTATAACACCGGATTCCTTCTAGTCGGGTGGCAATTCTCCATTGGTGAAGTAGTTGTATACCAGAGTCATCCAGCAGTTGTTGTCGCCGATGGCGTTTATGTCTAACGTCGCAAATGGTTTTTTGATGCTCGGTCGAGGAAGTATCTCCTAAATCACTGATTTGTTTCCCCCTTTCCTTTTTGTGCTCGGCAATTTTGACAGAATATATGCCTGAGTGTTATGTTCATGGGGAACGTATTGTACCTCTACATATTCGAATTTTTTCATTCTTTCTTTGACTAGAATCAAGTATTCGGAGAGATTATCATTCTTGACTTGATATTCTCCTCGTACCTCGGAGGCGACAAATTGGGAGTCAGTGAAGATTTTCACCTTCTTGGCGCCCGTCTTCTGCCAAACGCAATCCTGCGAGGAAAGCTTTGTACTCCTCTTGGTTTTTAGATGTTGGAAAGGAGGAGGTAAGGGATACTTCAACCAGGATCCCCTTATCATTTTCAAGGATGATGCCTTTCCCGCTGCTTGTCGAGCTAGAAGCTCCATCTACAAAGATGGTCCACTTTTGTGCCCTGATGGCCGAGGTCCCAGGGGAGATTGTCTCTTCTACGAAGTCGGCCAACGCCTGGGCTTTGAGGGCCTTACTGCTTTCATATTGGATGTCGAATTCAAACAGTTCCAACGACCATTTGAGCATTTAGCCCGCCATATTTGGGTGTCCCAATAATTGCTTCACGAGCTGATATGTTCGTACCACGATTGTGTGGGCCAGGAATTAGAGCCTTAATCTTCTCGCTGCATTGATGAGGGCCAAGGCCACCTTTTCGATATGTTGGTATCTGATTTTTGGACCCTATAAGGCCTTGCTCGTAAAATATATGGGCTTCTTCCCACCTGTAGTTTCTCGAATAAGGGTGGAGCTGACGGTGTTGGTAGCCACGGTGACATATAGGTAGAGGGTTTCCCCATTATCTGGTCGCGAGAGCACTGGTGGTCATGACAGGGCTTGCTTGAGGTGGACGAGGGCTTGTTCTCACTCCTCGGTCCATTCAAATGATGCCTCTTTACGAAGAAGTTTGAAGAAAAGAAGCGGATGTTGGGCAGATTTTTCCACGAAGCGGGACAGTGAGGTCAGCATTCTGTTTAGAGATTGCATAGACTTCTTCAAGCTGGGCGTTTGAAATTTAGAGAAAGTTCTGCACTTGTCGGGGTTGACTTTGATTCCTCGCACATTTAAGTAGAAACCAAGGAACTTTCCTGCCCGTACAGCGAAAGTGCATTTTTCTGGGTTAAACTGCATCTTGCACTTCCTCGCCTGGTCGAAGACTCTCCTCAGATGGAGCATGTGATCAGATTCCTCTTAGGATTTCACAATCATTTCGTCCATGTAGACTTCAAGCATGTCTCTAATTTCTCCTCGGAATACTTTGTTCATCATCCTTTGGTAGGTGGCGCTGGCGTTTTTTAAGCTGGAGGGTATTATGTTGTAGTAATAATTTTCTGACTCGGTCATGAAAGCCGTGTATTTTTTGTTGCAATTTGCCATGGGGATATGGTTGTAACCAGAATATGCATCCATGAAAGATAACTATTTAAAACCTGCAGAGTTATCAACCAATTTATCTATATTGGGCATGGGATAAGCGTCTTTGGGGAAATCCCTATTAAGATCAGAGTAGTCAATACACATGCGTCATTTTCCATTAGATTTCTTTACTAATATAAGATTGGATAGCCAGGTTGTGTATTGGGCTTCACTTATAAATTTTACATTTAAGAGGTCTTTTACAGCCTGCTCGACAGCCTCTGTTTACTCTAGAGAGTGCTTTCGCCTTCGCTGAACTACGATCTTAAGGGCAGGATCTATAGTAAACTGATGACATTCTATCTTTAGTTCCAAGCCGGGCATTTCAGACGCGCTCCATACAAACAAGTTTATGTTTTCCATTAAGCAAGCCTTTATTTGTCTCCTCGCTAGGTCGGGAAAACTTGTACATATCTTCACTGCTTTGTTGGGGTTGTCCCCGGGTGGAATATGCTCGAAATCCCCATCTAGAATTGGTCGTGGATATCGGGCATGATCCTCACTGAGGGCGGTCGAGGCTGAGGAAGCTTCTTCCGGCTGGATTTCCTTCCTCTTTCACTTCTGCTCTCGAACATCGTCCTCAGAGAAACGGCTATCGAGGTTAATTGAATCGACGTGCTGCAGCGACATTGGCTCCTTGGAGCTGTTGGGACAGGGAGGTCTGCTGGCTTCTCTGGACGGTGCATTGATGGTGTTTAATCCTTTTAAGGCTACTTCGAAGCATCTCCTTGCTGCTTCGATATCTCCGTGGAGGGTGGCGACCTGTCCCTCTGAAATGTAGTATTTCATCTTCAGGTGTACTATTAAGGGCACAACTATGAGTTTTGCCAAAGTTGGCCTTCCGAAGACGCATTGGTATAACGAGGGGGGTCAACCACCAGGAACTGGGTCTTAATGGACATAGTCGTTTCGGCAGCTCCAAAATTGATGATCAACTCGACGAAACCCCATGGCTTGGTGACCGCGCCATTGAAACCTTTAAGGTCTAAGCCTACGTAAGGTGTCATATGTGTTTCGTTGAGCTGTAGCATGGTGAATAGTTGAGAATACATGATATCTGCTGAGCTCCATTGATTGACAAGGATACGCCTGACATCAAAGTTGGCCATCTTTCCCCGTACAAGCAGAGGGATGCTTGAATTAGGAGATCCACAGGGCAGTTCCTCGCGGTAGAAATTAATTGGGATAGAGTTTCCCTGAAATTTCTCGAGGGTAGAGTTTTGGTTGGAGTTTGCTTCAATCAACCGTTCGAACCTCCTTTTCACTGAGCCCACGGTGAATTTATTAAAGCCTCCATCAGAGATGACCATGGCAGCATGGAATTTCTCATAGGGACTGTGCGTCGCGAAATACAGGGGGTGCTCAGCTTCATTTAGGATGTAGAAATCCTCGGGTCGTGAAATACACATGGCGACGGGTGATAACACGAAAAGATATAGCATTTTCCACCCGAATTACATAGATTAAATTCCCAATTCTTCAATTATTATGTCTTATTTTATCCCTTTTTGTAGTTTTTTAAACATATTTCAGGTACTTAGAATTTGCAAGGCATAAATAAGAAAAGGAAGAAAAAGAATGGAAAAATGAATGGCTATAAAACAGCAAAACACAACATTTTTGTAAACAGAAGCGTGCCGCCCGCCACAGAGATGTTACGACCGGGAAAAGCTTAGTTTTTGTGCCCCTCTACACGTCTCACGTTACGACTGGGACAAATATGGATTATGTGTCCCACGTTACAATACGCACCACGCTCACCACAACGGAAGCAATTACGAACCTTTCGTCACTGAAGCGCACAAAATGCATGTTCTCTTAGATTTTCTCCATGCTTCAGGAACATGAATCATGGAATGTTACATATTTTTCCTCAACCAACTCTATATATGGAAGCAGTTACCAAAAATAAAGTGTTCTCTCTCTCCCTCACGCTCGATCTCTCTCTGGCACTTTGAACAATTATGCAGTTTTGTTATTTTCAATTTTACTATCCTCGTTCAACATTTTTTATTGTATTCCGTTTGATATTTTCTAGTTATATTTCCAGCATTACTTTTCCACTTTTCATAGTATTCCGTAAGCAATAAAAATCCCACCATCAAAGTAGTATTTTTCCACATCGGAGAAATACTGCAACACTGGTTTGTTTCCAGATTTCCAGAATTTGCTTAGGATTACTTAAATTTAATTCAAGTTATTTTGACTATAAGTCAATCCTGCCGGCTTGTGGAGGATTCGTATTGTTGGAATTAATCGCTTTGTTATTCACTTTCAGATGCTTATTTTAATAAGCATAATTTATTTTTATTTTTTACTATGCATGTGTTGTTGAATTTACATTTCAATTCTATGCTGTTCTGCAATAATATTATGTCTGGCTGGATTCCCCTATACTGGTATGTAAAACTTAACCGAGAGGATTCGGTAATTAATTGGCATTATTATTTTTACAAAAACACTTTTCTGGTTTTAATTTCTAATTTGAATATTTAATTTTTTTTGTACGGAAGTAAGAGACGGTCTATGGTTAAAATCAATAGAGCTAAAGTTTGAGGTTTTAACCAGATTGTGGTTATTAGAACATTGATTTTAAAAACAGCGGAAGCACTTTAAAGTTAATAGGACCTTATTTGTTTCAAAAAATACTTTTGAGTTTTAAATGAAACAGTGGGAGCACTCATTTCGAGCTTAACTGATATGATCTGATTCAATAGAACGAAAGTTTGAGACGAGGGTTTTTAAACGAATAGTTTCACTAAAACTGTGTTTTAATATTAAAAACAAATGCCAATGATTTACTAAATCCCTTATGTTAACAAAATACAAACCAATGTCCCGTTATTAATTATTAAATTTTAGTTAATTCCCAATCAAAATCGAAAACCCAATTTTATAATTAGCCTTAGCTTTACATAGTAACCCTTAGATAACAGTAGTTTTGACCATCAGTCCTTATAGGTTCAATATCTTTTAAAACTACGCGATAGGTTGTGCACTTGCAATCACTACACCCGATAGACTCATAAAGTCGCGATCAAGTTTTTGGTGTCGTTGTCGGGGATTGAATTAGTCAAATATTTTAAATCCCTTGTTACGCAGTATAGACTAAGGAAACCAATTTTATTTTAATTTTAACCGTGGATTGTAATCTAAGTACTCCTCTAATGACGGAGAATTAGAATAACCAATCAGCGAAGTCGAGCGTTTTGTTAGTATAAGACGCCGAATCAGATAGTACCAAGCCAAGTACAATCTTCCAGAAACCAATCTTCCTAACTTTTCTCTTCCTGACCCCCCAAATTGGTGAACGACCCCAAAATCATCCTCTGAAGGATTATGTTGCCCCGTCGCAAGAGGAACCCCACGACAGTATTGCTGCTTGTTGTAACCCAAAATTTTCCCTCTTATTTCATCAACACTTTCTCATCACAAGACTCTTGGAATTCAGGATCAAGCTAGGGTTTGCTCTGCTCAAGACCCCTCCTTGCACTGTTAACCCAAATTAGGGTTTGAGTTTGCACAAGGATATTTTGACCTACAATACCCAAATTTACTTTCATGCTTCATGTTGGGTTCACAAGTTTGCCCATACCAAGTTTCAAGCCTTGATTCAAATCTTTGCCCAATCAATTGGACAGTTGACTTGGAAATCAATTGTATTGGGAAAAAAGTCAACTGTGGCCAATTGATAGTCAAAACTCATGAAATTTGAACCAAATTAACATTATGAACTCATATGAACCATTTGATCAAGTTGGGATCACAATTCCACAAGAAATTTGATCAGATCACCAAAAGGGCAAAATGGTTATTTTTAGGGTTTTGACTGCACAAAGGCAATTTTTGACTGTTTGACCTAACCAATGGCAAACCAAACTCACATATGGACTCAAGGACTCAATTACATTGTCTTGACCCATTCAACAAGCTCAAAAGATCTCAAATGCATAGGATTGACAGATGAATTTTTCAGTCAACTGATCAAAATTTGACTGTATACTGAAAAGTCAAGCTTTGACTTTTTGGTCAAAATCAAGTGCCAAGGGTCATTTTTCATCAAGACATGTCAAATTATGAAACTTGTTCATCAAGAAACCCAAAAATGCAAATTAGGGTTTAAAATGGAAAAATTTCATAACTTAGAATTTTTCTAAGTTATAAAATTTTCTTATTTTTTCCTAAATTTGTCCCATTTTTTAACCAAGATGAAAATGGATTCAAACAAAACTTGCAACATGAAAGTTGTAGTCCGTCACAAAGTCTACAAATTTTATTGACAAAGTTTTCTCAAAAGAATCTTGTATCTCAAGTTATGATTTTTGGAACAAGGGTACCTAAAACTTTTAACTTAGAGAAAATTTGCCCTAATCTAGGCAGGATTTTGACCCATCTTCTTGGCCATTTTTCACATAGTTCCACTTGGAGTTTCAAGTTGAATTAAAAAGATGGATTGTAGTACATGTTCCAAGCTTTCCAAATTGTCCAAGAACTCCTCAAACACCCTTGTGGTTAGAGAGAATCGAATGCTTGAAGTTGGCAAAAACTCACTTTTGTCCATGGCCAATACATGTTCATAACAACTTGCAATTCTGATCTAGCTAGCTTGGTTCAACATTACAGGCCTCAAAACCAATTTTTACTCCTTAATGTAATGCATATCCATTGTATTAAGGTTTTGTCTTGGTCATTAGGGCATTATACTTTAGTTTAAGCCTTAAAAGGAAAAAACAACAATGCCATTTTTGCCTAAACTTCACTTTATGTCAAAACCAAATCCTTGAGGCATATGGCCAGATCTTTGAGGCAAAATCAAGTCCACTAATTCCAGTAACCAAGAACAAAAGTTGCAGCATGATAAGAGGGTTGGTACAGGGCTATAACATCATTTCCTTTCTCTTGCTTCAAGTAGAAGAAAAGTGGCAAAACATAAGCAATCCCTCATATCTGTTAACACAAGCTTACAAGAACTTTGTGAACAAGTTCCATACCTCCCAACAAGCCTAAAACAGACCCTTTCATCACTCATACCTCCTCATACTCAAAATCACTGTTTTTCTGCAAAATAGGGAAGGTTCTGCATTTTGCAAGCCACAACAAAATTCCATCGTGCGTTTTGTCTCAAGTTGGTTCCAACACCTTCCAATCAACTCACCTGAACTATCCCAGGCCCCCATTGCAAGCTGTAACACCTCTAACACACTTTGCCATTTTCATTTTAAAGCTCTGCAGGTTGAGTTCTATAGCACGATTCAAGTTGTTTCAAAGCAAGCCAGGCATTGGAGAAGCTTCCTTTGACCTCAAGCAAGCTCAACAGAAGCTCAAACACCATTGAAGGTTACTGCATTGTCCAGCTTGAAGTCAACTGAAACAGGTATTTCATGGACTTTTATCTCCCTATTTAGGAATGGTTAGGCTTAGGTTTGTGAATGAAAAATGCTGTACTCATAGCCCTGAAGCCATACATATGCTTAGTTTTCATTTACATTAATCGTGCTGAGAGAATTTCACTCATGAACTTTCTGAAAAAACTAGGTTAGAAATTAGGGCCAGAGAAATTCTCTCTGGTCTTTGAGAATTAATCCAAGTTTTTTATATGGTTAGATTCGTTATTTGATGCTCTACAAGTTTCATGTTTTGAGTTTTGTCAAAAGATCAAAGAATCAAGAGACACAGGTTGGGGTAGCTAGCGTGCGTTTTTTTTCAAATTCTGTTGGACAGAGGAAGAAGATGAAGTAGTTGGGCTGGGCCTGACTACTTCCTACTTTTGGCACCCCCCATTTTCAGTTTCACACCCCCTGGCCCATTTTCTTGTATTTTGATATTTTTGCATTTTTATTTTCTTTTCTGACTTTGATATTTTATTTTCAAACATAAAAAATAATTTAAAAATATTTTTATATTTTTTTGCATTTATTTGGTATTTATTTTATTTATTCCCACTATAAAAATGTTTAAATATTTTATGTTATTTTGTTTAAACCTAAAAATAATGTAAAAAAATATGTTTATTTTCATTTTTATTTTTATACACATTTGAAAATATTTTCTTGAAATATATACATTTTTGTAAATAATTCATTTCAATTTTTTACACATTTAATATATTTAATGTGTGTGTGTATATATATATATATATATATATATATATATATATATATATATATATATATATATATATATATATATATATATATATATATATATATATATATATATATATATATATATATATATATATATATATATATATATATATATATATATATATATATATATATATATATATATATATATATATATATATATATATATATATATATATATATATATATATATATTTTTTTTTTTTTTTTTCTTATTAAATAATTAGGTCAAAAATACAAAAAATATTACATTTTCATTTTGGACCAAAAATATCATTTTTATAATATATTTTATTTTTTTTTGTATAAATTAGTATATTATTGCACATAATTAATAAATAATATTATTTATTAAGAATTAGGGTTTTTAGCCCTAAATAGAAAAATAATTAAAGTTGATATTTTTTTTAATTTATTTACACTTCACATTGAAAAAATACCCCCAATTCAAATTTGTACCCCCCTCCCTATATCATGTTGTAATAGTGTAGCATTTAAGTTCTCGCACATTTAAAAGCTTTCAATTATACCATGTTAGACCTAGGGTTTGTATGCAAATAAAATCAACAACTAGTTTGACCTAATCCAAGATAACATGCATGAAAAACAAACACAATGCACACTTTAACCCCTAGGGTTCCATCCACTTGTTGCCTTAAAAAATGGGCCATGGTTGCATGTCAAGTACTTTGGCAAAACAAAAACAAAACAAAAGATCATAGTCCCTCGATGACGCTATCTGAGTTGCCTAAACAAAATGATCAAGTCCCTCAAGAAAATTGCCAAAGATAGTTGACACTATTGCTATCATGGTCTATACGATGACCCGCGCCTGTCCCGTTAACATCCTAACACAAGTTTGTTCACCAAATACAATGGTGAAACAACACTGTTAAAAGGGTTAAAAACATAATAAAGATCTTTGAGTAAAATAGGGTAGATAGCTCTTAGCTACTTGATCAAGCTTGCAAAAACATCCTTGCTACTTTTCAAAACACACTCTACAACACAATTTCAATACCCTACTTTCAAACATTGAAAACTTTTCAAAAGACAAAAACACCTTTGTATACATTCAAACAAGAGTCATTACAAAGGTTGCCACAATGATGGCCTATTTTCAAAACATTTTCCAAAATCACACACCAAGCACCATTTCAAACAATTGAAAAGCATCATTTCAAACAATAGAAATGCAAAGCAAGTGATCTAAGCAAGTAACTAAGAGCCCGTGGATAACCATGGATAGAAAGGGTGCTAATACCTTCCCTTTCTATAATCTACTCCCCGAACCCAAGAAAACATCTCAAAGGTCTTTCTTGTGCTTTTTGACCTTTCCTTAGAATAAAATAAAAAGTCGATGGCGACTCTTGCTAAACCGAAACATTTGCAAACATGAATGCAAAATCCCAAGTCAGTTCTCCCACCGTATCACAGAACTGGCGACTCTGCTGGGGAAATATTTAAAAATGGAGTAACCTTAGGGCTTAGATCACCCTTTGCATGATTATTGTTTGCTTTGATTGCTTTTCATTTTGGTTCTTTTGTTTAGGCTTGAAATCCTCCACCCGGATTTGGGAAACATTCATAGATAGCAATATGTTATAGAAACTGTGCGGGGTATACCGACACGGTTGAAGCAATAGATATATTAGTGCGACATATTTGTGAGTACAGGTAGCCTTTGAGTCAATCAAAGAGAATACGGAGCCACTGATTGATGTCATTAAAACACTAATGAACTAGAACCTTACTTGACCATCTTGGCCTTTCATTAGGAGTAGTGAGATGACCGGCTTTGGTGCAGTCCGAAGTTGGTAGATACTCGATACTACACTCATTGAGGGTTGTTTTCTTGGAATATTTTGGTCGCTAGTTAAGTGGCTAAACCAAAACAATGAACATAGAAAACAATCCAATGATATTGAGCTCCTTAGAACCCGGTTACTATTTATAGGACAGGTTTTGAGCCAACTAAACTCAAGAGGGTACTTACCTATGAAACTTCATGCAAGCCTAAAACTAGGGTTTTGTGTGACTTGCTGGTACATATGCTTGTGCATACATCATGAACATCATAAAGCATCATATGCATCCAGTAACCATTTCAAGGGTTTGGATCTTCATCTTTGTTCTTGTTTTGTAGGTCATGGAATCTCTTCGCAGGAAAATGATTCAAGTCAACCTTGTGAGGATCCCTCCTCAACTCAAGGAGCCTACTTCCAGGATTCCAGAGAATTCTCTCTTCAGTGAAAGACATGGTAGACTTCTCAACTTAGTCAACACCAACATTGAAGAAGACATGGTGAAAGTTCTCTTCCAGTTCTTTGACCCCCTACACCACTGTTTCACATTCCCTGATTACCAATTGGTGCCTACTTTGGAGGAATTTTCTCAACTCCTGAGAATTCTTATTCTTAATCAACTACCCTACAACGGTACGGAAAAAGAACTAAAACATGAAGATGTTGCTCAAACCTTACACTTGCAACCATTTGACATCAAAGGACATTGGGAAACCAGAAGTGGTGTCAAGGGTTTCTTGGCAAAGTTTCTATTTGAGAAGGCATAAGACTGTTGGAATTCTCTTGATCTACAAGCATTTGAAGAGATTGTGGCACTCCTTATTTATGGGTTGGTTTTGTTCCCAAATCCTGATCAACTTATAGATGTGAATGCCGTCAAGATTTTCATATCCAGGAATCCCATACCTACATTGCTTGGGGACATCCTACACTCATTTTACACACGAACAATGAGGAAAAAAGGTGTTCTCATGTGTTGTACTCCTCTCCTCGCAAGGTGGTTTATTTCTCACCTTCCACAATCAGTTTTGAAGAATGAGCAGGGTTTAAGGAGGTCACAACGGTTGATGACCCTCACACATTCTGATGTACATTGGTGTTCTCGGTCCAGAGAAAATGTCATCATCATTGATTGTTGTGGTGAATTACCTAATGTCCCATTACTTGGCATTAGGGGAGGCATTACCTACAACCCCTGTCTAGCCTTGAGACAATTTAGATATGCCCGGAGGGATGACCCTCATGACATGCTGATTCCTGACCTAGTTTTTGACTTCGACAATGATGCGCAAGGACTTTGACAAAGGTTCATCAGAGCTTGGAGGATGCCTAACAAGGTGGATAGCAAGACACTGGGGCATAAAAATTCCATCCCCCTTGAGCCTTACCTCAAGTGGGTACGGACCCGCTCCCAGAATCTTATGATGCCATATCCTCACATTCTCCCCTTGATCAAAGAGCCTGTTAAGGAAGGAGAGGTTCCATACACCATCCTACATCCTGACATGCCAATATCATGGGAGGAAATGCAAAAGAGTTGGATCCAACTCAAAGAAGAATGGGATACTTTCGAAGCCAGCTTCTATGCCAGTGAGAAGAAGGTTTTAGAGCTCACCCGCCGACTTCACGAGGAGGAAACTCTCAACACCTACATCGCACCAAAGAGGATGCACAATGTCTTTTTACATTAAGAATTTTGTAATATTTTTCCCATGGGGCACTTATTTACTAACAATTTCTTTTAATATGACGTGCGTTCCTTTTTGTTTGCAACAAATTTGAATTTTTGAACCCTTAAATGCATTACATGAATAACATACCATTCATCATATGCATAAACAGGTCTTCAAGCCAGGTTTCCTTATCTTTCTGCTGTTTATTTCAGAAAGATGGATTTGGAGCAAACAGTAAAGGACCTACAGGCACAAAATTCACAATTTCAACAACTCCTCATGACCTTGGCAAAGGGTCAAGAGGATCTCAAAGTTCTGCTAGAGAAGAATAAAGAGAAGAAAAAGAAAAAGAGACCAGGGGTAGCCACTTTCGGAAGAAGGTTTGAGGGTGATGCTAGAAGGACTCTTGAATTCCCTTCAACGTCTGACGAAGGGGCTGGCAAGGGGAAAGGAGTTACTGTACCTTCTGAGTCTGAGGTAGAAGAGGAGGAAGAGGAAGAATACGAAGACTATTCAGAACAACAGTATCCACTAGCGGATGACAAGTATAAGAACCTTGAAGACAGATTGGCAGCTATGGAGTTGCAGAGGGTGCCCGGATTGGATTTTGAGGAACTGGGGTTGGTAGCTGGGATTGTAATCCCTCCCAAGTTCAAGGTGCCAACATTTGCCAAGTACGACGGCCTGTCTTGCCCTAAGATGCACTTGAGGTCGTATGTTAGAAAGATCCAACCTCATTCATCCGATAAAGACCTCTGGGTACATTTTTTCCAAGACAACTTGTCTGGCACTCAGTTAGATTGGTTTTATCAGCTCGAGAGATCAGAGGTTCATAATTGGGAAGACTTGGCAGCTGCTTTCTATCGTCAGTATCAATACAATGCTGATTTGGCGCCCACTCGTACTCAGTTACAAAGTATGGGGATGGCTTCAAATGAAGGGTTTAAGGAGTACGCCTAGAAGTGGCGTGACCTATCTGGAAGGGTGCAGCCACCGCTATCAGATAGAGAATTAGTTGACATGTTTTTGGGGACCTTGTCTGGCCCTTTCTTCAACCATCTAATTGGGAGCTCTTCTGCGGGATTTACTGCACTGATTTTGACCAGCGAAAGGGTGAAGGCCGGTATTAAAAGTGGAAAGATTCAAAAGGATGCTTCCGCATCCACAACTGCTAAAAAACCTTTTCCAGCCAAGAAAGAAGCATCTGCTGTGTATTCTCAGAAGGGATTGGGAAGAACTGAGCGCCGGCCGACTATAGGGGCCGTGATGATTCAAAATTCGTCAAATGATCAACCTCGTAACAATCAGTCGAGACCTAATCAACAACGGGTAGAATGGCCACAACGGCAGTTCACCCGCATCAACATGACACCCGCACAGGTTCTTCCCCATTTGTTGAAGCTGAATCTGACTAGTTTGAAGGAGGCGCCAAAAAACCCTAACACTTCCTCTCCATACTATCACTCCAAGGCCAAGTGTGCTTACCATTCCGACAGTGCTGGGCACGATACCAATAATTGCTGGGCACTTAATAACAAAATTCAGGACTTAATTGACGCCAAAGAGGTTGAATTTGACGCTCCTGAGAAGCCCAATGTTATATCCGCTCTGATGCCCAAGCACGGCCACAATGTGCATGCCATTTTGGAAAACCTCCATGTTACTGATGTTGCCAATCTGTTGACTCCATTGCTTGTGATTAAAGAAAATTTGTTGAGAGCCGAGATCTTTCCTGGTTGTGGTAAAGACTATTATTTTTGTTTGAAAATTCAAGGTAATTGTCCAATGTTGAAGTCGGGTGTCCAACGCCTGATGGATACTCAAGAAATACTTTTCCAGAAAACCCCTGTTAACACTTTCAATCCGATTACTCCTGATACTTGTGATACTTCAACCAACGATTTTGCTATCATAACCATTTCCGACAATCCTCCCAAGGCTTGCAAAAGGCCTGTCAGGATTACACCCAACTCCGAATGTGTACCTCTAAAGATCCCCATGCCGAGACCTGTCCCGTACCAATCAAGCAAAATGATACCGTGGAATTATGGGGGAGAAATCTTCTACCACGACATCAAACAAATCGAAACAGTCCAAGAAACTTCTAAAGAAGACCCTGATATAGGGAACATCGCGGGTACAAGAAATATAACCCGCAGTGGCCGAATCTTTTCTCCAGAGATTGCTCCCCCCCGAGCAGTTTTCGGACCCTTAAAAGCTTCTGCACCTGTTGGACCCTCTGTGCAAGGCCCAGTGATTGAAGAATTGGATACTCCCGAAATAAGACCATCTGCTGATAATACCGACAAGGGTAAGGGGATACTGGAAATGCCTGTCAGGAAGAAGGCTCATGCTGTGGTTATCCCCGAAACCACTCAGAAAGAAATGGATGAAATACTGAAAATAATCAGAAAAAGTGACTATGACGTTGTGGAACAGTTGGGGCAGACCCCTTCTAAAATTTCAATGTTAGCCCTCCTGCTCTGTTCAGAGGCCCATGCTAAGGTCCTAATTAAATTCTTGAAGACGACACATGTACCCCAAGAGACTTCAGCAGACCAGTTTCAGGATTGTGTGGCCAGTCTTACTGCTGACAATGGCCTGGGCTTTTCTAACGCTGACTTAACTCCCAAAGGAAGGAAGCACAATGATGTGTTACATGTTTCAGTTGAATGCCGAGGAACCACTCTCGCCCATGTCTTGGTTGATACTGGTTCTTCCCTGAATGTGCTACCAAAGAAGGCCTTAGACCGTTTGGATTGCGAAGGTTTGACCCTCAAACCTAGTAACATTGTCGTTAGGGCTTTCGATGGTTCCAAAAGAATGGTTCATGGAGAGGTTGATATTCCTATCAAGGTAGGCACCAAAGTGTTCAACTCCACCTTCTAAGTAATGGACATCCGTCCGTCATACTCATGTTTGCTAGGAAGACCGTGGATCCATTATGCCGGGGCAGTTACATCCTCTTTGCACCAGATGCTGAAATATCCTGTTAAGGGTAAAATCATAACTGTGCACGGCGAGGAAGAGTACATGATCAGTCATCTCAATTCCTTTCGATATGTGGAGTTAGATGGCGAGTTCATCGAAACTCCTTTTCAACATTTTGAGGAAGTTTCTCCCGAGGTAGCAGTTGCGAAGACAGTGGTTGAGGTACCTATCATTCCCAAGCATGTGGCTAGGATGGCATCTCTCAAGGACGCAGAGGCTGTGATTAAGGAGGGGAAGAACACAGTATGGGGACAATTGCCTGACTTTCCCCACAAGACGGACAAGTTTGGTTTAGGGTTTACTGCTGCAGGACAAAAGGCTATGCGTTGCTCCAAGGTCGGAGGACCACCCGTCAAGATCTCACACCACGGAATCAATGTTGTAGAAGATGAAGATGAGGAGAGCCATTTTGAAGGTTGGATCTTTCCGACTGTCGAAGGGGGTTTGAGTAATTGGGAAGCAAAGGATTTTGTTCCTATCACCTTTATCAACCAGTAATTTTATCTTTGAACAATTTCCCATTTTTATGGTCTGTAATAACTAAAACAATCCGCACACTATTTTCACCTCATGCCTCGCCCGGGGCATGTAGGTCCATTTGTAAGGGCTTGATTTTCTTCATAATCATATGCCATGTTTTAATGAATCATTGGACGTTTTTCATCTATAAATTGTGGTGTTCATTTTCTTTCCTTTTACATTTTTGTTTGTTTAAGGATGGCTATCCCTTACACATACCCACACTCACAAATGCAGGTACCCATCCACTCCGGATTCCATGGGTGACTATTCTGCTTTAGCCTTCGATAACTCTGAAGATTTGGTCAATCAGGCTGAGTACGAAGTTGATGAAGATTGTGAAGTGCCGGGAGAGTTAGCCAGACTTCTACAACAGGAAGAGAGGGCCATTCTGCCTCATGAAGAGCTGTTAGAAACCATCAACTTGGGGACAGAGGAAGACATGAAAGAATTAAAAGTGGGTGCCAACCTGGAACCGAGTGTCAAGGAACGCTTAATACAGTTGTTGAACGAATATGTTGAAATCTTCGCCTGGTCTTATGAAGACATGCCAGGGTTAGACACTGATATCGTGGTTCACCGTCTCCCCACAAGAGAAGATTGTCCATCGATAAAGCAAAAGGTTCGCCGAATGAGGCCTGGCATGTCTGAGAAGATTAAGGCTGAAGTAATGAAGCAATTCAATGCTGGTTTTCTGGCTGTTACAACCTATCCACAATGGGTTGCTAACATTGTGCCTGTACCCAAAAAGGACGGCAAGGTCAGAATGTGTGTGAACTATAGGGATTTGAACAGGGCTAGCCCTAAAGACGATTTTCCACTACCGCATATCGACATCTTGGTTGACAACACAGCTCAACACAAGGTTTTTTCCTTCATGGACGGATTCTCGGGCTACAACCATATTAAAATGGCCCCCGAGGACATGGAGAAAACTACCTTTGTCACGCAATGGGGTACCTTCTGCTACAAAGTGATGTCGTTCAGACTGAAGAACGCAAGGGCAACCTATCAACGCGCCATGGTAGCTTTGTTTCATGATATGATACATCATGAGATCGAAGTTTACATAGACGACATGATAGCTCGATCATAGACAGAAGAGGAACATCTTGATCATCTGCAAAAGATGTTTTCCAGGTTGAAGGAGTATAAGCTCAGACTGAACCCAAGCAAGTGCACTTTTGGAGTTAAGTCTGGTAAACTTTTGGGATTTATTGTCAGCAACAAAGGTATTGAGGTTGATCCTGCTAAAGTAAAGGCTATACAAGAAATGCCTGCCCCCGTACTGAAAAGGAGGTTAGAGGATTCTTGGGATGCTTGAACTATATTGCGAGGTTCATCTCTCACCTGACATCTACCTGCGAGCCAATTTTCAAACTGTTGAAGAAAGATCAGGTAGTTGAATGGAACAATGATTGTCAAGTTGCTTTTGATAAGATCAAGGAGTATTTACTAGAACCTCCTATTTTGATGCCACACGTCGAAGGAAGGCCGTCGATCATGTATCTGACTGTTTTGGATAACTCAATGGGGTGCGTACTGGGCCAACATGACGAGTCTAGCCGAAAAGAGCATGCCATTTATTACCTTAGAAAACAGTTTACCGACTTTCAGACTCGCTACTCACTGCTCGAGAAAACTTGTTGCGCTTTGGTATGGGCTGCTCGCCGGCTAAGGCAGTATATGTTGACTCATACCACTTTGCTGATTTCCAAAATGGATCCGATCAAGTAAATCTTCGAGAAGCCTGCTTTATCCGGAAGAATCGCTAGATGGCAGATGATCCTGACTGAGTATGACATCCAGTATACTACCCAAAAAGCTATAAAAGGGAGTGTACTAGCTGACCATCTAGCTCATCAAGCCGTCGAAGATTATCAATCTATGAGGTTTGACTTCCCTGACGAGGACATCATTGCATTGGACAACATCGAAGGTAACAAATCGTATGATGGACCTGAACGAGGATCCCGATGGACCCTGTACTTTGATGGTGCTTCAAATGCACTTGGCAACGGTATCGGTGCGGTACTCATCTCTCTGGAAGGTTGCCATACACCCTTTACTTCCCGACTTTGTTTCAGCTGTACCAACAACATGGCTGAATACGAAGCTTGCATCTTTGGTCTCAAGGCTGCTATAGACTTGGGAATCAAATCTTTGGTCGTATTTAGGGACTCGGCTTTGGTTATCAGTCAAGTCAAAGGAGAGTGGGACACCAAACATCCTAATATTATCCCATACAAAGAACATGTCCTGAATTTGTTGCCTCATTTCGAGCAGATTACTTTCGAGCATTTCCCGCGAGAAGAGAATCAGCTAGCAGATGCTCTGGCTACAATGTCTTCCATGTTTAAACTCAACTGGGATAACGAGGCTCCCCAAATCACCATCGAGCGAATGGACGAACCTGTGCACTGTCATGAGATTAATACCGAAGAAGTAGTGGAACAACCTTGGTTCCATGAAATCAAAAGGTATCTCTAGACTAGAGAATACCCCGAAGGAGCTTCCGTCAATGACAAAAAGTTCTTAAGGAGATTTGCTGCCAAGTTCTTCCTAAGCAATGGCATCCTTTATAAACATAGCCATGATTGTGTTTTACTTCGTTGTGTGGACAAAGCTGAAGCAGAGTTGATCATGATCGAGATACACAGTGGCACGTTTGGCACCCACTTGAGCGGACATACGATGGCTAAGAAGATTCTAAGGGCAGGCTACTACTGGTCTACCATAGAAGCTGATTGTCACCAACATTCCCGTACTTGCCACAAATTCCAAGTCTACACCGACAAGGTACATATTCCTCCTGTTCCTCTCAACGTTCTGACAGCTCCTTGGCCATTCGCAATGTGGGGCATTGACATGATTAGAGAGATCAAGCCTACGGCATCCAATGGACATTGCTTCATCTTGGTCGCTATTGATTATTTTACCAAGTGGGTCGAAGGAGCTTCCTTTGCCTCTGTTACAAAGAATGTAGTTGCCCGTTTCATCAAGCAGAACCTCATATGCCGGTATGGTGTCCCCGACAGGATCATCACAGACAACGGTACAAATCTGAACAATACTATGATCACCGCTCTATGCGAACAGTTCAAGATTTATCATCACAATTCATCTCCCTATCGGCCGAAGATGAACGGTATTGTTGAAGCCGCGAACAAAAATATCAAGAAGATCATTCAAAAAATGACAGTTACCTACAAAGACTGGCATGAGATGTTACCGTTTGCTCTGCATGGATATCGTACCACGACACATACTTCAACAGGGGAAACGCCATTTTCTTTGTTGTATGGCATGGAGGTTGTCCTACCCATGGAAGTTCAGATTCCTTCCTTAAGGATTATGAAGGATGCTAGTTTAAGTGAAGACGATTGGGTTCAGACCCGGCTTGATCAACTTAATTTGATCGACGAGAAGCGACTTACTGCTGTTTGCCATGGTCAGACGTATCAAAAATGGATGATCAAGGCTTTCAACAAGAAAGTCATGCGTCAGGTATATCAAGTCGGAGATCTTGAAATCAAGCAGATCATCTTGCCGCAAAGTGATCCCAGGGGCAAATGGACTCCTACTTACGAAGGACCATTTGTGATCAAGAGCATCTTTTCTGGTGGGGCAATGATTTTGACCACCATGGACGGCGACGATTTACCACACCCTGCGAATGCAGAGATATTCAAAAGATACTACACATAAAACAACCCGACAAGTTGAAAACCCGAAAGGGCGACTTGGGCAAAAATGGGTATCCCGGTGAACCGAAAACCCGAAAGGGCGGCTCAGGCAAAAATTAGGGATAAAACAAAAAAAAATTTGTACACCCGGCAAGTTGAAAACCCGAAAGGGCGACTTGGGCAAAAAAGGATTTCCTGGTGGATCGAAAACCCGAAAGGGCGATTCAGGCAAAAGTTAGGGAATTAAAGCGTATGACTGTGTCTCGTCGGATCACTTTAAAGAATAATCTCTTCATCAACAAGCTCCGAGCTTCTGATCAACCTAGTCATCAGCGGACGAAGCAATAAATGGACAAGATATTCAGAGTTGTGAAGGCTATAGCAGAATGAGAATCCCATGGAATTGTTACACATATCCATCTTTCTTTTGTATACAAATTTTCCAATTTTTGCGACAACATTATCTTACTAGGATGTCTGTCTCCTTTGTATAAAGATACTCACAAAAGTTAAATACAAATATACTTCGAAGTGCAGAAATTTGCTTGCCTTTCTTTTATTTTTACATTTATGTTTTATTTGAAAACGTCCAATGTTTTGTTAAAAAAGCATATGCATTTGAACATAATCACTGCTTACAAATAAAACGAAATTGAAAAAAGATAATTATTGATAGGTTGAAGGTGTAGGAAGATATCTTTATGCCATTTCAGAAGAAATCCCCTACGATAGATCATTCGGATCCTCAACAAAGCTGAAAATTGGAATATATTTCCCCAGCGGGGTTAAGCTTCAAGATCCTCGACAGAGCCATTGCTTTCTAAAGCTTGATTCCCCAGCTAAGCTGAATTTCAAAATTCCCATCAGAGTCAGGTTTCAAGATCCCTAGTGGAACCCAAAAACCTTGAAAATCCTATCCCCGGCGGAGCCAGAATAGTGAGTATTTCCCCACAGATTTATTTCCCAGCAGATTGAAGATTCTCAGTCTCATTTCTCCAGCAGAGGTCTCCCAGGTTTTAACTCCCCAGTAGAGATTTTTCAGAGTTTCCCTTATTCCCCAAGTAGTCAGCAAGGGTTTCTCATCTTCAAATCCTCAGCATCGGTCAAGGATTTATTTTCCCCGGCAGCAGTCAAAGATTTCGTTATCTCCAGCTATCCAGATTTTATCTTCCTCAACAAGACGACTACTCAGCTTACATGACCATTACATTCATGTATCATAAACATTGATGAAATATAGTTCATTGCATCATACATATCATGCAGCATAACTTTGTGTTTTAGCTAACATTTTATCCTTTTCAGGATAAGATTAAAAGGCTATCATTGACAATTATTCAGATACAGTATGGATACACCCCAGATACAGTGGTCATTCTATCACTCATTCAGAATTTCAAGTCAAAAACAGTACAGATACACCCCAGACACGGCGGTCATTCTACTACCCATTCAGACTTCAGCAATCCGATACAAACTAGATACGCTCTAGACACGGCGACCATTCTATCTCTCATTCAGATTCAATTATCAACCTCAAGTTCAGATATGCTCCAGACACGGATGCCATTCTGACCCTTACACCAGCAGTTTGATTCCCTTAGTGCAGTCGCCACGGAAGTCATTCTGTCATTTATTCAGACCCCAGTTATAGTACAGATACACTCCAGACACGGAAGTCATTCTACTACTCATACAGATCTCAACTTCAGATACAGTCCGGATACGCTCCAGATGTGGTTACCATTCTGTCACTCATTCAGAGTTTATCCCCAGCACACAGTTGCTCCACACACAGATATTTCTCTATTACCTGGATACAATACAGATACACTCCAGACACGGCAGTCATTCTGATATTCGTTCAACATTCAAACATAGTTACAGCTCAGATACGCCCCAGACGCGGACGCCATTCTTTTGCTCATACAAACTCAGTCTCCAAATACAGTTCAAGTGCATTCCAGACACGGATACCATTTTGATACTCATTCTTTTGGCCTACAGCATTGCAATTCAACAAAGGTTCTTGGATGGCATCTTTAATCCCATCTCCAGCAAGATTCTGCCATCTCCAAATGGCATCTTTAAGCCCATTCCCACACCTATGTTTTGACGAGTGCAAATTTACGAGCACTCTAGTGTCCAATCCTCTTTTACCTTCGAGTCGCGAAAGGCAAACTTGCCAATCTAACTCTTCAGGTTCAAGAAGATTGAACAGGGGCAACTGTTGTACCCCAAAATTTGCCCTCTCATTTCATTAACACTTTCTCATCACAAGACTCTTGGAATTCAGGATCAAGCTAGGGTTTGCTCTGCTCAAGACCCCTCCTTGCACTGTTAACCCAAATTAGGGTTTGAGTTTGCACAAGGATATTTTGACCTACAATACCCAAATTGGCTTTCATGCTTCATGTTGGGTTCATAAGTTTGCCCATACCAAGTTTCAAGCCTTGATTCAAATCTTTGCCTAGTCAATTGGAAAGTTGACCTAGAAATCAGCTGTATTGGGAAAAAAGTCAACCGTGGCCAATTGACAGTCAAACCTCATGAAATTTGACCCACATTAACATTATGAACTCATATGAACCATTTGATCAAGTTGGGATCACAATTCCACAAGAAATTTGATCAGGTCACCAAAAGGGCAAAATGGTCATTTTTAGGGTTTTGACTACACAAAGGCAATTTTTGACTGTTTGACCTAGCCAATGGCAAACCAAGCTCACATATGGACTCAAGGACTCAATGAGATTGTCTTGACCCATTCAACAAGTACAAAAGATCTCAAATGCATAGGATTGACAGATGAATTTTTCAGTCAACTAATCAAAATTTGACTGTATACTGAAAAGTCAAACTTTGACTTTTTGGTCAAAATCAAGTGCCAAGGTTCATTTTTAATCAAGACATGTCAAATTATGAAACTTGTTCATCAAGAAACCCAAAAATGCAAATTAGGGTTTAAAATGGAAAAATTTCATAACTTAGAATTTTTCTAAGTTATAAAATTTTCTTATTTTTTCCTAACTTTGTCCCATTTGTTCACCAAGATGAAAATGGATTCAAACAAAACTTGCAACATGAAAGTTGTAGTCCATCACAAAGTCTACAACTTTTATTCACAAAGTTTTCTCAAAAGAAACTTGTATCTCAAGTTATGATTTTTGGAACAAGGGTACCTAAAACTTTTAACTTAGAGAAAATTTGCCCTAATCTAGGCAGGATTTTGACCCATCTTCTTGGCCATTTTTCACATAGTTCCACTTTGAGTTTCAAGTTGCATTACAAAGATGTATTGTATTACATGTTCCAAGCTTTCCAAATTGTCCAAGAACTCCTCAAAAACCCTTATGGTTAGAGAGAATCGAATGCTTGAAGTTGGCAAAAACTCACTTTTGTCCATGGCCAATACATGTTCATAACAACTTGCAATTCTGATCTAGCTAGCTTTGTTCAACATTACAGGCCTCAAAACCAATTTGTAATCCTTAATTTAATGCATATCCATTGTATTAAGGTTTTGTCTTGGTCATTAGGGCATTATACTTTAGTTTAAGCCTTAAAAGGAAAAAGCAACAATGCCATTTTTGCCTAAACTTCACTTTATGTAAAAACCAAATCCTTGAGGCATGGGGCCAGATCTTTGAGGCAAAATCAAGTCCACTAATTCCAGTAACCAAGAACAAAAGTTGCAGCATGATAGGAGGGCTGGTACAGGGCTATAACATCATTTCCTTTCTCTTGCTCCAAGTAGAAGAAAAGTGGCAAAACATAAGCAATCTCTCATATCTGCTAACACAAGCTTACAAGAACTTTGTGAATAAGTTCCATACCTCCCAACAAGCCTAAAACACGACCCTTTCATCACTCATACCTCCTCATACTCAGAATCACTGTTTTTCTGCAAAACAGAGCAGGTTTTGCATTTTGCAAGCCACAACAAAATTCCATCGTGCGTTTTGTCCCAAGTTAGTTCCAACACCTTCCAATCAACTCACCTGAACTATCCCAGGCCCCCATTGCAAGCTGTAACACCTCTAACACACTTTGCCATTTTCATTTCAAAGCTCTGCAGGTTGAGTTCTATAGCACGATTCAAGTTGTTTCAAAGCAAGCCAAGCATTGGAGAAGCTTCCTTGGACCTCAGGCAAGCTCAACAGAAGCTCAAACACCATTGAAGGTTGCTGCATTGTCCAGCTCGAAGTCAACTGAAACAGGTATTTCATGGACTTCTATCTCCCTATTTAGGAATGGTTAGGCTTAGGTTTGTGAATGAAAAATGATGTACTCATAGCCCTGAAGCCATACATATGCTTAATTTTCATTTACATTAATTGTGCTGAGAGAATTTCACTCATGAACTTTCTGAAAAAACTAGGTTAGAAATTAGGGCCAGAGAAATTCTCTCTGGTCTTTAAGAATTAATCCAAGTTTTTTATATGGTTAGATTCGTTATTTGATGCTCTACAAGTTTCATGTTTTGAGTTTTGTCAAAAGATCAAAGAATCAGGAGATACAGGTTAGGGTAGCTAGCGCGCATTTTTTTCAAATTCTGTTGGACAGAGGAAGAAGATGAAGTAGCTGGGCTGGGCCTGGCTACTTCCTACTTTTGGCACCCCCCATTTTCAGTTTCACACCCCCTGGCCTATTTTCTTGTATTTTGATATTTTTGCATTTTTATTTTCTTTTCTGACTTTGATATTTTATTTTCAAACATAAAAAATGATTTAAAAATATTTTTATATTTTTTTGCATTTATTTGGTATTTATTTTATTTATTCCCACTGTAAAAATGTTTAAATATTTTATGTTATTTTGTTTAAACCTAAAAATAATGTAAAAAAATATGTTTATTTTCATTTTTATTTTTATACACATTTGAAAATATTTTCTTGAATTATATACATTTTTGTAAATAATTTATTTCAATTTTTTACACATTTAATATATTTAATGTATATATATACTTATATATTTTATCTTATTAAATAATTAGGTCAAAAATACAAAAAATATTACATTTTCATTTTTATTTTTATTTTGGACCAAAAATATCATTTTTATAATATATTTTATTTTTTTTGTAAAAATTAGTATATTATTGCACATAATTAATAAATAATATTATTTATTAGGAATTAGGATTTTTAGCCCTAAATAGAAAAATAATTAAACTTGATATTTTATTTATTTATTTACACTTCACATTGAAAAAATACTTTTACATACTAAAAACATTTAGGCATAATATATTTTATTTATATTTATTTGTTGTATTTTTTTATTTAATTATTGTACAGTTAAATATTGTATCTTGTACATTCAATTTGGTTGTAATAGTAATCTAGGGTTTAATTTCTTGTCAAATATCCTCAATTCAAATTTGTACCCCCTCCATATATCATGTTGTAATAGTGTAGCATTTAAATTCTCGCACATTTAAAAGCTTTCAATTATACCATGTTAGATCTAGGGTTTGTATGCAAATAAAATCAACAACTAGTTTGACCTAACCAAGATAACATGCATGAAAAACAAACACAATGCACACTTGCACCCCTAGGGTTCCATCCACTTGTTGCCTTCAAAAATGGGCCATGGTTGGATGTCAAGTACTTTGGCAAAATAAAAACAAAACAAAAGATCATAGTCCCTCGATGACGCTATCTGAGTTGCCTAAACAAAATGATCAAGTCCCTCAAGAAAATTGCCAAAGATACTTGACACTATTGCTATCATGGTCTATACGATGACCCGCGCCTGTCCCATTAACATCCTAACACAAGTTTGTTCACCAAATACAATGGTGAAACAACACTGTTAAAAGGGTTAAAAACATAAGAAAGATCTTTGAGTAAAATAGGATAGATAGCTCTTAGCTCCTTGATCAAGCTTGCAAAAACATCCTTGCTACTTTTCAAAACACACTCCACAACACAATTTCAATACCCTACTTTCAAACATTGAAAACTTTTCAAAAGACAAAAACACCTTTGTATACATTCAAACAAGAGTCATTACAAAGGTTGCCACAATGATGGCCTCTTTTCAAAACATTTTCCAAAATCACACACCAAGCACCATTTCAAACAATTGAAAAGCACCATTTCAAACAATAGAAATGCAAAGCAAGTGATCTAAGCAAGTAACTAAGAGCCCATGGATAACCATGGATAGAAAGGGTGCTAATACCTTCCCTTTCTATAATCTACTCCCCGAACCCAAGAAAACATCTCAAAGGTCTTTCCTGTGCTTTTTGACCTTTCCTTAGGATAAAATAAAAAGTCGATGGCGACTCTTGCTAAACCGAAACATTTGCAAACACAAACGCAAAATACCAAGTCAGTTCTCCCACTGTATCACACTGCTCTTGCTATCACACCAGTGAACAGATTAAGAAATTAACTAATAAGATTGATGCTCTTGTCACACACAACAAAATGTTAGAAACACAAATTTCCCAAGTGGCTCAACAGCAAGCAGCTACAGCTTCTCCAACTGGAACTTTTCCTGGACAACCCCAACCAAATCCTAAGGGACACGCTAATTCCATACCACTTCAGAGTGGGACAGAACTAGGAAGACTAACTGAACCTAGAATCGAGAACCCAACCATGTACCAAAAATGTGGAAAAGAGATTGAGAAAGAATATGAACTAAAGGAAGCAGAAAAAGAAGGTGACAAAGAGGCAGTAAAAAAAGAAGAACCTTATGTGGCTCTGCCACCCTATAAACCACCTATCCCATATCCTCAAAGACTTGCTAAGTCTAAAAATGTAGGGTAATTCAAGAAATTAGTTGAACTTCTGGAACAACTTAACATTACCATACCTTTTACAGAAGCTATCACACACATGCCTTCCTATGCTAAATTTCTTAAAGAAATATTATCCAATAAGAAAAATCTTGAGGATAACAAAACTGTATTGCTCACTGCTGAGTGCAGTGCTATAATTCAAAACAACATGCCTCATAAACTTAAAGACCCTTGTAGTTTTTCCATACCTTGCGTAATCGGAAAAAATTTCATAGACAAAGCATTATGTGATTTAGGAGCCATTATTAGTCTAATGCCATTATCAATTTGCAAGAAAATCAACATGGGAGAACTAAGACCAACAAGAATGTCCATACAATTAGTAGATCGATCAGTGAAATTTCCTTTAGGTATGTTAGAAAATGTCCCTGTACGTATAGGACAATTCTATATCCCCACTGATTTTATAATCATGGACATTAAAGAAGACTCCAATACTCCTATCATATTAGGTAGACCATTCCTAGCCATTGCAGGAGTCATAATAGATGTTAAAAATGGAAAACTAACTTTCGAAGTCGGAGAAGAAAAAGTTGAGTTCATCTAGTCTAATTTCCTTATGGCACCAGCCATCGATGATTCATGTTGTTTCCTGGATGAAATCGATAAATGCGTGAAAGAATTGGAGAAACAACAAACCACTTATTCAGAAGTATTAAAGATTCCCATACCCCCGATTCTCGAAGATGATAATTGGTGCCCTGAATATCAAGATGAAAATCTGAGTGAATGCCTAACCCTAACTCCTGACCCTATGCCCTATCAAAAGAAGTCTGTTATAGAACTTAAAACGCTACCAAAAGACCTAAGATATGAATTCCTAGACACATAACTTGAACGACCAGTTATAGTCAATGCAGACCTAGGACAAATAGAAACTGAAAAGTTATTACATGTCCTAAGAATATATCCAACCGCTTTAGGTTATAACATATCAGATCTAAAAGTAATAAGCCCTTCTATCTGCATGCACCGTATTATGCTGGAGGAAGACTGTAAAACCTCTAGGGAACATCAAAGGAGAATAAATCCCATTCTGAGCGATGTAGTCAAAAAGGAAGTAGAAAAGATACTAGAAGCAGGAATCATATACCCAATATCTGGCGGTAAATGGGTTAGCCCGGTACATGTCGTACCTAAGAAAGGTGGTGTGACAGTTGTCAGCAACACTAAAGGAGAATATGTAGCACAACAAACTCACACCAGGTAGAGAATGTGCATCGACTATAGAAAGATAAACAAAGCCACTCGTAAATATCACTTTCCTTTACCCTTAATTGATCAAATGCTTGACGACTAGCTAAACACTCTCACTTCTGCTATTTAGACGGTTATTCTGGATTTTTCCAAATTCCTATCCATCATGGCGACCAAGAAAAAACGACTTTCACCTGTCCTTATGGTACGTTCGCCTATAGACGAATGCCATTTGGATTATGCAATGCCCCTGCAACATTCCCGAGATGTATGATGTCCATCTTCTCTGATTTTCTAGATGGCATGATGGAAGTTTTTATGGATGACTTCTCTGTCTGTGGAGAAAGTTTTGAAGGATGTTTATCGAACCTTGAAATGGTACTAGAAAGATGTGTAAGTGTCAATCTCATGTGAAATTGGGAAAAATGCCACTTCATGGTCCGACAAGGAATTGTCTTAGAGCATATAGTATCCGATAAGGGAATTGAAGTAGATAAAGCAAAGATCAAAGTTATAGAAAATCTTCAACCACCCAAAACTGTTAGAGAAATAAGAAGTTTTCTTGGAAACGCTGGTTTCTATCGACGTTTCATTAAAGACTTCTCTAAAATAACCAAACCTCTAACCGAACTGCTGATGAAGGATGCTGAATTTATTTTCACCGACAAATGTTTAGACGTGTTTAAAACTCTAAAAGTGGCATTAATTTCAGCACCTATTATGCAACCTCCTGATTAGAATGAACCATTCGAGATAATGTGCAATGCTAGTGACTATGCCGTAGGCGCATTCCTGGGACAAATAAAGGATAAAAAGCTTCATGCGATTTACTACGCAAGTAGAACCCTAGATCCTACGCAGACGAATTATGCCACCACTGAAAAATAATTGTTAGATGTTGTGTTTGCTTTAGATAAATTTGTTCCTATTTAGTAGGAGCACGGATAATTATCTATACTGAACACGCTGCAATTCGGTACCTCTTGAGTAAGAAATACGCCAAACCAAGATTACTAAGGTGGATCTTACTTCTACAAGAATTTTATTTAGAAATAAAAGACAAGAGAGGCACCGAGAATGTAGTAACTGACCACCTATCCAGAATAGAAGGCATCAAACCAGATCATATTCCCACCAATGATGATTTTCCTTATGAACGCCTTGTAGCCCAATTAGAATTAGACATTAATATAACTAAGTACCCTGTAACTTATGAAGACAAGAACACAAACGAAATTATGGAAGCAATATGCACCACAACGATACTACCATGGTACGCCAATTTAGTCAACTACTTGGCTACTAGAGTGCTTCCACCCTATATGTCTTATCAACAAAAGAAGAAATTCTTTCATGACCTTAAACATTATTATTGGGACGAGCCTTTGCTTTTCAAAAGAGGCGCCAATGGTATTTTCCATCGATGTGTACCCGAAAATGAAATTGAAAACATAATTTTCCACTGTCATACCACTCCATATGGAGGACATGCAATTACATCAAAGACATGCGCTAAGATATTACAATTTGGTCTCTATTGGCCTAATATTTGGAAAGACGTCCATATCGCGGTTAGAAATTGCGACCAATGCCAAAGCACTGGAAACATCTCTAGAGGAGATAAGATGCCTAAAAAGGGCATTCTAGAAGTTGAAGTCTTTGATGTATGGGGAATCGATTTCATGGGACCTTCTCGTCTTCCTCTGGAAATCACTACATACTAGTTGTTGTCGACTATGTTTCGAAATGGATCAATGATGTAGCCTCTCCAACAAATGACGCGCGAGTAGTAGTCAGGATTTTCAAGAACTTAATCTTTCCAAGATTCGGTATTTCGAGACTCATCATCAGTGACGGTGGCTCCCATTTCATTTCCAAAATCCTAGAAAAATTATTAGCAAAGTACGGAGTCCGACATCGTTTCACAACACCTTATCATCCACAAACAAGTGGGCAAGTAGAGGTCTTCAACAAAGAAATTAAGAAAATATTAGAAAAAATTGTAGCAACCTCTAGGAAAGACTGGTCATCTAAGTTACATGAAGCTCTATGGTCATATAGGACAACATATAAGACTCTGACTGGAACCACGCCATTCAAACTAGTTTATGGGAAATCATGTCATCTACCGGTAGAAATAGAACATAAAGCTTATTGGGCCATTAAGACCCTTAATTTAAATTACACCGCTGCAGGTGAGAAAAGAATTTTGGATATCCATGAACTAGAAGAACTTAGACTAGACGCTTATGAAAATGCTCAGATATATTAAGAGAGAACAAAAAATTGGCACGATAAACGAATATCTAGAAAAGAATTCAATGAAGGCGATATAGTTCTCCTATTTAATTCTAGACTTAAATTATTCCCGGGAAAACATCACTCTAGATGGTCTGGTCCATTCAAAGTCACTAAGGTTTTTCAAAATGGTGCAATAGAAATCAAAGGAATGAGTTGCAAACCGTTCATTGTAAACAGACAACACTTAAAACATTATCATATCATAGATAACAAGGAATATTACACCGAAATTAGGCTAGATGTGCTTCCATCCCATTCGCTAGACTAATACCTATGTTACATCGAGCTTACGACTTTAAACAAAGCGCTTCTTGGGAGACAACCCAACTTTGAGTCTTTTCTTTTTGCTTTGCTTATTTTTGCTTTTCTTTTCTTTTCTTGATTTTAATATTATTTATGTTAAAATATGCAGTATTGTTTCTTTAATTTTTCCTGCTACTAACTTAATGCTAACAGTCAACCTGCTTCAGGCTAACTCTCTGATTAGCTAGTTACACTAACCACATGAATTCGGTTGATACGGTGGGCATTATGTTTAGAGGGAGGAATCAACGGAGGAGCTTTGAGTCTCTTTCTGATAGGGAGATAGGATTAAGTACATACCCCGATGGACCAGCCATGATCACCTTATGGATTCGGGATATCGTTCTGTTTTTATTGAGCCAAATAGGATGGGATACATATGCTTTGAGGAGAAAATTTATCTCTTACCGTAGACTAACCTTAGAGTTTTTAAGCTCCCTTGTCTACAAACTTGACCACGGTCTGGGATTCAATAGAGGACTGGTTAGATTTAGACTATTTGGTATAGAGTACACCTTCACCCACAGAGAGCTAGCAAAGTTACTAGGATTCCCACATAGCCTGGACGCATTTACCGTGGTCCAGGAAGAGCTTTTTAATGTAGTTGAGCTAGATTATTTCTGGGGGGACATTATAGGAATTAGTAACCCTGAGCCTGAAGACATGCATTCTGAAAGCATCCACAACCAATCTTTAAGATATTTCCACAAAATCCTAGCCCACACCCTTTTCGGTAAAGCAGAAAACATTACCATTGTTTCTAAAGTTGAGCTTTTTATCAAGTTCCGCGCTTTGCAAAGCCGCCCCATAAATGGAGCTACATTTATGCTAGAAAACTTCACCGTCTTGCGAGAATGGTACATAAACCCATTCTCATAGGTGGCTTAGTGACCATGATAGCTTATGCTATCAGGTTAAGACAACAACTGCTAAACCTTGTCCCTCAGGGTAGATTTCAACCTATGAATAAAAAATTTATTTTTCAATAGGGGTATCATTGGAAACTGTTGTACCCAAAAATTTGCCCTCCCAAAAATTCAATTGGTTTTCACAGGTCTTCATGCTTTCTCAAGTTTACTGGAAAAAAAACAGTGTTTGTTCTCATAGCATGGTTGTTTGGGACAAAAGACTAAGACTGTCATTTGGGACACTCATGATTGTTTGATCCAGGTTAACCAGATGATTTGTGTCTTTTAAAACATTTGCTTGGTTAAGAAATGGAATACACAGTGCGTGATTTTTTGGAATGCAGTTGAAAGATTACAGAATTCTTGGAATTTAAATTATCAGATTTGAGCATTTTGTTTCAATTATCTTGATTGGGAATCTTTAAGAATCAGTTAAGATGCGAAGAGAAAATTACAAGTTATTGACCGTAAAGGGTTTCAATGGACACCAGAATATCTCATAAGACTTTCTCCATTTTTTTCAAACATTGTTACAAAATAATTTGTTCCTTTAAATACTCTATATTTTACAACTTATGGTATTTTAAAAAATAAATTAGTACAATTGTTGATTACAATACAAGAATTTTTCTCTCTAAATTACAAAGAAAATCCAAATGGATTTATGCCTAAGGTTGACTGAAGGTCCTTTGCTTCCATGCTTGCCACAGAGTTTCTTGCCTTCCATGCTTTGTCCTCTCCATTGTGCTCACATGAAAATGAAAGAAAGGAAATGTGATTAGTACAAAATTATTTAGGCATGAGCAAGAATTTTCAAAAGAAAAAGTGCTATTCATCATTAAAATTTGCAAATTGGAATCAGAAGGCTATTTTAATTCATCACAATTTATTTCCTCTATTTTTGCAAATCACAAGAAGATTACTCTTCTTGGTTCACAAAAAGATAGAACAAAAGAAATGCAAGCAAACTGTCCAAAATGCAAGCAAGGCTATCCAAACAAGAACAAATTCAACAAAACTGTCCAAATTGCCCAAACAACATCACCAAACAGATGGCGCAAACTGAGCCAAACAAACTTGCCCAAACAGCCAAAACAAACAGCAGTATGGCAATACAAAATGCAAACGAGGAAACAACATAAGCTAGACAACATTAACAAACAAAAGTATAGCAATACAATAAATTAAGTCAAACAAGCAAGAAACTTGTTCAAGAAGCCAATTCATCATTTTCCATTTTATAGCAAACTTTTCAAAAAAAAGGCAAAAGAGCAATTGACTTTCTTAGTGTCATTGAGAGAGAAGAGAGGAAAGAAGTCACCTAGGTTATTGGGATGCACAACCCTGCTGCCTTGACTGTCACAAATTGCATAGAAATTGCTAGAAAACAAAACTGCAACAAAAGGGCATAAGAACAATATGCCAAAATATTCAAAATTTGATGGTTTTCCCACCATTTTGAATAGAAATTCAACCAAAGCAACACCAATATAACAGTAAACAAAACTCTGAAGCAAAGGGGAGATAGAAAACATTTTATCAAAGTCCAAAAGCGGTCAAACATTTCAAACCCAAAAAAAACCAGAAAAAACTCTCAAGTTAAAAAATACTGTCAAGCAAAACCAAAAGCCAAATATCCCAAGCATCCCACAAATACCAAACCTGCAACCTGTTACAGTAGCAAAATCCCAAACTGATAAAACTCTCAAAACTGTAAGAAAGCCAAACACCAAAAACCAACAACAAGAATCATCACAAAACCTCCAAAAAATTGTCAAGGTCTGAGGACCTCAAAAACCAACATAAGCCAAATACCTAAAACTCGTCAAACTTTCAAAAAAAAACCTGAAACATGTTAAACCAACAAGTCAAAAACCACAAAAATCACCAAACTCATCAAACCTGTTAAACTAACAAGTCAAAAACAACAAAAATCACAAAACTCACCAAACCTGTTAAACCTACAAATCAAAAACCAGAGAAACAGCAACCACCTCAAAACATTCAAAACCAAACTGTCAAACCATTTCAACACCATCAACCAAACCTGCAACTTGTTCATCAACAAAACAGTAACAAATCCACAAAACCAAATTCCAAAGGCCAAACCTCAAAAAACAACAAAAGTCTCAAACCTATAACTCAAAACCAAATTCCAAAAGCCAAAATCTCAAACACAATTATCATTTCCAAACTCACGAAACAGTAGCAAACCAAAAACAAAACTAGATAGCAAATATCATCACCATTCAATAAAGGAAACAGAAGGTTACCAAAGAGTCAAAAAATCACGCCTCCATCATCATCTCTTCCCCCACGCAGCTCCGGCCACCAAGGAGCACCGCATTCAGTCTCACCATCCCCTTTCCATTTCACAGAAAAGTTCTAAACATGTATGGATTTTTCACCTTCCTCATAACATATTTCCTTGCATCTAAGGAATAAGATTGATCAACAGAGAAACATAAACAAGACAAAAAACAACAAAATCATTCAAGCTTTAATAACAATAGAACTTCACCTTTTTCAAAGAAAACCACTAGGACTCGTTTAGGGAGGCGAGATGATTGGCATTCCGACAACAGAGGGTTGGGGGAGGATCAGATGATTCGGATTTTGTTCCCTTAGGGTTCAAATCCGAACTTAGGATTTCGAAGAAAATGTAAATCATGGTGAGACAAAGGGACCAAGAGTGTTTTGTTCATGAAATTAGGAAGAGGTGAGTGGTAAGGTGAGGAGATGAACAAAATGGAAGAGTTTGGATGAACGAGGATGAACGGCGCCGCTGTAAACCAAAGGGCCTCAGAACCCTAATTTTTCTTTGTCCCTTAATCAAACGTTTAAACAGTTTAAGACCTTGGGCCTATCTTTTGTAATGCCCTTAAGCCCACGCGTTTTACACCCCCTGGCTTGTTTTGGTAACATCAATAATACATCTATTATCTTTTGGGCCTCATTTTCAAGTCCTTTAAGGCCCATTGCATTTGTTTCTTTGTTAAATTTTTTTCCTTTACATTTATTTATTATTATGAAAAATGCTAAGAAAACTTAATCATTTTTTTATTAAAATTGATTTGGTTTTATAATTTTTTATATATCATTTTTCTTTTCTTTAATAAATTTGTCTTAGATTTTAAATAATAAAATACCAAAAATATAATACTAATTTAGTTTATTTGTTTTATTTAGATTTTACATAATAAAACACAAAAAAATAATAAAGATTTAATCAATTATATTTTTAGATTAGGTTTTACCTTTCTTTTTTCATGTAAATACTTAGGATTTCATATTTTGTTAATATTATTTTCATGGATTATCATAGCTTTAATTAAATCGCACAAAAATTCGATTTGGTTGTATTAATTGATATTTGGACATTGCTATTTCATTTGATTCATCCCCATTTGTAACAATTGTACCCCCATTCCCGAACATTCTGTAATAGCATAGAATTTCAATTCCTGCAATTTACTGTTTTCCATATACTGTATAGTAACTAGGCATGTATGGCAAGATTCAAAAATCGATCGCTAGATGACCTAATCAAAGAATAAATTACTTGAAACCAACACACTTTTCACACGTGCACCTCTAGGGTAACCTCACTCGTTGTCTCGGAAATACAATCATGTCCCTCGAATATGGGACGCTCTAGCAATGACTCTTCAATAAACAAAGATCATAGTCCCTCGATGACCCTTGATGTTGCCTTCGATTAAAACGATCTCGTCCCTTGCAAAATTGCTAAAGCGTCTCACAAGTTGCCTTCAATGATTGTAAAATTGACCCGCGCTTGTCCCTTCACATCCAACGATGGGGCTTCTTACCAAATCAATGGTAAGATAGCACCATTAAAAGGAAGAAGAAAAGAACAATTTATGACCTTTCGAGTAAATAGATTCGCTCTTAGTTACTCGCTTGCTCACGACAAAAACTTTTACACCTACGCCTCCATTTCAAAACCTTTTTAAATAGACAAAACATTTTGTATACGTTCTTATAGAGATGAGAACCATTGCAAAACCTCTTTTCAAAACACTTTTCGAAACACGATTCACAAACACATCTTTGAACCACCTTTCGAAACAAAACTTTGTATACGTTCTTATAGAGACGAGAACCATTACAAAGAGATTTTTCAAAATACTTTCAAAGCCCACACCACAAGCATACAATCAAATGAAAGCAAGTGATCTAAACGAGTAACTAAGAGCCCATGGAAAACCATGGATGAAAAGGGTGCTAATACCTTCCCTTTTCATAATCTACCCCCCGAACCCGAGAATAATCTCGAAAGGTCTTTCCTGTGCTTCCTTACCTTTCCTTTTGGATAAAAAAAAGTCGGTGGCGACTCTTGCTAACCGTACAAGTGCGATCGAAACGCAAAACATCAAGTCAGTTCTCCCACCGCATCACAGAACTGGCGACTCTGCTGGGGACAAATTTAAAAGTGGGGTTACCTTTGGGATATATCACTTTTACTCGCTTTCATTATTTGATTTGTATGCCTTATGTTTGGTTCTTTTGTATTAGGCTTGCTTTGATCCTCCACCCGGATTTGGGGCACCTTTTTAGGTAAATAACAATAGATTGTGGAGACTGTATAGCGTAGACCGATATGGTTGAAACAATGGCTATTTTAGTGTGACGCATTTGTGGGTACCGGTATCCCTCGTGGTGAATCGAGGAGAATACAGGGCCGCTGAGTGGCATCGCGAAGCACTAATTAACCTTAGAACCCTAATTGAACAAACTTGGCCATTAGGACGTAGTGAGGTAACCGGTTTCAGTGTAAAGCTGAAAATTGGTTGACACTCGATACTACACTCATTGAGGCTATACTTTTGGGATATCTCGGATGCAAGAAAAGATTATTGTGCTGAGACAATGCCTAAGAGAATGGTCGGTGATATTGAGATCCTTTAGAACCCGATCTTTATTTCTAGGATAGGTTGAGCCAACTAAAACTTTAAGAGGGTATTTACCTACAAAGTCATGCAAGCCTGAAACATAGGGATCTGTTTGTTATGTGTGTGTATGTTTGCTTGTACATAAACATCATAAACATCATCAACATCATATGCATGCTCACTAACCATTTCAAGGATTTAGAAATTTATCTTTTTTTTTGTTTTGTAGGAAATGAATCCTCTCCGAAGAAACACCATCCAAATCAGCTTTGTAAAAGCGCATCCTCAACTTCAAGAGATAGATTCAAGAGTGCCTGGGGATTCTCCTTTTACCAAGAAGTATGGTCGACTTCTCAGTTTGGCTACATCCAACTTCCAAGAAGAGATGATATGTGTACTATTCCAATTCTTTGATCCCGTACATCATTGTATCACTTTTCCAGACTATCAGTTGGTACCTACATTGGAAGAGTTCTCTCTACTCTTAGGGGTGCCCGTGCTTAATCAGATACCGTTCACCGGTCTAGAAGGGATTCCAAAACCTGAAGTCATCGCCGAAGCTTTACATGTGAAGAGGGCCAACGTCACAGGCAATTGGGAGACAAGAAGTGGGGTTAAAGGCTTTCTAGCTAAGTTTCTATTGGAAAAAGCTCGTTCATTCTGGGATGACATGGATTTCCAAGCTTTCGAAGGCGTGCTAGCTCTCCTCATTTATGGTTTGGTTCTGTTTCCTAATTCGGACCAATTCATAGACGTTAATGCCATCAAAGTCTTTCTCTCTCGCAATCCTATACCCACCTTGCTAGGAGACATCTTGCATTGTCTTCATACCCGTACCATGAAGAAAAGAGGTACCCTTTTGTGTTGTATACCCCTACTCGCTAAGTGGTTCACTTTACACCTGCCTCAGTCAGCATTTAAAAACGAGCAAAGATTGACTTAGTCTCAAAGGATGATGTCTCTCACCCACTCTGATATCCGTTGGTGCTCAAGATCCTTAGAAGATATCTCTATCATCGACCGCTGTGGTGAGTTCCCTAATGTACCTCTGCTAGGTATTAGGGGAGGTATCACCTACAACCCGTGTTTATCTCTTCAGCAATTTGGGTATGCCCGAAGGGACGACCCTCATGAGATGCTCATCCGAGGTCTGGTTTTTGACTACGACAAAGTAGACCAAGGTTACCGCCAGAGGTTTACACATGCTTGGGGAATGGTGAACAAAGTGGATAGTAGGACTTTGGGACATAAAAACTCTATCCCTCTCGATCCATACCTTAAGTGGGTACGGGCTCGTGCCCAGAGTCTCTTAATGCCTTACCCTTCCATCCTTCCTGTCATCATTGAGCCCGTTATTGAAGGAGACGTCCCATATACCGTTCTTCATCCATACATGCCTACCTCTCTCGAAGACCTGCAGAATGCTTGGATTCAGTTGAAGGAAGAGCGAGACACCTTTGAAACCCAGTACTACGCCAGTGAGAAGAAATTTCTGGAGCTCACCAAACTGTTTCATGAAGAGAAGAATTTGAATACCTACATGCTCCAAAAAGGATGCGTTCGGTCTTTTTATCTTGAGAATTTTGCTGTATTTCAGTTTCTTTCTTTGTAAGCCCGAGGAGGCATGATGTATTCAAACTTGGTTTTATTTAATATGATGTGTGTTCTTTTTGGTTTGAACAAATTTGAATCTTCTAAATTTCCTTGAAATCATTTGCAAATCACATCTTCATTCATCATATGCATAAACAGGTCTTCACACCAAGTTTCCTCATCTCTCTGTTGTTTATTTCAGCAAGATGGATCTAGAACAAACGGTCAAAGACTTACAAGCTCAGAATTCACAATTTCAATAGCTACTCTTGACCTTAGCCAAGGGGCAGGAGGAGCTCAAAACTCTGCTAGAGAAAGAGAAAGAGAAAAAGAAGAAGAAGCGAGCCGGTGCGGCTACCATGGGCAGAAGGTTTGAAGGACAAGCAAGAAGGGCCTTGGATTTTCCATCAACATCTGAAGAGGGGGAAGGAAAAGGAAAAGGAATGGCAGTTCCATCTGATTCTGAAGCAGAAGAAGAGGAAGATGAGGACTATTCTGAACAGCAATACCCTCCGGCCGATGACAAATACAAAAACTTGGAAGAGCGTCTAGCTGCTATGGAAGTGTAGAGAGTACCGGGGCTAGACTTTGAGGAGTTTGGGCTGGTATCGGAATTGTAATCCCGCCTAAGTTTAAAGTACCTCTATTTGCCAAGTACGATGGGGTGTCTTGTCCCAAGATGCACCTACAATCTTATGTCAGGAAAATTCAACCGCATTCTGCTGACAAAAATTTGTGGGTCCACTTCTTCCAGGACAGTTTGTCAGGAACGCAGCTTGATTGGTTCTACCAGTTGGAAAGGTCTGATGTGCATAATTGGGAAGATTTGACAGCCTCCTTCTATAAACAGTATCAATACAACACCGACTTGGCACCAACCCGTACTCAACTCCAGAGTATGGCATGGTGTCCAATGAAGGATTCAAAGACTATGCCCAAAAGTAGAGGGATTTAGCCGGAAGGGTGCAACCACCTTTATCTGAAAGGGAGCTAGTGGACATGTTTCTGGGAACTCTGTTAGGTCCTTTCTTTAATCATCTGATTGGAATCTCCTCTTCAGGGTTCACTGAGTTGATTTTAACCGGTGAGAGGATAGAAGCCAGCATAAGAAGCGGGAAAATTCAGAAAGACGTGTCTACCTCTGCTGCTGTAAAAAATCCCTTCATAAGAAAGAAGGAAGTGTCGGCTATCTATGCTCAGAGGAATCAGGGAAGAACCGAGCGCCGATCAATGGTGGGGGCCATCATGATTTAAAAGTCTGCATCGGACCATCCAAGAAACAATCAGCCGAGGAATGATCAGCCTAGAAACAATCAGCAAAGGGTGGAAAGGCCTGTACAACAATTCACCAAGATAAACATGACTCCTTCTCAAGTCCTACCACATCTTCTGATGTTGAATTTGTCCATGCTGAAAGAGGCCCCTAAAAATCCTAACACTGCTTCTCCATATTACCATCTGAATGCCAGGTGCGCTTACCATTAGGAGAGCCCAGGGCACGACACTGACAGTTGTTGGGCCCTGAAGAATAAAATTCAGGATTTGATAGATGCTAAAGAAGTTGAATTCGACGCACCTGAAAACCCCAATGCTATCTCTACTCCAATGCCAAGGCACGGCCACAACGCCCATGCTGTTGAGGAGGATCTGTTAGTTGCTACTGTAGATGATTTGATAACTCCGCTCCTTATAATCAAGTTAAATTTGTTGAAGGCTGGGGTTTTCCCAGGTTGTGAAGAAGATTGTCACCTTTGTTCATCCTCATTAACCCACTGTCCGTTGTTGAAGATAGGCATCCAACACCTAATTGATAACCAAGAAATCCTATTTGAGAAGGCTCGTGTTTTATCAACTCCTGTTAACGATGTTTCAATAATAACCATATCCGCCAATCCTTCCAAGGTCCCTAAAAGACTTGTTAGGATTACATCCGCTCTGAAGGCTGCACCTTTGAAGATAACCATGCCCGGGCCAGTCCCGTACAAGTCCGAGAAATCAGTACCATGGAACTATGGTGGAGAAATCTACTATCATGGCGTCAAACAGATTGAACAGACTGCCGAAGAAGAGAGTTCTGAAGAAGACAATTCCGACATCAGTAACATTGTCGGAACAAGCAAAGTTACCCGTAGTGGAAGAATCTTTTCTCCAAAGATTTCCCCTCCAAAGGCAATTTTTGGACCCTCAGTTGCTCATAAGGTTATCTCTACACCGGTAAACATATCTACAAGTACACCAATCATAGAAGAAGTTACAACCCCCGTGGTTATCCCCTCTACTGCTACTGATGTTCGAGGGAAAGGGATCTAAGAAGAGCTCGTCAGGACGAGGGCTCAGCCATTGATCATCCCTGAAACCTCTCAAAGAGAAATGGAGGAAAATTTGAAAATAATTAAGAAAAGCGATTATGATATGGTGGAACAGCTGGGGAAAACCCCCTCAAAGATCTCCATGTTGGCCCTGTTGCTTTTTTCAGAAGCTCATGCTAAGGCTCTGATAAGATTTTTGAAGACAGCCCATGTGCCACAAGAAACCTCCGCTGATCAGTTCCAGGAATGCGTGGCTAGTTTAACAGCTAACAATGGTCTAGGATTCTCCGATGCAGATTTAACTTCGAAAGGGAGAAAACATAATGATGCTTTGCATGTCTCGATGGAATGCAGAGGGACAACCCTAGCACACGTACTGGTAGACACCGGTTCGTCTTTGAATGTCTTGCCGAAGAAAGCCTTGGATAGATTGGATTGTGAAGGCCTAACTCTGAAACCCAACAATATCATTGTGAGAGATTTCGACGGCTCTAAAAGGATGGTCCACAGGGAGGTCGACATCCCGATTAAGGTGGGAACTAAAACCTTTAACTCCATATTCTATGTGATGGACATCCATCCTTCTTACTCTTGCCTGTTGGGAAGACCTTGGATCCACCATGCTGGAGCTGTCACTTCTACTTTGCATCAAATGCTCAAGTACCTTGTCCAGGGGAAAAGCATAATTGTTCATGGCGAAGAGGAATACATGATCAGTCATCTGAATTCTTTCCGTTATGTAGAATTGGATGGCGAATTCATCGAAACTCCTTTCTAGCATTTTGAAGAGGTAGCTCAGGAAATAGCAGCGACTAAGACAGTGTCCTCTGTACCCATGATTACCAGACCTTCGCCTTAGATGTCATCTCTCAAGGATGCAAAGCCAGTGATTGAAGAGGGAGGAAGCACAATCTGGGGGCAGCTTCCAGACTTTCCTTTCAAATCAGACAAATTCGGCTTGGGATTTACTTCGACTGGTCAGAAGGCTGTGCGCCGCGCCCTGCCGGAGAGCCACCTGTGAAGATCAGTCACCAAGGGGTTAATGCACTAGAGGACAGTGAAGAAGAGGGCAACTTGGAAGACTGGATATTTCCTACTGTCGGCGGAGGACTGTGCAACTGGGAAGCAAATGACTTTGTTCCAATTACTTTCATACCGCGGTAATTTATCTTTTCCATTTCTGTTGGATCTGTAATAATTCACAAACAGTTTATACTTTTTCAACCTTGTGTCTTACCCGAGGCACAATGGTCCATTTGTAAGGGTTCCTATTTCATTTTCATATGTCATTTTAATGAATCATGTACGTTTTTCATATAAACTTTTGTGTTCATTGTCTTTCTTTTACATTTTGTTATTTTAAGATGGATATACCCTTACACACACCCACACTCACAAATGCAGGTACTCTTCCATTCCGGATTCCATGGGTAACAATTCTTCTATGGCCTTCAGTGACTCTGAAGATCTGGTCTACCAAGCCGAATACGAAGGTGAGGAAGATTATGAGGTGCCAGGGGAATTGGATAGACTTCTACAACAAGAGGAAAGGGCTATTCTGCGTCATGAAGAGCAGTTGGATATAATCAACTTGGGTACTGAGGAAGACAAAAAGGAAATCAAGATAGGTGCCAATCTAGAGCCGTGTGTCAAGGAGCGCCTAATTCAGCTGTTGCATGAGTATGTTGAGATATTTGCCTAGTCATACGAAGACATGCCGGGACTCGATACCGACATCGTGGTACACCGCCTACCCACAAGATAAGACTGTCCACCGGTGAAGCAGAAAGTCCGTCGTATGAGACCTGACATGTCAGAGAAGATCAAAGCAGAAGTTATGAAGCAGTTAAATGCTATATTTCTGGCTGTTACTTCCTATCCTCAATGGGTTGCTAACATTGTGCTCGTGCATAAGAAGGACGGCAAAGTGAGAATGTGCGTGGATTATAGAGACTTAAACAGGGCCAGCCCTAAAGATGATTTTCCACTTCCACACATCGACATCCTGGTCGACAACACAGCCCAGCACAAAGTATTTTCTTTCATGGACGGATTCTCAGGCTATAACCAGATCAAAATGGCACCTGAGGACATGGAAAAAACTACTTTTTCACACAATGGGGTACGTTCTACTACAAAGTGATGCCATTCGGACTGATGAATGTCGGGGCAACCTATCAACGCGCCATGGTAGCTTTGTTTCATGATATGATACATCATAAGATAGAGGTCTACGTAGATGACATGATAGCCCGTTCACAAACTTAAGAAGAACACCTTGATCACTTACAAAAGCTGTTTGTCAGGTTGAAGGAGTACAAGTTAAGATTGAATCCAAACAAGTGCACATTCGGAGTCCGGTCCGGTAAGCTCTTAGGTTTCATTGTCAGCAACAAAGGCATCGAGGTTGATCCTTCCAAAGTCAAAGCTATACAAGAAATGCTTTCTCCTTGGACTGAGAAGGAAGTCAGAGGTTTCTTGGGACGCCTAAACTACATTGCTAGGTTCATTTGTCACCTAACATCTACTTGTGAACCAATCTTCAAGCTGTTGAAGAAATACCAGGTAGTTAGATGGAATGATGATTGTCAAATTGCTTTCGATAAAATCAAAGAGTATTTGCTAGAACCTCCTATCTTAATGCCACCCGTCGAAGGAAGACCGCTAATCATGTATCTGACTGTCCTAGAGAATTCAATGGGGTGCGTACTGGGGCAGCATGACGAGTCTGGCCGAAAAGAGCATGTCATTTATTACCTTAGCAAAAAGTTTACCGATTGTGAAATAAGATATTCACTACTCGAGAAAACTTGTTGCGCTTTGGTGTGGGCTGCTCGCTGGCTAAGACAGTACATGTTGACTCATACCACTTTGTTGATATCTAAGATGGATCCGATAAAGTACATCTTTGAGAAGCCTGCTTTGTCCGGAAGGATAGCCAGATGGCAGATGATCCTGACAGAATATGATATACAATACACGACCCAAAAAGCTATAAAGGGGAGTGTGCTAGCTGATCATCTAGCCCATCAAGCTGTAGAAGATTACCAAACCATGAAGTTTGACTTCCCTGACGAAGACATCATGACATTGGACAATGTTGAAGATTTCATACCATATGACGGACCTGAACAAGGATCCCGATGGACCCTGTACTTTGATGGTGCCTCCAATGCGCTTGGTAATGGTATCAGTGATGTGCTTATATCCCCATAAGGATGCCATACTCCTTTCACCGCCAGACTTTGCTTCAACTGTACGAACAACATGGCAGAGTATGAAGCATGCATCTTTGGACTCACGGCTGGCATAAACTTGGGAATCAAATCTTTAGTTGTGTTTGGGGACTCAACTTTGGTTATCAGTCAAATCAAAGGAGAGTGGGACACTAAGCATCCAAACCTCATCCCTTACAAAGAACATGTCTTGACGTTGTTATCACATTTCGAGCAGATTACCTTCGAGCACTTCCCTCGAGAAGAAAATCAGCTAGCAGATGCTCTAGCTACAATGTCATCCATGTTTAAACTTAATTGGGACAACGAGGCTCCCCAGATCACCATTGAACGGATGGACGAACCTGCACACTATCACGAGATTAATACCGAAGAAGTAGTGGACCAGCCTTGGTTTCATGAAGTCAAAAGGTATCTCGAGGCTCAAGAATATCCTGAAGGAGCTTCAGTCAATGACAAAAAGTTCTTAAGGAGATTCTCCGCTAAGTTCTTCCTAAGTAATGGCATCCTTTACAAGCGCAATCATGATTCTATTCTGCTTCGTTGTGTGGATAAGATTGAAGCTGAAAAGATTATGGCCGAATTGCATGAAGGTACCTTCGGCACTCACTCTAGCGGGCATACGATGGCGAAGAAGATTCTACGGGCAGGCTATTATTGGTCTACCATGGAAGCAGACTGCTATCAACACTCCCGGACTTGTCATAAATGTCAAATCTATGCAAACAAGGTGCACGTGCCTCCGGTTCCTTTAAATGTCTTAACAGCTCCTTGGCCCTTCGCTATGTGGGGAATCGACATGATTGGAGAGATCAAGCCTACAACATCCAATGGACACCGCTTCATTCTGGTGGCCATTGATTACTTCACAAAGTGGGTCGAAGCAGCTTCCTTCGCGTCCGTTACTAAGAATGTTGTTGCCCGCTTCATCAAGCAGAATCTTATTTGTCGGTACGGTATCCCCAAAAGGATCATCACTGATAATGGTACAAACCTTAACAATACTATGATCACCGCTTTGTGCGAGCAGTTCAAGATTCAACATCACAATTCATCCCCCTACCGGCCAAAGATGAATGGTGTTGTCGAAGCTTCTAACAAAAATATCAAAAATATCATACAAAAAATGACAGTCACCTACAAGGACTGGCATGAGATGCTACTGTTTGCTCTCCACGGGTACCGTACCACTGCTCGCACATCAACTGGGGCAACACCATATTCTTTGGTATATGGCATGGAGGTTGTTCTACCTATTGAGGTCCAGATCCCCTCTTTGAGAATCATGAAGGATGCAGGTTTGAGTGAAGACGATTGGATCCAAACCCGACTTAATCATTTGAATTTAATTGACGAAAGAGACTTACTGCTGTTTGCCACGGTCAGACGTATCAAAAAAGAATGATCAAAGCTTTCAACAAGAAAGTCAGACGCCAAGTGTATCAAGTTGGAGATCTTGTGATCAAGCGCATCATCTTGTCACAAAGTGATCCCAGGGGAAAATGGACTCCTACCTACGAAGGACCATTTATGATCAAGAACATTTTTTCTGGTGGGGCAATGATTTTAACCACCATGGACGGTGACGATCTGCCGCACCCTGCGAACGCAGACATAGTCAAAAGATACTACACATAAATGACCCGCTAGGTTGACACACCTAGGCAAAAAAGGGGCATCCCGATGAATCGAAAACCCGAAAGGGCGGTTCAGGAAAAAATTAGGGATAAAATAAAAAAATATGTACACCCGGCAAGTTGAAAACCCGAAAGGGCGACTTGGGCAAAAAGGGGTTTCCCGGTGGACTGAAAACCCAAAAGGGCGATCCAAGCAAAAGTTAGGGAATTAAAGCATATGACTATGTCTTGTCGGATCACTTTAAGGACAACCTCTTCAAAGACAAACTCAGAGCTTCTGATCAATCCAATCATCTTCGGACGAAGCAACAGACGAATAAGATATTCGGAGATACGGAGGCTATAGAAGAATGGGAACCCCATGTGATTATTACACATAGCTATCTTTCTTTGTAAATTTTTCTTATTTATGACACCATCCTCTTACTAGGATGTTTGTCTCCTTTGTACAAAATACTTATTCAAAGTAAATACAAAGATATCTCTTTCAAAGTACAGAAAACTGTTTGCCTTTTTCTTTACACTTGTGTTTTATTTGCAAAAACGTCAAATGATTCATTAATGAACATATGCATTTGAACATAATTACTGTTTACAAATAAACAGGATGAAAAAGAGTAATTACTGACAGGTTGGAAGATTAGGAAAACGTCTTTAGGATATTCCATGAGCAATCTCTATAGCACGTCATTAAGATCCCCAGCGGAGCCAAAACTTTGAACTACAGATCCCCAGCGGAGATGAGACTACTAACTACCAATCCCCAACAGAGCTGAAACTTTCAATCCCCAGCGGAAATCATCTAGTTTCTCCAAGTTCCCCCAGCAAGTTGTCTTGAAGACTGAAAATCAACCAGATAACGGTTAACTTTTGTTTCTCCCCAACCTAGGGTAACTCCCCAATAGAGTGGCAGACGACCTAAGCTCCTGAACTTTTTTCCAAACAGGAATAAGCTTTTCCCCACATAGTTTTTATTGCTCCTCGACAGAATAAAGACTCCCATCAATAATCCTCAGTGGAAGTCATTAAAATTCTCTAGATTCCCCAAGAAGATTCCTCAAGAAGTATATGGCATTACTCTCACAATGGAATCCTCAGCAGTTAGGGATTTATTTTCCCAGACAGCAGTCAAGGGTTTATTTTCCTCAGCAATACAGCAAATCAGCTTACATGCGTGTACATTACATTCATAAATCATAAACATGGATAAAACACATTTATTGCATCATACATTTCATGCAACATAACTTTGTGTTTCAGCTAACATTTTACCCTTTTCAGGATAAGATTAACAGCTATCTTTAACAAATATTCAAAGATTTCAGATAAAATACGGATACGCTCCAGACACGGACGCCATTCTGATACTCATTCAGCTTACAGATACACTCCAGACACGGAAGTCATTCTGTTACTCATTCAGACTTAATTTCAAGATACAGTTCAGATACACTCCAGACACGAACGCCACTCTGATACTCATTCAGCTTACAGATACAATACAGATACACTCCAGACACGGAAGTCATTCTGTTACTCATTTAGACTTAATTTCAAGATACAGTTCAGATACACTCCAGACACGGAAGTCATTCTATTACTCATTCAAACTTAATTTCAAGATACAGTTCAGATACACTCCAGACACAGAAGTTATTCTGTTGCTCATTCAGACCTCAATCAGAAACAGTTTATATACGCTCCAGACACGGAAGCCATTCTGCTACTTATTCATATTCAAGTACAGATACAGTTCAAATACGTTCCAAATACGGACACCATTCTGATGCTTATTCTTGTGGTTTACAACAAACATTCTTGGATGGTATCTACAAGCCCATCTCCAACAAGATCCTAACATACTCTCCAAATGGCATCTTTAAGCCCATTCCCTCAGTTACACCTTTGACGAGTGCAAACTTATGGGCACTCTAGTGTCCAATCATCTTTTACCTTCGAGTCACGAACGGAAAAACTCGCCAATCTAACTCTTCAGGTTCAAGAAGATTGAACAGAGGCAGTTGTTGTACCCCAAAATTTTCCCTCCCAGAAATTCAATTGGTTTTCACAGGTCTTCATGCTTTCTCAAGTTTACTGAAAAGAAAAAAAAACAGTGTTTGTTCTAAGAGCATGGTTGTTTGGGACAAAAGACTAAGACTGTCATTTGGGACACTCATGATTGTTTGATCCAGGTTAACCAGATGATTTGCGTCTTTTAAAACATTTGCTTGGTTAAGAAATGGAATACACAGTGCATGATTGTTTGGAATGCAGTTGCAAGATTACAGAATTCTTAGAATTTAAATTATCAGATTGGAGCATTTTGTTTCAATAATCTTGATTGGGAATCTTTAAGAATCAGTTAAGATGCGAAGAGAAAATTATAAGTTATTGACAGTAAAGGGTTTCAATGGACACCAGAATATCTCATAAGACTTTCTCCATTTTTTTCAAACATTGTTACAAAATAATTTGTTCTTTTAAATACTCTATGTTTTACAACTTATGGTATATAAAAAAATAAATTAGTACAATTGTTGATTACAATACAAGAATGTTTCTCTCTAAATTACGAAGAAAATCCAAATGGATCTATGCCTAAGGTTGACGGACGTTCCTTTGCTTCCATGCTTGCCACAGAGTTTCTTACCTTCCATGCTTTGTCCTCTCTATTGTGCTCACATGAAAATGAAAGAAAGGAAATGTGATTAGTACAAAATTATTTAGGCATGAGCAAGAATTTTCAAAAGAAAAAGTGTTATTCATCATTAAAGTTTGCAAATTGGAATCAGAAGGCCATTTTAATTCATCACAATTTATTTCCTCTATTTTTGAAAATCACAAGAAGATTACTCTTCTTGGTTCACAAAAAGAAAGAACAAAAGAAATGCAAGCAAACTGTCCAAAATGCAAGCAAGGCTATCCAAACAAGAACAAATGCAACAAAATTGTCCAAATTGCCCAAACAACATCACCAAACAGAAGGCGCAAACTAAGCCAAACAAAGTTGCCCAAACAGGAAAAACAAACAGCAATATGGCAATACAAAATGCAAACGAGGCAACAGCATAAGCTAGACATCATCAACAAACAAAAGTATAGCAATATAATAAACTAAGTCAAACAAGCAAGAAACTTGTTCAAGAAGCCAATTCATCATTTTCCATTTTATTGCAAACTTTTCAAAAAAAGGCAAAAGAGCAATTGACTTTCTTAGTGTCATTGAGAGAAAAGAGAGGAAAGAAGTCACCTAGGTTATTGGGATGCACAACCCTGCTGCCTTGACTGTCACAAATTGCATAGAAATTGCTAGAAAACAAAACTGCAACAAAAAGGGCATTAGAACAATATGCCAAAATATTCAAAATTTGATGGTTTTCCCACCATTTTGAATAGAAATTCAACCAAAGCAACACCAATATAACAGTAAATAAAACGCTAAAGCAAAGGGGAGATAAAAAACATTTTATCAAAGTCCAAAAACGATCAAACATTTCAAACCCAAAAAAAACAGAAAAAACTCTCAAGTCAAAAAATACTGTCAAGCAAAACCAAAAGCCAAATATCCCAAGCATCCCACAAATACCAAACCTGCAACCTGTTACAGTAGCAAAATCTCAAACTGATAAAACTCTCAAAATTGTAACAAAGCCAAACACCAAAAATCAACAGCAAGAATCATCACAAAACCTCTAAAAAACTGTCAAGGTCTGAGGACCTCAAAAACCAACATAAGCCAAATACCTAAAACCTGTCAAACTTTCAAAAAAAAACCTGAAACCTGTTAAACCAACAAGTCAAAAACCATAAAAATCACCAAACTCATCAAACCTATTAAACCAACAAGTCAAAAACCACAAAAATTACCAAACTCATCAAACATGTTAAACCAACAAATCAAAAACCAGAGAAACAACAACCACCTCAAAACATTCAAAACCAAACAGTCAAACCATTTCAACACCATCAACCAAACCTGCAACCCGTTCATCAACAAAACAGTAACAAATCCACAAAACCAAATTCCAAAGGCCAAACCTCAAAAATCAACAGAAGTCTCAAACCTGTAACTCAAAACCAAATTCCAAAAGCCAAAATCTCAAACACAGTTATCATTTCCAAACTCACGAAATAGTAGAAAACCAAAAACAAAACCTGATAGCAAATATCATCACCATTCAATAAAGGAAACATAAGGTTACCAAAGAGTCAAAAAATCACGCCTCCATCATCATCTCTTCCCCCACGCAGCTCCGGCCACCAAGGAGCGCCGCATTCAGTCTCACCATCCCCTTTCCATTTCACAGAAAAGTTCTAAATAGATATGGACTTTTCACCTTCCTCATAACATATTTCCCTGCATCTAAGGAATAAGATTGATCAACAGAAAAACATAAACAAGACAAAAATCAACAAAATCGTTCAAGCTTTAATAACAACAGAACTTCACCTTTTTCAAAGAAAGCCGCTAGGACTCATTTAGGGAGGCGAGATGAGTGGCATTCTGGCAACAAAGGGTGGGGGGAGGATCATATGATTCGGATTTTGTTCCCTTAGGGTTCAAATCCGAACTTAGGGTTTTGAAGAAAACGTAAATCATGGTGAGACAAAGAGGCCAAGAGTGTTTTGTTCATGAAATTAGGAAGAGGTGGGTGATAAGGTGAGGAGATGAATAAAATGGAAGAGTTTGGATGAACGAGGATGAACGGCACCGCTGTAGACCAAAGGGTCTCAGAACCCTAATTTTGCTTTGTCCCTTAATCAAACGTTTAAACAGTTTAAGACCTTGGGCCTATCTTTTGTAATGCCCTTAAGCCCACGCGTTTTACACCCCCTGGCTTGTTTTGGTAACAACAATAATACATCTATTATCTTTTGAGCCTCATTTTCAAGTCCTTTAAGGTCCATTGCATTTGTTTGTTTGTTAAATTGTTTTCCTTTACATTTATTTATTATTATGAAAAATGCTAAGAAAACTTAATTATTTTTTTATTAAAATTGATTTAGGTTTTATAATTTTTTTTATATCATTTTTCTTTTCTTTAATAAATTTGTCTTAGATTTTAAATAATAAAATACCAAAAATATAATACTAATTTAGTTTATTTGTTTTCTTTAGATTTTACATAATAAAACACAAAAAAATAATAAAGATTTAATCAATTATATTTTTAGATTAGGTTTTACCTTTCTTTTTCCATGTAAATACTTAGCATTTCATATTATGTTAATATTATTTTCATGGATTATCATAGCTTTAATTAAATCGCACAAAAATTCAATTTGGTTGTATTAATTGATATTTGGATATTGCTATTTCATTTGATTCATCCCCATTTGTAACAATTGTACCCCCATTCCCGAACATTCTGTAATAGCGTAGAATTTCAATTCCCGCAATTTACTATTTTCCACATACTGTATAGTAACTAGGAATGTATGGCAAGATTCAAAAATCGATCGCTTGATGACCTGATCAAAGAATAAATTACTTGAAACCAACACAATTTTCACACGTGCACCTCTAGGGTAACCTCGCTCGTTGCCTCGGAAATACAATCATGTCCTTCGAATATGGGACGCTCTAGAAATGAATCTTCAATAAACAAAGATCGTAGTCCCTCGATGACCCTCGATGTTGCCTTCGATTAAAACGATCTCGTCCGTTACAAAAATTGCTAAAGCGTCTCACAAGTTGCCTTCAATGATTGTAAAATTGACTCGCGCCTGTCCCTTCACATCCAATGATGGGGCTTCTTACCAAATCAATGGTAAGATAGCACCATTAAAAGGAAGAAGAAAAGAATAATTTAAGACCTTTCGAGTAGATAGATTCGCTCTTAGTTACTCGCTTGCTCATGACAAAAACTTTTACACCTACGCCTCCATTTCAAAACATTTTCAAAAAACAAAACATTTTGTATACGTTCTTATAGAGACGAGAACCATTGTAAAACCTCTTTTCAAAACACTTTTCGAAACACGATTCACAAACACATCTTTGAACCACTTTTTGAAACAAAAATTTGTATACGTTCTTATAGAGACGAGAACCATTACAAAGAGATTTTTCAAAATACTTTCAAAGCCCACACCACAAGCACACAATCAAATGAAAGCAAGTGATCTAAACGAGTAACTAAGAGCCCATGGAAAACCATGGATGAAAAGGGTGCTAATACCTTCCCTTTTCATAATCTACCCCCCGAACCCGAGAATAATCTCGAAAGGTCTTTCCTGTGCTTTTTTACCTTTCCTTTTGGATAAAAGAAAAGTCGGTGGCGACTCTTGCTAACCGTATAAGTGCGATCGAAACGAAAAATATCAAGTCAGTTCTCCCACCGTATCACAGAAACCTAGGCCCAGGTAACTTTGAACTACTCATTAACAATCAGTTAGTGCCACTTTTTACCCTACTTGACCCTAGGACAAGCATACATGACCGAAATAATTAGTTATATAATTGGGATGTACCACACATATCACCACCACCCACTCTTGAGACTCCCTTGATTTATGAACATCTCGATGCTTTCCTGTCCGATGAGGATATTGACCCTGAAACCCCACCCTTTTACCATGTCTTCCTATCTCCCGAACATATTAGCTCAAACTTCCCCGAGTCTCCAGTTGTTTCTCCGCCTCCCGTCTTTCATCCTACTCCTGTTTTGACTGCCATCCAATCTGAGATTGACTTGTTGAAGTACGAGCTTGTTATTCTGCGGATCGACTTCCATGCCTTTATGGATAAGGTAGTCGAACATTTGGATTATATTTATCAGCATCTTTTCTTCGCATCGCTAGACTGACGTGGTTGATTTACCAGATGTACTGTATTATTTTGTTTTTCCCTTTTCACATTTAAACATTGAGGTTAATGTTTTGTTTAAGTGTGGAGAGAAGTTTTATTAGATTTTCATTTATTTATTTGACACTTTATTCTTAAAATTTTTGGAATTCTATTTTTCAGTATTTTTGGAATTTTATCTTTCAGTTCAGTTTTATTATGAGTTTTATTTATTTCGTTTATTTACTACATTAGTATCATATATATATATATATATATATATATATATATATATATATATATATATATATATATATATATATATATATATATATATATATATATATATATATATATATATATATATGCTTAAATACTTCCATATTATTTATTCATATATATTTTATGTAAAGTATTGAAATGATATAATGCATAACATAAAAGTATTCAGACACATGTTGTTTGCCACACAAGCGTGACACCCGTTACGCTTCACATAACCTAGTTCCGCTTGGCACATATGTGTGACGCTCGACACACACTGATAATACAGAAGCGTTCATGTATTCTTACAGAAACCCTCGTAGAACCCTTCTTTCTTCCATTTTCTTCAACCACTGCTCACAATACATTGAACATATTGCCTATTTCTCTTCCCCATTATCATTACCATAAAAATCCACTAAACCCCACTTAATTCCATCATTATATCTCTCTATAAACCATCTCCAAACCCATTACCAATTCAAAATCCCCAATCTCTCACACAAACTTTCACCGATCTTCCTTCCTTGCTTCAACAATGGCACGAAGAAATTCCAGACCTGAACCAGATCTTTTCAGCATTACATTTCGCAATGGAGAAGTTGGAGAGCACCAAAGGGCTCAGTACCTCAAGTTCTATCAACGCTCTGTCGCACCGACATGGTATGTGGATACTAAGTGCCTTAGAAAATTAGGCTTGCTCGATAGCGTCCAATGGTTACTCTATCACTCCGACTTAGCGTTCATCTGCATACAGAACCTCCCAACATACGAGTCGCTAACCTTGGAATTTCTGAGCTCGTTCTCATACAACCTGCTGTGTGACGAGAACGAGCACCTATCCGACTTTTCCACTTTTAGAATGTTCAACAATGAATATTTCATAAGTCAATCCACTCTAAGTGCCTTCTTCCACTTTCATACCGAAGGGATGGTACACCACTTCATTCCAGAAGACCTTGATTGGGCATCTACAGATTTCGTGCTTTGGAAAGTTCTTACCAATGAGGAACTGAACAGCTGGGAAGGATTTTATGCCTCATCCATCCATAATCCCGCAATAAGGTACTTCCATCGTGTCATCTCCAATACCATTCTTAGAAGAATGAACAACAACAAAGTTAATTCAAAAGAGTTGTTCCTCCTCCATTGTACCTTCAAACCCAACCAAAGGATCAATACAAGCATCTTCCTCCTATCACATATCCAGTCCTTGTGCACTAGAGGATCTACGCCTTTCTGTATTAGAGGGAAGTAACCTCTATAGAACTTGGCCTTAACCTCGAAGACAAGCTTGCAAATTTGCCATCACTACTGCTCACGTTCATTGACATTGATAACTGTCAGGATGGACACTTGATTAAGGTCATAAGAGATGGTAGGTACAACCTCAAGGTGCACAACAGGGTAGTTCCAAGTATCATTTTCCCAAACTTTGCGCTTACTAATGTTACAGACTTGTCTAAGTGGCTTTATGACCTTGATGCTCCTGCACCTGAAGATAATGCACAAAGCGACCAGAGGAATGTCCAGGCGGGTGAAATGGAGCAAGAAATGGAACAAGGAGACATTGAAAAGCAAGCTACTCTTGAAAACGTGGCAAGCACGTCCACTAGGCTCAGGAGAAGAAGAGAAAGAGTATCGGCCTCTAATAATGACATTATGGCTGCCATAATGGAACAATATGAGAGAATGCAGGTTATACAAAACAACCAAAATGCAATGGTGCAACTTATGCTAGCCATGCACTGGCTATGCAAACTCAACAACAAGAATATGAAGAAAGAAATGAGCACCGTACTGTTAGATTAAATGAGGAAATGGCGGCCTTGACTTTATGCATGGATGGTTTTCAGGATTATATATACCATGTAGCTATGCCCCATCCTCCAGGTACATATGGATGAACACGAGGACGAGGAAGAGGACGCGATAATGAATAAGAATAGATCTATTTTACTTCTCTTCCCGTTTCCTTCTTGTTTTAAGAATTGGGACATTGCTTGTTTCAAGCTTAGGGGAGTTAGTTAGTTTAGAAACTCTTTGTTTCTTTCTAAGAAGGTTGTTCTTTCATTTTCATTTGTAATAAAAACACATCATTGTATTTTCGAGATCATTTATGCAATTTTTCCGTTGCTATCTAATTTCCCATTTTCTTGAGCCATAACAAAAAAAATTGTTAGTTACCTGCATAATCTGATGCATTCGAAGAATATATAGGTTCCTCACCTTTTAAAAGATATATGAGAAACTTTGAGTGAAACAGAAATACGATGGATACCATTGTAACACTCTAAAATCTCCATATTGCACTAGATCAATTTTAGTACCCTTTATACCAAAACCTTAAAGTTTAGCTTTAAAGTAGCCCCGAGTAGTTTATCAAGCAGTCTGCACCTTCTTTAACACAAACTACGTAGGGAGTCGATGAATATAGTTGAATGATCCAGTACATTTGAAAGATACATGCTTTTCTGTAAGAAAATAGGGAATGCACCAATTAAGTTAGGCGACCCTCACCCGGTCGCTTAATCCAACAGATGTAGTACCTACATGATATAACATAAAAAAACTGTTGTCAGTTGGTTCAGAGGTGTCTGGTACTGAACTTGGTAGGGCAAACTACGGTCCGATCCCCCGCAACTTGCAATTGAGTGAATGAAAGGAGGTTATCGCATTTATGTTCCATAACCTCATGCTTAAAAGGATCATAGTCACTAACCGGCTACTCTACTATGTGTGTGTGAAGATAAAGGGCTTAATGTGATTGCGCAAGAATGAAAACGGGTAAAATTTAGCAAAAAGAATTAGATTGTGCTATAATGGCATGACTGGAATTGGTTTATATAATAGGGGATGTTTAGTGTTATTATCATATCTTTTGTGTTATGTTGAGTTTACGTTTCCGCAAAACTTTGAGAGCCTCTTATGATTCGAATTGCATCTTGAAATTGCATTTAACTTGAGCCTTATTAGTTTTTATACTGACTTTATTGCTTGAGGACAAGCAAAGGTTCAAGCTTAGGGGAGTTTGATAACATGAAAAGATATAGCATTTTCCGCCCGAATTACATAGATTAAATTCCTGATTCTTCGATAATTGTGTCACATTATATCCCTTTTTGTAGTTTTTGAAACATATTTCAGGTACTTAGCATTTGCAGGGCATAAATAAGAAAAGGGAGAAAAAGAATGGAAAAATGAAGAAGAAATGGCTATAAAACAGCAAAACACAGCATTTCTGTAAACAGAAGCATGCCGCCCGCCACAGAGGTGTTACGACCGGAACAAGCTTAGTTTATGTGCCCCTCAGCATGTCTCACGTTACAACCGGGACAAATATGGATTATGTGCCCCACGTTACAATACACGCCACGCTCGCAACAATGGAAGCATTTACGAACCTTTCGCCACTGAAGCGCACAAAATGCATGTTCTCCTGAATTTTCTCCACGGTTCAGGAACGTGAATCATGGAACGTTACCTATTTACCCTCAACCAAATGGACTCTATATATGGAAGCAGTTACCAAAAATAAGTTCTCCTCTCTCTCCCTCACGCTCGATCTCAATCTGGAACTTTGAACAATTACGCAGTATTGTTATTTTCAATTTTCCTTTCCCCGTTCAGCATTATTTTATTGTATTTCGTTTGATACTTTCCCGTTAGATTTCCAGCATTACTTTTCTACTTTTCGTAGTATTTCGTAAGCAATAAAAATCCCACCATCAAAGCAGTATTTTTCCACATCAGAGAAATACTGCAACACTAGTTTGTTTCCATACTTCCAAAATCTGCTTAGGATTACCTAAATTCAATTCAAGTTATTTTTACTACAAATCAATCCTATCGGCTTGTGGAGGATTCGCATTGTTGGAATTAATCGCTTTGTTATTCACTTTCAGGTTCTTATTTTAATAAGCATTATTTATTTATTTTTTTACTATGCATGTGTTGTTGAATTTACATTTCAATTCTATGTTGTTCTGCAATAATATTATGTTTGGCTAGATTCCCTGATACCGGTATGTAAAACTTAACCGAACGGATTTGGTAATTAATTGGCATTATTATTTTTACAAAAACACTTTTCTGGTTTTAATTTCCAATTTGAATATTTAATTGTTTTTGTACGGAAGTAAGAGACAGTCTAAGGTTAAAATCAACAGAGCGGAAGTTTTAGGTTTTACCCAGATAGTGGTTATTAGAACATTGATTTTAAAAATAGCCAAAGCTCTTTAATGTTAATTGGACCTTATTTGCTTTCAAAAAATACTTTTGAGTTTTAAATGAAACAGCGGGAGCACTCATTTCGATCTTAACTGATATGATCTGATTCAATAGAACAGAAGTTTGAGATGAGGGTTTTTAAATGAATAGTTTCACTGAAACCGTGTTTTAATATTAAAAACAAATGCCAATGATTTACTGAATCCCTTAAGTTAACGAAATACATACCGGTGTCCCGTTATTAATTATTAAATTTTAGTTAATTCCCAATCATAACTGAAAACCCAATTTTATAATTAGCCTTAGCTTTATATAGTAACCCTTAGATAACAATAGTTTTGACCATCAGTCCTTGTGGGTTTGATATATTTTAAAACTACGCGATAAGCTATGCACTTGCAGTCGCTACACCCGATAGACTCATAAAGTCAAGATCAATGGGCATGTTTATGTTGTCTAGGTAGCTTTATCTTCCTCGACTTTCTATGATGTAGGTGCGTCCTCGGGGGGACCCTCCTTCTTCTTGTACTGCTTGAGATGCACATACCTAATGAGTATCCCAATGGCATCTTTCAAGTAGATATAGTCTTCTGTTGTGTGCCTATGGCTCTTGTGGAACGAAAAGTATTTTGATTTGTCTATCCTGGGCTTAGAAGGTGTTTGTCGAGGAAACTGAGCTCCTGCCTGACGAAACTCTGAATTGGCGGAGTTGGTTAGGATACGCTACCGAGAGGTGGTTAGAGGCGTGTGGTCATGGAACCGACCAGGAGATCTCTTGTACTCCCATGAGTCACAAAGCTTGTCCTCCCTTTTCTTTTCCCCTCCCTAACGAGATGTCGAGGGGTCGTCATGTTTTGAACCATTGGCATTCTCCTGGTGCCTTTAGTCTCGGACATTGTTAGCAACCTCCTTTTCCTCGTATTGGATGTACGCTTGCACCTTGAGGAGGAGGTCATTCAGGGAAGAGGGGGTTTTAATGCCGACGGTTTTGGCGAAGTCGCTGCACTGGTGTAGTCTATGCTCGAGCGGGTATTTCTTCATATCCTCAGTGGTGGAGACCTGAATGGCCTCGCGATTGAACTTCTTAATATATGCCCAGAGAGACTCATCTTTACCTAGGATGATTGACTCGACTCATGCTTCTGACTTCGGGTGTCGACGAAAATTTCTGAAATGCCTGTAGAAATGTTGTTTGAGGTTCTGCCAAAAAGTGATGGATTCGTCGGGCAGACTTTTGTACCACGCCATGGCTCATTTCCTGAGCGTGGTGGCGAATATCCTACACTTTATGACACCATTGATGCCTCCGTAATCTAGGAGAGCACCGATGTTTTCGAGGTGGTCGTCCGGGTTAGCAGTCCCATCATATGTCCCTAGATTAAGGGGTTTCTCCAGCCCGGTAGGAAGTGGTGTGTCCATGATTTCTAGTAATAATGGACCATAGGGGTGGTCTTTGTCGCTCCATCTATTGGACCGATGAGGAGAGTAATTAAGTTCTCAGCATGGACTATCGGCTCACTGAGGAGATGGGCTCCTCGGTTGACTCTTCGAGGAGACACCACTCTTCGGGGTGACTCCTCGTCATGGACTATCGCCAGTGTCTTCTTCGGGGAGTGACGATCTCTGCGAGGAGGTGAGTGATTATTCTTTCTATCGAGCATAATTTCTGGTTTTCTTGGGGTTGGCTGACTACCACTGGATTACGGTGAAGGACTGCGCGACATGCTTCATCGATATCTTTGAGGAGTTGATCTTGATTGTTTCTTCACCAATTCCTGGATCCTATTATTCCAGTGGAGGATCAGGGTGTTGGTTTGATTTAGGATAGAGAGCAAGGCTTCCATGGCCGGATCTATGTTAGTCAGCATCAGGACTGGCTGGAGAGTAGCTAGTGCCTCTTCTTGCGCCTTCTTGGATCTACTAGCTTCCAAGAAGCAGGTGTCATCATCGTCAGCCTCAATGAAGGAGAGAGACGTCATGCAACTGTCTCTTTTGAAGAGAATGTCCTCGAGGGGAGGGTATCTCTCGTTATTATCAGCCTTTTAAATAGGGGATAAGATGGTTTTTCCAGCAAGCTGGTCATCATCGTGATCGGCTATGATCGGAATCTAGTGATGTTGCTTTATCTTTGGTTTTTGTGAAAGAAAGATGGGGAAGACAATTTCCCACAGACGACGCCATTGATCTTACCGGTTGATCTGAACTTGAAGGGGGCCAATATCTTCGTCTGTAGAGTTGGTAATGAGGAGGAGGGGTGTACCTACAAGGCACTCCGATGATCAAATAAGAAAGAGTACAAAGAGATATAAGGGAGATTAGGGTTTTTTAGAATGAATATTGGATATCTGGCCCTCACAAGTGTGTGGGTTTATATAGTGCCCCCGACACTTGGCCATTGGTTCCTATTTTTGGGCCTATATACCAGGTTCCTCAAAAATAGGTAACTTCCAGGAACTAGTCGTTGTGACGAGCATACATGCTTGTAACTAGCCATTATAACGGAGAGACGTGCTTGTAACTAGCCAATGTCCCGACTAAGGGCGCGACTATGGACAGTCGCATAAAAGGCGTTCCTGGTTGCCTCCTCCACACATGCCGAACAGAACAAGGAGTGGTTGTTGACGTGGGAAGGTGCCTGATTTAGAGCATTGTTGATACTGCTGTCTTTGGGGTATAGTCAACTAAGTGTCCCCGACCGAGGGGCAGAAGGCAAGGTGTCCTCTATCTATCCCAGTTGACTAGGCCAAAGTTATTTGGCCAGAGACGTTGGGCAATTTTAGAAGTATAAGCAAATTGGGACAAGTTTAGCCATTGGGCCAGTCCAGAACAATATTAATACTGGATTGACCCACCATGAGAATACTACATAGAATTTTATGCAAGTGTCATAAGTTATTCTCAAGGTTATAGTGGTTTATACCACCTTTAACTTGAAACCATTATATACTATAAAAGTGGAGTCGAGTATTTTATTTCTAATCAAATATTGTCTGTAATAGGATGAACATAAAGATGGTTGATGGATACTCCACAAATCATGATGAGTGACATGAGTGACCTAGATGGAATTTTCCCAACTTGTGTAACAAGCAATATGTATAAGGGTCCAATATAGAACTGGACAAGGGTAAAATGGTTTAAGCCTTGTGTTCAATATATATATATATATATATATATATATATATATATATATATATATATATATGAGGGGAAAAGGTAATTTTACACATAAACATTATTACAGCAAGCTTTTGCAAGATCACGTGACATTTTTGTAACATGAGTAGCAGTGATGTGTTGCTAGATACCCCTCACTATTTATTATATTAAATGTGCAATTTACTATAATTGTCAATGTCATAAGAACCAACAAGGCCACACACATGAGGACATATTAATGAGAGATAGAATGAGTAAGTGAAATAAGTAATATCATAAGGTATGATGTGCTTAAGATAATTAGGGAACATTGTAAGGTACGATGCACTTAAGTAGAATACGCAATACGATAAGGTATCGTGCACTTAGTGAATCACAGTACAACATAAGGTATGACATACTTAAATGGGAATTTTTTAGCACGTGGCCCACACAAGTGATTATATAAACATAACCCTTGTGTAGAAGCTTTTCACTAGATGAAATTAGGTTTTGAACTCTAGTCGTGTTATATCCTCACTCTCTCTATCTATATCTCTCTCTTTCTTTGAGTCTTCATTCATACCAACTTACAATGAGATTGAAGGCACCCTGTTTCTGTGGACTAAGTAGAGGCGTTGTTCTTCATTCAACGTTTTTGGTCGTTCATCCAATTCTACATCGAAGGTTTTAATCTCCACAAGATGTAACTGTTTATATCATTGATCTTTCTCATTTGTAAGGATCAACTTATAGGAAATATTTATTTTTTGTTGCATTTACATTGCGATCTCCCTTCAATGGTATCAGAGCCACTTGCAGAACCATGTTTTAGATAGTTGTTTTGTTTTTTAGCTTTCTATATTAATTCGATTAAAAAATGAAATGAATTAAATAATAATAAGAAATTAAATATTAGCAACGTGTTTGTATAATTTGGATGATTTGTTGTTGACTATCTTCAAAATCTGATGTTTATATGGTGAAGCTGCGATACTTTGATCATATGTAATTCATACAAATATGATTGATAGATTCATATAAGATATAAATAATTACGGTGTGATGATAGTATATTTGATATGTTATTTTTTTTTAAACATTCGATTAGTGTATTGATTGTCTTTCATTTGAATGATCAATGATTATTTTGCTTTAGAATCCGACATTTGTATGGTGAAGCAATGGAATTTCGACCAGTCAAATTGGATAATGGATCTTTATGTTTTTTATGGTATAAATGTTTTGAATTAGGGTTTTTGATGGTGCAAATGTTGTGTTGTTAAGAGCTATGCGATTAGGGTTTGTGATAGTGCAAGAGTTGTGCCTAAGGAGTAACATAAATCTTCAAGTGTTGATACAAAAAATGATGATGATTCCAATTGAAGTGTTCAATAAAATTTTGAGTCGACTTCAAAGGGAGCGATGCCCCCTTGAACCTTGTTTTTTTAACGGTCACCCGAACCACCCTTGATCGGGAAGTGGATTCCCCTGATCGGGCCACAATTTAATTTGAATATTTAATTAATATAATTTTATAATGATAAGAATAAAATGTGTATATTATCGATGGCATATGGTAAGTGTTTATGGCCTTAGTTGTTTTATTTTGTTTTGGAATTTTTAAATACCACTTGTGTGTTGTGCCTTTCTTTATACTTTCTTTATGTAACTTATTTTCTAATATTACTACCTCGTATGTAAAATTAATATTCTTTGATGTAACATAATATAATGAAATAAAGAAGAAGACAGGGTCAAAGGAAAATAACCATGGAGATCTAGCTTGGAGAAGCATAGATCGTTATTAGGTTTACGTTAGGTTCTCTCATTGGCTTGAGGAAACAATTATGCTAAAGGGAATAATTGTATCATTTTTTGTAAGTTGATGCATGTGAGATATGATTTATATGATAAATAAGCCGGTGATATCAAATTAATTACAAATTCCCTTCAAACAAATATTAAGTTTATGATTTCCATGTTTTAGCACTCATCAAGACCAGTATCGAATAATGTAGGTTATGTGTAACGCAGTGTGCATATTCTAAATTAGTAAGGTGCAATGAGATAAAGTAATACCCAATTGCTAAAACATTGGGTCTAACTTAAATAAACTAATTAAAATAAGATTATATGTATTTAGATACAAGAGTTGAGAATAATTCATATGATGGATTAGAATAAGGAGTTGTTCACCTAACTAATAATATTTGAGAATTGTATTATATACAATTAGAAGGAGCTTCTACCTAAATAGTCGAGTTTTGTGTAAGCAGCCTAACGTTGACATAAAATAAAGTGATATATAGATCTCAGTCCACTAGTAAATCTCCCAATGTGTTTATGAATCAAATGTTGAGGTTCATTTGGTTTGAGTATAATAGTGGAAGCATATTTAATTAATGGACTAATTGAATATGTTATTTTTAATGATACTTATATCTTCACATTCTTTATATGTAGATTACCACGTCAAAGAACACTTTCAACAAAATTTTGCAATCAATCCTTGAAAAGAAAAAATTTCTGAGACAAATTTTATGGATTGGTACCGAAACCAGAGGATTATCCTCAAACATGAGAAAATGTTGTATGTCTAGGAGACGCATTTTCTTGAAGAAGAGCCTCCTAGTTATGATCCTAAGCTTGAAATAGATGCTTATATAAAGCATTTCAATGAAGTCAATGAAACTTCATACCTCATGTTGGCTACTATGGACTCTTAATTGCAAAATTAACATGAAAACATGGTAGCATTCAATATGGTTGAACACCTAATGATGCTCTATCAAGAGTAGACTAGGCATGAGAGTTTTGAAGTTTCCAAAGCCCTTTTTTCAAGTAAGTTATTTGAGGGAGCCCATATAGGTCCTCTTGTAGTCAAGATGATTGGGTATATAGATAACCTTGAAAGGTTGGATTTTCCCCTAAAAAAGAATCTTGTGATTGATTTGATCATGCAATCATTGTAAGAGAGATTCACTTTGTACGTCCTTAATTTTGATATGAATGATATATACAAAAGGGAAGGTCATTCTCATGGTCAATAATGGAAATAAACGGAACAAAAAGCCTAACAAGCATGTTAGTGAAGGGAAAGGCAAGAAAGTTTCATGGCCCAAACCTATTGCACGTGCTTTAACACCAAAAGGAGATATAAATAAGGAGGGAACTGTTAGATCCATGTTTCTAGGATTGGTAACAATTTTTCTAAAACATGTTCCATAGCATGATGTTGTGAGAGATATCCTAACATGTTGGACAAATCGTATTGAAGAAAGATATTCTGACAGATGTTGTGACATCCTATACCAGAACATCACTACAATTTACTATTATTTTTCTTGACAAATTTGATTTGATTTTATGAGATTCCTTTTCGATATAACACACTTATTTGTGCAGGTTAAGAAGATTTAATTTGGAACAATGTATTTGATATCTAATTGTACATAAGTTTCTAAAATTGGATGTTGAGACAATTTAGGAAAATCGTGATGATTTGTTCCAAGATTCAAGGAGATTTTTCTGCATAATTGGTGCAACCCTCAGCTTCTGGATCAAGAAATATTTGGGTGAAGATTTTGAAGCCTATGAAATGCAAAGGAGTATATAAAGATAAACCTAAATCTGATGCAATTTGGCTTTTCATAATTTAAAAAAAAAGGGGGAAGTTTAGAGTCTTAGATTTGAGATTCGTTTTAGTGAGTTTTTGTGTGTGTCACACATGTATCTTGTGATACATTGAGGTAGACTGATTGTTCATTGTTACTTACTCGTCACATATGAGCTTTTAAGCAAAGAGTTGATTGTGTGTCGAGTTATTGTTTTTAGTTAAAATCTTTTAAGCAAAACTAAGTATTGTAATTGGAAGTGCTTTCTTCTATTTTTCTTATTGTCGCTGAGGTGACTGTGGGAAGTGAGTGGGGGATCTCATATCTAGAAGGTTTCTAGGTAGAAGTAGCATAAGGTAGTGATTAGGTGATAAGTTATAAACTAGGGTTGTTTAGATTTGAACTAATACTATCATAGTGGATTTACTTCCTGTCTTGGTTACCCCAAGAGTAGATGATGTTGCACTTAACAATGGATTGTGTAATTTTACCTTCTGTACTTTAATTCTGCATAATTTACTGGTTGCTAAAATTGTTTTGTCAGCATATTATATCTTAACATCTGTCTTGACATTGTGTTTTGGTGTTGGGACATCAGTCTTAACATCTGTTTTTAAGTGCTAGAATTTCAATTGGCATCAGACCAGACACCATGTTTTGTTATTGGGTGAGCTCCAGGGAACATGATTTCTGGTACTATAGATAAGGAAGGAGGATACAACAACAAAACACCTCTATTAGATGGTGAAAATTATGACTATTGGAATATTATAATGGTAGCCTTTTTGAAATCCATGGACATCACATCTTAGAAGGCTGTGTTGAAAGGATGTAATCATCTTGTAGTGAAGGACAAAGATGAGAATGAGACCTTGAAGCCAGAAGAAGATTGATCTAAGGAGGAAGATGAATTAACTCTTATAATTCCAAAGCCTTGAATGCTCTATTCAATGGAGTGTAAAAGAATGTTTCCAGGTTAATAAATTCTTGTATTATAGCTAAAGATGCTTGGGAAATCCTCAAGACAACTCTTGAAGGTACACCCAAAGTGAAGATGTCCAGACTTCAACTTCTCACTACTTGATTTGAGAACCTAAAGATGAATGATAATGAAAGCATTCAAGACTTTCACGTGAATGTTCTCGAAATAAAAAATGCATTCAGTGCCTTGGGAGAGAAGATGTCAGAAGAAAAGCTTGTTATAAAGATTCGCAGGTCTCTACCTAAGAAATTTGACATGAAGGTGACAACCATTGAAGAAGCTCATGACACGAGGAACATGAGGGTTGATGAACTTGTTGGGTCACTTCAAACTTTTGAATTGGCTATTAGTGACAAGTCTGATAAAAAGAACAAAAGCATAGCTTTTGTATCCAATTCTGATGATAAAGAAAGTCAATTAGATTTGGACACTGAGGAAGGGTTGTCAAATACCATTGTATTATTTGGAAAGCGATTCAATAAAATTCTAAAAAGAATTGGCAGAAGAGGAAGACAAAATGTCATGAACATCTCATATGACATCAACAACGATGATGATTTTTAGAAAAATATCAGAACTTAGGAGAAGTCCAGTCAAAGCAAAGGGATTAAATGTTTTGAAGTGTAAAGGATTTGGTCACATTAGGCAAAAATGTCCAACTTATCTCAAGAAATAGAAAAGGGAATTTCTTCATCTTGGTCTGATGATGATGAGTTATAAGATAGTCTTAACTCAGAGATTGTCAAGCTTGTGACTGATCTTGATGGAAGATGGGCATATGAGGTAGAACCGTGTGATGAAAATGATCTCTATGAAGATCTGAATATGCCCTACAAGGAAACTTGTGACAAATGTGAAGAAATCCTTAAGACAATAGAAGATCATAAAAGGATCATAGCTAAATAGAGAATGAGAAGAAGGAACTTCTATGAAATGTTTCTCATCTACAAAATGAGGTAACTCTCTTAAATTCCAAGCTTAATAACATGACAGATTCTTTGAGAAGAATGAAAAATGAAGCTGATATGATGAAATACTTTGAATATACATGGGTTAATCATTCATTTGATAATAAACAAAAGAAAAGATATGTAGAAAAGTTCTTTCCTTCTTAAAATAAAAGAATGATTAACATGTCAACCCACATATCATAACATCTTGGCAGACATGATGTAACTTCAACTGAATTCTAATCCTCATATTTGAAATGTCATTACTATGGTGAACATGGTCATATAAAGTCTTTCTGTTACAAATTGTATCGAGTTCAAAAAAATTAAGCTCATTCCAAGGCTAATCAAGTAAGTAAAAAAAGGAGTTATAAAGATATGGAGGTTAACCTTATAGCTCATTCTTAATTGAGATCTTCAAATAGGGAAGACTGGTACTTTGATAGTGGATGCTCTAGACATATGACAGGAGTTCAGAAGTTGTTGGTAAATATCAAGTCTCAGACTACAGGATTTATCAAATTTGGTAATGGATTTAAAGGTAAAATCAAGGGAGTTGGAAAATTGTTGTGTGATGGCTCTCCTAGTCTAGAAGATGTTCTTCTTGTAAAAGGAATAACTGTTAACCTTATCAGCATTAACCAGTTGTGTGACCAAAGATTATTAGTAAATTTCTCAAAGTCATAAAGTTTAGTCAAAGATGATAAAGATGTTGTTCTGATGAAGGGTACAAGGTCTAAAGATAATTGTTATCTGTGGGAACCTCAAATAACTGCTTAGTCTCCCACTTATTTAACAATCAAGGAGGATGAGGTGAAGCGATGGCATCAGAAGCTTGGATACCTTCATCTCAAAAAAATGAAGGAAATAATATCTGGAGGATTCATTAGAGGAATTTCAGAACTCAAGGTTAAGGAAAGAGAAGTTTGTGGTGAGTGTGAGATTAGGAAGCAAACCAAGATGTCATACCCAATGTTACAACATCAGTCTACTTCCAAAGTGCTGGAACTTATTAACATGGATTTAGTGGGACCAATGCAGGTAGCATGATTTGGTGGAAATAGGTATGTCTATATGGTTATAGATGAATTTTCATGGTTTACTTGGGTGAACTTTCTTAGAGAGAAATCTGATACATTTGAAGTCTTCAAAGATCGGTGTAAAAGTATTCAAGAGGAGCATAATAATGTGATTATCAAGGTTAGAAGTGATCATGACAAGGATTTTGAGAGTGATAAATTCTCTAAATTTTATGCTTCTAAGGATATCAGTCATGAATTTTCTTTTTCCACCACTCCTAAGCAAGATGGAATTGTTGAATAAAAGACTAGGGCTATACAAGAATCCGTTAGAGTCATGCTTCATGCTAAGCAATTACCAATGCAGTTTTTAGTTGAAGACATGAATACTGCATGCTATATTCATAATAGGGTCACTTTGAGGAAAGGCTCTTCAGCCACTCTCTATGAGTTATGGAAAGTAAGGAAGCCTACAGTCAAATACTTTCATGTTTTTTAGAAGTAAATGCTATGTCTTAACTAACAAAGATCAAAAGAGTGAGATGGATTCGATAAGTGAGGAAGGGATATTTCTGGGTTATTCTTCAAACAATAGGGCTTATAGAAATTTTAATACATAATTGGAGTTAAAATGGAATCCACAAGTGTGGTGATTGATTATTCAATCACTGAAAAAGAGATGGATGTCGAAGACCGTGCTATAACATCTTCTGTGCAGACTGAGGAGTCAAGAAAAGAAGTAATTGTTGAGTTCACAAGCATTAAAGATCTATTTGAGAAAATTCATATAGAACAATCCAAGGAACTCATTACAGGACACATTAAATAAGTGAACACCACTGGATCCAATGAGGAGATATCAATAAGAAATAGTTGCTTTCAACTAATACGGATGTGGAAAATGTTGAAGAAGTATAATGTCAAACAGGATGTCATGACATTACATTATACAGTTGATGGCAAGGTTGTTACTCTGGTGCATGGGGAATCTTAGAAACAACTGACAGTTATGCTTTCTGTGATCGGTGGAAATAGAACTGACTGTTTTAGAATGCTGGTTCGCGAAATGTAGCGGTAAGCAAGAGTCGCCACCGTCTTTTATTTTCTCCAACAAGGAAAGGACAAAAGCACAGCAAAATTCCTTTTCGAGATGTTTCTCGGTTCGGGAGGTTGATTATAGAAAGGGAAGGTGTTAGCACCCTTTCTATCCGTGGTTATCCACGGGCTCTTAGGTACTTGCTCACTATGTTTTCAAAAATGTTTGCTTTTCTTGTGTTTATGGGTTTTGAAAAAGTTTGTTTGAAAACTTCGTTTTAACTCTTGTATCAGTCCTCAAGAGTGTATGAAGTGTTTGTTTGAAAACTTTTGTCAGAAAAGTGTAGGTGCGAAAAGTATTTTTGTTGTGAAAGAGAAAGTACCTGAGAACCTCTACCTACTCAAAAGAAATTAAGCTGTGTAAATGTCCTTTAGACAGTACTATCCCACTATTGAGAAGTAGGTAGCACCGTCGTTGGAGTTTTCGGGTCAATTCGATTATAGGGACATGTGGTCACTAAAGCAATAGTATGACGCCTTAGCGGTAACCCTAATGTCCTAGATCCTTTTTATCCAAGGCAACCGTTTCGAGGCAACTTGGATCTTTAGACAGGAGGGCGACTTCTAAAACATCCTATACTCAATGACCACGTCGAGGCAACCAAGTGAGGCGTACCCTAAGAGTGGCATGTGCGAGTGTGTCAGGATTCAATTTATATTATCTTTGCACATGTCATGGTGAGCTACGTTTTAATTTTATTTTGAGAACAAGTCTTGTCATGCATAGCAGTTAACATACATCTAACAGTTTAAGTAATTGCGGAAAGTAAATCTACGCTATTACAAGGCGTCGGGTATTTACGTCGCCAAAAACAACCCTTGAAAAGTAAATTGCGAGAAAATAAATAAAGTGATAAAAAGTCCTAATCAACGCTATTACATCCTCGGAGCAAATACATAAATAGGATCAAAAATAATATGCGCGAAAAGAAATTAAATCGGAGAAGTCCTTAGGGTTTTGACCCTTTTTGAGAAAGAATGAAGTTTTGGTCCTTTTTGCATTTAATTAATATTAAACCTAAAACTAATTAATTAATTAATTAAAAGAAAGATATTTTTTTGAGTTTTTTATGTTTTTAATGAAATAAATAAAAAAAATTAAAATTGTCAAGAAAACCCTAATTCTATGTAAATTTTATTTATTGTGAAAAAAGTCAAAGTTAACCTAATTAACTAAATTAATTACATTAGAATTTATTTACAAAAAAAATAAAGTGAAATTAATAAATAATAATAATAATAAAAATATTTACATTTTTTAGTTTTCTGAAGTTATTATGAAAATAACAATTATGTTAATTAAATAATAATAATAATAATAATTAGTAAACTAATTAACTAAATAAATAGAAAATATAAAGAGAAAAAAGAAAAAGAACCCAGGGGGGTGCTGGCCCATTATGGAGGTTAATCTGGAATTTCTGGCCCATTAATCTCAAGCCTGTTTGACTTTCTTTGATTGTCCAGGCGTTGGTTGACTAGGGAGTACCATGATCCCTCATCTTTGGCCACAGGATTTGTGCTTAAGGCCACTTGGCATGCTGAGGCGTGAGGTACATGATGGACCACTTTTAGAAGCCTGCATGAGAACATGTTAAGAAAAATAACAAACAATTATTTTGGGGGACCTGGGATTCGAACCCAGGTCCCAATGGTCAATACTCCCACGCCTTTGCCAATTGAACTAGAACGCACATCTGATAATATAATAACAAATAAATATAATATATCAAAATCAACTCATGTACCAAACACACGCGCGTTTTCAAACGAACCAACCATACGTTTACACGTACTCATCTTCTTCCCTGTACCTGTAAATATAACATTAGATAGCGGGGGTTTTTAACCCCCACAAAACATGATGACGAAAAATAGCGATTAGCCCTACAGGCTACATAAATATTTTGCGATGGTGGCTTCGGATTCGTCTTGACCTAACGAATTCAGTCATGGGTCTTATGAGGCTCAATTTTTCTTGTATTAAGAATCCCTAAATTCCAAGCTCAGGAACCCTAGAATTCAACCATGGAAATTTATGATTCTGTGCATTATAATTCAATTAAACTATGCCATTAGCTTCATATGGATTCAAGCAATACAAAACAATCAAAAAATCACGTTAAATGCTCATGAATTTAGAGTTACGATTCTGAAAATAATGTGAAAACCGTGGGTCTGTTCTTGATGATTTCTTGAGCTTTAGCACTTGGTTTTGATTGTTACACGTCCCTAAGAGTTCCTGCAAGGTATTAGAATCCACAAAAGCCTTTGAATCGTGCTAGAATGCAGAAAACATTTTTGAGTTTTTCTTGAATTTTTTCAATATGGTTATGGCTTTTTCTGCAGAGATTTCACGTGTGCATGATTAGGGTTGGCTTGCATATTTATAGAGGACTGAAATTAGGTCAAATCTTTGAGCAAAAATCCATGGAATGATAATTTGAATATTTGATTGGAAATCATATATTTTTGAATCTTCATGATTGGAAAAAGTTGCCAAACTTGGAGATTTTGGCATATTTGATTTGTGCACGAATTTTCCAGCATATCTTGACCACATTTGCTTCACAAAAAGATTGAAAAATCAAATCTTTGTATTTCCTACAATTTAAATTAATTAAATGAATTAATATTGATTAAAAATCCAATTAATTAATAAAAAATAAGAAAATAATTCAATTAAGCTTGATGGGTCGTGCATAGGCCATGGATAAAGTTTCAAGAAGAAATTTGAGGCCCATTAGCAAAAATAAGGTGTTTTGAGCAAAGTTGACTTTTGCAAATTCACAAAAATTTCCCAACTTCTCCAATGCATATCTTGCTCAATTTTGATCATATGAACATGTTCTTTGACATTTTGGAAAGGTCTTGAAGTCCTCTAACCAATTCCTTTTGTCCCATGTCATTTGGACTTACCAATATCAAGTTATGGCCTTTGACTTAAAATGCATTTTTGTTGACTTTTGAATTTGACCTATAATGTAGAAATTGATAACTTTTTGTGAGAGCATTTCTTGGACTTGGAATGTGAAGATGGATTGTAGGAAATGTCATCCCCTTCAAAGTGAGCATTGGATGGGATTTTTCTGATGAACCCCGAAAATGTTATGCCCTGGTCAAGATACAGTTGACTTTTCTACTGTCCAAAAATAGCAACTTTTTGCATCTTGATGATTTTTAAGTTATCCTTGTGGAATCATGATCAAGACTTGATCAAATGATGATTGTGGACTCAAAATAAGATGTTGACCAAAAATTCTTACTTTTGGCTGCAAAATGACCATTTTGCCCTTGCAGTTGACTGTGGATCAAATGAAGCTTTTGACAGTGCAAATTGGCATTGTGAGCCTTGAAACTTGGCATGTAGATGCTTGAGAATATGTATAGGCCTACGGGACTTGATTGGACCATTGAAAACCCCAAATTCCTTGAAAGAACCAAAACCCTAATTTTGACTGGCTTATGAGGCATTTGGACTGTGCAACCCTTGAGGAATCTTGAACCATTTGAAGATGATTCTTGACAAATCTTGAGGAATATGGGAGGGCAAATTTTGGGGTACAACAGTTGCCCCTGTTCAATCTTCTTAAACCTGAGGATGTAGATTGGCTTGCGTGCCTTTCGTGATCCGAAGGTGGAAGATGATTGAACACTAGAGTGCCCATAAATTTGCACTCGCATGGTGTAGTATCAACAATGTGATGTCGGGAATGGGCTTACAGATGCCATTTGGGAAGATGATGGATAGGGGGATGTGCTTATAGATTCCATCTGGAGATGTGACAGAATCTTGTCGGGAATGGGCTTACAGATGCCATCTGGGGAGGTAATGGATAGTTGTGGAGATGGGCTTAAAGATGCCATCCAGGGGTGTCGATTGCGTAAGAGATTCCTTAGCGAGAACTTGCATACCTGAGAAAGAAAGATAATTTTCCTGTCTGGTTTCAGGTATTAATCTTCAATCTCTTCAATGTAGATAACTTTCCTGTCTGGTTTCAGGTATAGATCTACAATCCGTCGTTCACAGATATTTCCTGGCTAGATACAGGTGTTGATTCAGAAATTAAAAAAAGGTTGGTCGAGATAGCTTTCCTGGCTGGATACAGGTGTAGATTTCTGACTTGAGAAAGAAAGATGGTTTCCTGGCTAGATACAGGTATTGATCTTCAATCTCTTCATGTAGATAACTTTCCTGGCTAGATACAGGTATCAAATCTACAATCAATCGTCCACAAATATTTCCTGGCTAGATACAGGTGTTGATCTGGAACTCAAAAAGGTTGGTCGAGATAGCTTTCCTGGCTCGATACAGGTGTAGACCTCCGACCTGAGAAAGAAAGATGGTTTCCTGGCTAGATACAGGTATTGATCTTCAATATCTTCATGTAGATAACTTTCCTGGCTAGATACAGGTATCGAATCTACAATCAATCGTCCACAAATATTTCCTGGCTAGATACAAGTGTCGATCTGGAACTCAAAAAGGTTGGTCGAGATAGCTTTCCTGGATGGATACAGGTGTAGACCTCTGACCTGAGAAAGAAAGATGGTTTCCTGGCTAGATACAGGTATTGATCTTCAATCTCTTCATGTAGATAACTTTCCTGGCTAGATACAGGTATTGAGTCTACAATCAATCGTCCACAGATATTTCCTGGCTAGATACAGGTGTTGATCTGGAACTCAAAAAGGTTGATGGCAATCATCCTTTGATTGACTTTTTCCTGAAAAGGTAAAACATTAGTTGTATGCAATGTCATGATGTATGAAACGCATGATGTCATGATGTTCTCAAGAATAAATGAGATCGTGTCGTATGCACTTTATCATGTATGTAAATAGGAGATATGAAATGTGAAATGTTTATGAATGTATTTTCGTCTGGGAAAATAAATCCTTGACAGATGCCAGGAAGTTAAATCCTGGGCTGATGTTGAAGAATAGAGTTCTTCTCTTCCGCTGGGGATGATGCACAAAGATGATTGCAAGAATAAACCAGTAGGAGAAGATGACTCCGTTGGGGAATAAACTGGTGAAGAAATTACTCCGCGGGGAATTACTCTGGGGGTAAGAGATACTTCGCTGAGATTTTAACGATAACTCCGCTGGGGATTCCGTTGATAAGCTTTGTTGGGGATTTTGATGATGAACTCTGTTGGGGATAGGAAGGATTTCACTGAGGACGTCTTTCCGTTGCAATTTGCTGAGGATAACCCAGTTAAACTCTGGTGGGGAATAACTTTGAATATGGCTGGGAGAGATATTTGTACTCTGCAGGGGGACAAGCTTCCAGAATCTACTGGGGAGATGATTCAACTCTCCTGGGGAAACTTTTTTGGACTGCACTGGGGAAATGGCTCCACGGGGGTGTCTGTATTCCAACGGGGAACAATCTTATATTTCCGTCGAGGAATATTAAGACTGCCGGGGATGCTTGCTGAGGAATATCTATATACTCTGCTAGGGAATATTAAGATCTTCTGGGGATACCCACTTGATGGACTGATGGTAGACCAACTCTACTCGGGGGAGAGTATTGCTGACTTGCTAGGGATGCTGTGCCTCTTTAGGGCTGATGGGAGGCCAACTCTGCTTGGGGAGAGTATGGCTGAATCTTGTCTTACTCTACGGGGAGTGAAGGTATCTTGGTCATGTTCTTCAGCTGAACTTACCTTGGTACCTCGGTGGACAGAGCAACTAGATCACTTAGACAATTCTTATTGCCCCTGTTTCTGATGTCACCTGTAATTAGTCCTTTGTTTCGCATGTAAATATTTATGATCAGCAATTAATGCATATATCAAAAATGAACATTGGACGTTCTTTGTAAAACAAAACAGATAAAGGAAAAAGAATTGGCAATTTGTCTGAAAAATGAACTTGTATTGATTTTGAGTTTTGCCTGTAAATAGGCGTTTTGTATACAAGAGGCTGACGTCCTAGTAAGAGAACACCACCGAAAAAAGTAGAGTTTATACAATTTGTGAAAAGGAAAACAAAACAGCTATGTGAAAAATCCCACTGGGTTCCAACTCAGCTATCGCCTTTATATCTTCAAGCGTCTCATCACTTTGCTGCTTAGTTGAAGATGAATCTGATTGATTGGTGTCGTCTGAGCCTGATAGTCGATACCGAAGTCTGGATGCAGGGTGATCCAATGAGACATAGTATTACGCTTATCCCTAACTTTTTCCTGGACCGCCCTTTCGGGTTTTCAGTCCACCGGGATACCCATTTTTGCCCAAGCCGCCTTTTCAGGTTTTCGACTTGCCGGGTATACAATTTTTTTTTTATTTCATCCCTTATTTTTGCCCGAACCCTTTTGGTTCGCCGGGAAGCCCTTATTTTTGCCTAGGCCAGTCGACCTAGCGGGTCTTTGATCATGCGTAGTATCTTTTTACTATGTCTGCATTGGCGGGGTGAGGAAGGTCGTCACCATCCGTGGTGGTTAATATCATTGCTCCTCCTGAGAAGATGTTTTTAACCACAAATGGCCCTTCGTACGTAGGGGTCCATTTTCCCCTGGGATCACCTTGAGGTAGAATGATGCGCTTGATTACCAGGTCCCCAACTTGATACTCTTGTCGTCTGACTTTCTTGTTAAATGCCTTGATCATCCGTTTTTGGTACGTTTGACCATGACAAATAGAAGTGAGTCTCTTTTCGTCGATTAGGTTTAAATGATCAAGCCGAGTCTGAATCCAGTCATCTTCACTCAAACCTGCGTCTTTCATTATCCGGAGAGAGGGTTTCTGAACCTCAATGGGCAAAACTGCCTCCATGCCATAGACCAAGGAAAAGGGTTTTGCCCCTGTTGACGTCCGTGCTGAGGTACGGTACCCGTGAAGAGCAAACAGTAACATCTCGTGCCAATCTTTGTAGGTCACTGTCATCTTCTGCACAATCTTCTTAATGTTCTTGTTTGCCGCTTCGATAGCCCCATTCATCTTCGGCCGGTAGGGAGAAGAGTTATGGTGTTGTATCTTGAATTGCTCGCAGAGCTCAGTGATCATCTTATTGTTAAGATTGGTACCATTGTCCGTAATGATCCTCTCTGGTACACCGTATCGACAAATCAGGTTATGCCGAATGAACCGTGCCACGACGTTCTTGGTTACGGTGGCAAAGGAAGCTGCTTCAACCCATTTTGTAAAGTAATCAATCGCTACCAGGATGAAGCGATGCTCCTTGGATGTCGTAGGTCTGATCTCGCCGATCATATCAATGCCCCACATTGCAAAAGGCCAAGGTGTTGTCAAGACGTTCAGAGGAACGGGAGGAATGTGCACCTTATCAGCATAGATCTGGCATTTGTGACACGTCCGAGAATGTTGATAACAACCAGCTTCCATTGTTGACCAGTAATATCCTGCCCGGAGGATTTTCTTTGCCATGGTATGTCCACTGGAATGCGTCCCGAAGGTACCCTCATGCAGCTCTACCATGATCCTTTCTGCTTCAGTCTTATCCACACAACGCAGTAAGGTTAAATCATGGTTTCGCTTGTAGAGAATGTCATTGCTGAGGAAGAACTTTGCCGCGAACCTCCTCAGAAACTTCTTGTCATTAACAGATGCGCCCTCGGGGTATTCTTGAGCTTCCAAGTACCTCTTTACTTCATAATACCAGGGTTTTTCTGTTACCTCTTCGGTCTCAATGTCACAGCAATGTGCAGGTTCATCCAGTTTCCAAATATTGATCCGGGGAGCCTCATTGTCCCATTTGACTTTAAACATAGAAGACATCGTAGCTAACGCGTCCGCCAACTGATTCTCCTCTCTTGGGAAGTGTTCAAAGGTTATCTCCTCGAAATGGGGAATCAACGTTAACACATACTCCTTGTAAGGAATAAGATTTGGGTGTTTCGTATCCCACTCGCCTTTGATCTGACTGATCACGAGAGCGGAATCTCCGAAGACACTCAGAAACTTGATCCTTAGGTCAATTGCAGCTCGAAGACCCATGATGTATGCTTCATACTCTGCCATGTTGTTGGTGCAGTTGAAACATAGCCGGGCGGTCAGTGGAGTATGAGTGCCTTTAGGCGATATGATTACAGCGCCAATGTCGTTACCCAAAGCGTTTGAGTGTCTGTCAAAGTGCATAGACCATCGGGATCCTTCCTCAGGTCCTTCATCCGGTCCAGGTACTTCACAATCAGTCACTACCATGATATTCTCGTCTGGAAATTCAAAGTTCATAGATTGGTAGTCATCCACTGCCTGATGTGCCAAATGGTCTTCCAACATACTTCCCTTGATTGCTTTTTGAGTCGTGTACTGGATGTCGTATTCTGTCAAGATCATTTGCCATCTTGCTATTCTTCCGGACAAGGCAGGCTTTTCAAAGATGTACTTGATCGGATCCATTTTTGAAATCAACAGAGTAGTGTGAGTCAACATATACTGTCTCAGCCAGCGAGCAGCCCATACCAAAGCGCAACAAGTTTTCTCGAGGTATCGGGTCTCACAGTCGGTAAACTTTTTGCTAAGGTAATAAATAGCATGCTCTTTTCGGCCAGACTCGTCATGCTGCCCCAGCACACACCCCATTGAGTTGTCTAGTACTGTCAAGTATAAGATTAGAGGTCTCCCTTCAACTGGTGGCATAAAAATGGGTGGCTCTTGGAGATACTCTTTGATTCTTTCGAAAGCGGCCTGACATTCATCGTTCCAACGTACTACTTGATCTTTCTTCAGCAGCTTAAAGATTGGTTCACAGGTAGCAATTATATGTGAGATGAATCGGGCAATGTAGTTCAGTCGTCCTAGAAAGCCTCTGACTTCTTTCTCTGTCTTGGGAACTGGCATCTCTTGTATGGCTTTCACTTTGGCATGGTCCACTTGAATACCTTTGTCGCTCACGACGAAGCCTAGTAGTTTTCCAGACCTTACTCCAAAGGTGCACTTGTTCGGGTTCAACCTCAGCTTGTACAACTTCAACCGGTCAAACAGCTTCTGTAGATGGTCAAGATGTTCTTCCTCAGTTTGGGACCTTGCAATCATATCATCGACGTATACTTCTATCTCATGATGGATCATGTCATGAAACAAAGCAACCATGGCACGTTGGTAGGTTGCCCAAGCATTTTTCAACCCAAAAGGCATGACCTTGTAGCAAAAGGTGCCCCACTGAGTAACAAAGGTAGTCTTTTCCATATCTTCAGGAGCCATCTTTATCTGATTATAACCCTAAAAACCGTCCATGAAGGAGAATACCTTGTGCTGGGCAGTGTTGTCAACCAGAACATCGATGTGAGGCAGAGGGAAGTCATCCTTAGGGCTCGCCCTGTTCAAATCCCTGTAATCAACACACATTCCGACCTTACCATCTTTCTTCAGTACCGGAACCACATTGGCAACCCACCGAGGATAAGAAGTCACTGCTAGAAACCCGGCATCAAATTGTTTCATAACCTTAACTTTGATTTTCTCGGACATCTCTGGGCGCATACGGCGAACCTTCTGTTTTACCGGCGGGCAGTCTTCCTTGGTAGGCAAGTGATGAACCACAATGTCGGTATCCAACCCAGGCATATCTTCGTAAGACCAGGCAAAGATTTCCACGTAGTCATGCAGCATCTGAATCAACCGTTGTTTCACACTAGACTCTAGGTTGGCACCAATCTTGACTTCCTTTCTGTCTGTCTCAGTACCCAGATTTACCGTTTCCACTAGCTCTTCATGTGGCTGAATGGCCCTCTCTTCTTGGAGTAACAGTCTTGCAAGCTCACTAGGCACCTCACAATCATCTTCACCTTCGTCTTCGGCTAAGTTGATCGGATTTTCGAAATCATAACTGGCAGTAGCAAAGTCGTTACTAGTGAGATCCAGAGTGGATGGGGACCTGTATATGTGAGTGTGTGTAAATATAGTTGTTTTGCAATATATAATAAAGAAAGACAAGGAGCGCAAGATTTGAAATGCAAAAAACGTCCAATGCTTTTATTAATGATATATGAGAATGACACACAAAAGCCCTCACAAATAAAGCCACGGTGCCCCGGGTAAGACACCGGGCCATAAAGTTTCAAATATTGTTTGTTACAAATTCAAAACAAAGGAGTTCATTACTGAGTGACAAAAGTAATAGGTGTGAAGTCTTTGGTTGTCCAGTTGTTTGGTCCACCGTCGGTCGTAGGGTAGATCCAGCTGTCGAATTCAGATTCCTCTATGTCATCTTCAATAGCATTTACTCCCGAGTTGTTGATGAACACAGGAGGTCTTCCAATCCTTGCACGACGAACAACCCTCTGAGCTTCTGCAGTGAAACCCAAACCAAACTTGTTAGTCTTCTGGGTGAAATCAGGAAGTCGGCCCCAGTTTGTGCACTCACCCTTCTCAATAACAGCCCGGGCATCCTTTAAGGAAGCCATCTTCAAAGGAGAATCTTCAGTCACAGTCTCTGTTGATTCCAGCGTCGGAGGAACCTCTTCAAAATGCTGGAATGGAGTCTCAATGAACTCCCCATCCATTTCTATGTACCGGAATGAGTTAAGGTGGCTGGCCATGTATTCTTCCTCCCCCTGAACTGTCACAATCTTCCCCTTGACTGGGTATTTCAGCTTCTGATGTAGTGTGGAAGTCACAGCTCCAGCCTTATGGATCCAAGGACGACCCAACAAACAAGAGTAGGACGGTCGGATGTCCATCACATAGAATGTTGAATCAAAGACCTGAGAACCAACCTTGATTGGAATATCAACTTCACCATGTACCATCCTTTTAGACCCGTCAAAGGCCCGGACAACAATGTTACTTGGCTTCAGCTCCAAACCCTCGCAATCCAACCTGTCTAGAGCTTTCTTGGGTAATACGTTCAACGAGGAACCAGTGTCAACCAGCACATGGGCAAGAGTAGTGCCCATGCATTCAATGGAGACATGCAGGGCATCGTTATGGTTCTTCCCCTTAGTAGTCAGATCAGCGTCAGAGAAACCCAAACCATTATCAGCAGTTAAGTTGGCCACACATTCGGTAAATTGATCAGCTGACGTCTCTTGTGGCACGTGGGCCGTCTTCAGGAAGGTAATCAAAGCCTTGGCATGGGCCTCTAAACACAGCAACAGTGATAGCATAGAAATTTTAGATGGGGTGTGCCCCAGCTGCTCAACTACATTGAAATCACTCTTCTTGATAATCTTAAGGATCTCTTCCATCTCCTGTTTGGAAGCTTCAACAGTGGTTGTCTTTGGTGCCTCCGTCTGGGCAGGCATATCAGTAGCGATCCCTTTGCCCCGAGCGTCAGATGACTCAGCAGCAGGGGTAGAAATAGGAACTTGATCAGGAAGGGAAGTAGGCACATTTGCAGGTGTGATGACAATAGGTCTCTGGATAGCTGGTGGCGCAATATCAGGTGAGAAGAGCCTACCACTGCAGGTGACTTTGGCAGTCCCGGTGATGTTGCTAACACCGGTACTAGTATCAAACTCTTGTTTAACTCCAAGCACATAAACATCTGCCCCATAGTGCCAAGGGACAGCTTTGTCGGATGTATAGGGGATGGGCCCCGGAACAGTGATAATGATAGGTGCAATCTTCTGAACAGACGTAATTTTGACAGGCTTCTTTGGGGGAGCCTTAGGAGAGTTATTGAAAATGGTGACAATGGACACTTCTTCAGTAGGGGTAGCAGGAACAACAATCTTCTCGAACAAGATCTCTTTATTATCCATTAGGTTTTGGATGCCTGACTTCAAAAAGGGACAACCAGCAGGTGAAACGGAACACAGATGGCAACCTTCACTACATCCCAGAAATAAACCGGCTAGCAACAGGTTCCTCTTGACGGTCAATAGCGGAGTAACAATATCATCCACGGAGGCTACATACAAATCTTCCTCTACAGCATTCGCTCCATGCTTGGGCATGGGAGCAGTCACAACATTGGGCCTTTCGGGCGCCTCGAACTCTATCTCTTTAGCATCAATAAGGTCTTGAACCTTATTCTTCAGATCCCAACAATCATCCGTAGTATGCCTCGGGCTGTCATAGTGATAAGCATAACAGGCGTTAGGATTGTACTTCGGAGATGTTGTGTTTACAACTTTCAGAGCTTCTTTTATAGTTACCAGATTGGTTGACAGTAACTGCGGCAATATCTGGGACAAGGTCATACTGAGTCGAGTGAATTGCCTTCTGGGTCTCTCACCCCTTTGCTGGTTGTGATGCTGAGGAGCAGCAGCAGGCTTTGAAATTACCACCGCGTTGACAGCTTGGCGGCGTTCTGGTTTATTCTGTCTCCTTGAGCCATAAACAGCACTAGATTCTTTCTTGAAGGGCTTCTTCTCAGTGCTCGAGGAGGCACCTTTTTGTATCTTCCCAGACTTGATACCAGCTTCTATTCTCTCACCAGTCAAGATCAGATCTGTAAACCCGGCAGAAGAATTCCCAATCAGATGGTTGAAGAACGGACCAGACAGGGTCCCCAAGAACATATCAACAAGATCACGGTCAGTCAAAGGTGGTTGCACCCTTCCAGCCAGGTCTCTCCACTTTTGAGCATATTCCTTAAATCCTTCACCCGTCCTTAGTGACATACCCTGGAGTTGGGTACGCGTAGGAGCGAGGTCGGAATTATACTGATACTGCTTGTAAAACGCAGTAGCCAAGTCCTCCCAGTTACGAATACTGGCTCCATCCAGCTGATAGAACCATTCGAGTTGAGTCCCTGAAAGACTATCCTGGAAGAAATGGATCCATAAATTCATGTCAGCTGTATAAGGTTGGATCTTCCTTACATACGAACGGAGGTGCAGCTTAGGACAGGAAGCTCCGTCGTACTTTGCAAAAGCAGGTGCCTTGAACTTATGGGGAATCACCACCCCAGAGGATAAGCCTAGGTCTCCAAAGTCCAACTCGGGCACATGTTGAATCTCCATAGCACTTAAGCAGTCCTCCAGTTGTTTGTACCTATCCTCAGCAGGAGGATACTGTTCATCATTGTAATCCATCTCGTTGTCGGAGACCACGGGACTAGGAACCCTTCTCTCTTGGGGACTGTCTTTCCCTACAGAGGAAGTAGTCAGATCAACCTTATTTTGTAATCCATTCCCAAATCTGCGTCCAGTGTTGAACAATACGGTCCTCTTCTTCTTCTTCTTCAGAATCAGAGTCTTCAACTCCTGTTGACCCTGGGCTAAGCTCATAACCAACTCTTGGAACTGGGCATTCTGGGCCTGGAGGGCCTTGATAGCTTGTTCAGTGGTAGGTTCAGAAGACATAATGATTACTGAAATAAACAGTGAAGAAGATAAATGACCTGTAAAAAAGGGTACCTATTATGCATATGATGAATGAGATGCGTATGATTTATGTTTTCAAAGACAATCGGGATTCAACTTTGTAGACAAAAAGGAAACACACTTTATTAGATTCAACTTTTAGAATTCAAATTGTTCAACAAATTGCCCTTAGGCGTTACATGAATGAAAATACTGAAAAGGAAATAAAAGCTGTAAAAGAAACATCCAAAGCCCATTAGTGCTCCCATGGCCTCTTCTTCTCAGTACGGATATAGTCATTCAGGATCCGCTCGTTCTCCAGTTGCTTGGTCAGCTTCTGGATCTTCTGTTCCTGTTCGTTGAACCTTTCCCGATAAGAATCACGTTCTTCCTGTAGTTGCGCCCATGATCTTTTTAGTGTATCAACATCAGTGGGTATCTGAGGACGAAGAACGGTTGGAGGAACCCCGTCTTTATCAGGAAATTCAAGAGTAATAGGCCTGACCGTTTCGTATGGCATACCTAACTTCTGAGCACGGATGCGGACCCATCTGAAGTAGGATTCCATTGGTAGAGAAGTCTTCGGTCCCAACTCATGTGGGTCAGCCTTGTGAATTCTGTCCCAAGCCCTGATGAATCTACGACGCAGCTCGTCACTATCTACCTAAAATTCAAAACTGATGTGAGGTACCAACATCTCATGAGGCCCTGCTCTTCTGGCTCTTCCAAACTGACGGAGAGCTAAACATGGGTTATAAGAGATTCCTCCCTGGGTGCCGATCAATGGAACATTAGGATACTCTCCACAACGATCAATAACAGCTACCTCATCTAAACCTCTGAGAGTCCAAATGATGTCATTATCAGTGAGAGACATTAACCTATGAGCCCAGCCCCTTCCTTTTTTGTTCTTCAACACGAACTTAGGGAGGTGCGAAATAAACCACCTCACCAGTAAAGGAGCACAACACCACAGAGTTCCCCGTCTTCGGGCAGTACGAGCATAGAGCTGTTGCAGGATATCACCCAAGAGAGTGGGTACAGGATTCTGAGAGATGAAGATCCTTATGGCATTGACATTAACAAAGGTATCAGGATTTGGGAACAATACTAGACCATAGATTAAGAGACCCAGAATGTCTTCGTACGCCCTGAAGTCTAAGTCATTCCAGAAACTATTAGCCTTACCAATCAGAAATTTAGCCAAAAAGCCCTTAACTCCGCTTCTAGTCTCCCAGTTAGCCATTACCTCTTTTTTGGTCAAAGGAAGGGCTGCAACAATCTCCTCAGGTCTAAGAGTCTTTTCCCAATCGGTGAATGGAGTCTGTTCCAAAACAGGGATACCAAGCAAATCAGAGAAATCTTCCAGGGTAGGGACCAGCTGGAAGTCTTGAAAGGTGAAGCAATGGTATAGGGGATCATAAAACTGGGTCAGGACACTCATCAGCTGTTGGTCCCACTTTGAAGTGACTAAACCGAGAAGAGAACCATGCCTCTTGATGAAGGAAGTAGTATTTGGAATCCTGTCAACCAATTATATAAGCAAATCAGGTGGTTGAACAAAGTTGATCCGGATAGTATTCCTTCGCATGGGCATCATGATGTCCTACAAAACAGAGCAAAGATGAAACCCTCTTGTATTTGAAATGGGTTAGTCCTTATGCAGGATGCATGCAATGTTATGATGGTATGATATTATGATAAAGGCACACCACAAGTATTCACAAAAGGCAAACATGGTAAGGCACACAAGACAGCCCTTAGAGTTTAGGCCAGCATGAAGTTTAGGTACTACCCTCTTGAAGTTGGTTGGTTCAGCACCTGTTCTATGAATAGTAATCGGGTTCTAGAGGATCTCAATATCACTGACTACCCTCAATCGGTCATAACTCCAGCTTCGCAATCTTTTCTTGCAGCCAGAACCATCGCGAGAGTCTAGCCTCAATGAGTGTAGTACACTGCTACTGTTCTATGGCCAAGTTGGGTCAATTTAAGGTTCTAAGGTCAGTTGGTGCTTAATGACTCCTCAGAAGACCCATATTCTCCTCGTTCCAACACAAGGGATATCGGTACAGACCAAGGTGTCACACCAATGTAGCTACTGCTTCACCCGTGTCGGTCTACGCCGGACAGGTCCCTCACAGTTTATTGCTACCTAAAGGGTATTCCCCAGATCCGGGTTAGGATCTATGAAACTCCAATACAAGCCCACAAATATAAATCATACAAAGCATGCAATTGAAAACATAAAATGATCTAATCCTAAGGTACACCTCACTTATAAAAATTCCCCAGCAGAGTCGCCAGTTCTGTGATCGGTGGAAATAGAACTGACTGTTTTGGAATGCTAGTTCGCAAAATGTCGCGGTAAGCAAGAGTCACCACCGTCTTTTATTTTCTCCAACAAGGAAAGGACAAAAGCACAGCAAAATTCCTTTTCGAGATGTTTCTCGGTTCGGGAGGTAGATTATAGAAAGGGAAGGTGTTAGCACCCTTTCTATTCGTGGTTATCCACGGGCTCTTAGGTACTTGCTCACTATGTTTTCAAAAATGTTTGCTTTTCTTGTGTTTGTGGGATTTGAAAAAGTTTGTTTGAAAACTTCGTTTTAACTCTTGTATCAGTCCTCAAGAGTGTATGAAGTGTTTGTTTGAAAACTTTTGTCAAAAAAGTGTAGGTGCGAAAAGTATTTTTGTTGTGAAAGAGCAAGTACCTGAGAACCTCTATCTACTCAAAAGAAATTAAGCTGTGTAAATGTCCTTTAGACAGTACTATCCCACTATTGAGAAGTAGGTAGCACCATCGTTGGAGTTTTCAGGTCAATTCGATTATAGGGACATATGGTCACCAAAGAAATAGTAGGACGCCTTAGCGGTAACCCTAATGTCCTAGATCCTTTTATCCGAGGCAACCGTTTCGAGGCAACTTAGATCTTTAGACAGGAGGGCGACCTCTAAAACACCATATACTCAATGACCACGTCGAGGCAACCAAGTGAGTAGTACCCTAAGAGTGGCATGTGCGAGTGTGTCAGGATTCAATTTATATTATCTTTGCACTTGTCATGGTGAGCTACGTTTTGATTTTATTTTGAGAACAAGTCTTGTCATGCATAGCAGTTAACATACATCTAACAGTTTAAGTATTTGCGGAAAGTAAATTGCGGAAAGTAAATCTACGCTATTACAAGGCGTCGGGTATTTACGTCGCCAAAAACAACCCTTGAAAAGTAAATTGCGAGAAAATAAATAAAGCGATAAAAAGTCCTAATCAACGCTATTACATCCTCGGAGTAAATACATAAATATGATCAAAAATAATATGCGCGAAAAGAAATTAAATCGGAGAAGTCCTTAGGGTTTTGACCCTTTTCGAGAAAGAATGAAGTTTTGGTCCTTTTTGCATTTAATTAATATTAAACCTAAAACTAATTAATTAATTAATTAAAAGAAAGATATTTTTTTTGAGTTTTTTATGTTTTTAATGAAATAAATAAAAAGAAATTAAAATTGTCAAGAACACCCTAATTCTATGTTAATTTTAATTATTGTGAAAAAAGTCAAAGTTAACCTAATTAACTAAATTAATTACATTAGAATTTATTTACAAAAAAAATAAAGTGAAGTTAATAAATAATAATAATAATAAAAATATTTACATTTTTTAGTTTTCTGAAGTTATTATGAAAATAATAATTATGTTAATTAAATAATAATAATAATAATTAGTAAACTAATTAACTAAATAAATAGAAAATATAAAGAGAAAAAAGAAAAAGAAACCAGGGGGTGCTGGCCCATTATGGAGGTTAATCTGGAATTTTTGGCCCATTAATCTCAAGCCTGTTTGACTTTCTTTGATTGTCCAGGTGTTGGTTGACTAGGGAGTACCATGCTCCCTCATCTTTGGCCACAGGATTTGTGCTTAAGGCCACTTGGCATGCTGAGGCGTGAGGTACATGATGGACCACTTTTAGAAGCCTGCATGAGAACATGTTAAGAAAAATAACAAACAATTATTTTGGGGGACCTGGGATTCGAACCCAGGTCCCAATGGTCAATACTCCCACACCTTTGCCAATTGAACTAGAACGCACATCTGATAATATAATAACAAATAAATATAATATATCAAAATCAACTCATGTACCAAACATGCGCGCGTTTTCAAACGAACCAACCATACATTTACACGTACTCATCTTCTTCCCTGTACCTGTAAATATAACATTAGATAGCGGGGGTTTTTAACCCCCAATAAACATGATGACGAAAAATAGCGATTAGCCCTACAGGCTACATAAATATTTTGCGATGGTGGCTTCGGATTCGTCTTGACCTAACGAATTCAGTCATGGGTCTTATGAGGCTCAATTTTTCTTGTATTAAGAATCCCTAAATTCCAAGCTCAGGAACCCTAGAATTCAACCATGGAAATTTATGATTCTGTGCATTATAATTCAATTAAACTATGCCATTAGCTTCATATGGATTCAAGCAATACAAAACAATCAAAAAATCACGTTAAATGCTCATGAATTTAGAGTTACGATTCTGAAAATAATGTGCAAACCGTGGGTCTGTTCTTGATGATTTCTTGAGCTTTAGCACTTGGTTTTGATTGCTACACGTCCCTGAGAGTTCCTGCAAGGTATTAGAATCCACAAAAGCCTTTGAATCGTGCTAGAATGCAGAAAACAGTTTTGAGTTTTTCTTGAATTTTTTCAATATGGTTATGGATTTTTCTGCAGAGATTTCACGTGTGCATGATTAGGGTTGGCTTGCATATTTATAGAGGACTGAAATTAGGTCAAATCTTTGAGCAAAAATCCATGGAATGATAATTTGAATATTTGATTGGAAATCATATATTTTTGAATCTTCATGATTGGAAAAAGTTGCCAAACTTGGAGATTTTGGCATATTTGATTTGTGCACGAATTTTCCAGCATATCTTGACCACATTTGCTTCACAAAAAGATTGAAAAATCAAATCTTTGTATTTCCTACAATTTAAATTAATTAAATGAATTAATATTGATTAAAAATCCAATTAATTAATAAAAAATAAGAAAATAATTCAATTAAGCTTGATGGGTCGTGCATAGGCCATGGATAAAGTTTCAAGAAGAAATTTGAGGCCCATTAGCAAAAATAAGGTGTTTTGAGCAAAGTTGACTTTTGCAAATTCACAAAAATTTCCCAACTTCTCCAATGCATATCTTGCTCAATTTTGATCATATGAACATGTTCTTGGACATTTTGGAAAGGTCTTGAAGTCCTCTAACCAATTCCTTTGGTCCCATGTCATTTGGACTTACCAATATCAAGTTATGGCCTTTGACTTAAAATGCATTTTTGTTGACTTTTGAATTTGACCTATAATGTAGAAATTGATAACTTTTTGTGAGAGCATTTCTTGGACTTGGAATGTGAAGATGGATTGTAGGAAATGTAATCCCCTTCAAAATGAGCATTGGATGGGATTTTTCTGATGAACCATGAAAATGTTATGCCCTGGTCAAGATACAGTTGACTTTTCTACTGTCCAAAAATAGCAACTTTTTGCATCTTGATGATTTTTAAGTTATCCTTGTGGAATCATGATCAAGACTTGATCAAATGATGATTGTGGACTCAAAATAAGATGTTGACCAAAAATTCTGACTTTTGGCTACAAAATGACCATTTTGCCCTTGTAGTTGACTGTGGATCAAATGAAGCTTTTGACTGTGCAAATTGGCATTGTGAGCCTTGAAACTTGGCATGTAGATGCTTGAGAATATGTATAGGCCTATGGGACTTGATTGGACCATTGAAAACCCCAAATTCCTTGAAAGAACCAAAACCCTAATTTTGACTGGCTTAGGAGGCATTTGGACTGTGCAACCCTTGAGGAATCTTGAACCATTTGAAGATGATTCTTGACAAATCTTGAGGAATATGGGAGAGCAAATTTTGGGGTACAACACTTTCCAAAGGATTATATGTAAATCATATTGATAATATGAGGAGTAAACTTGTGACAGTGGGAAGGAGTGCAGAAGGGTCTTTGACAGAGGAAAAGAGGTGAAAAATCACCTAAATATAAACTAATAGTTATGTGTTTCCATCAAATTGTGTGTTTCCAATCTTAATTTTATGCTTCCATAAGCTATTTATGCTTGTTTGCTTCTGTGTGTTTCCAATTTTATTGTACATTTACTCTATTTTTGTCAATTTTTGACTAAAAAGAGGGGCCTAAAGTGTTAGTGTTTATACTGATGTTGATGTTATGTCTCATGTCTTGACATGTTAATTAACATTGTGATAGAACTGTATTACTGCTTAGGAAGAGTAGTTTTTTTGTTGCTTGGCTATTTATGCAACTATTTAGGTGGAGCATGATTTTTTGTCATGCTTGTTGTTGGTGATTAAGGAATTTGTTTCTGCTACAGCTGATGTGCATGTATGTGCATGATGTCATACCAGATGTCCTGGCTGTAACACCCCAATTCTACCCTAAGCAATTAGCGGAAAACCAGAGTATAAAAATTGCCAATATAATCAGGATATCACATATTCAACAAGGACACATAAACCTGTCATGATTTTAGAATAGATACATAACACTTAAAGAAGCGGAATGAACATAACTTATGAATATAGTCTTCATAACATAAACCAAACTTCAATTAATCATGCAGCGGATTCATAATAGTTCTCTAAATAAGATATAGCATCTTTTGAATCATAAAACAACATCAATATAATAAACTCCTCAAATAATAACATAAGGTTCAATAAATAACCAACAAAATAAAACAAGCGTTCATTTACCCCCGAGTTCTACGTATCAGAGCAAATGACACCGAACTCGAACTAACAATGATATCGGCCACTCCTCTTGATTACCTGCACTTTACCAACAAAGGGCAACATTCAAACAAAAGGAGTGAGATTCTTAAATCGTATAAGTGAGCGCATGATAAATCATATATTAGAATATGTTAATGCAAAATTCACCACTTCACAACAACAATCATAGCAGGATATCATCAAAATGCAACAATTAATTCATCAACACAACAGCTCAATTGTACAACTTGGAATGCGACTCAATGTTATGCGAATGCATGTGGTACCATTGGAGTAAAACTCCAAACATAAACATTTTCCAGTAATCTCGAGGCATAAGGCATAAGCCCTCTTCACAAATCATTCTGCCAATACAAGCCTTCACAAAATCCGCCAATACAGGCCTTCACAAAATCCTCCAATACAGACCATCTTTAATGAATGCATGCAACACTGACATGCAACAACTTAATTTACATTTATTGTTCATACTTATCAATTTCTCACCAATACAGGCCATATTCATCATCATTATCATGCAATATATCATGCAAAATCCTTCGTACATTGTTTATACAACACTGACACATTCAATCGCAACATTTTGCATTACAACATATACAATGTACGCACACATCAGAATTCTTCCAAAAAAAATATTAGTCTACTGTCATCAAAATTATTACCACATTGTAGAAAATATTTTTAGCTTTCCAACGATCCAAACGGCGCATCAAACGGACACCCTAGTCAGAAGTTAAGGAATTTTCAAATTTTCAAAAAAAAAATGTTGTCAAACAGTGAGCAATCGATTGCACTAACAAGCAAATCGATTGCACCTTGTTCCAGAGGCCAAAAATCACGTTTTTAAGCAGTGCAAATCGATTGCTCTATATTGTAAATCGATTTCTTACTGAAACAGAATAAAAATCACCAAAATTGAACTGTACAAATCGATTGCACCTGCACTGCAAATCGATTGCACCCTGTGAAAAACAGTCTTACGAATTCATAAAAATAGCAATGCGAAAACCCTTTTGGCTCAATTCTAAAACATGAACTTCATGAGATAATGAACAATCAAACTCAATCCATACAAGTATATAACATAGTAATACATCAATTGTTTGACAATTCTTTAATCAAATAAATTATTAATAATGCTTATCACAACAAATACAAACCAACACAAATCAACAGACAGTAATAATCCCACATACTAATTTCCACATACAAAATGTCATATGCCCCATTATAGGATAAGAAACCTCACCCTTACTTGGTTTGGTTTGAAGGCAACTCTATGGGTCTCCGATTAAATCTCCTCTTGTTCTTCTTCTTCTCTCAAAACCCTATTCCTCTTTCTCTTCTCTTTTTCCTGATAACACTATATTCTCCTCTAATTCTGTTTCTAATAAAATACTCCTATTTTAATTAATCCTTAGTAAACTCAAATGAGCCTAAGTTACATACCCCCCCTTAATACTTCACAACAACACAAACTAAACTCAAAATCATATTTAAGCTTAATAATAAAAATAATACCTCAACTTAATTCCCCCAAATTAAATCCGATTATTTAGCATGCCACTAAAAAAATAATTCTGACTTCGACGATAAAAATTCGAATTAATATAAAATATTCAAAACAATATTTAATTAAATAAATAATTAAATATTGGGGCGTTACAACTCTCCCCCACTTAGAATACTTTCTTCCTCGAAAATAAATGTTTACTTGGTTCAAATAACTCGGGATAGGAGTCTCGCATCTTGCTCTCCAACTCCCAGGTCATGCTTTCTCCAGCAGCTCCTAGCCAGACAACTTTCACCAATGCAATCTCTTTTCCTCTTAGAATCTTCATCTCGCGATCCGCGACTCACACAGGCATCGTCTCCACCGTGATATTATCCCATACTTGCACATTGTCCATTTGAATCACATGAGACAAATCGGGAATATACTTCCGAAGTTGCGATACATGAAACACATCGTGCAAATTAGCAAGGTTTGGGGGTAATGCAAGTCGGTAAGCAACTTTCCCAACTTGATCTGATATCTGATACGGACCAATAAAATGAGGATTGAGATTCTTAGACTTCAGAGCTCGCCGAACACCAGTCACAGGTGTGACCCTAAAAAACACATGATCACCAGCTTCGAATTCTAAATCATTCCTTCTCTTGTCATGGTAACTTTTCTGTCTACTTTGAGAAACCTTCATCTTCTCTCAGATAAGCTTCACTTTCTCAGTAGTCTCTCGAACAATCTCAAGTCCAAGTACCACACTTTCACCAGATTCATGCCAACACAAAGGAGTCTTACATATCCGACCATACAACACCTCAAAAGGTGCCCTCCCAATACTAGAATGGTAACTGCTATTGTAAGTGAACTCAATCAACATGATATATGTATCCCATCTGCTAAGAACACATGCCCTCAACAGATCCTCCAACGACTGGATAGTCCTCTCGGTCTGACCATCCGTCTGAGGATGATACGCTGAACTCAACCTCAACTTAGATCCCAACGCCTCTTGCAAAATTTTCCAGGAATCAGAAGTAAACCTCAGATCTCTATCTGACACAATACACAAAGGGACACCATGCAATTTCACAATTACTCTGGTGTAAATCTCTGCCAACTTCGAAATCGGATATGTGATGTTAATAGGTATAAAGTGTGCCGACTTCGTAAGCCTATCAACAATCACCCATATCGAATCATGTCCTCTCAAGGTACTAGGTAATCCTGTTACAAAGACCATCGAAATGATATCCCATTTCCATTCTGGAACCTCTAATAGTTGCATCAACCCTGCAGGCTTTTGATGCTCAATCTTCGACTTCTGACAAGTCAAACAAGCATACACAAATTGTGCCACATCATGCTTCATACCTGGACACCAAAACAAGCCCTTCAAGTCTTGATACATCTTTGTAGCTCCTGGATGAATACTCAAACTGCTTCTATGACTTTCCTCAAGAATCACTTTCTTAATCTCTTCATCATCAGGAATGCAAATACGATTTTGGAATCTCAACACACCTTGCGCATCTATCTTGAAATCATCATTCTCAAATCGATTGATTCCCATCATCATATTCACCAGCTTCACATCTAGCTTTTGAGCCTTACTGATACTGTTGAGAAATTCATTATTAATCTTTAACATCCCCAACATAACACTTTGCGGTGTCACTTCACAAACTAAACTCAAATCTCGAAATTTCTTAATCAACTCCAACTCTTTAACCATCATTGCTGACATGTGCAAAGTCTTTCGGCTTAAAGCATCGGCCACCGCATTAGCTTTTCCTAGATGATAATTCAAACTGAAATCATAATCCTTCAACAATTCTAACCACCTTCGCTGCCTCATATTCAATTCTTTCTGATAAAAAAGATACTTCAAACTCTTATGGTCACTAAACACTTCGAATCTATAACTATAAAGATAATGCCTCCATATTTTCAACACAAAGACAACTGCAGCCAATTCTAAATCATGCGTAGGATAATTCTTTTCATGAGTTCTCAATTGCCTCGACACATAAGCAACCACCTTACTATTCTGCATGAGTACACAACCTAACCCCATCAGACAAGCATCACAATACACAACAAAAGGTTCTCCCGGATTAGGCAAAGTCAAAACTGAAGCCGATGTCAACCTCTTCTTTAACTCGGTAAAACTTTCTTCACACCGACTATCCCACACAAAGGCCTTACTCTTACAAGTTAACTTGGTCAACGGAAGTGCCAACTTAGAAAAACCTTTGATAAACCGTCTATAGTAACCGGCTAATCCCAAGAAGCTTCTAATCTCGGTAACTGACTTTAGAGCTTCCCATTGCAATACATCATCAACTTTAGAAGGATCAACAACAATGCCACTAACAAAAATGACATGACCAAGGAAACTAACCTCATGCAACCAAAATTCACACTTGGACAACTTCGCATACAACTTCTTCTCTTCCAAAACTTTCAATACAACTCTTAGGTGCTCTTCATGTTCTTCTTCCGATTTAGAGTAAATCAGAATGTCATCAATGAATACCACCACAAACTGATCCAAATAAGTATGAAATATATGATTCATGTACTCCATGAATACTCCTGGGGCATTAGTAACACCGAAAGGCATCACCAAATATTCATAGTGACCATACGGAGTTCTGAATGGGGTCTTCTGAATATCATCTTATTTCACTCTAATTTGGTGATATCCTGACCTCAAATCAATCTTAGAAAACACACTTGCACCCACCAATTGATCCATCAAGTCATCAATCCTCAGAAGCAGATACTTATTCTTAATCACCACTTTATTCAATTGTCTGTAATCAACACAAAGTCTCATACTTCCATCTTTCTTATTTACTAACAACACGGGCACTCCCCATGGTGATACACTTGGTCTTACAAACTTTTTCTCAAGCAAATCTTCTAATTACTTCTTCAATTCAGACAATTCGGATGCAGACATCTTGTACGGTGCCATAGAAACAGGTTTGGTACCAGGTACAAGATCAATCGCAAACTCAACTTCTCTTTCTAGCGGTACATCAGGAATTTCATCAGGAAACACTTCAGGAAATTCTTGCACCACCTGCAACTCATCAATCTTAACTTGGTTCTCAATAGATAGCGACGCCATCAACGAGAACATCTGTGCTTTGTCTTGCATCAATTGCCGCAACTATTTACCAATCAACAAACCAACTTCTTCCTCTTCGGGAGTAGAAAACCTCAAAGATTTATTATAGCAATTGATATGAACATAGTTATACTCTAACCAGTCCATACCCAAGATCACATCCAATCCTCTTAACGGAAAACAAATCAAGTCAAAAGTAAAGTCTTTTCCAAAGATCGACAAAGGGAAATTCAAACACACACGAGAAGTAGCAATCAATCCCTTAGCCAGAATCTCGACAACCATTTCTCCATTCATAGAAGACAACACAAGACCCAATCTTTCAACACAATCAACAACAATAAAACAATGAGTAGCACCAGTATAATAATAGTAATTAAAGGCGTACTATTAATGAAACATGTACCTCTGATGAGTTGGTCCTCACTAGTTGTCGGAGTCCCAGCCAAAGCAAACACCTTACCACCAGTCTGTGCCTTCTTTGGTTTCTGATACTGAGTACTAATATGCCCCTCTTATCCACACTTGAATCAGACATCCGCCTTATGCCTACACTTAGGAACTGTGTGTCCAATCTCGCCACAACGGAAACACCTCTTCACATCAGCAGTAGTGCACATATCACTCTTGTGACCAGGTTGCCCATATTTGAAAAATACAACTCTAGCAGGAGCATCTCTCCCACTAGTCCTCTGACCATGAACAACTCTTTGCTTACTTTACCATCATTATAAGGCTTGCCACGGTTCTGTTGATTCTTGCCTCTCTTATCACTAACAATCTTGTGATGAGCATTGTTATCCTCTTCAAAGATCCTACAACTATCAACCAAATCAAAAAAGACACGAATCTTCTGATATCCAACAACCTTCTTGATTTCCGAGCGCAACTCGTTCTCAAACTTGATGCACTTAGAAAACTCAGCACCTTTACCGTAAAAATGTGGATAGAACTTAGCTAGCTCAATGAACTTAGCAGCATACTCGGTGACAGATTTGTTCCCTTGCTTCAACTCAAGGTACTAAATCTCTTTCTTACCCCGAACATCTTCAGGATAATACTTCCTTAGAAACTCCCTACGGAACACAACCCAAGTGATTTCCTCACTTGTCGCTTCCAACCTTGCATTCATTTCTAGCCACTAGTCACCAGCTTCAACTGCTAGCATATGAGTGTCATACCGAACCTTCTGTGCTGGAGTGCAATCTATCACACGGAAGATCCTTTCAATCTCCTTCAACCAATCTAGTGCTCCATTAAGATCATGCTTACCCTTTAACACCGTAGGATTCTCCTTTTGGAAAGTCGCCAAACTACGGGATCCAACATTCTGGTCAGCATTAGGCTGATTCTGCATAGCCTGAGTCATCGCTTGCAGAGCAGCAGCAATCGCAACATCGTTCCTTCCAGCCATCTTATCTTATCACTGCAATACAATAACGGTTAAGAAAAACTAACAATACTCAATTTTTAAACAACTATGACTCGAAAACTTGGCCCGACTGACCAATTTGTTCTGATACCACTAATCTAACACCCCAATTCTACCCCAAGCAATTAGCGGAAAATCAGAGTATAAAAATTGCCAATATAATCAGGATGTCACATATTCAACAAGGACACATAAACGTGCCATGCTTTTAAAATAGATACATAACACTTAAAGAAGCAGAATGAACACAACTCATGAACATAGTCTTCATAACATAAACCAAACTTTGATTAATCATGCAACGGATTCATGATAGTTCTCTAAATAAGATATAGCATCTTTTGAATCATAAAATAACATCAATATAATAAACTACTCAATGAAACAAGCATTCATTTCCCCCCGAGTGCTACGTATCAGAGCAAATAACACCGAACTCGAACTAACAATGATATCGGCTACTTCTCTTAGTTACCTGCACGTTACACACAAAGGGCAACATTCAAATAGAATGGGTGAGATTCTTAAATCGTATAAGTGAGCGCATGATAAATCATATATTAGAATCCATTCATTCAAAAATCACCACTTCACAACAACAATCACAGCAGGATATCATCAAAATGCAACAATTAATTCATTAACACAACAGCTCAATTGTACAACTTGGAATGTGATGCAATGTTATGCGAATGCTTGTGGTACCATTGGAGTAAAACTCCCAACATAAACATTTGCCAGTAATCTCGAGGCACAAGGCATAAGCCCTCTTCACAAATCATTTTGCCAATACAGACCTTCACAAAATTCGCCAATACATGCCATCTTTAATGAATGCATGTGACACTGATATGAAACAACTTAATTTACATTGATTGTTCATACTTATCAATTTCTCGCCAACACAGGCTATCTTCATCATAATTATCATGCAACACATCATGCAAAATCCTTCGTACATCGTTTATACAACACTGATACATTCAATCACAACATTTTGCATTACAACACATACAACATACGCACACATCAGAATTCTTCCAATAAAATATTAGTCTATAGTCATCAAAATTATTACCACATTGTAGAAAATATTTTTATCTTTCCAACGATCCAAACGGCGCGTCAAACGGACACCCAAGTCAAAAGTTATGGAATTTTCAAGTTTTCAAAAAAATGCTGTCAAATATTGAGTAATTGATTGCACTAACATGCAAATCGATTGCGCGTTGTTCCAGAGGCCAAAAATCAAGTTTTTAAGCAGTGCAAATCGATTTCTCTGTCTGCAAATTGATTTCTTACTGAAAAAGAAGAAAAATTCACCAAAATTGAACTGTGCAAATCGATTGCACCTGCACTGCAAATCGATTGCACCCTGTGAAAAACAGTCTTACGAATTCAGAAAAATAGCAGTGCGAAAATCCTTTTGGCTCAATTCTAAAACACGAACTTCATGAGATAATGCATAATCAAACCCAATCCAGACAAGTATATAACACAGTAATACATCAATTATTTAATCAAATCAATTATTAATAATGCTTATCACAACAAACACAAACCAACACAAATCTACAGACAGTAATAATCCCACATACTAATTCCCACATACAAAATATCATATGCCCCATTATAGGATAAGAAACCCCACCCTTACCTGGTTTGGTTTTAAGGAAACTCTATGGATCTCCGATTGAATCTCCTGTTGTTCTTCTTCTCCTCTTAAAACCCTATTGCGCTTTCTCTTCTCTTTTTCCTGATAACACTATATTCTCCTCTAATTCTATTTTTAATAAAATACTCCTATTTTAATTAATCTTTAGTAAACTCAAATGGCCCTAAGTGACATACCCCCTTAATACTTCACAACAACACAAATTAAGCCCAATATCATATTTAAGCTTAATAATAAAAATAATACTTCAACTTAATTCCACCAAATCAAATCTAATTATTTATCATGCCACTAAAAAAATAATTCCGACTTCGACAATAAAAATTTGAATTAATATAAAATATTCAAAAAAAATATTTAATTAAATAAATAATTAAATATCAGGGCGTTACACTGACATCTTGCCTGAATTGCTTTTTTGGAAAACTATGTGCAATTGTTTTATTTTTGTGAGGCTTTTTTTCTTCTGCTGCATGTGCCTCTGATGTGTGAACTTGGACAGATCATGTTTTGTGTATTTGGATGTTCCCTTCAGGGGGAGTTGATTATGTGTGACAGAGGGTAATGGACATGTCTGAATTTATTGAGCTTTGTGCTATGTTGGAATTGTTGTTGGAGTTGTGTTGATGTAATGTCAGACTACATGTTTTGACATCTAAGCTCTAGAGATTTCTGGAGTTTGAAGGAGTTGTAATGTCTGATGATATGTAGCTACATGTTATCTCTGATATATATTTTTGTTTGTAGTTTGTACAAAGCCTACATGTTTTTCATGTAGCGTGTACTTTTGTGTTTGTGGTTTTATTCCTCTTTTCCAGAATTATTGTGCAAAGTTAATTTTAGCTAAAATTTGCCAAATGGGGAGTTTGTTTGATCCATGGTTCTATGGTTGGCGGTAATTTTTATAAAACTTGGTTCACAACAGGATGTTGTGAGAGATTTTCTAACATCTTGGACAGATCTCATTGAATATAGATGTTCTGGAAGATGTTGTGACATCCTGTACCAGAAAATCAGTATAGTCTGCAATTATTTTTCTTGACATATTTGATTTGATTTTGTGAGATTCCTTTTGGATATATCACACTTATTTGCGCAAGTCAAGAAGATTTAATTTGGAATAATTGATTTGATCTCCAACTGTACATAAGTTTCTAAAATTGGATGTTGAGACAATTTAGGAAACTTGTGAAGTTTTGTTACAAGATTCAATGAGATTTTTCTGCATAATTGGTGCAGCCCTTAGCCTGTGGTTAAAGAAATATTTTGGTGAATATTTTAAAGCCCATGGACTGCAGTGGAGTATATAAAGAGAAACTTAAACCTAATGTAATTTGGCTTTTCATAATTTAAAAAAGGGGAAGTTTAGAGTCTTAGGTTTGAGAGTCATTTTGCTGAGTTTTTGTTTGTGTCATTGTTGCACCCCAAAATTTGCCCTCCCATATTCTTCAAGAAATTGCCAAGTCAGGTCACAAAATTCCCAAGGGTTGTGCAGTCCAACAGTCTCCTATACAGTCAAAACTAGGGTTTGTGTCCTGAGCAAGAAAATGAAGTTTTTAAAGGTCCAATCAAGTCTCACATGCTTACAAATATGGTCAAGTATCCTCATATCAAGTTTCAAGGCATTCAGCTCAAAATTGCACAGTCAAAACCCTAGATTGCACTACAGTCAACTGTAGGGGCAAAATGGTCATTTGACAGTCAAAAGTTCAAATTTTTGGTCAACATATCATTTTGAAGCCACAAACATCATTTGATCAATGCTTGATCATGATTCTCAAAATTTGGCTCAGAAATCATCAAGATGCAAAAGTTACTATATTTGGACAGCTATAAAAGTCAACTGAAATTGACCAGGGCATAACTTTCACATGGATTATCAGAAAAATTCCATCCAAAGCTCATTTTGAAGAGAAAGACATTTCCTACAACTCATCTTCATACTCCAAGTCCAAGAAATGCTCTCACAAAAAGTTATCAATTTCAACATTATAGGTCATTTTCAAAAGTCAACAAAAAGGGACTTTAAGTCAAAGGCCATAACTTGAGATTGGTAAATAAAAATGACATGGGATTAAAGGAATTGGTTAAAGGACTCAAAGACCTTTCCAAAATGTCCAAGAACATGTGAAAATCTTAAAAATTGAGCAAGTTATGCCTTGTAGAAGTTGGGAAACTTTTGGGAATTTTGAAATGTCAACTTTACTTCAAATGACCTAAATTTGCTAATGGGCCCATTTTTCTTCCATGATTCATCATTCCAAGCCTATGCACGACCACTTGGCCCAAAGGGAAGTATTTTCTCATTTTTTATTTATTTATTTGAATTTTTATTAATATTAATTCATTTAAATTATTTAAATATGTGAAAAATATCTATTTTGACCTAAAAAATCTTTTTATGCATGTTTTGCTTTCAAAATCTCGTGCACATCCCAAACATGGAAAGAATTGGACTAATTGATCATAATTGATACAAAATGCACATGAAAAGATATGGAAAAGATCTTAAGGAAATCAAATATTGAAAACAATGAATGCCTTGGATTTTATCAAGTTTTGTTGACCTAATAGCTTCCATACATAATCAGAATCACAACCCTAAGCCTTAGACACTGAAAACTGCGCAGCAATTCCCCTACCAAACTTGGAAATTTTTCATAAAAACTCAATTCTGAAAAGCATTCTAGAGAACGATTCAAGCCTTAATCTTGATTCCAATAGCTTCATTGTGGTTCTCTGAACGTGTGCCAATCACAAACAGCAACCAAAGCTCCAAGAATTGGTAGTTTGAACTCAAACTGTATCAAGCAATTTTTGAAATCGTATATCATAATTCCCGCATCCTTTTGCATTTTTATTTATGAATTCTTGTTCAGTGTGAAGTTTCCAAGCTAACCATTGTATTTAATTGGATTATTATGCATCATATGTGATTCTACCATGCGCGATTTCTAGGGTTTACAGGTTGTAATTTTAGGGCTTTTGCAAAGAGGAAAAATCAAAGCTCCAGACCATGACCATTGGATTCAGCGTATTGAGACGAACATGGACCAAGCCTCGCGATTAATTTATGACCCACATAGCGCTAATCGCTATTTTCTGGAAACACCCCTAAAACCACGCGTCAAAACCGTTGCTATATGCTTGTGTTTCAGAAAAAAATAATAACACGAAGAAGACGATGCGTTGTCCATCAGCGATAGGCCGGTTTAAATTTCGCGCGCTGAATCACTAATGTTTTTGTTTGTTCTTTTTATTATTAATTGGTCATGATATGTTTGAATATCCACGTAGCGCAGCTGGTAAACTATCAAGGCAGTGACGTCCAAGACCTGGGTTCGAACCCCAGGTCTATCTTATTTCTTATAATATTTTGCAAACTATGTTCCCATGTAATACAGGTATTAAGACGCACCATATTCCACTTCATCCAGCCAGCCACGTGCTAAACGAATCCAGATCAAGGGCTCACAGTTGAAGAACACGCTACACTCAGGTCAAATGTTCCATATGCTTAGACAAAAGTCAAACAGGCTATGTCTTATTGGGCCAGAACTTCACCATCAACACCTCACTTTGGGGCCTGACCCCCCCCCCCTGGTTTGCTTTTCTTTTCATATTTTATTTTTTTAATTATTATGTTATTTATTTTTGTTGTTTTAATTTAATTCATTATTTTTACAAAATATAAAAACATCATCAAAATCAAAAAAGGCAAAAATATAATATTTATTTATTTTAATTATTTTCATAAATAAATTAATATGTAATTATTTAGTTTAATTAGGTTACAACATTAATTCTTTTTTTATAAAAAATCCAAAAATATGTAGAATTAGGTTTAATGAATTCTTTTTATTCCTTTTTAATTTTCCCCTTTTTTACAATAATAATGTTTAGTTTATTTATTTTCTATAATTAAATTTTGCATGTAAATTAACTTAGATTTAAATTAGGTTAAAAACTTTAATATTCTCTTAATAACTTAAAAAATAATTAGAATTAGGTTTAACATTTCATTTTAATTTTAATTAATTCTTTTTCTTAAATCCTAAAAAACACAAAATACTAAAAAAACATTTTCTTTTAAATTTTAATTTCAACCCTTCATTAACTTTAAATTTTTTGCAAAAGGGTCCAACGCCCATATTTTTAATTGATAATTTCGCACATTTATTTTATGTCGCTTATTATAATTATGTAATTCTCCCAAAGCGTTGTAACGATTTTATTTCTCGCACTTTTATTTCTTTCGCTTTATTTATTTTCCGTCAAATCGGGTCCGGTTTAATTTTGGCGATGTGGACCCGCGCCATTTATAATAGTTGTAGATTTATTTTCCTCGCAAATATTAACTGTTAAATAAGCATGCAAGAATGAATGGCCCTAATTAAAATCAAGCGTAGATCACAATGAACATGACAAGACAAATATCAATGAAACTGACACACAAATTCACACACACCACCCCTAGGGTACGCCTCACTGTTGCCTTTCGAAAGGTGATCGTCGAGTAGAGGATGTCTTAGTAAGTCCTCATGATCCGGGAACCTGGAATGAGGGTAGCTTCTAAGGTGTCTTCCCATTGCTCTGGTGATCACCATGTCCCTATAAACTCGAATTGACCCGAACACCTCCAACGGTGGTGCTACCTACCTCTCAATGGTGGGATGGCACTACTTTAAAGGACATTTACACAGACGAATTCCTTAGGGTAGATAGGTTCTCGTAGATACTTGCTCTAAATCTCAAAACAAAATTCAAAAAAATACTTTTCACACCAACACTTTTCAAAAGCTTTCAAAGCAATTTTTCAAACACTCTGACACAAGAGTCGAACTGAAATTTTTCAAGGAAACTTTTTTAAACCCATATTGAAAAGCAAACAAACATTTTTGAAAACACATTGAGCAAGTATCTAAGAGCCCATGGATAACCATGGATAGAAAGGGTGCTAACACCTTCCCTTTCTATAACCTACCTCCCGAACCGAGAGCAATCTCTTTAAAGGAATTTTTCAGTGCTTTTGTCCTTTCCATTTGGAGAAAATAAAAGACGGTGGCGACTCTTGCTTCCGCGACATTTCGCGAACCAGCGTTAAACAGTCAGTTCCAGATCCACCGATCACAGAACTGGCGACTCTGCTGGGGAATAAACTTAAAGTGAGGTATACCTTAGGGCTAGTTCATAACTGTGTTTTCAATTGTTTTCCTTGTGTGCTTTAAATTGTGGGTTGCTTGGGAGTTCTATAGATCCTAACCCGGATCTGGGGGATACCTTCTTAGAAAGTAGCAACAAGGCTGTGAGGGAACTGTGCGGGGTATACCGACATGGTTGAAACAGTCTGCTACGTTGATGTGGCACTTTGGTGTGTACCGGTAACCCTTGAGTTCAGTCAAGGAGAGTACGGGGCCTCCGCATGGTGTCATGAAGCATCAACAGACCTTAGGAACCTTAATTGAACTATCTTGGCCTCTTTAGGGTAGTGAGATAACTGACTTTGGTGCAGTCCGAGGTTGGTTGATACTCGATACTACGCTCAATTGAGGGTTACTTTCCTGGAATATTTCGGTCGCCAGTTCAGTGGCTAAATCGAAACGATGAACAATGAAAGCAACCCCGTGATGTTGGGAACCTTAGAACCCGGTTACTTTGATTAGGACAGGTTGAACTCACCAACTTCAAGAGGGTACTACCCAGACCCCATGCTGGCCTTAAACCTTAAGGGCTTGTCTTGTGTGCCTTGTGTGCCTTACATGTTTGTCTTTGTAAATATCTGTGGTGTGTTTAATCATAGCATCATGACATCATCCAGCATCATATGCATTGACTAACCATTTCAGGGGTTCGAATTTTCATCTTTGTTCTTGTTTTGTAGGACATGGAAACTGTTCGTAGAAAGACAATTCAAATCAGTCTTGTAAGGATCCCTCCTCAGCTTAAGGAGCTTATATCCAGGATTCCCGAGAACTCTTCATTCAGTGAAAGACATGGAAGCCTCATCAGCTTGGTCAACACCAACATTGAGGAAGATATGATAAAGGTCCTGTTCCAGTTCTTTGATCCTCTGCATCACTGCTTCACCTTCTTGGACTATCAGTTGGTACCTACATTGGAGGAGTTCTCCCGGCTCCTGAAGATCCCTATCCTTGATCAGCTACGTTTCAACGGTACAGAAAAGGAAACTAAGCTTGAAGAGATTGCTAAAGCCTTGCACCTACAGTCATCTGACCTCAAGGGACATTGGGAAGTTAGAAGTGGTATCAAAGGGTTCTTAGCCAGGTTTCTGTTTGAAAAAGCCCTTGAATGTTGGAACTCCCTTGACTTGCAAGCTTTTGAAGAAGTGGTAGCTCTCCTTGTCTATGGTTTGGTGTTGTTTCCTAACCCAGATCAGCTCATAGATATCAGTGCTGTCCAGATCTTTATGTCCAGGAATCCTATACCTACGTTGCTGGGGGACATCCTTCACTCATGTTACACTCGAACCATGAGAAAAAGAGGTGTCCTTATGTGTTGCACTCCTCTCCTGGGAAGGTGGTTTATTTCGCACCTTCCGCAATCAGTCCTGAAGAATGAGCGGGGTTTGAGATGGTCACAACGGTTGATGACTCTTACACATGCAGATATACATTGGTGTCCTAGGTCCAGAGAGGATGTCACTATCATCGATCGTTGCGGAGAGTACCCTAATGTTCCTTTACTTGGAATCAGAGGAGGTATTACTTATAGCCCGTGCCTGGCTTGGAGACAGTTTGGTTATGCTCGGAGGGACGGTCCTCATGACATGCTAATCCCTGATATAGTTTTTGACTTCGACAACGATACTCAAGGACTTCGTCAAAGATTTATCAGAGCCTGGAGGATGCCCAGTAGGATAGACAGTAAGACACTGGGGCATAGGAATTCCATCCCGTTGGAACCTTATCTCAAGTGGGTACGAGCCCGCTCCCAGAAGTTAGTAATGCCTTATCCTCACATGCTTCCAGTAATCAAAGAGCCTGTCTTGGAAGGGGAAGTGTCTCACATTATTCAGCACCCTGATATGCCCACATCCTGGGAAGAGATGCAGAAGAGCTGGATCCAGCTTAAGGAAGAAAGGAATTCTCTTGAGACTAATCTGCATGCCAGTGAAAAGAAGGTCCTGGAGCTCACTCGCCTGTTGCATGAGGAGAGGAATCTCAACACCTACATAGCTCCGAAGAGGATGCGCAGTGTATTATGGGATTGATTTGATTTTTGTACTTTGGCCCATGAGGCCTTGATGTATCAAACAATGATTTCTCTAATGATAACGTGTGTTCCTTTTTGTCTACAACAAATTTGAACTTACGAACCCTTGAATGCATTGCATACGCATTTCATACATCATGTGCATAGCAGGTTTCCCTTTTTTCAGGTTGCTTACAGTTCTTCGCTGTTTATTTCAGCATCATGAATCCCGAATCTGCATCAACTGAGACATCAATCAAGGCTCTCCAGGCGCAGAATGCGCAGTTTCAAGAACTAATCAAGGGTCTGGCTAAAGGCCAAGAAGAACTGAAGGCTATGCTCCTGAAGAAGGAGAAGAAGAAGAAGAGAAGAACTGTTCTGTTCAACTCGGGCCGAAGGTTTGGCAATACTCTGCAACATGAAGAGGCTGGTTCTTCTGTTGGCAAGAGTCCTTCTCAGGCAGAAGTAAAGGTCCCTAGTCCGGTGGTCTCCGACAACGAGACCGATTTTGATGAAGAGCAGTACCCTCCTGCAGACAACAGATATAAGCAACTGGAGGATAGGTTGAAGGCTATGGAGGTGCAACAGGCACCTGGGCTGGATTTCGGAGATCTGGGTTTGTCGACTGGTGTGATTATCCCGCATAAGTTCAAAGCACCATCCTTCTCCAAATATGACGGGGCGTCTTGTCCCAAGCTGCACTTAAGATCCTATGTTCAGAAAATTCAGCCGTACTCTGCGGATAAGAATTTATGGATCCACTTCTTCCAGGAAAGTCTTTCAGGGACTCACCTCGAATGGTTCTATCAACTGGATGGGACCAAAGTTCGTAACTGGGAGGAGTTGGCAACTGCTTTCTATAAGCAGTACCAGTACAATGCCGACCTTGCCCCCACACGTACCCAACTCCAGGGTATGTCGTTAGGTGCAAGCGAAGGTTTTAAAGAATATGCGCAGAAATGGAGGGATCTTGCTGGAAGGGTACAACCACCTCTGACTGATCGGGAACTTGGGGACATGTTCTTGGGGACCTTGTCTGGTCCATTTTATAACCACCTGATTGGGAATTCGTCTGCTGGATTCACAGATCTTATCTTGACTGGAGAGCGAATAGAAGCTGGCATCCGGTCTGGGAAAATTCAAGAGGCTGCACCTTCTGATAAAAAGCCTCATCGTGGAAAGAAAGAATCCAATGTTGTGCACGGTAAAAAGAGCCGTCATGAGGCAGGGGCAATCCAAATCTCCAATCCCGGACCTGCTCAACAAGGACAGGGGCAGCAACGCAAGGAGAAACGGCAGTACACCAAACTCAACATGTCGTTGGATCAAGCACTGCAACAAATGTTGAAGGCGGGGCTGATCACCTTAAGGGCTCCTCTCCGGAATCCGAACACTTCTGCACCCAACTATCATCCCAACGATAGGTGCGCATATCATTCAGATAGCCCGGGGCATACTACAGACAACTGCTGGCCTCTCAAGAACAAGATCCAAGATATGATTGACGCCGGAGAGATTCAGTTTGAAGTGCCAGAGATTCCGAACATAATCACCGCTCCGTTGCCCAATCATTGAAGCCTCTTGTTTATTTGAATTTTTGAGTTGTACTTTTCTTTGCTTATACAAACAATTAATGTCATAGCAAACTATTTTATTCTATCAATGCATCGCATACGTCTGTTTTGGAAATTAATACAATTGTTTTCATTATGTTCAAATATCTTTTCATATTTTTTCTGATGTCAACTCTGGATCTAAAATTCTAAGCCTCTTGAGGGAGGATGACGAAAACGATACCATGATCTACAGTATGCTTTTGAACAGACCCCGCTGATGAGGTACATGCATTGTTTCAAATCCTAAACACTGGAGTTATAAGGATGATAATCCCTCGTCAACCCCTCTGAGCCAAAGAAGTAGGAGTTTTTCTTTTCGAAATTTAAAACCCTTTATCATAACCTGGGGCAGGGTAGTTCTCTCAGTTGATCCAAGTGCATGACGAATGGCACCGAAGAGATCTTTACGAAACGAACAAAGACAGTAATGGTTCAGAACAATCAAAAGGACAGGCAGTCATCATCAAAATTCATAAATGAAAAAAAGTCTAAACCTACAAAGGGGACTTATGAAACTGGGGCATCCCGCTGACTGTAATTCCAAAAAAGGAAACAGTTCAGGAAAAAAAAATAAGGATAACACAATAAAAAAGAAAGAGGTCTTACAAACCCTCAACAAAAAAAAAGGGAAATGACTGCCTATTCAAAATAAACTGTCAATGTCTGAATCATCACTGGTATATCAAAGCAAAGACTCAAACAAGGTCTAACGCACGATCAACTGAGCATAGGTTTGGAGGACATCACGAAGAGCGGGAGGGTACAAATAATTTGAGCCTTTATCCTTTGTTTCTTAAACCGTGAACCAAGCCACGTTATAACCCTTAAAAGTCCTAGCTGAAGCATGGGTTAGTTCGAAAGCATACTGTCACGAAAGGTATCCTGACTCCTGAAGGCCTACGGTAAATACGGAGTTGACATCACGTTTTACAAACATTCACTTGTTTTATGAAAAGATGCATTTTCAAAATCTTCGAGATAGACATAAGCTTTGCGTTTTTAACATAACTTTGTTTGCATATGACTTTTTGTTTGAACAGCATAAAAATTTGCACGACGAAAGTCTAATGAACAAGAGTATCTCCAATCAAGGGGCATGGCATGACTATTGTCCATCATCTGGGACAGCGAAGTCAAGATCCAGAGAATCTCTCAAAGGCCAAATAGACTGGGGCAAATCTTCGTCTGAATAGCTTGGGGCAAATCTCTGCCTGAATCACTTGGGGCATTCCGACAATGAATCTTGCCTGATTAAACATCTTCTGGTAACATGGTAACATAAACAGCCAGGGGCACCTCCCTGCATTCTAAAAACATGGACATAGTCGAAAAGATACTACGCAGAGTCAAAGACCCGCTAGGTTGACACACCTAGGCAAAATAAGGGCTTCCCGGCGAACCAAAAGGGTTCGGGCAAAATGAAGGGATGAAATGGAAAAAATCTGTACACCCGGCAAGTCGAAAACCTGAAAAGGCGGCTTGGGCAAAAATGGGTATCCCGGTGGACTGAAAACCCGAAAGGGCGGTCCAGGCAAAAGTTAGGGATTAAAAGCGTACGACTATGTCCCGCCATCTGTCTACCAGAAGAAGGTTTGTCCGCCAACAACTATCGGCACCCCACAAGAAACAGGGGCAATAAAGAGTGGTCTAAGCAATCTGATTGTTCTATCCTCCAAGGTATCAGGGTAGGTTCCGTTGAAAAACTTAACCAATGCAGTTTAATACTTCCCCAGAAAAGTCCAATCCGGTTTCCCCAGGAAAGATGGAGTCCATATCCCCAAGCATTAAGCTTATCCCCTCGCAGAGCACGAACGTGTCGTCCGGCTTGATTTAAAGAGTTATTTTCTTAACAGGATATAACTGGGTTATCCTCAGCCAAAAGCCACGGAAAGAGCGCCCTCGATACAGTCTTCTTACCCCAGCGAAGTCCATCAATACTTCCAACAACAAGGATGCCCTCAGCAGGTTACTACCAACAATCAGCAAGGCATCCCTCTCCCCACAGAGTATTACTTCCCAGCATGGTCGCTAGAGTATCTTTTCTCCCCGCAGAATCCTCCATTCGCCAAGTTTATTCCCCAACGGAGTTATCTTCGCCTATTGGAATTCTTGCAACTATTCTTCAACATCAGCCCAGGATACGACTTCCCGGCACCCGTCAAGGATTTATTTTCTTAGACAAACATACACTCATAAAACGTCACATACATCGTTATAGCATGCATATGCATCATATTACACGAATCTCATTGATTTTGAAGACATACAGTTCATGCATCATGATTTTGCATACAATTATGTTTTACCTTTTCAGGAAAAAGATCAATACAAAAATGAATACTACCAACTATCGCAATTCTTTCTAGATATAGTTTCGGATATGATCCAGAGATGGGGACGTTCTGATGCTGCTTCCAGATATCCTTCTAGATATAGTTTCAGATATGACCCAGAGATGGTGACATTCTGATACTGCTTCCAGATATCCTTCTAGATATAGTTTCAGATATGATCCAGAGATGGTGACGTTCTGATACTGCTTCCAGACATCCTTCTAGATATAGTTTCGGATATGATCCAGAGATGGTGACGTTCTGATGCTGCTTCCAGGTATCCTTCAGATATAGTTTCGGATATGATCCAGATATGGTGACGTTCTGATACTGCTTCCAGGTATCCTTCAGATATAGTTTCAGATATGATCCAGAGATGGTGACGTTCTGATACTACTTCCAGATTTCCTTCTAGATATAGTTTCGGATATGACCCAGAGATGGTGACGTTCTGATACTGCTTCCAGATTTCCTTCTAGATATAGTTTCGGATATGATCCAGAGATGGTGACGTTCTGATGCTGCTTCCAGGTATCCTTCAGATATAGTTTCAGATATGACCCAGAGATGGTGACGTTCTGATGCTGCTTCCAAGTATCCTTCAGATATAGTTTCAGATATGACCCAGAGATGGTGACGTTCTGATGCTGCTTCCAGGTATCCTTCAGATATAGTTTCGGATATGATCCAGAGATGGTGACGTTCTGATGCTGCTTCCAGGTATCCTTCAGATATAGTTTCGGATATGATCCAGATATGGTGACATTCTGATACTGCTTCCAGGTATCCTTCAGATATAGTTTCAAATATGATCCAGATATGGTGACGTTCTGATGCTGCTTCCAGAGTTCCTTCTAGATATGGTTTCAGATATGACCCAGAGATGGTGACGTTCTGATGCTGCTTCCAGATCTCCTTCCAGATATAGTCCAGATGTAAACCAGATATGGCAACGTTCTGACACTTATTCCAGTTGAAGATATTTCAAGACCTCCTCTAGTCCAGCTAAATCGACTCCCAACAGATTTTCCTGATGAAGACTCAGTAGAAGTTTTTCAGATGTTTCCCTCTCCGACGATGAGTGTGAGGTGATAGTCTTATGGTCCCCTCTCCGGCAAGTGCGTGAGGTGGTAATTCCTTTTTCAGATGTTTCCCTCTTCGACGATGAGTGTGAGGTGATAGTCTCTTATGGTTCCCTCTCCGACGGTGTGTGAGGTGACAATTCCTTTTCCTATGATTCCCTCTCCGACGGCGAGTGAGGTGAATTCCTTTCAGATTATAATTGCCTATGGTTCTCTTCCCGATACTGCAAAGATGGTAATTCCCGCCAAGATTTTTCTCAACGAGCGTTGTTGAAGTTAAAATCACCCAAGGTTCTCTTACCATTCATGCTAAGGCAGTAACCATACCTGGTTCATTCATCATCTTATGAAGCTCCAGACTCAGCTCCTGTAACCAGTCAGGACACGTCTATACCAAGCATTTAAAATCAGCTCCTGCAACGTGTCAGGTACTCATTTTTTCTTTTGCAGGTATGCAAGTTCTCGCTAAGGAATCTCCTACGCGATCAACATCCAGATGGCATCTATAAGCCCATCATCCTATCCAGCAATCTCTAAATGGCATCTATAAGCCCATTCCCCCCATCACACTGCCAACATGTGAGCGCAAATTTCTGGGCACTCTAGTGTCCAATCATCTTCTACCCTCGGATTACGAAAGGCACGTCAGCCAATCTGCATCCTCAGGTCTAAGAAGATTGAACAGGGGCAACTGTTGCACCCCAAAATTTGCCCTCCCATATTCTTCAAGAAATTGCCAAGTCAGGTCACAAAATTCCCAAGGGTTGTGCAGTCCAACAGTCTCCTATACAGTCAAAACTAGGGTTTGTGTCCTGAGCAAGAAAATGAAGTTTTTAAAGGTCCAATCAAGTCTCACATGCTTACAAATATGGTCAAGTATCCTCATATCAAGTTTCAAGGCATTCAGCTCAAAATTGCACAGTCAAAACCCTAGATTGCACTACAGTCAACTGTAGGGGCAAAATGGTCATTTGACAGTCAAAAGTTCAAATTTTTGGTCAACATATCATTTTGAAGCCACAAACATCATTTGATCAATGCTTGATCATGATTCTCAAAATTTGGCTCAGAAATCATCAAGATGCAAAAGTTACTATATTTGGACAGTTGAAAAAGTCAACTGAAATTGACCAGGGCATAACTTTCACATGGATTATCAGAAAAATTCCATCCAAAGCTCATTTTGAAGAGAAGGACATTTCCTACAACTCATCTTCATACTCCAAGTCCAAGAAATGCTCTCACAAAAAGTTATCAATTTCAACATTATAGGTCATTTTCAAAAGTCAACAAAAAGGGACTTTAAGTCAAAGGCCATAACTTGAGATTGGTAAATAAAAATGACATGGGACCAAAGGCATTGGTTAAAGGACTCAAAGACCTTTCCAAAATGTCCAAGAACATGTGAAAAGCTTAAAAATTGAGCAAGTTATGCCTTGTAGAAGTTGGGAAATATTTGGGAATTTTGAAAAGTCAACTTTACTTCAAATGACCTAAATTTGCTAATGGGCCCATTTTTCTTCCATGATTCATCATTCCAAGCCTATGCACGACCACTTGGCCCAAAGGGAAGTATTTTCTCATTTTTTATTTATTTATTTGAATTTTTATTAATATTAATTCATTTAAATTATTTAAATATGTGAAAAATATCTATTTTGACCTAAAAAATCTTTTTATGCATGTTTTGCTTTCAAAATCTCGTGCACATCCCAAACATGGAAAGAATTGGACTAATTGATCATAATTGATACAAAATGCACATGAAAAGATATGGAAAAGATCTTAAGGAAATCAAATATTGAAAACAATGAATGCCTTGGATTTTATCAAGTTTTGTTGACCTAATAGCTTCCATACATAATCAGAATCACAACCCTAAGCCTTAGACACTGAAAACTGCGCAGCAATTCCCCTACCAAACTTGGAAATTTTTCATAAAAACTCAATTCTGAAAAGCATTCTAGAGAACGATTCAAGCCTTAATCTTGATTCCAATAGCTTCATTGTGGTTCTCTGAACGTGTGCCAATCACAAACAGCAACCAAAGCTCCAAGAATTGGTAGTTTGAACTCAAACTGTATCAAGCAATTTTTGAAATCGTATATCATAATTCACGCATCCTTTTGCATTTTTATTTATGAATTCTTGTTCAGTGTGAAGTTTCCAAGCTAACCATTGTATTTAATTGGATTATTATGCATCATATGTGATTCTACCATGCGCGATTTCTAGGGTTTACAGGTTGTAATTTTAGGGCTTTTGCAAAGAGGAAAAATCAAAGCTCCAGACCATGACCATTGGATTCAGCGTATTGAGACGAACATGGACCAAGCCTCGCGATTAATTTATGACCCACATAGCGCTAATCGCTATTTTCTGGAAACACCCCTAAAACCACGCGTCAAAACCGTTGCTATATGCTTGTGTTTCAGAAAAAAATAATAACACGAAGAAGACGATGCGTTGTCCATCAGCGATAGGCCGGTTTAAATTTCGCGCGCTGTATCACTAATGTTTTTGTTTGTTCTTTTTATTATTAATTGGTCATGATATGTTTGAATATCCACGTAGCGCAGCTGGTAAACTATCAAGGCAGTGACGCCCAAGACCTGGGTTCGAACCCCAGGTCTATCTTATTTCTTATAATATTTTGCAAACTATGTTCCCATGTAATACAGGTATTAAGACGCACCATATTCCACTTCATCCAGCCAGCCACGTGCTAAACGAATCCAGATCAAGGGCTCACAGTTGAAGAACACGCTACACTCAGGTCAACTGTTCCATATGCTTAGACAAAAGTCAAACAGGTTATGTCTTATTGGGCCAGAACTTCACCATCAACACCTCACTTTGGGGCCTGAACCCCCCCCTGGTTTGCTTTTCTTTTCATATTTTATTTTTTTAATTATTATGTTATTTATTTTTGTTGTTTTAATTTAATTCATTATTTTTACAAAATATAAAAACATCATCAAAATCAAAAAAGGCAAAAATATAATATTTATTTATTTTAATTATTTTCATAAATAAATTAATATGTAATTATTTAGTTTAATTAGGTTACAACATTAATTCTTTTTTTATAAAAAATCCAAAAATATGTAGAATTAGGTTTAATGAATTCTTTTTATTCCTTTTTAATTTTCCCCTTTTTTACAATAATAATGTTTAGTTTATTTATTTTCTATAATTAAATTTTGCATGTAAATTAACTTAGATTTAAATTAGGTTAAAAACTTTAATATTCTCTTAATAACTTAAAAAATAATTAGAATTAGGTTTAACATTTCATTTTAATTTTAATTAATTCTTTTTCTTAAATCCTAAAAAACACAAAATACTAAAAAAACATTTTCTTTTAAATTTTAATTTCAACCCTTCATTAACTTTAAATTTTTTGCAAAAGGGTCCAAAGCCCATATTTTTAATTGATAATTTCGCACATTTATTTTATGTCGCTTATTATAATTATGTAATTCTCCCAAAGCGTTGTAACGATTTTATTTCTCGCACTTTTATTTCTTTCGCTTTATTTATTTTCCGTCAAATCGGGTCCGGTTTAATTTTGGCGATGTGGACCCGCGCCATTTGTAATAGTTGTAGATTTATTTTCCTCGCAAATATTAACTGTTAAATAAGCATGCAAGAATGAATGGCCCTAATTAAAATCAAGCGTAGATCACAATGAACATGACAAGACAAATATCAATGAAACTGACACACAAATTCGCACACACCACCCCTAGGGTACGCCTCACTGTTGCCTTTCGAAAGGTGATCGTCGAGTAGAGGATGTCTTAGTAAGTCCTCATGATCCGGGAACCTGGCATGAGGGTAGCTTCTAAGGTGTCTTCCCATTGCTCTGGTGATCACCATGTCCCTATAAACTCGAATTGACCCGAACACCTCCAACGGTGGTGCTACCTACCTCTCAATGGTGGGATGGCACTACTTTAAAGGACATTTACACAGACGAATTCCTTAGGGTAGGTAGGTTCTTGTAGATACTTGCTCTAAATCTCAAAACAAAATTCAAAAAAATACTTTTCACACCAACACTTTTCAAAAGCTTTCAAAGCAATTTTTCAAACACTCTGACACAAGAGTCGAACTGAAATTTTTCAAGGAAACTTTTTTAAACCCACATTGAAAAGCAAACAAACATTTTTGAAAACACATTGAGCAAGTATCTAAGAGCCCATGGATAACCATGGATAGAAAGGGTGCTAACACCTTCCCTTTCTATAACCTACCTCCTGAACCGAGAGCAATCTCTTTAAAGGAATTTTTCTGTGCTTTTGTCCTTTCCATTTGGAGAAAATAAAAGACGGTGGCGACTCTTGCTTCTGCGACATTTCGCGAACCAGCGTTAAACAGTCAGTTCCAGATCCACCGATCACAGTCATCCATGTATCTTTTGATACATTGAGGTATAATGGTTGTTCGTTGTTACTTGCCCATCACTCATGAGATTTTAAGCAAACAGTTCATTGTGTTTCAAGTTATTATTCTCAGTTAAAAACTTTTAAGCAAAACTAAGTATTGTAATTGGAAGTGTGTTCTTCTATTTTTGTTATTGTCACTAAGGTGACTGTGGGAAGTGAGAGGGGGATCTCATATCTAGAAGGTTTCTAGGTAGAATTAGCACAAGGTAGTGATTAGGTGATAAGTAGTAAACTAGGGTTGTTTAGCTTTGAACTAATATTATCATAGTGGATTTCATTCCTATATTGGTTTCCCCCAGAGTAGGTGATGTTGCATTGAACTGGGTTAATGATTGATTGTGTTATTTTATCTTTTATACTTTAATTTTGCATAATTTACTGGTTGCTAAAATTGTTCTGTCAGTAGATGATGTCTTAACATCTATCTTGACATTGTGTTTTGGTGTTGGGACATCAGTCTTGACATCTGTTTTTAAGTGCCAGAATTTCAGGAACTTTCTTCTACTATGGTAAGACCAAACTTTGGAAGAGAAACGGTCTAAAGTACCTAGAAGATAAGAAGAGTGGAGTAGAGACTTCAAATTCAAGTATTTGTGTTACATATAAGTTTATCTACTTCTTCATCATGGGTATTGGATAATAGATGTGTTTCTTACATTTGTGTTAATGTGCAAGGGCTAAAAAGGAGTAGAGAACCGGCAAAAGGTAAAGTTGATCTAGAAAAGGTTGTTTCTTTAGGCGTAGGAACTTATGTATTCACTTTACCTAATGTTTTAATAATTTTGTTAGAGAACTGCTATTATGTACCTAAAATTAATAGATTATTTCCATTTCTTGTTTGGAGAAGTTTTGTTTTTCATTTATATTAAATAATTTTTTTTGCTCTACTTATTTGAATTATGTATTTTATGTTACTGCACAAATGAACAATGGACTATATGTCCTTGATTTTGAAATTACTATTTTTAACATTAATAATAAATTGATGAAACCTAACGAGTTAAATCCAACTTATCTTTGGTTATGTCGTGTAGGCCACATAAATGAGAAACGTGTTTCCAAACTCGATAAAGATGAACTCATAGACTCTTTTAATTATGAATCTTATTAACATGTAGATCTTATTTAATTGGAAAGATGACAATGTCTTCATTCAAAGGAAAAGGTGAAAAGATTGTTGATCTTTTGTTCCTAATACATACTACTGTATATGGACCGTTAGACACACTAGTCAGAAGAGGTTTTCAATACTTCATTACATTTACTTATGAATGTAGATATGATTATGTGTACTTAATTAAACACAAATATAAATCCTTTTAAAATTTCAAGGAATTCAAAAATAAATTACAAACCAACTAGGCAAAAATGTTAAAACACTTCAATTAGATCGAGGTGGTGAATACTTAAGCCTTGAATTTAGTGACCATCTAAAAGAGTGTGGGATTCTTTCCCCACTTAATCATTTTGTAACACCACAATGAATTGTGTATCTATGGAATCATGTCTGTCAGGTTTAGATCAATCAAGATCTCCACAACATACTCTGGAATATGCTTTTGATGGTGACAACTAACAACTAAAGTGCAAGAATACCAAGAGGTTAAAGACACAGTCAGACTAAGCTAATATGATAAGGTTTAATGAACACATATAAAGCCACATCTTCAAAAGAAATCAAGCAAGTGTTTGTACAACTGAATTATTTGAAGAGTCTCGAAGCTTCAAAGTGTGAAAGAGAGGAAGTGTGAAAGCTTGCCCTATTGCGTTTGAGTGAATAGTATGTTGTAAAAGCATAAGGGATTTTTCGTAAAGTTATATGGATAATCACCCACATACACTAAAAAAGTTGTAAAACATATTTTTCTTAAGTAAATATCTCTAAAAATGTTTTAAAGTCGTCCGAGTTGAATCGGGAGCAGTCAAAAAACTTATGAATAATTTTTTCTATTGGCCAGTCGATTGACACTTATACCCAATCGATTGGGTTAGTGCAAAAATGTGACCTAAATGTTTAGGAAATTTTAATAATGAATGGTAATGGTTATATGTCTTTTATTTCCTACTAAAACTTTTTCAACTATTAGCTTTAGGCCAAACAATCGATTGGAGCATGATGCCAATTAATTGGCTCATTACTTTTGGCCTTAAAAATTAGTCTTTTCATGTAAACCTATAGCCTATAAGTAGAGGTACCTTCCCTCATATTTTCATATCCATAATCGAGAGTTTTCATATCCTACTCCCACACACTATCTCTTTCTCTCTCTCTCTCTCTCTCTCTCTCTATCTCTCTCTCTCTCTCTCTCTCTCTCTCTCTCTCTCTCTCTCTCTCTCTCTCTCTCTCTCTCTCTCTCTGTCTAAAAAATATCACTTTCTCTCACTTAGAAATCTAGGTATAGTGCTTTTGAGAAATATCTTTTAGTAGTGAGGTCTCTTTGTATTTATAAAAAAGGGTTCTATTTTAAATTCACCAGGGAAGATTTTATTACCTTGTTTGAATAATTTGTCCAATCAGGAATTGTTTATTTGGGTTCGAAGCTAAATCCTTTAAAACTTTGGTTTGGGTATTTAGTTATTAAGTCGTTGGTTCGATTTGTTAGCTCAACCCAGTCAAAATCTTTTATCGGATCAAAATCATCGTGTATTAAAATCTTAAGTTGGTTTATGGATATTGTTTTACCCCAAAATTTTCCCTCCCATTTTTACTCAAAACATATTCCTAGAGGTCTTCAATTGCTCAAGTGGACTAAGGATTGACTAGACAAATCCTCCTCCTAAGACAATGAGCTTCAGGGTTTCACTCCTTATCAGGATGTTTGAGTTCCAAGGGTCATAAATGACTTCCATTTCCCTAATATGTTCTCAAAATCATACATGTCAAGTGTCATGCTTTGCACAAGAAGTTGGCTCAATCAACTGCTCAGATGCCTGGAAATCAACTTTTGTTAGGTCAAAAGTAAACTGTGGGCCACATACAGTCAAACTTCAATATTTTTGGTCAACATCAACATTTTGAAGTAACATCCATCATTTGATCAAGGGTTGATCATGACTCCTCAAGGAATGCCCCAAATTTATCAAAATTCAAAAGTTGCTAAATTAGGGTTTCTATAGGAAAAGTCAACCAAACTTTGACCAGGCATAACTTTCTCATCCTTTATCAAAAATTTCTCATCCAAGGCTCATTTTGAATAGAATCCAATTCCATACAACTCATCTTCAGCCCTCAAGTTTAATAAATACAATCATGAAAATATATAAATTCAGACATTATAGGTCCTTCTCAAAAGTCAACAAAAACACCTTTTGGGTCAAAGCTTCTTACATGAACATGGAAGATCCAATTAAGATGAAACCAAATAGGTTGTTTAGAACACATCCTAAGCTTTCTAAAAAGTCCAAGAACACCTTCTTAGGGTTAAAACTGATGGAGATATGTATTGTCAAAGTTGACCAATTTTTGGAAATGTGCATGAAGTCAACATTGATCAAAATGACTTTTTTCGAAATGGGCCCATGTTTTCTTGTTTGAAATTTGTTCCTAAGATGGCCCACGACCCCTGAGCTTATCCACCTATTACTTTATTATTTTTATCCATTTAAATCAAAATAAATCAATTTAAATAGTAGAATAATGAAATAAAATCTAAGATTTGATTTTATGAGCATATTATGAGTCAATGAACAACTAGCAAATCTTCCAAATAGTGCAAGAGCTAATTGATTGAAAAAGATCATAATTTGGCTTGTTTTAGAAACAAATAATGCAAGGAAAAAAATCAAATCAAATCTCCATAATTTGCAAAGATATGATTTGTTTTTGTTAACCTAATTCATTCCAATATAAGAACATAACATTCCCAAGGCAAAAACACAAGGGTTGGTCGTGTAAACTGCAAGAACAAAAAATCAATTTTTGGACAAAAAGTGAGAACTGGATTTCATTATACAGGACGATTCAAAGTGTTTCAAGGCCAACAATCCATTCTTGGCAATCACTTAAAGCTAACAACATCATTTGCACGCGTCACAGCATCCAGAATCGTCATCTACATCATCACGGTTTTCCCTTCACATTTTGAATTTGATTTTTATTATACATACATTAGAAATAGGTTTTGATTATGTATTATTGTTTGTGAGAGCATTTGGAATGTATTTGAATACTTAATTTCTAGTTTTGATGCATAGATGCCAAATTTCCATTGTTAGAGTTTTAACCTCCGTTTTAGGGCTTTGAGATGCAGGGAAAATTAGACCTAATGACGTATGCCATCATGCTCAGGGGATCAAACCCAGTTGATCCATGGCTTTAAATTGCATTTATATTGCTTGGTGTGAATTTCGAAGATTTGCAGGTCTTTTAGCGACAGATGTAGTCCGTAGGTAAAAGCTGAAACCTAAAATGACAACCATTGGGAAAGATGACTGCGTGGCAAGGGCTGGCTGGATGGTTTAAATAGCGTGCGCATTTTGTTATGATAACTTCCAATTATCAAATATATTATGTTTTGTTCATTGTTATTATCAAAAGGCCAATTGGCCCAGTGGCAAACAGGAAGACCTCCGGGACGCGCGTGTGTAGGAGGTCAGGGGTTCGATCCCTGCCTCCTACATGATGTTTTTCTCAATGTTTAACTGAAGATTCCACGCGCCTCACAACCAAGCACTTATCATACACCCAAGATCCACCCCATCAGATCATGTCCTGGCCAGATCTCACGCCTCCAGGAAGCAGTCACATGGTGGACATCTAGAAGCCACCACACTAGATCCAGCGCAGGGTATGGGCTTGCATCAACCTGGGCCTGGACAAATTCTTCTTCGCACCTACAGAATTGCTTTCACACCAGGCCCAATCTAATTTTTCTCTTTTTAATTTCGTTTATCTATTTTAATTTTTTGTTTAATTATTTCACAAAAAAAACAAAATAATTTTTTATTAAATCATAAAAATCACAAAAACATTAAAATCAGATTTTTTTCATAAAATATTTTATTTCATTAATTAATTGGATTAATTTATTTAGGGCAATTTAAATTATTTTTTTCATAATTAAAATCAATTAGAAAATTAGGGTTAATTTGTAAATAGTTAATTTTCTCAATCAAAAAATAACAAAAATATTTTCTTTGATTCCCTTTGAATTTAGACTTTGATTCCCATGTTTAATTCGTCGCGCGTGCAATATTTTATTTTTTAATTCTAATTATTGTATTTGCTTCGGGTTTGTAATAACTTTTAATTAGGGTTTACCGCATATTATTTACTGTTTAATCCCCAATTTTTGGTTATGTAATCCCCTCCCCAAAGCCTTGTAATAGCGTAGATTTACTTTTCCGCTTTTAATTTTCTGCAACTATAAACTGTCTAGATGTATGGATAATAGGCTTGATGCAAAAGATAAATCAAATTAATACAGTAGAAAACCATAATTGTGCAAAGATAAATGAACTGAAATCAATCACTTGCACATGCTCACTCCTAGGGTTACCCCCACTTCGGTTGCCTTCGGTAAACAATCATGAAGTATAGGGAATTTTAGTGGTCGCCCTCTAGTCCCAAAAGATCAACAATGACCCATTGGAATGTTTCCTCGGAAATATCTTTAGGAATCTAGGGTAACTACTAAGGTTTCCTAACCATTGCTTTTGTGACTGTAATTGTCCTTTCGAATGTCCCTTTAACTCCAACGATGGGGCTACCTACTCCTTAATAGTAGGATAGCACTGTCTAAAGGAAACGAGAAAACGAACAGTCTTTTTCGAGTAGGTAGAAACTCCTAAGTACTTGCTCAAAACAATAAAAACTCTTTCATACAAACACTTTCAAAACAGTTTTCAAAAACAACTTCGTCACACTCTTGAGGACAGATACAAGGGTTACCACAAAGTTAAATAAAAATGTTTCAAAAAACATGCACAAGCAATTTAAAAATGAGCAAGTGCCTAAGAGCCCATGGAAAACCATGGATAGAAAGGGTGCTAATACCTTCCCCTTCTGTATTCTACCCCCCGTACTCAGAAACATCTCGAAAAAGGTTTTTTCTGTTCTTTTCCCTTTTCCTTTGTTTGATGAAATAAAAGTCGGTGGCGACTCTTGCTTACCGTAACATTTGCAAACAACAAACGCAAACCAGTATAACAATTGGTTCTACCACCATATAACAGAACTGGAGACTCTGCTGGGGACAATTAATAAAGTGGGGTATACCTTAGGATCTAGGTCATTCTTAAATTTCTTTTTTGTTTGTTTTTCCTGCTTTATCTTTAAGGGTTTTTTCTTAGGTATTGTTAAAGATCCTACACCCGTATCTGGGGGGCACTTTTTAGGTAAACAGCAATAGATCATGGAGACTGTACAGTGTAGACCAATATGGTTTAAGTGATGGTTGTGTTGGTGTGACACTTTGGTTGGTACCGGTATCCTTCGTGTGAAAACGAGGAGAATACGGGGCCGCCGTGTGGTGTCGTGAAGCACTAAAGGACCTGAGAACCTTAGTTGAACAAACTTGGCCATTAGAAAGTAGTGAGATAGACGGCCTCGGTATAAAGCTGAGGATTGGTTGATACTCGATGCTACACTCATTGAGATAAGACTTTTGGGATATTTCAGCCGCAAGAAAAGATTGCCTGAGCTGAAACAATGTCCGATAAAGGATGATCAGTGATATCGAGAATCCTTAGAACCCAGTTACTTTTCTAAGACAGGTTTGAAACCAACTAAACTTCAAGTGGGTACTTGTGATACGGTGGGAGAACTGACTTGAGGTTTTATATTCGCAAATGTTGCGGTTAGCAAGAGTCGCCACCGACTTTTTATTTTATCCTAAGGAAAGGTTAAAAAGCACAGCAAAAACCTTTTGAGATGGTTTCTTGGGTTCGGGGAGTAGATTATAGAAAGGGAAGGTATTAGCACCCTTTCTATCCATGGTTATCCATGGGCTCTTAGTTACTTGCTTAGATCACTTGCCTTTTGTTTTCAATTTTTAAATGGTGCTTGAGTGTGTGGGTTTTGAAAATGTTTTTGAAAAGAGGCCAATGTGGTGGCAACCTTTGTAATGATCCATGTGGGGATGTATACAAAGATGTATGTCTTTTGAAAAAGGTTTTCATTTGTTTTTGAAAGTTTTGTTTTGAAAGTGTTGTGATGTGTGATTTTGAAATTAGGCAAGTGTTTTGTTTTGCAAGTTGATTCAAGTAACTAAGAGGTTATCTACTCCTAATTTTTTTCAAAAGATTATTGCTATACTTTAACCCTTTTAACAAGTTTGCTCCACCATTGTATTTGATGGGCAACCTTGTGTTAGGATGTGAAAGGGACGGGCGCGGGTCATCGTTTTAGACCATAATTGCAACGGCGTTAAATGTCTTTGAGCAATTTCTCTAAGGGACTTGATCATTTGTTTTTGTTTGTTTTTGAAAAGTTTTGTCGAGGGACTATGATCATTCAAATTGTTTGTTTTTGCCCAAAGAAGTTTAACATGCAACATGGCCCATTTATTTGAAGGCAACAAGTGGAATACCCTAGGGGGTGCAAGTGTGATTTGTGTGTCCATTTTCATGCTTGTTTATCTTGTATTAGGTCAAACTATTTTTTATCGTTTTTCGCATACAAACCCTAATTCTAACATGTTATCATTAGAAAGCGATAAAGTGCGAAATTAAAATTACTAAGCTATTACAAAACCAAATATGGGAAGGGGGGTACAAATGTTCCAATGGGGATATTGACAAGAATTTAAATCTAGATTATTACATCATTTTGAATATTTGCAAGGTAAATAAATTGCATAATTAAATGTAAATTAAATAAATATGTGAAATGCAAAAAGAAAGTTTTTTATGTGTATGAGAAAAGATTATTTGTGTAAAAGGGAAAGGAAAATAAAAATGTATTATTTTTTTGAGTATTTTGAATTTAGGGCAAAAACCCTAATTTTTTAAAGAAAAAGGTATTATCTTCTAACTTAATACAACTATTTATTTATTATTTAAAAATAAAATAAAATGAAGTATATTAAAAAAAAAGGTATTTTTATATCAAATATTAATAAAAGTGAAAAATCAAGTATTTTCATATTTTTGTTTAAATATATTAATAAACATATATATATATATATATATATATATATATATATATATATATATATATATATATATATATATTAAACCCTAAATATGCATTATACTCAAAATAAGTATTTTAATATTTTAATAAAAAAAAGTATTTTTTTGTGTGAAATATTTTCAGAAGGTAAATAAAAATAAAAATGTATTTACACCTTTTTTCTATTTTATTATAATAATGGTATATTAATGTACAAACAAAGAAAATAAACAAATAAATATGCAATAAATGCAAAAAATGATGAAAAAAATATTTTTAATTTTTAAATGGCATGAGAAAAAATAAACAAAGTCAGCCAAAAAAGAAAAAGTCAAAAATGTTAAAAAATGAGCAAATGGGCTCAGGGGGGTGTAAACCAAAAAAGATGGTGTGAAAAGAAAGAAAACAAAAGCCCAGCCCAATGAAACACTGTCTTCAACCTTTGGCCAAGACTGAGTTCAAAAACGCGCGCCTCTTGCTTCAACATCAAGGTCCTGATTCTTTGATCCTTTGAACAAACTTCCAACACAAAACATGTAAAGCATAATCTCACGATTTCATACATATAAAGAACATGAACTATCTCTCTAAGATGAGGGAGAATTTCTCTCCCCCCCATTTCTGACCTAGTTTTTCTACCATTTTCAGAGCTCAAATTCTCTCTACTCAGACAAAAGAAATGAAAAGTAAAGCTATGTACATGTTCAGGGCTATGAGTAGGACCTTGTTTCTTCACAAACTTAAGACTAAAGATGCATAATAAGAGAGATACGAATTCAAACTTTTACCTGTGCAGTTGAACTTCTATGTGGAGAATGAGAGACTTTCAGTGCAATGTAATGATTGGAAAAGCTTCCTTGAGGTCCAGGGATGCTTTTTCAATGCTTACTTTGTCTTGAACCTTCTTGTATCAAGCTGTAGAACTTCACCTACAAGTCAAAGATATGAAAATGGTGGAAGTGGTTAGAGCAACTACAGATCGTGCCTTAGCTTCTGGATAGTTTGCATATGTTGTAAGGAAGGTAGAGGAACAGGTTTTGATCAAAATGCTCGAAGGGATTGAGAGATAGCACTCAATCTGCAGGGCTTGCTCTGTTTGAGCAGTTTTGTGGTGTTTCTGAGAAGGAGGGTGTTTGAAAGGCAAAAGGCTCGTGCAAAAGCTTGGTTGGGTGATTTTGAATGTGTTTGATATCTTTTGTGTTGTGTTTGTAAGCTGAGATTCAAGTTGTCACAAGTTATGGACTTTTCTTCTTTTCTAAGCAACAAAAACAAATTGGTGTTCTAGGTCAGTATAGGACCCCCTAATGTGCTGCATAAACATCTCTTGATCAGTGTGTTATGCACATAATCTTGTGCTAAGCAGATCTTCTATGTACTTGTTTGATTTACCAATTGACATAAAGCAAACTTTTGTAAAAATGGAAAGTTCACTTTATCCAAAAATGGATCAATCTTGTGTATAATGCTTGAATTCATGGAACAACACTTAGAAACAATGAACAAGCATTAAATTAAGGAGTGTAATGTGGTTTAAGGACCTGCAAAGTAGCACAAACTATGCTGAGTTCAAATTTGCCAAGTTTATGAACATGTCTTGATGAAGAACAAAAGTGAATTTTTGCCAACTTGTGAAATTCGAATCTCTCAAGTTATGAGGTTGTTTGATGAGTTCTTGGACATTTTGGAAAGCTTGGAATGTGTACTACAATCCATCTTTGAAATGCAAATCAAAATTCCAAGTGGAAGGGTATGAAAAGTGGCCTTGAAGTAGGGTAGAAAACCTTGTCAAAATAGGTCAAATTTCACTAAGTTAAAAGATGGTTTAGTGCCCTTATTCAAAAAATCATAACTTGAGATACAAGCTTCACATGAGAAAACTTTGTGAATCAAAGTTGTAGATTATGCAACAAGCTACAACTTTCATGTTTTGACTTTTGTTTGAATCCAAATGGATCATGGTGAAAAGATGGGGCAAAGTTGGGAAAAAATTAGGGTTTTTCATAACTTAGAAAAATTCTAAGTTATGAAAAATTCCATTTTCAAACCCTAATTTGCATTTTGAGATTTCTTGGTGAACAAGTTTCATGATTTGGAATGTTTTGATGAAAAATGAATCTTGACTCTTGATTTTGACCCAAAAGTCAAAGTTTGACTTTTCAGTATACAGTCAAAATTGATCAATTGACTGGGAAATTCAACTGTCAATCTTGTGTACTTGGGATCTTTTGAGCTTGATGAATATGTCAAGATAATTCCATTGAGTCCTTGAGGCCATATGTGAGCTTGGTTTGCCATTGGCTAGGTCAAACAGTCAAAAATTGCCTTTGTGCAGTCAAAACCCTAAAAATGACCATTTTGCCCTTTTGATGATCTGATCAAATTTCTTGTGGAATTGTGATCCAAACTTGATCAAATGGTCCATGTGAGTTCATAATGTTGATGTGGATCAAATTTCATGAGGTCTGACTGTCAATTGGCCACAGTTGACTTTTTCCCCAATACAGCTGATTTCTAGGTCAACTGTTCAATTGACTGGGTAAAACTTGGAATCAAGACTTGAAACTTGGCATGGGTAAACTTGGGAGTACAACATGAAGCATGAAAGTCATTTTAGGCATTTTAGGTCAAAACATCCTAGGGCAAACACAAACCCTAATTTGAGTCCACAGTGCAAGGAGAAGCCTTGAGCAGAGGAAACCCTAACTGTATCTTGATCTTCAAAGGTCTTGTGATGAGAAAATGTTGAGGAAATGGGAGGGCAAATTTTGGGGTACAACAGTTGCCCCTGTTCAATCTTCTTAGACCTGAAGAGTTAGATTGGCAAGTTTGCCTTTCGTGACTCGAGGGTAAAAGGAGATTGGACACCAGAGTGCCCGGAAATTTGCACTCGCATGCTGGAGTCTCAATAATGTGGTGTCGAGAATGGGCTTATAGATGCCATTTGGAGAGATGGTGGATAGGGAGATGGGCTTATAGACGCCATCTGGAGACGTGACAGAACCTTGTCGGGAATGGGCTTACAGATGCCATTTGGAAGTGTCGATCGCATAAGAGATTCCTTAGCGAGAACTTGTGTATTTGAGAAAGATGGATGTTTTCCTGGCTTGTTACAGGTGTTTGATCTTCAATCTCCTTATGCAGATATGCCCTGGCTAGATACAGGAATTGAGTCTACAATCGGTTGCTCACAGATGTGCCCTGGCTGGATACAGGAGTCGAATCTAGAAATAGTCGTCAATAGATGTGCCCTGGCTGGATACAGGAATCGAATCTTCAAACTCTTCAGACGTGCCCTGGCTAGATACAGGAATCGAGTCTGGAAACGTGGTCAACAGATATGCCCTGGCCGGATACAGGAGTCGAATCTGGAAATGTTGTAGTTGATAGATGTGCCCTGGCTGGATACAGGAATCGAATCTTCGAACTCTTCAGACGTGCCCTGGCTAGATACAGGAATCGAGTCTAGGAACTGATCGCTCTCAGATGTGCCCTGGCTAGATATAGGAATCGAATCTTCGAACTCTTTAGACGTGCCCTGGCTAGATACAGGAATCGAGTCTAAAAACTGATCACTCTCAGATGTGCCCTGGCTAGATACAGGTATCGAATCTGGAATTGTGACAGTTGAAGGTAGTCGTTTTTGAGATTGTCTTTTTCCTGAAAAGGCAAAAAACGTAAGTTGTATGCAATGTCATGATGTATGATATGCATGATATCATGATGTTCAACATGAGATGTTGTATGCGTTTCATCATGTATGCAAGCAAGATGTATGAAAATGTGAAATGTTTATGAGTGTAATTTCGTCTTGAGGAAAATAAATCCTTGGCGAACGGCCGGAGAAATGCTCTGTGGAAGAGATATTTGGCCGAAGTTTTGATGAGAGGCCTGCTGAGGACTTTAACGATGGATTCCGCTGAGGATAATGATGATAAACTCCGCTGAGGAACTCCGAAGATAAACTCTGCTTGGGAATACCAAAGATAGACTCCGCTGGGGATTGAAGGAATTTTGCCGAGAGCGGTCTTCCGTGGCTTTTAGCTGAGGATAACCCAGTTATAAGTCCTTGTGAGGAAATAACTCTAAATAAAACTCGGGCGAGACGTCCGTCCTTCGCAGGGGATAAGCTTGCAGGATCTACTGGGGATGAGCTTTTAAGACCTGCCGGGGAATGTTGTGCCTTCTTAGGATCGACGGGGGACCAACTCTTCCTGGGGAAAGTATTGTCGCATCCTGTTTTACTCTGCGGGGAGTTAAGATGATTTGGCCACATTTTTCAGTTGAACCTACCTTGGTGCCTTGGCGGACAAAACAACTAGACTGCATTAGACAACTCCATACTGCCCCTGTCTTTGATGTCACCTGTAATTAATCTCTTGTTTTATATGCGAATATTTATGAATCAGCAATTTAATGTCAAATGCATATATCAAAAATGAACATTGGACGTTCTTCGCAAGACAAAACAGAAAAAAGGGAAAACAATGGTAATTTGTATGGACAAGTGAATTTGTATTGATTTAAACTTTGCCTGTGAATAGGCGTTTTTTGTACAAGAGACTGACATCCTAGTAAGAGGACATCGCCAAATAGTATAGAGTTTACATTTTTAAAAAAGAAAACAAAACAGCTATGTGAACAATCCCACTGGGTTCCAACTCTGCTATTGCCTTTATGTTTTCGAACGTCTCATTGCTTTGCTGCTTAGTTGAAGATGAAGCCGATTGGTCAATGCCGAAATCTGGAGCCAGATAGTTGATGCCGAATTCCGGATGCGAAGTGATCCAATGAGACATGGTGTTACGCTTTTATCCCTAACTTTTGCCTGGACCGCCCTTTCGGGTTTTCAGTCCACCGGGATACCCTTTTTTACCCAAGCCGCCCTTTCAGGTTTTCGACTTGCCGGGTGTACATATTTTTTTTCATTTCATCCCTTATTTTTGCCCGAACCCTTTTGGTTCGCCGGGAAGCCCTTGTTTTTGCCTAGGTATGTCAACCTAGCGGGTCTTTTATTTATGCGTAGTATTTTTTCACTATGTCTGCATTGGCGGGGTGAGGAAGGTCGTCACCGTCCATGGTGGTTAGGATCATGGCTCCTCCTGAGAACACACGCTTAACCACAAATGGCCCTTCGTAAGTAGGGGTCCATTTACCCCGGGGATCACTTTGAGGAAGGATGATGCGTTTGATTACCAGGTCCCCAACTTGATACTCTTGCGGTCTGACTTTCTTGTTAAATGCCCTGATCATCCGTTTTTGATACGTCTGACCATGACAGATAGCAGTGAGCCTCTTTTCGTCAATCAGATTTAATTGATCAAGTCGAGTCTGGATCCAATCATCTTCATTCAAGTCTGCATCCTTCATTATCCGGAGAGAGGGTATCTGGATTTCGATCGGCAAGACTGCCTCCATGCCATAGACCAAAGAGAAAGGAGTTGCCCCGGTTGACGTCCTTGCTGAGGTGCGGTACCCATGAAGAGCGAACGGTAACATCTCGTGCCAATCTTTATAGGTCACTGTCATCTTCTGCACAATTTTCTTGATATTCTTATTGGCTGCCTCTACAGCCCCATTCATCTTCGGCCGGTAGGGAGAAGAATTGTGGTGCTGTATCTTGAATTGTTCACAGAGTTCAGTGATCATTTTGTTATTGAGATTGGTACCATTATCCGTAATGATTCTTTCTGGGACGCCGTACCGACAGATCAGATTATGCCGGATGAAGCGCGCCACGACGCTCTTGGTTACTGTGGCATAGGAAGCTGCCTCAACCCATTTCGTGAAATAATCGATTGCCACCAAGATGAAGCGATGCCCATTGGATGCCGTTGGTCGGATCTCACCGATCATATCGATGCCCCACATTGCGAAAGGCCAAGGTGCCGTTAGGACATTCAAAGGAACTGGAGGGATATGCACCTTGTCAGCATAGATCTGGCACTTATGACAAGTTCGGGAGTGTTGGTAACAATCGGCTTCCATTGTGGACCAGAAATATCCTGCCCGAAGGATTTTCTTAGCCATGGTGTGTCCACTGGAATGTGTTCCAAATGTACCTTCATGCAGCTCCATCATGATTTTCTCAGCTTCAACCTTATCCACACAACGCAGCAGAGTTGAATCATGATTCCGCTTGTAGAGAATGTCGTTGCTGAGGAAGAATTTTGCAGCAAACCTCCTCATGAACTTCTTATCATTGACAGACGCACCTTCAGGGTATTCCTGAGCTTCCAAGTACCTCTTCACCTCGTGATACCAGGGTTTTTCAGTCACCTTTTCAGCCTCGAGCTCGCAGCAGTATGCCGGTTCATCCAACTTCCAGATAATGATTCGGGGAGCCTCATTGTCCCATTTAACTTTGAACATTGAAGACATCGTGGCTAGTGCGTCCGCTAGCTGATTCTCCTCTCTGGGGAAATGCTCAAAAGTTATCTCTTCAAAGTGAGGAAGCAAGGTCGACACATACTCCTTGTAAGGAATGAGATTCGGGTGTTTCGTATCCCACTCGCCTTTGATCTGATTGATCACGAGAGCGGAATCTCCGAAGACACTTAGAAACTTGATCCTCAAATCGATTGCAGCTTGTAAACCCATGATACATGCCTCATATTCTGCCATGTTGTTGGTGCAGCTGAAACATAATCGGGCGGTGAGTGGAGTATGAGTCCCCTTGGGAGATATGATTACAGCGCCGACGCCGTTACCCAAAGCATTGGAGGCTCCATCAAAATGCATAGACCATCGGGATCCTTCCTCAGGTCCTTCATCCGGTCCAGGTACTTCACAGTCAGTTACCACCATGATGTCTTCGTCTGGAAAATCAAAGTTCAATGATTGGTAATCGTCTACAGGTTGGTGTGCCAAATGATCTGCCAGTACACTTCCCTTAATTGCTTTCTGAGTTGTATACTGGATATCATATTCTGTCAAGATCATTTGCCATCTCGCTATTCTCCCAGACAGAGCAGGCTTTTCAAATATGTACTTGATGGGATCCATCTTTGAAATCAATAAAGTAGTGTGAGTCAGCATATACTGTCTCAGCCGGCGAGCAGCCCATACAAGAGCGCAGCAAGTTTTCTCAAGCAGTGAGTAACGAGACTCACAGTCGGTAAACTTTTTGCTCAAGTAATAAATAGCGTGCTCTTTTCGGCCAGACTCGTCATGCTGCCCCAGCACACACCCCATTGAATTATCAAGCACTGTCAAGTAAAGTATCAGAGGTCTTCCTTCCACCGGTGGCATAAGAATGGGTGGCTCTTGGAGATATTCCTTTATTCTTTCAAAGGCGGCCTGACACTCATCATTCCAGCGTACCACTTGATCTTTCTTCAGTAATTTGAAGATTGGCTCACAAGTAGCAGTCAGATGTGAGATGAATCGGGCAATGTAATTCAGTCGTCCTAGGAAACCTCTGACTTCTTTCTCTGTTTTTGGAGTCGGCGTCTCTTGTATGGCTTTTACCTTGGCAGGGTCCACCTGAATACCCTTATCACTTACAATGAAACCTAGCAATTTTCCGGATCTTACCCCAAAGGTGCATTTGTTGGGATTCAACCTTAGCTTGTATAACTTGAGTCGGTCAAACAACTTCCTCAGATGGTCAAGGTGCTCCTCCTCAGTTTGAGACCTTGCAATCATGTCATCAACGTATACTTCAATCTCATGATGGATCATATCATGAAATAAAGCAACCATGGCACGCTGATAGGTTGCCCCAGCATTTTTCAATCCGAATGGCATGACCTTATAACAGAAGGTGCCCCACTGAGTCACAAAGGTTGTCTTCTCCATATCTTCTGGAGCCATCTTGATCTGATTATACCCTGAGAAGCCATCCATGAAGGAGAACACCTTGTGTTGAGCTGTATTGTCAACAAGGACATCGATGTGAGGTAAGGGGAAGTCATCTTTGGGGCTGGCCCTGTTCAGATCCCTGTAGTCAACACACATTCTGACCTTACCGTCCTTTTTCGGCACTGGCACCACATTGGCAACCCACTGAGGGTAAGAAGTCACTGCAAGGAACCCGGCATCAAACTGTTTCATAACCTCGGCCTTGATCTTTTCAGACATCTCTGGACGCATCCGTCGGACTTTTTGCTTTACTGGAGGGCAATCTTCCTTGGTTGGCAGGTAGTGAACTACAATGTCGGCATCCAAACCAGGCATATCTTCATAGGACCAAGCAAAAATTTCCATGTAGTCTTGTAGCATCTGGATCAATCGTTGCTTCACGCTGAGCTCTAGATTGGCACCAATCTTGACCTCTTTCCTTTCTGTCTCAGTACCCAAGTTAATTGTCTCCACCGGCTCTTCATGTGGTTGAATAGCCCTCTCTTCCTGGAGTAGCAGTCTTGCGAGTTCACCAGGCACTTCGCAATCATCTTCACCTTCGTCTTCGGCCAAGTTGATCGGATTTTCGAAGTCATAACTGGCGGTAGCAGAGCTGTTACCAGTGAGATCCAGAGTGGATTGAAACCTGTATAAGTGAGTGTGTGTAAATATAGCTGTTTTGCAATATATATAACACAGAAAGGGAAAGAGCACAAGATTTGAAATGCAACAAACGTCCAATGTTTTGATTGATGATATATGAAAATTTCATACAAAAGCCCTCACAAATGGAGCTACGATGCCCCGGGTAGGACACCGAGCCAACAAAGTTTTAACATATTGTTTGTTACAAATTTGGAAATCAAAAGAAATCAATTACTGCGTGACAAATGTGATAGGTGTAAAATCCTTTGCCGTCCAGTTGCTCGGTCCGTCGCTGGCAGTCGGGTAGATCCAACTATCAAACTCTGCTTCCTCCACATCTTCCTCAATAGCGTTCACCCTTGAGCTGGAAATAAACACCGGAGCCTTTCCGATCTTCTCTTTGCGCACCGCCCTCTGAGCCTCTGCAGTAAAGCCTAGCCCAAACTTGTCGTTCTTCTGAGTGAAGTCAGGAAGCTGACCCCAGTGTGCACAATTGCCTTTCTGAACCACAGCCCGGGCATCCCTTAGGGAAGCCATCTTCAAGGAATCATTCTCTTCGGTTATTGTCTCTGCAGCTGCTGAAACTGGATGTACCTCCTCGAAATGCTGGAAGGGGGTTTCAATGAACTCTCCGTCCATCTCGATGTACCTGAAGGAATTCAAATGGCTCACCATATACTCCTCTTCTCCTTGCACAGTGACGATCTTCCCCCTGACAGGATACTTCAGCTTCTGGTGCAAGGTGGAGGTCACTGCCCCAGCTTTATGGATCCAAGGTCGACCCAGCAGACAAGAGTACGATGGACGTATATCCATCACGTAAAAGGTAGAGTCAAACACTTGAGAGCCCACACGAATGGGGATGTTAACCTCTCCATGAACCATCCTTTTGGAACCGTCAAAGGCCCTGACGATGATATTGCTGGGTTTCAACTCCAGGCCTTCATAATCCAGACGATCTAAAGCCTTTTTCGGAAGAACATTCAAGGAAGAACCAGTGTCCACCAATACATGTGCCAGAGTAGTGCCCCTGCATTCAATAGAGACATGCAGGGCATCATTGTGGTCTCTCCCTTTTGCGGTCAGGTCAGCATCTGAAAAACCCAAGCAGTTGTCCGCCGTCAGATTCGCTATGCAGTCAGTGAACTGGACTGCAGACGTCTCTTGCGGCACATGGGCCGTCTTGAGAAATGAGATCAAGGCCTTAGCATGGGCCTCGGAGCATAGAAATAGGGAGAGCAGGGAGATCTTGGAGGGCGTATGCCCCAACTGCTCGACAACATTAAAATCACTCTTCTTTATTATTTTCAGAATCTCCTCCATTTCTTGTCGGGAGGCCTCAGCATTTACGGGTATTGGTGCCTCCATCCGGGCAGGCTCTTCTTCAATCCCTTTGCCCCGAGCATTTGATGATTCGGAAGCAGGGGACACAATTTGATCAGCAACAGGACTAGGTAAACTTGCAGGTTTTATGAGGAGGGGTTTTCGAATAGCGGGCGGCGCAATGTCAGGCGAGAAGAGCCTGCCACTGCGGGTGACTTTAGCTGGACCAGTGATATCGCAGATACTGGCACTAGCGTCGAATTCTTGCTTGATTCCATTTACATACACGTCTTCCCCATAATGCCAGGGGACAGCTTTATCAGACACGTAGGAGAGGGGCCCTGGAACAGTAATGATCACAGGCGCAATTGTCATGATTTGAATAGGCTTCTTCGGGGGAGCCTTGATTGGATTTTTGAAGATGGTAATCACAGAAACTTCTTTCATTGGAACCAATTGAACAGCAGTCTTTTTGAATAGAATTTCCTTGCTATCCATTAGGCCCTGGATGCCTAACCTCAGCAAGGGACAATCAGATGGGGAAATAGCACAGAATGGGCAACCTTCACCGCAACCCGGAAATAAACCGGCCCGCAGTAGGTTCTTCTTAACGGTCTTCAGAGGGGTAACAACTTCATCTATCGAAACAGCATACACTTCTTCCTCAATGGCATTCACCCTATGCTGGGGCATAGGAGCCGTTACAACATTTGGTATTTCTGGCGCTTCAAACTGAATTTCTTTCGCGTCGATCAGATCTTGCACTTTGTTTCTTAAGGCCCAGCAATCATCAGTAGTGTGCCCGGGACTATCAGAATGATAAGCACACCGGGCATTTGGGTTGTATTTAGGAGACGTAGTGTTGACGACCTTAGGAGCTTCTTTGAGGGTCACCAGGTTGGTGGATAACAATTGGGGTAAAATTTGAGATAATGTCATACTCAATCGGGTATATTGCCTCTTGGGCCTTTCGCTTCTTTGTTGATTGTACTGCTGAGGAGCAGCAACAGGTTTGGAGATGACCAAAGCATTGACGGCTTGGCGACTTTCGGGCTTGACTTGTCTTCTAGGACCATAGACGGCGCTTGCTTCTTTCTTAAATGGCCTCTTCTCAGCACTTGTAGAGGCAGCCTTCTGTATCTTGCCTGACCTGATGCCAGCTTCAATTCTTTCTCCCGTTAATATCAAATCTGTGAACCCAGCGGAGGAGTTACCAACCAAATGATTGAAAAACGGACCAGACAAAGTCCCAAGGAACATATCAACCAGCTCTCGATCAGTCAATGGAGGCTGCACCCTGCCAGCCAAATCCCTCCATTTTTGAGCGTACTCTTTGAACCCTTCACCCGTCCCTAGAGACATACCCTGAAGTTGGGTACGCGTAGGAGCGAGATCAGAATTGTATTGGTATTGTCTGTAGAATGCGGTTGCCAAATCTTCCCAGTGTCGGATGCTAGCTCCGTCCAATTGGTAGAACCATTCAAGCTGTGACCCCGAGAGGCTATCTTGGAAGAAGTGAATCTAGAGGTTCTTATCCGCCGTGTAAGGTTGGATTTTCCTTACGTACGACCTTAGATGCAGCTTAGGGCAGGAGACCCCATCATACTTGGCGAAGGCAGGCGCCTTAAACTTGTGTGGAATGACTACCCCAGAAGATAACCCCAAATCTCCGAAATCCAGTCCTGGCACATTCTGAATTTCCATAGCGCTCAAGCGGTCCTCCAATTGTTTGTATCTGTCAGCAGCAGGTGGGTATTGTTCGTCGTTATAGTCCGTCTCGTTGTCGGAGACTGCGGGACTAGGAGCTCCTCCCCCTTGGGGACTGTTTTTCTCAGCAGAAGAAGTGGTTGGATCAGCTTCATTGTGGAGTGTGTTCCCAAATCTGCGTCCGGTGTTGAACAGCGTGGTCCTCTTTTTCTTCTTCTTCTTCAGGAGTAGAGTCTTTAAATCTTGCTGACCTTGGGCTAGGCTTAGGACCATTTCTTGAAACTGTGCACTTTGGGCCTGAAGGGCCTTGATTGCTTGCTCACTGGATGATTCTGGATTCATGATGACTGTGCACACAAACAGCGAAGAAAATTAAGCAACCTGCGAAATAGGGTACCTGCTATGCATATGGTGCAATGGAATGCGTATGTATGCAATGCATTCAAGGATTTAGAATATTCAAAATTTGTTGTAGACAAAAAGGAACGCACATCATATTAATAAGGAGAAATTCGTTAGTACATAAACGCCTCATGGGCCAAATATTACAAAATAACTCCTTAAGGTAAAAAGACATTGCGCATCCTCTTTGGCGCGATGTAGGTGTTGAGATTCCTTTCCTCGTGCAGCAGGCGGGTGAGTTCCAGGACCTTCTTTTCACTAGCATGTAGACTGGTCTCAAGAGAATTCCGTTCTTCCTTAAGTTGGATCCAGCTCTTCTGCATCTCTTCCCAGGAGGTGGGCATGTCAGGATGTTGAATGGTGTAGGATGCTTCTCCTTCCAAGACTGGTTCTTTGATCACAAGAAGCATATGAGGATAAGGCATCACTAATTTCTGGGAGCGGGCTCGTACCCACTTGAGGTAAGGTTCCAACGGGATGGAGTTCCGGTGCCCCAATGTCTTGCTGTCTATCCTACTTGGCATCCTCCAAGCTCTGATAAATCTCTGACGAAGTCCTTGAGTATCGTTGTCGAAGTCAAAAACTATGTCGGGAATTAACATGTCATGAGGGCCATCCTTCCGAGCATAACCAAACTGTCTCCAAGCCAGGCATGGGTTGTAAGTAATACCTCCTTTGATTCCAAATAAAGGAACATTAGGGTACTCCCCACAATGATCAATGATAGTGATGTCTTCCCTAGACCTAGGGCACCAATGTATATCTGCATGCGTGAGAGTCATTAACCGTTGTGACCATCTCAAACCCCGCTCGTTCTTCAAAACTGACTGTGGAAGATGCGAAATAAACCACCTTCCCAAGAGAGGAGTGCAACACATAAGGACACCCCTTCTTCTCATGGTTCGAGTGTAACATGAGTGAAGGATGTCCCCCAACAGTGTAGGTATAGGATTCCTGGTCATAAAGATCTGGACAGCACTGATATCAATAAGCTGATCTGGGTTAGGGAACAACACCAAACCATAGACAAGGAGGGCCACAACTTCTTCAAAAGCTCGTAGGTCAAGAGAATTCCAACATTCTTGGGCCTTTTCAAACAGAAACCTAGCTAAGAACCCTTTGATACCACTTCTAACTTCCCAATATCCCTTGAGGTCAGATGTCTGTAGGTGCAAGGCTTTAGCAATCTCTTCAAGCTTGGGTTCCTCTTCCGTACCGTTGTAGGGTAGTTGATCAAGGATAGGGACCTTCAGAAGTCGGGAGAACTCTTCCAATGTAGGCACCAACTGATAATCCGGGAAGGTGAAGCAGTGATGCAGAGGGTCAAAGAATTGGAACAGGACCTTTATCAAGTCCTCCTCAATGTTGGTGTTAACCAAGTTGATGAGTCTTCCATGTCTCTCACTGAATGAAGAACCCTCGGGAATCCTGGACAGAAGTTCCTTAAGCTGAGGAGGGATCTTTACAAGGCTAATCTGAATTGTCTTTCTGCGAGCAGTTTCCATGTCCTATAAAACAAGAACAAAGATGAAGATTCGAAACCCTTGAAATGGTTAGTCAATGCTCATGATGTTTGTATGATGTAATGATGTGATGATTAAATACACTATAAACATTCACAGAGGCAAAACATGGCAAGGCACACAAGTCACACAAGCCCTTAGAGTTTAGGCCTGTATGGGGTCTGGGTATTACCCTCTTGAAGTTTGGTGGGCTCAACCTGTCCTATCAAAAGTAACCGGGTTCTAAAGGTCCCAATATCACTGGATTGCTTTCATTGTTCATCGTTTCGATTTAGCCACTGAACTGGCGACCGAAATATTCCAGGAAAGCAACCCTCAATTGAGTGTAGTATCGAGTATCAACCAACCTCGGACTGCACCAAAGTCAGTTATCTCACTACCCTAACAAGGCCAAGATGGTTCAATTAAGGTTCCTAAGGTCAGTTGATGCTTCATGACACCACGCGGCGGCCCCGTACTCTCCTTGACTGAACTCAAGGGTTACCGGTACACACCAAAGTGCCACATCAACGTAGCAGACTGCTTCAACCATGTCGGTATACCCCGCACAGTTCCCTCACAGCCTTGTTGCTACCTAAAAGGGTTTCCCCCAGATCCGGGTTAGGATCTATAAAACTCCGATAAAAAGCCCACAAATGTAAAAGCAAACAAGACAATCAATTGAAAACAAAGGTGATCTAAACCCTAAGGTTACTCCACTTTTAAGTTAGTCCCCAACAGAGTCGCCAGTTCTGTGATACGGTGGGAGAACTGACTTGAGGTTTTGTATTCGCAAATGTTGCGGTTAGCAAGAGTCGCCACCGACTTTTTATTTTATCCTAAGGAAAGGTTAAAAAGCACAGCAAAAACCTTTTGAGATGGTTTCTTGGGTTCGGGGAGTAGATTATAGAAAGGGAAGGTATTAGCACCCTTTCTATCCATGGTTATCCATGGGCTCTTAGTTACTTGCTTAGATCACTTGCCTTTTGTTTTCAATTTTTAAATGGTGCTTGAGTGTGTGGGTTTTGAAAATGTTTTTGAAAAGAGGCCAATGTGGTGGCAACCTTTGTAATGATCCATGTGGGGATGTATACAAAGATGTATGTCTTTTGAAAAAGGTTTTCATTTGTTTTTGAAAGTTTTGTTTTGAAAGTGTTGTGATGTGTGATTTTGAAATTAGGCAAGTGTTTTGTTTTGCAAGTTGATTCAAGTAACTAAGAGGTTATCTACTCCTAATTTTTTTCAAAAGATTATTGCTATACTTTAACCCTTTTAACAAGTTTGCTCCACCATTGTATTTGATGGGCAACCTTGTGTTAGGATGTGAAAGGGACGGGCGCGGGTCATCGTTTTAGACCATAATTGCAACGGCGTTAAATGTCTTTGAGCAATTTCTCTAAGGGACTTGATCATTTGTTTTTGTTTGTTTTTGAAAAGTTTTGTCGAGGGACTATGATCATTCAAATTGTTTGTTTTTGCCCAAAGAAGTTTAACATGCAACATGGCCCATTTATTTGAAGGCAACAAGTGGAATACCCTAGGGGGTGCAAGTGTGATTTGTGTGTCCATTTTCATGCTTGTTTATCTTGTATTAGGTCAAACTATTTTTTATCGTTTTTCGCATACAAACCCTAATTCTAACATGTTATCATTAGAAAGCGATAAAGTGCGAAATTAAAATTACTAAGCTATTACAAAACCAAATATGGGAAGGGGGGTACAAATGTTCCAATGGGGATATTGACAAGAATTTAAATCTAGATTATTACATCATTTTGAATATTTGCAAGGTAAATAAATTGCATAATTAAATGTAAATTAAATAAATATGTGAAATGCAAAAAGAAAGTTTTTTATGTGTATGAGAAAAGATTATTTGTGTAAAAGGGAAAGGAAAATAAAAATGTATTATTTTTTTGAGTATTTTGAATTTAGGGCAAAAACCCTAATTTTTTAAAGAAAAAGGTATTATCTTCTAACTTAATACAACTATTTATTTATTATTTAAAAATAAAATAAAATGAAGTATATTAAAAAAAAAGGTATTTTTATATCAAATATTAATAAAAGTGAAAAATCAAGTATTTTCATATTTTTGTTTAAATATATTAATAAACATATATATATATATATATATATTAAACCCTAAATATGCATTATACTCAAAATAAGTATTTTAATATTTTAATAAAAAAAAGTATTTTTTTGTGTGAAATATTTTCAGAAGGTAAATAAAAATAAAAATGTATTTACACCTTTTTTCTATTTTATTATAATAATGGTATATTAATGTACAAACAAAGAAAATAAACAAATAAATATGCAATAAATGCAAAAAATGATGAAAAAAATATTTTTAATTTTTAAATGGCATGAGAAAAAATAAACAAAGTCAGCCAAAAAAGAAAAAGTCAAAAATGTTAAAAAATGAGCAAATGGGCTCAGGGGGGTGTAAACCAAAAAAGATGGTGTGAAAAGAAAGAAAACAAAAGCCCAGCCCAATGAAACACTGTCTTCAACCTTTGGCCAAGACTGAGTTCAAAAACGCGCGCCTCTTGCTTCAACATCAAGGTCCTGATTCTTTGATCCTTTGAACAAACTTCCAACACAAAACATGTAAAGCATAATCTCACGATTTCATACATATAAAGAACATGAACTATCTCTCTAAGATGAGGGAGAATTTCTCTCCCCCCCATTTCTGACCTAGTTTTTCTACCATTTTCAGAGCTCAAATTCTCTCTACTCAGACAAAAGAAATGAAAAGTAAAGCTATGTACATGTTCAGGGCTATGAGTAGGACCTTGTTTCTTCACAAACTTAAGACTAAAGATGCATAATAAGAGAGATACGAATTCAAACTTTTACCTGTGCAGTTGAACTTCTATGTGGAGAATGAGAGACTTTCAGTGCAATGTAATGATTGGAAAAGCTTCCTTGAGGTCCAGGGATGCTTTTTCAATGCTTACTTTGTCTTGAACCTTCTTGTATCAAGCTGTAGAACTTCACCTGCAAGTCAAAGATATGAAAATGGTGGAAGTGGTTAGAGCAACTACAGATCGTGCCTTAGCTTCTGGATAGTTTGCATATGTTGTAAGGAAGGTAGAGGAACAGGTTTTGATCAAAATGCTCGAAGGGATTGAGAGATAGCACTCAATCTGCAGGGCTTGCTCTGTTTGAGCAGTTTTGTGGTGTTTCTGAGAAGGAGAGTGTTTGAAAGGCAAAAGGCTCGTGCAAAAGCTTGGTTGGGTGATTTTGAATGTGTTTGATATCTTTTGTGTTGTGTTTGTAAGCTGAGATTCAAGTTGTCACAAGTTATGGACTTTTCTTCTTTTCTAAGCAACAAAAACAAATTGGTGTTCTAGGTCAGTATAGGACCCCCTAATGTGCTGCATAAACATCTCTTGATCAGTGTGTTATGCACATAATCTTGTGCTAAGCAGATCTTCTATGTACTTGTTTGATTTACCAATTGACATAAAGCAAACTTTTGTAAAAATGGAAAGTTCACTTTATCCAAAAATGGATCAATCTTGTGTATAATGCTTGAATTCATGGAACAACACTTAGACACAATGAACAAGCATTAAATTAAGGAGTGTAATGTGGTTTAAGGACCTGCAAAGTAGCACAAACTATGCTGAGTTCAAATTTGCCAAGTTTATGAACATGTCTTGATGAAGAACAAAAGTGAATTTTTGCCAACTTGTGAAATTCGAATCTCTCAAGTTATGAGGTTGTTTGATGAGTTCTTGGACATTTTGGAAATCTTGGAATGTGTACTACAATCCATCTTTGAAATGCAAATCAAAATTCCAAGTGGAAGGGTATGAAAAGTGGCCTTGAAGTAGGGTAGAAAACCTTGTCAAAATAGGTCAAATTTCACTAAGTTAAAAGATGGTTTAGTGCCCTTATTCAAAAAATCATAACTTGAGATACAAGCTTCAAATGAGAAAACTTTGTGAATCAAAGTTGTAGATTATGCAACAAGCTACAACTTTCATGTTTTGACTTTTGTTTGAATCCAAATGGATCATGGTGAAAAGATGTGGCAAAGTTGGGAAAAAATTAGGGTTTTTCATAACTTAGAAAAATTCTAAGTTATGAAAAATTCCATTTTCAAACCCTAATTTGCATTTTGAGATTTCTTGGTGAACAAGTTTCATGATTTGGAATGTTTTGATGAAAAATGAATCTTGACTATTGATTTTGACCCAAAAGTCAAAGTTTGACTTTTCAGTATACAGTCAAAATTGATCAATTGACTGGGAAATTCAACTGTCAATCTTGTGTACTTGGGATCTTTTGAGCTTGATGAATATGTCAAGATAATTCCATTGAGTCCTTGAGGCCATATGTGAGCTTGGTTTGCCATTGGCTAGGTCAAACAGTCAAAAATTGCCTTTGTGTAGTCAAAACCCTAAAAATGACCATTTTGCCCTTTTGATGATCTGATCAAATTTCTTGTGGAATTGTGATCCAAACTTGATCAAATGGTCCATGTGAGTTCATAATGTTGATGTGGATCAAATTTCATGAGGTCTGACTGTCAATTGGCCACAGTTGACTTTTTCCCCAATACAGCTGATTTCTAGGTCAACTGTTCAATTGACTGGGTAAAACTTGGAATCAAGACTTGAAACTTGGCATGGGTAAACTTGGGAGTACAACATGAAGCATGAAAGTCATTTTAGGCATTTTAGGTCAAAACATCCTAGGGCAAACACAAACCCTAATTTGAGTCCACAGTGCAAGGAGAAGCCTTGAGCAGAGGAAACCCTAACTGTATCTTGATCTTCAAAGGTCTTGTGATGAGAAAATGTTGAGGAAATGGGAGGGCAAATTTTGGGGTACAACAGTACTTAACTACAAACCCCATGCAAGCCTAAACCTAAGGCTGCTTGTGTAACTTGTTTGCCTTCATTGTCTAACAACTTGAATTCTTTGCAGGGTTGTGTTTGTCACCTTACATCTTTGCTTAATGCATAGCATACGCATCATAACAACATGCCACAACATTTCCTTAACCATTTCAAGGATATCAAGGGTTTGTGATGTAGGTTATGGTGAATCGGACGTCTAGCAAGGGGAAAGGGGATTTATTTTCCACTAGCCAATGTCGTCAATAGACCAAAACACGACAACTTAAGTCAGGGGATATGACCCACTTGATATGGTGAGCTTGACTCTCGTAGAAGGACTCTCAATGATACAAAGTTCTTCAATCAAAGCTGCAAAATTCAACTTCTGACATTTCTTGTTTACCCCTCGAGATCCTTGAAAATGCCGCATACGCGTATCATCCATGACATTGCATAAACAGGTTTCATAACAGGTTTCTCATCTTCAGTGTTGTTTATTTTAGCAAAACTGTCTTCTGAACAAAGTATCAAGGATCTCCAGGCACAAAATGCCCAATTTCAACAAATGTTCATAGCTCTGGCAAAAGGGAAGGAAGATCTGTAGGCCCTTATTCTGAAAGAGAAAAAGAAGAAGAAGAGGAAGACCGCTGGTGTCCTGAATCTGGGCAAAAGATTAAAGGGACCATTGAAGCAACCGGTTGATCTGACCTCTTCATCCAAAGAAGGGGAGAACCAGGAGGTTGAAACAAGGGAGGAAGACCCTAGTCAAAGGGTTTCTGAAGATGAATCTGATTACAATGAAGAACAGTATCCCCCGGCTGAGGATATATACAAAAAGTTAGAGGATCGTCGGAGTGCAATGGAGATCCAAAGAGTACTAGGGCTGGATTTTGAAGAGCTGGGTTTGGTATCTGGAGTGGTTAACCCACCAAAGTTCAAGTTCCCCACATTCGCTAAGTACAATGGTGTCTCCTGCCCTAAGCTGCATTTAAGATCCTATGTCAGGAAGATCCAGCCTCACACTGCTGATCGAAAGTTGTGGGTCTATTTCTTCCAAGAAAGTTTGGTAGGCACTCAACTGGATTGGTTCTATCAGTTGGAAGTAACCAACATCTATACCTGAGAAGACTTGGCTACTTCCTTCTACAAGCAGTACCAATACAACGCTGACCCGACACCAACTTGAGTGCAACTGCAGAATATGTCCATGGGCTCGAAAGAAGGGTTCAAGGAATATGCACAAAAGTGGAGGGATCTAGCTGGCAGAGTACAACCTCCTCTCACTGATCGTGAAATGGTAAACATGTTCATGGGCACTCTGACAGGATCATTCTTAAATTTTCTAATTGGGAGTTCCTCATCCGGGTTCACATAGATGGTTCTGATAGGAGAGAGGATCGAAAATGGTATCAGGAGTGGGAAGATCACGATGGCTGCATCTTCTAGTGCTGAGAAGAAGTCATTTGGTGGCAAGAGGGAAGCCAATGCTGTGCACGGCAAGAGGGGGCGTAATAAGGCAGACTACAACCAATCTGTGGGGGAAGTGCTGGTCTCTAATTCGGCACGCACACAACGACCACAACAATGGAACAATCAGCCAAGGGTAGAAAGACCTCAAAGGCAGTTCACCCGAATCAACATGCCATTATCACAAGCATTGCAACACATGTTAAAGATGAATCTGATTACGGTGATAAACCCTCATCCAAACCCGAAGACTTCCTCTTCTAACTACAATCCGGATGCAAGGTGTGCTTATCATTCTGGCAGCCCGGGGCACGATACTAACGATTGTTGGGTGCTGAAATACAAGATTCAGAATATGATTGACGCCAAGGAGATTGAATTAGACCCTCCTAAGACTCCCAACGTGATCACTGCTCCCATGCCAAATCATGGCTAGGATCGAAAGCATTTTTGTTCATTTGAATTCTCAAGTTGTATTTTCTTTGTTTATTCGAACAATTATTGTCATGTCAAAACTTTGTTATTTCATTAATGCATTACATATGTTTGTCCTGAATTAATTTGTTTTCATTATGCTTAAACTGCTTTATACTTCCTTTTCATGATATTCAACTCTCGATTAAAATCTCTAAGCCTTAGAGGGAGGATGACAAAAACGATACCACAATCTCAACAGTATGCTTTTGAGCAGACCCCGCTAACAACGTACAGGCATTGTTTCAAATCCCAAATAGTGGAGTTATAAGGAAGATAATCCCTAGTCAACCCCTTTGAACCAAAGAAGTTGGATTTTTTCTTTCACACAAATTAAAACCCTTAATCATAACCTGGGGCAGGGTAGTTTTCTCAGTTAATTCAGAGGCGCATTCAGCCGCAATCTTCCGCTTCGCACACAATGAATGGCCTCGAAGACGTCCTTCTGAATCAGAAGATGGTGATGGTTCTGCATAATCATTAAAGCAGGCAGTCATTATTTTTCAAAAGAAAAGCCCGTTAAGTCAAAACCCATGAAAGGGACTTAAGAAAAAACTAGGGCATCTCGCTGACTGTAATCACAAAAGAAACAGTTCAGGCAAAAGAAGGGATAAAAAAATCAAAAAAGAAAGAGGTCCTACAAATCCTCGACAAAAAAGATGGTTGCCTACTCAAAATAAACTGTCAGTATCCGAACCATCACCAGAACATCAAGGACAAGATGCCTGACTAAATCAGGATTTAAACGCACAAATTAACTGAGCATAGGACTGAAGGACATCACGAAGAACGGGTGGGTACATATAAATTTTGAGCCTTTATCCTTTGTTTATTAAACCATGAACCAGGCCATGTTATAACCCTTAAAAGTCCTAGTTGAAGCATGGGTTAGTTTGAGAGCATACTGTTACAAAGGTATCCTGACTCCTGTAGCACTTGTTACGAATCCCGAGTTGATATCACATTCTTGCAAATTTTGTTTTACTACACAAAACACATTTTCAAATTTTTTTAAAGACTAACATGAGTTTTGCATTCTTTAAATGACATTGTTTGCATATGACTAACTGTTTGACAACAGAGAATTCCGCACAATGGATATTCAATGAACAAACATCCTCTCAATGGACAAAATCACCTCAGCAGGAAAGACACTTCCAATAACAGGTCTTCCATAAGCAAGGGGCATGACATGATGTCTAACACACCTGAGACAGTCTCTCCAAAGGTGCCAAATAACCAGGGGAAGATCTCCATCTGAATCACAGGGGGCATTGCGCATGCATTCCAACAACGAATCATGTGCCATCAAGAAAACATTTTTGGTAATACTACAACACAATACTATGGACAGTGACAACTCCCCACATAGTAGAGGCAACTAAAGCTTTGACATCGGCTTCCCTAAACAGGAGCTACTTTCCCCAGCAAAGCTCCTTCAGAGAGCCGACGTCTATACTCCCCAGCCGAGTTCTATAATCGCAATCGGTTCATAAATTTGTCTTCCAAGCAGAGTTTATTTCTCTGAATACATAAGCTCAATCCCCGACAGAGTTTGTTCCTTCAGTTACGGAAGTTCATCCCCTAGTGGAGTTTATTTCTCCGAATCGGCAAAATCTTCCAGCATCATCTCCTCTCTCAAACAGAGATATTCCCTCGCAGAGTTATTCTCAAGCAGAGTCTCTCACCGGCAGAAGATTCACAAATAGAAAGGAATAAATCCATGACATAGTCATCCCCGTTCACCATCCCCAACGGAAGTAGAAGAACCACTTTTTCTACAACAGTCAGGAAGTCAATTTCCAATACTCTCCAGCAGCGGTCAGGGATTTATTTTCCCAGACTCGGATATGTCACAAATAGCATTTCATGTTCATACATCATGACGTGCACACACATATTCCATACAGCATAATCTCATTTATTTTGAGAACATCATCACACAATGCCTTTCATGCATCACATATAATTAATCATGTACCTTTTTAGGAAAGATGGTTATCATCAACAATTTCTAGCAAGTCCAAGATTAGCTCCTGAAACTAAACAGAGTAATTATCTGCGCGACCAAATTCAGCTTTACACAGGTTCGTCATGAAGAAATCTTACATGGGTTTCTCCTAAATACAACTTCGCACGGGCTTATCTTGAAAAAATCTCACACGAGCTTATCTTGAAAAAATCTCATACGATCTCCTTCTCATACATTTCTGAATAAAGTTTTACACAAACTTATCCCAAAGTAACCTTACCCAGGTTCCTTCTGAAGTTTTACACGAATTTATCCCGAAGTGACCTTACCCTAGGTTCCTCCAGAAGTTTTACACAGACTTAGCCCGAAGTAACCTTACTCGGGTTCCTTCTGAAGTTTTACACAGACTTATCCCGAATTAACCTTACCCAGGTTCCTTATGAAGTTTTACATAGGCTTATCCCAAATTAACCTTACCCAGGTTCCTTCTGAAGTTTTACTCAGACTTATCCTGAAGCAACCTTACCCAGGTTCCTTCTTGGTTCAGATGTAGTTTTGCCCAAACTCCTCATGAAGCAACCTTACCCAAGTTCCTTCTCGATTCAGATGCAGTTTTATCTAAACTTATCCCGAAGTGACCTTACCCAGGTTCCTCATGAAGTTTTACACAGACTTAGCTCGAAGTAACCTTGCCCAGGTTCCTTCTGAAGTTTCACACAGACTTATCCCGAAGTAACCTTACCCAAGTTCCTTCTAAAGTTTCACACGGACTTATCGCAAAGTAACTTTACCTAGGTTCTTTATGATGTTTCACACAGACTTATCCCGAAGTAACCTTACCCAGGTTCCTTTTGAAGATTTACCCAGACTCATTTTAAAGCAACCCTACCCAGGTTCCTTTTTACAATTTTCTGATGCGGTTTTACCCAAACTCATCGTGAAGCGGCCCTACTATCCCGGCTTTCATTTCAAAGTAACCCTACGATCCAGGTTCCTTCTCATAGCCCTACTATCCCGACTTTCATTTCGAAGTAACCCTATGACACAGGTTCCTTCCCATAAGCCCTACTATCCAGGCTTTCATTTCAAAGTAACCCTACTATCCAGGTTCCTTCTCATAGCCCTACTATCCAGGCTTTCATTTCGAAGTAACTCTACTATCCAGGTTCCTTCTCTTTTATCTCTAGACAACAGTTCATAATACTGTTAAAACCTCGACCCGGCCAGATATGGTCAATTTCATATTCCCCAGTAGAGTAATGGGCAACCGAAGCTCCTAAACTCTATTCCCTAAGATAGAGACCAACATTCCTCAGCGAAGTCCTCCCTAACAACAGGAACAGGAATTCCCATGAAGGAATATCTCACAAAATCATCATTATGTTGGGGTGGCATCTTTAAGCCCATCTCCGACGACTCTTCGTCGTCTTCTCCAAATGGCATATGTAAGCCCATTCCATATTCTACCTATATAAGTTAAGCATCATTTCAGGCGAGTGCAAATTTCTGGGCACTCTAGTGTTCAATCATCTTCCACCTTCAGATCACGAAAGGCAGACCAGCCAATCTACATCCTCAGGTTTAAGAACATTGAACAGGGAAAGCTGTTGTACTCAAAAAAATTCCCTCCCATTTTTACTCAAAACATATTCCTAGAGGTCTTCAATTGCTCAAGTGAACTAAGGATTGGCCAGACAAATCCTCCTCCTAAGACAATGAGCTTCAGACTAGGGTTTCACTCCTTATCAGGATTTTTGAGTTCCAAGGGTCCTAAATTACTTCCATTGCCCTAATATAATCTCAAAATCATCCATGTCGAGTTTCATGCCTTACACAAGAAGTTGGCTAAGTCATCTGCTCAGATGGCTGAAAATCAACTATGTTAGGTCAAAAGTCAATTGTGACCCACATACTGTCAAACTTCAAGAGTTTTGGTCAACATCAACATTTTGAAGTAACATACATCATTTGTTCAAGGGTTGATCATGATTCCTCAAGGAATTCCCCAAATTCATCAAAATTCAAAAGTTGCTAAATTACGGTTTCTATAGAAAAAAGTCAATCAAACTTTGACCAGGCATAACTTTCTCATACTTTATCATAAATTTCCTATCCAAGGCTCATTTTGAATAGAATCCAATTCCCTACAACTCATCTTCAGCCCTCAAGTTCAATAAATACACTCATGAAAAGATATAAATTCAGACATTATAGGTCCTTTTCAAAAGTCAACAAAAAGACCTTTTGGGTCAAAGCTTCTTACATGAACATGGAAGATCCAATTGAGATGAACCCAAAGCGGTTGTTTAGAGGACATCCTAAGATTTCTAAAAATTCTAAGAACACCTTCTTAGGGTTAAAACTGAGGGAGATATGTATTGTCAAAGTTGACCAATTTTTGGAAATGTGCATGAAGTCAACATTGATCAAAATGAATTTTTTTTCCAAATGGACCCATGTTTTCTTGTTTGAAACTTGTTCCTAAGATGGGCCAAGACCCATGAGCTTATCCACCCATTATTTTATTATTTCTATTATTTATTTTGATTTTCATCCATTTAAATCAAAATAAATCAATTTAAATAGTAGAATAATGAAATAAAATCCAAGATTTGATTTTATGAGCATATTATGAGTCAATGAACAGCTAGCAAATCATACAAACCGTGCAAGAGATAATTGATTGGAAAAGATCATAATTTGGCTTTTTTTAGAATCAAATAATGCAAGGCAAAAAATCAAATCAAATCTCCATAATTTGCAAACATATGATCTGTTTTTGTTAACCTAATTCATTCCAATATAAGCACATAACATTCCCAAGGCAAAAAAACAAGGGTTGTTCGTGTAAACTACAAGAACAAAAACTCAATTTTTGGACAAAAAGTGAGAATTGGATTTCATTATACATGACGATTCAAAGTGTTTCAAGGCCAGCAATCCATTCTTGGCAATCACCTGAAGCTAACAGCATCATTTGCACGCGTCACAATATCCATAATTGTCATCTACATCATCACAGTTTGCCCTTCATATTTTGAATTTGATTTTGATTGTACATACATTAGAAATAGGTTTTGATTGTGCATTATTGTTTGTGTGAGCATTTGGAATGTATTTGAATACTTAGTTTCCAGTTTTGATGCATAGATGCCAAATTTCCATTGTTAGGGTTTTAACCTCCGTTTTAGGGCTTTGAGATGCAAGGAAAATTAGACCTAATGACGTATTCCATCATGCTCAGGGGATCAAACCCAGTTGATCCATGGATTTAAATTGAATTTATATTGCTTGTTGTGAATTTTGGAGATTTACAGGTCTTTTAGCGACAGATGCAGTCCGTAGGTAAAAGTTGATACCTAAAACGACAGCCATTGGGGAAGATGACTGTGTGGCAAGGGCTGGTTGGCTGGTTTAAATAGCGTGCGCATTTTGTTATGATAACTGCTAATCATTAAATATATTATGTTTTGTTAATTGTTATTATCAAAAGGCCAATTGGCCCAGTGGCAAACAGGAAGAGCTTTAGGACGTGCGTGTGTAATAGGTCAGGGGTTCAATCCCTGCATCCTACATAATGTTTTTCTCAATGTTTAATTGCAGATTCCATGCGCCTCACAACCAAGCGCTTATAATGCATCCAAGATCCACACCACCTGATCATGTCCTGGCCAGATCTCACGCCTCCAGGAAGCAGTCACATGGTGGACCTCCCAGAAGCCACCACACTAGATCCAGCACAGGGTATGGGCTTGCATCAATCTGGGCCTAGACAAATTCTTCTTCGCACCTCCAGAATTGCTTTCACACCAGGCCCAATCTAATTTTTCTCTTTTTAATTTCTTTTATCTATTTTAATTATTTTTAAATTATTTCATAAAAAAACAAAATCATTTTTTTATTAAATCATAAAAATAACAAAAAATTTAAAATCAGATATTTTTCATAAAATATTTTATTTCATTAATTAATTAGATTAATTTAATTAGGGCAATTTAAATTCTTTTTTTTCATAATTAAAATCAATTAGAAAATTAGGGTTAATTTGAAAATAGTTAATTTTCTTAATCAAAAAATAAAAATATTTTCTTTGATTCCCTTTGAATTTAGACTTTGATTCCCGTATTTAATTCGTCGTGCACGTAATATTTTATTTTTTAATTCCAATTATTGTATTTGCTTCAGATTTGTAATACCTTTTAATTAGGGTTTACCGCATATTATTTATTGTTTAATCCCCAATTTTTGGTTATGTAATCCCCTCTCTGAATCCTTCTAATAGTGTAGATTTACTTTTCCGCTTTTAATTTTTTGCAACTATAAACTGTCTAGACGTATGGATAATAAGCTTGCATGCAAAAGATAAATCAAATTAATACAGTAGAAAACCATAATTGTGCAAAGATAAATGAACTGAAATCAAACACTTTCACAATGTGACTCCTAGGGTTACCCCCACTTCGGTTGCCTTCGGTAAACGGACATGAAGTATATGGAATTTTAGTGGTCGCCCTATAGTCCCAAAAGATCAACAATGACCCATTCGAATGTTGCCTCGGAAAGATCTTTAGGAATCTAGGGTAACTACTAGGGTTTCCTAACCATTGCTTTTGTGACTGTAATTGTCCTTTTGAATGTCCCTTTTAACTCCAATGATGGGGCTACCTACTCCTTAATAGTAGGATAGCATTGTCTAAAGGAAACGAGAAAACGAACAGTCTTTTTCGAGTAGGTAGAAACTCCTAAGTACTTGCTCAATACAATAAAAACTCTTTCACACAAACACTTTCATAATAGTTTTCAAAAACAACTTCGTCACACTCTTGAGGACAGATAAAAGGGTTACCACGAATTTAAACAAAAACTTTTCAAAAAAACACGCACAAGAAATTTCAAAATGACCAAGTACCTAAGAGCCCATGGAAAACCATGGATAGAAAGGATGTTAATACCTTCCCTTTCTGTAATCTACCCCCCGTACTTAGAAACATCTCGAAAAAGGTTTTTTCTGTTCTTTTACCTTTCCCTTTGTTGGATGAAATAAAAGTCGGTGGTGACTCTTTCTTTCCGCAACATTTGCAAACAAAAAATGTAAACCAGTATAACAGTCGGTTATGCCACCATATAACAGATATACTATGTAAAACCTCAGTTATATTTGTAAGCTCATACTGATTCAAAAGCTTGATAAGGTTGTATACAAGCCCTGTATAAAATCTCATGGGTTCATCATTAATCTATCAAAATATCAAATCAGTTAGTGAGCTCATCCTGGTTCAAAAGCTCTCCTTGGTTAGAGATAATCATGTGTATAATCTCAATTTATCTTGGGTACTTACCGTTTCAAGTTGGGTTTTCAAAAAAAGACTAACTGATTATATTCATTGTTTGGGAGGAAACCTAACCAGTTCTCTTCAGTGTTTATTGTTTGGTTAGAATTTATCCAGAAACTTCATTTCCTTGTATAAGGGAGTTCGAGAGTTCAACCTACTAAAATGTCTTAAAATTTACTGGATACTCTCAAGAACAAATCTATGGGAGAGTATTAGTTTTTTTTTAATGAACCTCTATAATTCTTGGTTTTATCTCTATATCCCTTAACTCTTTACCTTTTGCACTTCATTCTTAATTTCGGATGCTAATTTGTAAAATATTTTTTAAATGAATTTAAATACTAAAAATGATCCTAAAAGTTTTTCAAACTACCATTTTCTGAAACACATAATTAACCCCCCCCCCCCCCCCCCCCCCCCCCTCTTATGTGTGGAGTCACATGTCTAACAAGTGGCATAATATCCTAACTCCTGCTTAAGGACTAAGCGTGTCATGAGGAAGATGACTTCTGACACACTTTTAAAAAACAAATAATTCCTAAGCACGCCTCCATCATTTAATTGTGTTGGGTTTAAAATATGGATATCTAGATTTGGATTTTTTATTTAGAGTATTAATTTTGAAATGTGGGAAACTGTAATCAATGGTTAATTTATCCCTACTTACCAAGTAAATGGAAAAGTAGTATATAAACCTGGTTTTCTTTTGACCAAAAGAAAAGAGAAAATTTGAAATAAATTTCAAAAAACAAGAGTTTTTTTTAGTAATGTCACTATATGACAATAAACTCCTTTATATTTACAATTGCAAAACCTCTAAGGAAATGTGGGATACCCTTGAAATGATATATGGAGTCTCTTCAAGTATCAAAAAATAGGAAATGAACACACGAGTAGAAGAATATGAAGATATTATTCATCAATGTTTTTCAATGTTTAGAATTGCTATAAATTATATTGGAACATTTTCCATTAACCAATATCTAAGAGTTAAAAATTGGAAATTTAATTCATCCTTAAATAAAAAGATGGGAGCCTTCATGAATTTCAGAAAGTAAATCATAGAGAAATTGAACGAACTAGTTCAATTACTTAAAGATGAAGGAGCAAGCTCAAAGGCTGAAGAATCAGCAACTTCATCAAACTTCTATCAAAAAATACAATGGATTCCCTTGAAAGAACATACTAAGTAGTTGAACGATCCTCAGAAGATTCAACATTAAATGAAGGAACCTTGTCTGTGAGAAAATATAAAAAAGAAGCATCCTCTTGTGGAGTATTCGAAAGAAGAAAAGGAGAAGAGACATAAACCTCGGGGAAAACATTATAAGAATCTTCTTTCAACTAAGAAGATGAAGTTTGCTTGAAGGAATCCTATAAAGAAGATGATTATGAGGTAACAAAACCAGCATACAAATAATTGTTTAAAATAATTTTCGAGTTAGTTGAAGAAAATGATAGGATTAAAAAGTGTAACTTGGACCTTAAAGAATCTTTAGAGTTTCTTTAATAAAGAAATACAAATATTAAGTTATAAATAACCAATCTTAGAAAATCATCAGAAACATGTGAGACTTATGTCTCTTTATAAAAGGAAGTAATATACTTGCATGAAATATTAGGTTAATTTACCAAGGGGAAAGAAAACATTTATTTGATTGTATCAAATTAAAGGTCTTCCTTAAATAAAAATGGATTAGGATTCACACAAGAAAGGACACCTAATAAAGGTTTAATTCATAAGAAAAAGAATCACCTAGTATATAAATGCACAAACTAAAAGAGATTTGGCCATTTGGAGCCCTTTTGTTTTGACAAATTGAAAAGGTCTAAAGGTAATAACCCTAGACCTTCTAGAAAAAATGACACACCTGGACCCAAGATGATATGGAAACCAATGATTAAACCTTAGTTTGTTTTGCAGGTATTCTTCACAACTCGACGTCTTAGCTAATATTAAACAAAGTTGTGCAAAGAAAAAGGTATACACTTAAGTATACAATGGCTTAAGTCTCTGATCAAAGAATATGTTATGACAGTGAATATCAATGACATCGATCAAAGCAAGTTATTTTGAGGATATATCAATGTATATGATCCCCAGGGATCAGTTAACCTTGTGTGAGGTTGAGTGGACATGTTTGTGATTGACTTACCCATCTCGTTGTTTTAACCAACTCTCGCAACTGAAAATACATAGAGAAGGAAAAACCATAATATATTGGTGTTCCATTTAAGGGAAGTTTTATCAAGGCCTCTTAATAATCGATGTATTATGTCATTTTAAAGTTAAAATAATCGGAAAACTCCGATTAATCCTTTAAAATAGTGGATTTAATTTTTCTCATTTCGAGAAATTATTTTTACTAACCAAAAAGATGAATTTCAAAGCCTTTTCTAGAAAGGAGGTGCAAATAAATTTGAATAGAGGTGTAGAAAAGAAATGATATCAAGAACAAGGCCCAAATGCACCAAGGAGGTTGACTGAATAAAGCCCAACCATTTGGCACATTAAGGCAATTCATTGGAAGAGCTTATTATGCATATTTTCGTATTAAATCAAAGCCAAATGTAGTCTCCAAGGCAATCATATGCTACCATTGATGATAAATGCTTAATATCGTGAAATATCTCATTATCCAATCGATTGGAACCCATAACAAATCGATTGGAACCCATCAAAAATCGATTGGAACACTTTTGGAATGATTTAGATTTGATTTTCAATTAGCATAATTTTCATTGATTTCATTCCAGAAATACATGATCAAATCATCAGGAGGCGCATTATAAATATGTATGTTCCTCTCACTCTTTTTATATCTTAAAACTTCATCTCTTCTTGCATCTTTCTTGTGTGAGCTCTCTTTCTCTCGTCGTAAGTATCATCATGGACTCTTCAAAGAGTCTGGAATCTACACATATTCCAAAAAGGGGTGTGTTGTACCCAAAGATTTTCCCTCTCATTTCTCAAGACATTTCCCACAAGATCTTCAATAGCTCAAGCTTGTACAAGGATTGACTAGGTCAAGACATCTCCTCAAAATTGATGCCTCAAATTAGGGTTTGAATTTCCATAAGGAAAATTAGACTTTTAATGCCTCATATGATTTTCATGGATCATTATGTACTTTCAAGATTGCTCATATCAAGTTTCATGTCTTGCAGTTCAAATTTGCTCAATCAATTGATCAGATAGCCTAAAATTAGTTGTATTGGATAAAAAGTAAATTGTGGTCAACTTACAATCAAATTTCAATATTTTTGGTCCATATCAACATTTTGAACTCATATGTATCAATTGATCAAGTTTGTATCACAATTCCCCAAGAAAATTGACCAGGTCAATCAAAAGGGCAAAATGGTCAAAATTAGGATTTTGACTAAGAAGGCTTGATTTTTGACTTTTGACCTAATACATGATCTAATGGCTTGGATCATAATCTCAAGGATTCAAATGCAACATGTTAACCTTATTTCATTGCTCAAGACATTTCTCAAGATCAATTGATTGATAGTTGAAATTCAGTCAACTGATGAAAAGTCAACTGTTACACCAAAAGTCAAACTTTGACTTTTTGATCAAATTTGAGTTACAAATATCACATTTCATCAAGACATTCAAAAATATGAAACTTGATCATCAATAAATCAAGAAAGTCAAAATTCATTTTGAAAATTCAAAGTTTCTAAGACTTAGAAATTTTTTTAAGTGTTTTATACATGCTTTTCTTCATGACTTCATGCCAATTTTTCACCATGATGCAAGATGATTCAAAGAAAACATTAAACATGAAAGTTTTAGATCTTGATGAATTCTAAAAACTTGTATTATAGGGCTCATGTCCAAAAAAGTCTTAGATTTTGAGTTATAAGGCCATAAAGTCATGAACTTTTTCTTAAAACACTTGGTGAAAATTTGACCTAGTTAGGCAGATTTTTGGTACCAACTTCATGACAACTTTTCACATAGTTCCAATTGGATTCTTCAAAAATGAAAAACATTAATGTTGTAGAGGATGTTACAAGCTTTCCAAAAATTCCAAGAACTCATTGAGATCATTCTTGAGCTAGGAGAATCGAAGAGATAAAGTTAGGGTTTCAAACTTGAATTACAAGTCAATTTTGTGATGAACACTTGAAAAAATCCATAGCCATACTACATAATCTTTACTTTTCAGGCCTCAAACTTGTATTTCAGTCCATAATTAATGGTTTACACGACTGATAGATCCATTGTCCAAACATTTGAGCCTTTATCCAATGCATCATTCCATTTTTGGAAGAAAGTAACCATTTCCATTCTTGAAAAGCAAGCTTTATGCAAAGTCAACTTGTCTTGAGCATTGCACTTGTTCTTTCTGCACAAGCATCCCCTACACAATCAGAACAAGCATGTTTAAAGTTTCTAGCCACCCTACATTTCCTTGAAACCATGTTTATCCAAGCTTGCTTCAAAAACAAGTCAAAATCCATAACATGTGATTTTGTACTTCTGACTTTTACAAGATTCCAAACTCTTTGCCTATAAATTAAACCTTCATTTGCAAGCATAGACGAGATTAGAAGCCCTAAAACACCCTCAAGCTCCCTCAAACCAGAAATTGCACAAAACCTCCATTTTATGTCATTTTTTACTTTGAACATCAATCTTCAAATCCACTCGTGTGTTTCTTGGCCAAACCATTTCTAAAGCTTCTTTACCTCAAATATAAACCATCTCAATACCTATTTTCAAACTGTAACACCATTTACATCATCCTCCATTTTCAAAAATAGAGCTTTGCACATTGACTTCTCCATTTTGATTCAGGAACTCTCAACTCACGGTAATCATTAGAATAGCTTCCTAGGGACTCAAGGAAGCTAACCTGATCATTACAACAACTTGAATTAAGCTCATTTGCAGAACACGATTTCTAGTTTTGAGGTAAAATTTCTGACTTTCAATCTCTTCATATAGGCATTGTTAGGATTCCATTTTCAAAGATAAAATGTAGACATCATAGCCCTGGAGATGACCATTTCCTTAGAATTCATGTATATTGCCTGAGTAGTGAGAATTTTAAGTTTGAAATCTCTGAAAAAGTTAGGTCAGAATTTGGTACCATTAGAAATTCGTGTTCATATTTGATTGTTAGCTTAAGTTATTTACATTTCTGGAATCGTGGTGAAATTTCTAACAAGTTTGATGTTTACACTTTAAAGAATGGATGAGAAATGAATGAGTTGCAGGGATCCTGGCTCGAGGTTGAAGATGAAGTTCATCATTAGAATTGATTTTGTAATATATATTTATGGTTTTGTTTGTAATACCGAATGTATAGCCACCCTAGTGGTAGAAGCGCGTGCTTGTTACCTCTTGGACCTGGGTTCGAGCCCAAGCGTCCATTTTTACATTTTGTTCTCTTTTGTTTTCATTTCTTTTTGTTTGAAACAGCCAGCGCTTGGGCCTCCAGCAAGTGGGCCTGGCCCTTTTTACTCCATCTGACACCCCATTTGCTTTCCAACCACGCAACCCATTTCATTACATTTTTTTATTTTGTTTTTCTGATTGCAAAAATATACATTGGGCCTAGTATAAAACAAAATTATTTTTACTTCTAAACCGTTTTTCCCATTTTACACCCCCTAACTTTATTTTTATATTTTATTTTATTTTCTCTTTTCTCTATTTTTATTATTATTATATTATTATTATTATTATTATTATTATTATTATTATTATTATTATTATTTTATTAATCAAAATCCCAAAAAATGTTTTTTATATATTTTATTTAAAATATTTAGTATTTTATTTCTTTTAAGACAAAAAGACCAAAAATAATTTTCTTTAACAAATTTATTTCTTAATTAAATTAATATTAGACTTATTTTATTTTAATTAAATTAATTTAGAACTTAAGAGTTTAATTAATTAATTTCTTTCCATTCATTTTAGTTCTAATTAAATAGGTTAAAACCTTTTCTTAAAAATCCTAAAAAATATGTTTCTTAGTTAATTTTATTTCTTTTCTTAAAATTAACTTAGATTTATTTTTCATTAAATCAATTTAAATTAACTTAGATTCAATTAATTATCTTTTTTAGTTTAATTAGGTTAAACCCTTTCACAAAAATCCAACAAAAACAATTTTCTTTTCTTTTCATATTATCTCCATATTTTGTACATTATGTGTTCATATTCAATATGGTTGTAATAGTAATTAGGTTTAATTTCTTTTCTTCCCCCATTTGTGATTTGTACCCCCATCCCCAAATGATATAATAGCATAGATTTTTACATTTTCGCAATTTATCATTTACAATATAAATGCTAATAATTAGGGTTTGTATGTCAAGACATAAAATCAATAAGTAGAAAACTCTAATTCAAAGACAAAGAGGGTGAAAACAAACACTTTGCACACTTGCACCTCTAGGGTTAATCTCACTTGTTGCCTTGAGGATAAACAGTCATGTCCCTCGAACGTGGGATACTTCAGCAAAAACAATCAATTACAACATTGTAGTCCCTCGATGACCCTTTAATGTTGCCTTCGGTAAACAATCTTAGATCCTCATAACAAATTGCTAAGGTATCCTACAATGTTGATTTCTACGATTGTACGATGACGCACGCTTGTCCTTTCACATCCAATGATATGGTTGCTTACTAACTAATGGTAAGATAACAATATCTCAAGGAGGAGGAAATGAACAAAGACTTTTTGAGTAGGTAGAACATTCTTAGTTGCTTTCTCACAACTATCTTCAAAAAATATCTCAAAACACACCAACACTTTCAAAAGAAATATTTTCAAAAGTCAACACTTTGTATACATTCTTAGAGAGATGAGAATCATTACAAAGTTCGCCTAAACGAATGCGCTCTTCAAAAATACTTTCAAAAACATCACAAAACACATTTCAAGCAAAGCATTTCAAAAGTGAGCTAGCAACTAAGAGCCCGTAGATAACTACAGATGAAAAGGGTGCTAACACCTTCCATTTTCATATCATACCCCCCGAACTCAAGAAAATATCTCAAAAGGTCTTTCATGTTATTTTCACCCTTTCCTTTATTGAATAAAATAAAAGTCGGTGATGACTCTTGTTATCCGCAACAATTGCGATAAAACACAAAACCACCAAGTCAGTTCTCCCATCGTATTAAAAAGCTGGCGACTCTAATGGGGAATATACTTAAAAGTAGGGTTACCTTACAGACTAGATCACATTTAAATGATTTCATTGTTTGAACTGTTTGCTTTATATTTTGGGACCTTGTTTGGGTTTGGTTTGATCCTCTACCGTGATCAGGGAACATTATTAGGTAAGTAGCAATAGATCGTGGGGATTGTTTGGGGTATACCGACATGTTTGAAGCGATAGCTACGTTAGTGTGACACATTTGTTGGCACCGGTATCCCTTGAGTCCAGTCAAGGAGAATACGGGGCCGTTATGTGGTGTCATGAAGCACTAACTGACCATAGAACCTTTAATTGAACAACTTGGCCATTAGGAAGTAGTGAGATAGCCGGCTTTGGTTCAGTTCAAAGTTGGTTGATACCCGATACTATACTCATTGAGATCGGACTTTCAGGATATTTTGGTCGCCAATAAAGAGGTTTTCCCTGAAACAATGCCCGATGAAGAAAGACCAGTGATATTGAGATTCCCTAGAACCCGATTACTTTCTAGGATAGGTTGAACCAACCAAACTTCAAGAGGGTACTTACCTAAAAAACCCATACAAGCCTAAACCTTAGGACTTGTTTATGTGCTTGTTTGTACATAACATCATAACATCATACCATGGAATTTTCACTAACCATTTCAAGGACTTTGGGATTTATCTTTATGTTGTTTTGTAGGACATGGCTTCCACTCGCAGGAATACTATCCAAGTCAATCTCGTAAGAGTGCCTCCTGAACTCAAAGAGTTAGCGTCAAAGGTTCCTGAGAATTCTCCATTCTCCAAGAGACATGGTCGACTTCTCAATCTGGTTCCCTCAAGCCTTGATGAATACATGATGAAAGTTCTCTTTTAATTCTTTGACCCTTTACACCATTGCTTTACATTTTCTGATTACCAATTTGTGCCCACCATTGAGGATTTTTCTCACCTTTTGGGAGTGCCTATTCTTGATCGATTACCCTTCCTCGGTGTTGAGAAAGACCCAAGACCTGAGGAGATTTCTCTAGATTTACATTTGCAACGGTCCGACGTTGTGGGAAATTGGGAAACAAGAAGTTATGTTAAGGGTTTTCTAGCCAAATTTTTGTTTGAGAAAGCTCAACTCTTTTGGGATACTCTGAAATTGCAAGCTTTTGAAGAGATTTTGGCCCTTCTAATTTATGGGATGGTACTATTTCCTAACCCGGATCAACTCGTAGATGTGAATACGGTCAAAGTTTTTCTATCTCGTAACCTGGTGCCTACCTTACTTGGAGACACTTTGCACTCTCTTCACACTCGCACCATGAAGAGAAGGGGGGCCCTTATGTGTTGCACTCCTATGTTGGCTAGGTGGTTTATTTCGCACCTTCCTCGATCTACCTTGAAGAATGAGAAAGGCATGAGATGGTCTAGTAGGTTGATGTCACTCTCGCATTCGGATATTCATTTGTGTTCTTAATCTTTAGAGGATGTCACTGTCATTGATCATTGTGGGGAATTCCCTAATGTCCCCCTCTTTCGCATTAAAGAAGGTATCACCTATAACCCTTGCTTGGTTCTCTGACAGTTTGGGTATGCTCAGAGGGATGGTCCTTATGACGCGCTTGTCAAAGGAATTATATTTGACTATGAGAGTGATATCCAAGGTTATCGTCCAAGATTTGTGCGAGCTTGGGGCATGGTGAACAAAGTTGATAACAAGACATTGGGAGATAAGAACTCCATTCCTTTGGAGCCTTATCTCAAGTGGTTGCGAGCTTGCGCTCAAAACCTCATGATGCCATATGAGGCCATCCTACCTATCATCATGGAGCCTATTATCGAAGGAGATGTTCCCTACACTATTCTTCATCCTGACATGCCTACTACTCTCGAGGAATTGCAAAGATCATGGATTCAACTAAAGAGAGAGAGAGACACCTTTGAAGCCCAATTCTACGCAAGCGAGAAGAAGGCTTTGGATCTCACGAGACAACTTCATGAAGAGCGGAGTTTGAATGCCTGCATTACACCAAAGAGGATGCGCTCATGGGAGACTTGAGTCCTTTTCATTTTAGGAGTTTTATTCTTCTATTGTAAGTCCAAGAGGCATTTTTGTAAACCATTTTGAACTTATTAATACAATCAATGTTTGTTCCTTCTTTGTTTAAGCAAATTTAAATCTTAAAGGTCCTTGAAAACATTTGCATTCACATTACATGCATCATAACATAAGCAGGTTTTACGACATAGGTTTCCTCATCTTTCTACTGTTTATTTCAGTAAGATGGATCTCGAGAAGACTGTGAAAGACTTGCAGACACAAATTTCTCAATTTCAAGAGACCTTGCTCAACTTGGCCAAAGGGCAGCGAGAACTTATGTCACTTCTGGCTGCAAAGAAGAAGGCTTTGATCAACATGGGGAAGAGACTCAAGGGCACCGTACGATAAGTTCAAGTGGTATAAGAGTCATCCGAGGAAGACGAGAATCAGGATGAAGGTGTAAGGAGCACCCGTGCTGGGGGTGGTAACAACCTAACTTCTGAGGATGTGGATTATTTTGATACACAATATCTACCAGCCGAAGACAAGTATAAATAGTTGAAGGATAGATTGAAGGCTGTGGAAATTCAAGTTGTACCTGGCATGGATTTTAGTGATTTGGGTTTAGTTTCTGGGGTAGTGATCCCTCACAAATTCAAGATTCCAGTTTTTTCCAAATACGATGGCGTCTTATGCCTAAAGCTTCATTTGAGATCCTACATTCGAAAAATTCCACTACATACAACTGATAAGAAGTTGTGGGTGCACTTCTTTCAAGAGAGTATGTCTGGGACTCAATTGGAGTGGTTTTACCAGTTGGAGGATTCCAGCAGTCATACTTGGGAAGATTTGGCCACCGCTTTCTACCATTAATATCAGTACAACGCTGATCTGGCGCCAACTAGAGTTCAGTTACAAGGAATCACCATGGGTTCCAATGAAGGTTTCAAAGAATATGCGTAAAAAAGGAGAGACTTGGCAGGTAGAGTGCAGCTGCCACTGACTGATAGGGAGCTGGTGGATATGTTCATGGGAACATTAACTGGACCATATTTCAACTTACTAATTGGAAGCTCATCATCCGGTTTCACTAAGTTAATCTTGACTGGTGAAAGGGTTGAGAGCGGTATTAAAAGTGGAAAACTTCCCATGGAATCTGCCTCTACATCAAATACTATGAAGAAACCTTTTACCGGTAAAAAAGAAACTAATGTCGTGTATGCACCGAAGGACCATCGTCAATCTGTAAATGCGGTTCTAATCTCCAATCCACCCTCTACTCAAAGACAACCACAACAAGCCAACCATCAAATACCTAAGGTTCCAAGAAGACAATTCACAAGGATTAACATGTCGTTATCCCAAGCCTTACAACACCTGTTGAAGGCCAATTTGGTAACATTGCATGATCCCCCTTCAAATCCCAATGTTTCATATCTGAAATACAACCCGAACACAAAATGCGCTAATCCCTCCAATAGCCCCGGACATGACACTGATTAGTGTTGGGCTTTGAAATGCAAAATTCAAGACCTCATCGATAACAAGACCATTGAGTTTGATCCACCTACAACTCTGAATGTAATCACTGCACCAATGCCAAATCATGGCAAAGGTGTCAATGCAATTAAAGACGTTGCTTTTGTTTCCTCTATTGAAGACTTGACTACTCCACTTGTAACACCCCAATTCTACCCGACAATATAATGTAAATCACAGTTATAAAACATATGCAACCGAATCAGGATGCCACAAATTCAAATTAAAAACCATTGCATTCAACCTTGATACATAACACTTTAAAACTTTGGATGAACTAATAGCAAAATAAATTAATCTCTTAATTCAACAACTTGAACAACTACGCAGAGAAATCATAATAACATCTTTATCCAACATTAAGCAACTTATGAATAACATGTACTCAACAAAAATCAACTTAAAGTTCAACAATTGAAATAACAATAACTAAAAGAAACAAGCATTCATCCCCCCTCCCACGAGTGTTACATATCAGAGCAATGACACCGACTAGAACTACTGAAGGCCAACCGCCTTCACTCTGGATTACTTGCACGTTACCAACATAAGGGTAACATTCAAACAGAAGGGGTGAGATATCAAACATTATAATAGAATGTATGATAAGTATTACACTAGAATCAGTTCATGCAAAAATCACCACTTCACAACTTATAAACAACAATCATCACAACAGGCTATCAACAAAATACAACAACTAATTCATCATCACAATAACTCAATTATACAACTTGGAATGCGACTTAATACTATGCAAATGTATGTGGTACCATTGGAGCAGAACTCTCATCTTAAAAACGGAGCAGAACTCCCATCTTAATAATTGCCAATTAATAGAGGCATCAACAAGGCACAAGCCTTCTTCGAAATTTTCCAATCCAGGCCATCACAGAGTATCCAAATGTATATGAATGCACTATTACATACTCAAAACAATCATCATTCATCGCAAAGGCCTAAGCCCGCATCACCATTATTACCAATAAATAGAGGTAATTCATCATCATCTAAATTCCCTGCAACTTTGCATTATCAACAAGATTCCACAACAGCAACCATAACATCACAACAACTCGACATAAATCAACATTAATCAACGATTCAGTCAGTAAAATCATCAAACAACAACTTAAAAATAATTTCACACATCACTGGTAACGACCAAAACACATCATGTACGGGTAAAAGGGATAGGGAACTATGTGCCCCTCGACATGTACAACAACTAGGACAACATGGCAACTAAACCACACTCCTAGACACGCACAGGGAAAACAGGGTAATGACTAACTTATGCTCCTCGACATGTCTTGCAACCTAATGCTGCTCGACAATGCAGCACATACCCTCCCTAACACGCCTCACGGCCTAATATGCCGCTCGGTACTTAACACCATCAGCATCCTCCTCAACCACTAGTTTAGCCAACATCACATACAGAACATAACGTCTTAACAACCACGCCACTATAATTCCTAACATCCGGCCAACCACTTGGAATAACACAGCAACGGGCAACTATATTACTATCGACAGATTCATCAACATATAAGACAGTCACACTTAACCTCCCTTAAACGACCACTTCAACAATTATCAACTTTTCCTGCCAATCGCTCGGAATAACCTAACTTACTAACGACTCGAAATCAACTATCCTAACCTATCCATTAATTAATTGGGAAGTCACACAAATACAACATACATCTATAATACACAATCGGGAAACTCCCTGTAACATCTCCATTAACCAGTCATACAATATTCTTGCCAACGACCACAACATGAATAAAACGGGCAACTTCAATAGCAATTCAGAAACATCAACGCACATCATGTTTACAAACAGACAATTCCCACACAATACGCATCATAAGGCTCATTATAAGGTCAGAACCCCACCCTTACCTAGATTAAAGGTCACTCAACCAAAGCTTCGGCTGTAATCCTTGATTTGCTCTTGCTCGACACTGGGCAGCTTGCTCCTCGTCCGTGTAGCTCTACCGGTCAGCGAATAGAATACTTATTCTCCAACTAAAATAAATTCTTGTGTTAGCTTCTCCTTATATATCAGTTCTTAATGGGCCTAACCTACATCCCCACTTTACTACTTTCATCCAATAATATAGGTCCAACACATATTTCATATAATTCCACATTATAATTATTATCAATCAGTTAATTAATTAATAATAATCTTAACAACTTATACCAATAATTCTCAACATCTCGCAACTTCTCAAATACTCCAAAAATAATTTAATTAAATAATTAGTTAAATTACGAGCGTTACAACTCTTCCCCACTTAGAATATTTTTGTCCTCGAAAATTTACCTTATTCGAACAACTCAGGATATGAGTCCTGCATCTTGCTTTTCAACTCCCAAGTCATGCTTTCTCAAGTAGCTCCTAACCAGAATACTTTCACCAAAGCAATCTCTTTGCCTCTCAGAGTCTTCATTTCACGATTCGCAATTTGTACAGTCATCGTCTCAATAATAAGATTATCCCGCACTTATACATCATCCATATGAATCACATGAGATGGATCTGAAATATACTTCTGGAGTTATGACACGTGAAACACATCATGGAAATTCGAAAGATTAGGCGGTAAAGCCACTCTATAAGCAACATTCCTAATTCTTTCGGAAATCTGATATGGACCAATAAAACGAGAAGTAAGCTTCTTAGACTTCAATACTCTCCCAACACCAGTTACAGGTGTAACTCTCAGAAACACATGGTCACCAACTTGAAATTCTAAATCCTTCCTTTGCTCATCATGATAATTCTTCTTCCTACTTTGGGAAGCTTTCATCTTTTCTCGAATCAACTTCACCTTCTCAGTAGTCTCACGAACAAGTTCGGGTCCGAGTACTACACTTTCTCCAGATTCATGCCAACATAAAAGAGTTCTACATCTCCGACCATACAACGCTTTAAAAGGTTCCATCCCAATACTAGAATGGTAATTGTTATTATAAGTGAACTCTATCAACGGAAGATAAGTATCCCACGAACCTCACTGCTCAAGAACACATGCGCTAAACAAATCTTCCAACAATTGAATAGTTCGTTCAGTCTGACAATCCTTCTAAGGATGATACGCCGAACCCAACCTCAACTTAGAACCCAACGCTTCTTGCAAGCTCTTCCAAAAATAAGAATTAAACCTCGGATCTCTATCTAAAACAATACACAAAGGAAAACCATGCAGCTTCACAATTACACTAGTGTAAATCTCAGCCAACATCAACACTGGAAAACTGATTTTAATAGGTATAAAATGAGCCGACTTCGTAAGCCTATCAACAATCACCCAATTCCAATAATGTCCTCTTAAAGTATTAGGTAACCTCATCACAAAGTCCATCGAAATGCTATCCCATTTCAATTTTGGAACATCTAACGGTTGCATCAACCCTGCAGGCTTCTGATGTTCAACTTTTGACTTCTGACAAGTTAAACATGCATACATAAACTGAGCCACATCACTCTTCATCCCAGGCCACCAAAACAAATTCTTCAAATCCTGATACATCTTTGTAGCTCTTGGATGAATACTCAACTTGCTTCTATGGCTCTCTTCAAGAATCACTTTCTTCATCTCTGCATCATCAGGAATACAAATCCGATTACGAAATCTCAACACACCTTGCACATCTAACTTAAAATCACTATTCTCAGACTGATTGACCCCAACCATCGAATCTACCAGTTTCACATCCAACTTCTGAGCTTCTCTGATACTATCTAGAAATTCATTATTAATCTTCAACGTACCAAACATAGCACTCTGCGGTGTCACTTCGCAAACTAAGTTCATATCTCTGAATTGTTCAATCAATTCTAACTCTTTAACCATCATTGCCGACATATGTAAAGTCTTTCGACTCAACGCATCAGCTACCATATTCGCTTTTCCTGGATGATAATTCAAACTAAAATCATAATCCTTTAACAAATCCAACCATCTTCGTTGTCTCATATTTAATTCCTTCTGATCAAATAAATACTTTAAGCTCTTACGGTCACTAAACACTTCAAATCTAGAACCATAAAGATAATGCCTCCAAATTTTCAACACAAAAACAACTGCAGCAAGCTCTAAATCATGCATAGGATAGTTCTTCTCATGACTCCTCAACTGCCTTGACGCATAAGCAACTACCTTCTCATTCTGCATAAGCACACCTCCTAAACCCATCTTAGAAGCATCACAATATACCACAAAAGGTTCTCCTGGATTAGGTAACGTCAAAATCAGAGCCGACGTCAATCTCCTCTTCAACTCTGAAAAACACTCTTTGCACTGAACATCCCATACAAAAGCTCTACCTTTACAGGTCAACTTAGTTAATGGAAGTGCCAACTTAGAGAAACTTTCTATAAACCTTCTGTAATAACCAGCTAATCCCAAAAACCTTCTAATATTTGTAGCCAACTTCGGAGTTTCCCATTGCAACACATCATCTACTTTAAATGGATCTACAATAATGCCACTACCTGAGATCACATGACCAAGAAAACTAACCTCCTTTAACCAGAACTCACACTTAGAAAGCTTTGCATACAACTTCTTCTATTTCAAAACTTGCAACACTACTCTTAAGTGTTCTGCATGCTCTTCTTCTGACTTAAAGTAAATCAAAATGTCATCAATTAACACCACTACAAACCGATCCAAATAAGTATGAAAGATACGATTCATTTACTCCATGAATACTCCCGGCGCATTGGTGACACCGAAAGGCATCACAAAATACTCATAATGTACATAACGCATTCTGAAAGCCGTCTTCTGGATATCCTCATCCTTCACTTTTATCTGATGGTAACCCGGCCTCAAATTAATATTACTGAACACACGAGCATTAACCAATTGATCCATCAAGTCATCTATTATTGGAAGCGATACTTGTTCTTAATCTTCACTTTATTCAACTGTTTATAATCAACACAAAGCCTCATACTTCCATCTTTCTTCTTTACTAACAACACTGGAGCACCCCACGGTGATACACTTGGTCTTACAAACTTATTTTTAAGTAAATCTTCCAATTGCTTCTTTAACTCTGACAATTCAGATGCATACATCTTGTATGGTGCCATAGACACAGGTCTGGTACCAGGTACAAGATCAATAGAAAATTCAACTTCCCTCTCTGGCGGTACATTAGGAATTTCATCAGGGAAAACTTCCGGAAATTCACGCACCACTTGCAATTCCTCAATTATAGCTTGATTCTTGACAGATAGTGACGCCATCAATGAGAACATGTGTGCTTATTCTTGCATCAACTGTCGCAACTGTCTAGTAGAGAACAACTATCTTCCTCTTCTTTAGGAGTATAAAACCTCACAGACTTAGTATAACAATTAATATGAACATAGTTATGATCTAAATAGTTCATACCCAGAATTACATCCAACCCTCTTAAAGGCAAAGAAACAAAATCAACAGCAAAGTCCCTATTGAAAATCGACAAAGGAAACTTTAAACACACAAAAAAAGTAATCACCAACCCCTTGGCTGGAGTGTCAACGACCATCTCTCCATTCATAGAAGACAACATAAGACCCAATCTTTCAACACAATCAGCAGCAATAAAGCAATGAGTAGCACTGGTATCAATAATAGTAATTAAAGGAGTACTATTAATTAAACATGTACCTCTGATAAGTCTGTCCTCACTAGCCGCCTGATCCTCAACCAAAGTGAACACTTTACCACTTGTCTGCACCCTCTTTGGTTTCTGACACTGACTACCAATGTGCCCTTCTTCACAATAATTGAAACAAATCACCTCCTTATGCTTGCACTTAGATACAACATGTCTAGTCTTATCACAATGGAAACACCTCTTTACCTCAGCAGTACACACATTACTCTTATGCCCAGGTTTTCAACATTTGAAACAAACCACACCAGCAGGAGCATCTCCCTCACTAGTATTCTGACCCTGAGAAACTTTCTGTATACCTTTACCAGCTAGGGTATCATAAGGATTACCACGATTATGTTGGTGCTTACCCATCTTCTCACTGATAATCTTATAATGAGCATTATTATCCTCTTCATAAATCCTGCAACTATCAATCAGATCGGAAAAGACACGGATCTTTTGGTATTCAAGTGCCTTCTTGATCTCTGGGCACAACCCGTTCTCAAACTTGATGCACTTCGAAAACTCAGCATTTGCCTCACCGTAGTGCGGATAAAACTTAGCCAACTCAGCAAACTTTGCAGTATACTCAATAACCTACATATTCCCTTGCTTCAGCTCAAGTAAATAAATCTCCTTCTTACCACGAACATCTTCAGGAAAATACTTCCTCAGAAATTCCCTACGGAACACGGCCCAAGTGACATTTTCACCTGCAGCTTCTAACCTCTGACAAGTCTCTAGCCACCAATCATCAGCTTCGACTGCTAGCATATGAGTACCATATCGAACCTTCTGCGCTGGAGTGCAATCCATTACACGGAAGATTCTCTCAATCTCTTACAACCAATCCAATGCTCCGTCAGGATCATACTTTCCCTTAAACATAGGCGGATTCTCTCTCTGGAAAGTCGCCAAACTACGAGATCCAACATCCTCGTCAGCATTCAGTTGATTCTCCATCGCATGAGCCATTGCTTCTAAAGCAGCAGCAAGTGCAGCATCATTCCTTCTAGCCATCTCAACTTATCTCTAGAACATAAAAAATGGTTAGAACTCAAATTAACAATACTCGATTGTTAAACAACCTACGACTCGACAACTTGGTCGGACGGACCAACTTTGCTCTGATACCAAATTTGTAATACCCCAATTCTACCCGTCAATATAATGTAAATCAAAGTTATAAAACATATGCAACCGAATCAGGATGCCACAAATTCAACTTAAAAACCATTGCATTCAACCTGGATACATAACACTTTAAAACTTCGGATGAACTAATAGCAAAATAAATTAATCGCTTAATTCAACAACCTGAACAACTACACAGAGGAATCATAATAACATATTTATCCAACATTAAACAACTTCTGAATAAAAAGTACTCAATAACAATTAACTTAAAGTTCAACAATTCAAATAACAATAACTAAAAGCAACAATCATTCATCCCCCCCGAGTGTTACATATCAGAGCAATGACACCGACTCGAACTACTGAAGGTCAATCGCCTTCACTCTGGATTACCTGCACGTTACCAACATAAGGGTAACATTCAAATAGAAGGGGTGAGATATTGAACATTATAATATAACGTATGATAAGTATTACACTAGAATCAGTTCATGCAAAAATCACCACTTCACAACTTATAAACAACAATCATCACAACAGGCTATCAACAAAACACAACAACTAATTCATCATCATAATAACTCAATTATACAACTTGGGTTGTGACTCAATACTATGCAAATGCATGTGGTACCATTGGAGCAAAACTCCCATCTTAAAAATGGAGCAGAACTCCCATCTTAATAATTTCCAATTAATAGAGGCATCAACAAGGCAAAAGCCTTCTTTGCAGTTTGCCAATCCAGGCCATCACAGAGTATGCAAATGTATATGAATGCACTATCACATACTCACAACAATCATCATTCATCGCAAAGACCTAAGCCCACATTACCATTATTACCAATAAATAGAGGTAATTCAACATCATCTAAATTCCCTACAACTTCGTATTATCAACAAGATTCCACAACAGCAATCATAACATCACAACAACTCAACATAAATCAACATTAATTAACGATTCAGTTAGTAACATCATCAAACAACAACTTAACAATAATTTCACACATCACTGATAAAGACCAAAACACAGCATGTACGGGCAAACGGGATAGGGAAGTACGTGCCCCTCGACATGTGCAACAATTGGGACAGCATAGCAACTAAATCACACTCCTCAACACGCACGGGGAAAACAAGGTAACGACTAAATTATGCTCCTCGACATGTCCTACAACCTAATATTGCTCGAAAATGAAGCACATACCCTCCCTGACATGCCTCGCATCCTAATATGTCGCTCGATACTTAACACCGTCAACATCCTCCTCAACCACTAGTTTGGCCAACATCACATACACAACACAATGTCTTAACGACCACACCACTATAATTCCTAACATCCGGCCAACCGCTCAAAATAACGCAGCAACGGGAAACTATATTACTATCGACAGATTCATCAACATACAAGACAGTCACACCGAACCTCCCTAAAACGGCCATTTCAACAATTATCAACTTTTCCTGCCAACCCCTCAGAATAACCTAATGTCCTAACAACCAGAAATCAACTATCCTAACCTATCCATCGATTAATCGGGTAGTCACACAGATACAGCATACATCTACAACACACAATCAGGCAACTCCATGTAACATCTCCACTAACCAGTCATACAATATTCTTCCCAATGACCACAACATAAATAAAACGGGCAACTTCGATAGCAATTCAGAAACATCAATGCACATGATGTTTACAAATAACCAATTCCCACATAATACACATCATAAGGCTCATTATAAGTTCAGAACCCCACCCTTACCTGGATTGGAGGTCTCTTAACCAAAGCTTCGGCCGTAATCCTTGATTTGCTCTTGCTCGACACCGGGAAGCTTGCTCCTCGTCCATACAGCTCTACCAGTCAACGTACAGAATCCTTATTCTCCAACTAAAATAAATCCTTGTGTTAGCTTCTCCTTATATATCAGTTCTTAATGGGCCTAACCTACACCCCCACTTTACTACTTCCATCCAATAATATAGGTCCAACACATATTTCATATAATCCCTATAATTCCACATTATAATTTTATCAATCAATTAATTAATTAATAATAATCGTAACAACTTATACCAATCATTCTCAACATCTCGCAACTTCACAAATACTCCAAAAATAATTTAATTAAATTATGGGCATTACACCACTGACCATTGTTAAAGAAAATTTGTTAAGAGTTGGGGTTTTCCCTGGTTGTTTAAAGGACTGTAATTGATATGCTCTACAAAAGAATGGACGCGGATGGCTGAAAAAAGGTGTTCAACGCCTAATAAATAGTCATGAGATCCTATTTAAAAGAACTTCGACCATAAAAAGTTTGACTAAAGAAGTTAAAGACATATCAATCATCACCATATCCAACAAACCTATTAGGATCTCTTCAAAAGGTCCTATTAGGATTTCCAACGAACCAACGATTGTCCCCTTGATAATTACCGCACCAAGGCCAATTCCTTATTCTTCCGATAAGGCAGTACCTTGGAGTTATGGCGTTGAAGTATACTACCATGGAATTAAGCAAGACTCCTGGATTAATGAAGAGAAGACTGATGACATCACCAACATTACTGGCTCTAGCAAGGTGACAAGGACGGAGAAAATCTTCTCTCCTGGCATTTCACCTCCAACCACTACAACTAAACATGTTCGAATTACTATTGACAAACCTAGTACTGGCGCTATGATGATTGAGCCTACCAGGATGGAGGCGCCTTCCAAAGACATTACTACTAAGGAACCCTCCACCCAAGAAATGGAGGAGATTTTGAAGATTATAAAGAAGAGTGATTTTAAGATAGTAAAGCAGTTGTGGCAAACCCCCTCCAAGATCTATATGTTGTCTTTATTGCTTTGTTCTGATGTGCATGCTCAATCATTGATCAAATTTTTGAAGAAAGCACTTTTTGAAGAAAGCACATGTTCCTCAAGAGACCACAACCGATTAGTTTGAAAATTGTGTGGCAAGTTTGACTGTTGGTAATGGATTGGGATTCTATGATCTTGATTTGACTACAGTTATAAGAAATCATAACAAGGCCTTGCATGTCTCCATTAAATGCAAAGGAACCACTCTGGCCCATGTATTGGTGTGTATTGGGTCCTCCCTAAATGTCTTACCCAAAGGTGCCCTAGATCGGTTGGATTACAAAGATTTGGTGTTGAAACCAAGTGACATAGTTGTAAGGGCTTTTGATGGATCCTAAAGGATGGTCCACGGAGAAGTATACCTCCCCATCAAGGTTGGTTTTCAAACTTTCACTCGACTTTCAATGTGATGGACATCCTTCCTACTTACTCTTGTTTACTTGGATGCCCTTGGATACATGGGGCAGGAGCAGTGACATCTACTCTTCATCAAAATTTGAAATATCTGGTCAAGGGAAAGATTGTTACCGTCTGTGGTGAAGAAGAGTTTATGGTTAGCCATCTGAATTTATTTAAGTATGTTAAGATGGATGGTGAGTTCATAGAAACTCCTTGTCAAGCCTTCGAAGTGGTTACTCCCATGGTTGTTGTTGCCAAGGCTATTCCTGATGTTCCAAAAGTTGTTAAAGATGTGCCAAGGATGGTTTCCCTGAAAGATGCTCGTGTTGTGATTGAAGATGGAGGTTGTACCACTTGGGGGAAACTCCCCGACATCCGTTTCAAGTCAGACAAATGTGGTTTGGGTTTTATTTCCAATGCTCAAAAGGAGGTCAGACGGGCTCGCATAGGAAAACCACCTCTTCGCATCAGTAATCATGAAGTGAATGCTCTTGAAGACTCCAACAATGACTGTGATTTTGATGGTTAGATCTACCCGACTTCCGGTGAAGGACTCAACACTTGGCGTGCCAAAGATTTCATTCCCATCTCCTTTAACAAGGAGTAATTACCATTTACTGTTTTTTATCCATTCAAGAACTTTATCTATAATTTTATTGAAAGAATTACTTTAAGCCATGTGTCTTGCCCGAGGCACCATGGTCCATTTGCTAAGGGTTTGTTCATTTCATATGCCATATGATCATTTAATGAAAAAACATTGGACCATTTGAATTCAAATTTTGCTCTCATTGTCTTTATTCTTCTTATTGCATTTTTCAAAATAGCCATGTATCTTACATGCACACACACACACACATTTGCAGATCCTCATCCACTTCGAATCTCATTGCCAACGACTCTGCTATTACCATCTATGACTTTGAACATCCAATCTACCAAGCCAAAGAAGAAGGTGAAGAAGATTGTGAAATACCTGGGGAATTAGCCAGACTTCTGATACAAGAGGAGAAGGTCACTCAGCCACATGATGAGCCAGTTGAAGTAATCAACCTAGGTACCGAGACAGACAAGAAAGAGGTCAAGATCGGCGCCAACTTGGAAGATGATATCAAAGACAAATTGATCTAAATGTTGCATGACTATGTTGAGGTGTTTGTTTGGTCATATAAAGATATGTCGGGGCTTGATACTGATATTGTGGTTCATCGTCTACCAACAAAGGAAGATTTTCCTCCAGTCAAGCAAAAAGTTCGTCGTATGCGGCCAGATATGTCTGAAAAGATAAAAGTTAAGGTAATGAAGCAATTCAATGCAGGTTTTCTAGAAATGACATCATATCCCCAATGGGTGGAAAATGTGGTCCCCATGCCAAAGAAGGATGGAAAGGTCTGTATGTGCGTAGACTATAGAGATTTGAATAGGGCAAGTCTAAATGATGATTTACCACTACCACATATTGATGTCTTGGTCGACAACACTGCTCAACATAAGGTCTTCTCCTTCATGGATGGCTTATCTGGCTATAATCAAATCAAAATGGCTCTTGAAGACATGGAGAAAACCAATTTTGTTACACAGTTGGGTACTTTTTGTTACAAGGTCATGTCGTTCGGTTTGAAGAATGTAAAGGAAACATATCAATGAGCTATGGTAGCTCTATTTCATGACATGATCCATCATGAGATAGAGGTCTATGTGGATGATATGATTGCAAGATCTCAAACTGAGGAAGAGCATGTTGATCACCTACACAAGCTATTTGAAAGGTTGAAGAAGTACAAGCTAAGGCTAAATACTAACAAGTGCACCTTTGGGGTAAGGTTAGGAAAGCTTATGGATTTTGTCGTAAGTGGCAAAGGTATTGAAGTAGATCATGCGAAGGCCAAAGCCATTCAAAAAATGCCAGCTCCCCATTTTGAAAAGGAAGTCAGAGGTTTCTTGGGTCGACTTAACTACATTGCTTGCTTCATATCTCACCTAACTGCTACTTGTGAGCCAATCTTCAAACTCTTGAAGAAAGATCAAGTAGTCAAATGGAACGACGATTACCAAACAGCCTTTGATAAGATCAAGGAATATTTACAAGAACCTCTTATCCTGATGCCTCCAATTGTAGGAAGACCTCTGATTATGTACTTGACTGTATTAAAGAATTTAATGGGGTGTGTGTTAGGCCAACATGACAAGTCTGGCCGAAAAGAGCATGCAATATACTACCTTAGCACAAAGTTTACCGACTGTGAAACCAGATATTCACTGATCGAGAAAACTTGTTGCGCTATGGCATGCGCTGCTCGCCGGCTAAGACAGTATATGTTGACTCACACCACTCTATTGATTCTAAGATGGACCATATCAAGTATATCTTCGAGAAGCCAGCTCTCTCTAGACGAATAGCTAGATGGAAAATGATTATGACTGAATATCCAAATCTATGTCGACAAAGTTCATGTGCCTCCAATTCCCTTGAATGTCATGACTGCTCCTTGGCCATTTGCAATGTGGGGAATTTCCATGATTAGTGAGATCAAACCTATGGCTTCCAATGGACACCTTTTCATCCTTGTCGATATTGATTACTTCACCAAATGAGTCGAAGCTGCCTCATTTTCCGCAGTAACAAAGAACGTTGTATCCAGGTTTATCAAACATAACCTCATTTGTCGTTACGGTATCCCCGAAAGGATCATCACTGACAATGGAACAATCTCAACAATTCTATGATTATGGAACTTTGCACTCAGTTCATAATCAAGCATCACAATTCTTCTCCATACAGACCTAAAATGAATGGTGCAGTGGAAGCCGCCAATAAAAACATCAAGAAGATTGTGCAAAAGATGGTGGTGACCTAAAAAGACTGGTATGAGATGCTATCGTTTGCTCTTCATGGCTACCGTACTTCAGCTTGAACATAAACTGGGGCAACCCCATTCTCTTTAGTCTATGGCATGCAAGTTATCCTGCCTGTTGAAGTTCAGATTCCTTCTCTAAGGATTATGAAAGAAGCAGATCTAGGTGAAGACGAATGTGTGCAGATTAGGTTGGATCAGTTGAATTTGATTGATGAGAAAAGACTGGCTACTATTTGTCACGGTCAAATGTATCAAAAGCGTGTGATCAAGGAATTCAACAAGAAGATCAAGCCTCGAGTGTATCAGATTGAAGACTTGGTAATAAAGCGCATTGTTCTTCCACAAGGCAATCCCAGGGGCAAATGGACTCCCACATACGAAGGGCTATTTGTTGTTAAGAAAGTTTTCTCTGGTGGTGACATGATGTTGACTACTATGGAAGGAGAAGATTTTCCTTATCCTGCGACGCAGACATAGTCAAAAGATACTACACATAAAAATGACCCGCTAGGTTGACATACCTAGGTAAAAATAAAGGCATCCTGGCGAACCAAAGAGGTTCGGGCAAAAGTTTTGGATATATACAAAAGATTGAACATCCGGAAAGTCAAAAACCTGAAAGGGTGGCTTGGGCAAAAAGGGGTATCATGGTGGACTGAAAACCCGAAAGGGCGGTCCAGGAAAAACTTAAGGATTAAAGCGTATAACTATGCCCCGTGGAATCTCTACATCCATCTCTATTACGAAGGTCCAAATTCAATGGTCTAAGATCAATTCAATCGACTTCTTTCAATGGCAAGGGATGATGTTCGAAGACATATGGGCAGTAGCGGGGTTGGAACTCAATGAGATCACTTCCATATGGCTATTATTCTTATTTTCACTTTGTATTCTTTTCATTCTTTTGACAATTTCCTCTTACTATGATCTTTGTCTCCTTGTACAAAAAATGCCTATTTATGGGCAAAAAATCAATACAAATATACTTTGAAGTGCAAACTTTTTGTTTTCTATTTTGAGTGCAAAAACGTCCAATGACGAAAATTGAATGAACATATGCATATGAACATGATTGACTATTAACAAATGTATACATAAAAACAGTAACAAGCATCTCCTTAAGGATTTGGGATATCCCCATAGAGTTACTACAATAAAATTATCCCCAGAGAGACGGATCCATGCAATCCCCAGCCAGCGTTCCAATCTCTCAAAAACTTTCTTCCTAGCTGAGTTGATCTTAAGAAGAAGCCTTGAGGAGTTCTTCCTAAAGAAAATACCTCCCAGCATATCGTCAAATGGTCTCTTCAGCAGGGTTTATTTCCCCAACAAAACTACAAATTCCCCAATTTAAGTTTGTCTCTCAGACTATTACAAATCAATGGACGAAACCCCTTAATCCCCGGAAGAGTCGTTGCAATCCCCAACAGAGTCATTACTATAAATTACTGTGAAGCCTAGAATCCGACCAGATTACAATTAACTTCAATTTTTTGCGAAGCCTGGAATCAAACCAGATAATAGTTTAATTTCATCCTTTCAAGCAAGTAACTGTGAAGTTTGGAATCCAACCAGATAATAGTTTAACTTCAATTTTCTGCAAAGCCTGGAATCCGACCAGATAATAGTTAGTTTCATCTAAGTTGTTGCGAAGCCTGGAAACCGGCTAGATAACAGTTAATTTCAATTTTCTGCGAAGCCTGGAAACCGACCAGATAATAGTTAACTTCAATTTTCTATGAAGTCTGGAATCCGACCAGATAATAATTTAACTTCAATTTTCTGCGAAGCCTGGAATCTGACCAGATAACAGTTAATTTCATCTAAAGTTGTTGCGAAGCCTGGAATCCGACCAGATAATAGTTTAACTTCAATTTTCTGCGAAGCCTGGAATCTGACTAGATAATAGTTTAATTTCATCGTCCCTAGTAAGTTGTTGCAAAGCCTAGAATCTAACCAATTAACAGTTAAGTTTATTATCCCCAGCAAGTTATTATGAAGCCTGGATTTCGACCAGATAACAGCTAACTTTCATTCTCCCAGTCAATATATAATTCCCTAGTAGAGCAATGGACAACTAAAACTCCTAAACTTATATTCCCTAAGCAGAAATCAACACTCCCCGTAGAGTTTTCTCAAGCAAAGTCAATGTTCCCCAGCGGAATTCTCCTCAAACAGCAAAGAAGGAATCCCCAGCGGAAACACTCTAAACAAGGTTTGAAGATGCACATACTCTTTATCCCCAACAGTAATCTGGGATTTAACTTCCCAAAAATCCCCAGCATTTGTCAAGGATTTATTTTCCATACAAGGATACACTTCAACAATATTTCATATTCATACATCATCCTACATACATGACATATGCATACAGCATAATCTCATTTATTTTGAGAACATCATTGCGCCATGCATACATTTGCATGTAACTAACCCTTTTTCCTTGCAGTAAAAAAATTAATCAATAATCAAAGTCATCTTCCGGTTAGATTCAGTACTTCCAGTTAATAATAGGCAACCAACATGCCTCTTCTATTTATAATTGTTTCCCCAATGAAGTCATCAATCATGATACCTCTTATGGATCAGATTTATTTCTCCCAGTTAAAGACATACAAAAGACATATGCAGTTTCAGTATAGATCGACCAAAGATTTATTCTGATACTTCTCCCCCAATAGTCACTCTAGATGGCATCTATAAGCCCGTCTCCGACAAACTCTTCATCATTTCTCCAAATGAAATCTTTAAGCCCATTCCTGACATAATCAACTAACACATCATCGAGTGCAAATTTCTAGGCACTTTAGTGTTCAATCATCTTTCACCTTCAAGTCACAAATGACGGACCCTCCAATTTAACTCTTCAGGTTTAAGAAGATTGAACAGGGGAAGTTGTTGTACTCCAAAATTTTCCCTCTCATTTCTCAAGACATTTCCCACAAGATCTTCAATAGCGCAAGCTTGTACAAGGATTGACTAGGTCAAGACATCTCCTCAACACTGATGCCTCAAATTAGGGTTTGAATTTTCACAAGAACAATTGGACTTTTAATACCTCATATTATTTTCATGGATTATTATGGAATTTCAAGAGTGCTCATGTCAAGTTTCAAGTCTTGCAGTTCAAATTTGCTCAGTCAATAGATCAGATAACCTAAAATCAGTAGTATTGGGTAAAAAGTTAACTATGGTCAACTTACAGTCAAATTTAAATATTTTTTGTCCATATCAACATTTTGAACTCATATTATCAATTTATTAAGTTTGGATCACAATTCCCCAAGAAAATTGATCAGATCAATCAAAAGGGTAAAATGGTCAAAATTAGGGTTTTGACTGAGAAGGCTTGATTTTTGACTTTTGACCTAATACATGACCTAATGGCTTGGAGAAAAATCTCAAGGATTCAAATACAACATGTTGACTTAATTTCATGGCTCAAAACATTTCTCAAGATCAATTAATTGATAGTTGAAATTCAATCAACGGATGAAAAGTCAACTGATACACCAAAAGTCAAACTTTGACTTTTTTATCAAATTTGAGTTTCAAAAATCACATTTTATCAATAAATTCAAAAATATGAAACTTGATCATCAAGAAATCAAGAAAGTCAAAATTCATTTTGAAAGGTCAAAGTTTCTAAGACTTTGAAATTTTTCTAAGTGAAATACATGCTTTTCTTCATGACTTCATGCCAATTTTTCACCATGATGCAAGATGATTCAAAGAAAACTTTCAACATGAAATTTGTAGATATTTATTAATTATACAAACTTTTATTAGAGGGCTCATGTCCAAAAATGGCTTAGATTTTGAGTTATAAGGCCATAAAGTCATGAACTTTTTCTTAAAACACTTGGTGAAAATTTGACCTAGTTAGGCAGATTTTTGGTACCAACTTCATGATAACTTTTCACATAGTTCCAATTGGATTCTTAAAAAATGGAAAACATGAAGGTTGTATAGGATATTACAAGCTTTCCAAAAAGTGAAAGAATTCATTGATATCATTCTTGAGCTAGGAGAATCGAAGAGATAAAGTTAGGGTTTCAAACTTGAATTACAAGTCAATTTTGTGATGAACACTTGACCAAATCCATATCCATGCTGCATAATATTTGCTTTGCATCCCTCAAATTTGTGTTTCACTCCATAATTAATGGTTTACACAACTGATAGAGCCATTGTCAAAGCATTTGAGCCCTTATCTAATGCATCATTCCATTTTTGGAAAAAAGTAACCATTGACATTCTTGAAAAGAAAGCTTTATGTAAAGTCAACTTGTCTTGAGCTTGCACTTGTTCTTTCTGCACAAGAATCCTCTACACAATTAAAACAGGCATGTTTAAAGTTGCTAGACACCCTACCTTGCCTTGAAACCATTATTGTCCAAGCTTGCTTAAAAAACAAGTCAAAATCCATAACATGTGATTTTGTACTTCTGACTTCTACAAGCTTCCAAACTCTTTGCCTATAAATTAAACCTTCATTTGCAAGCATAGACGAGATTAGAAGCCCTAAAACATCCTCAAACTCCCAGAAGTCAGAAATTGCACAAAACATCCATTTTTGTGTCATTTCTGACTTTTAACATCAATCTTCAAATCCACTCGTGCGTTTCTTGGCCAAATCATTTCTAAAGCTTCTTTACCTCAAATATAAACCATCTCAATACCTATTTTCAAATTGTAACACCATTTAAACCATCCTCCATTTTCAAAAATAGAGCTTTTCACATTGACTTCTCCAACTTGATTCAGGAACTCTCAGCTCAAGGTAATGATTGGAATAGCTTCCTAGGGACTCAAGGAAGCTAACATAATCATTACAGCAACTTGAATCAAGCTCACTTACAGAACAATAATTTCCAGTTTTGAGATAAATTTTCTAACTTTCAATCTCTTCATATAGGCATTGTTAGGATTCCATTTTCAAAGAATAAATGTAGACATCGTAGCCCTGAAGATGACCATGTCCTTAGAATTCATTTATATTGCCTGAGTAGTGAAAATTTTAAGTTTGAAATCTCTGGAAAAAGTTAGGTCAGAATTTGGTACTATTAGAAATTCGTGTTCATCTTTGATTGTTAGCTTAAGTTATTTAGATTTCTGGGATCGTGGTGAAATTTCTAACAAGTTTGATGTTTACACTTTTGAGAATGGATTAGAAATGAATGAGTTGCAGGGATGCTGGCTCGAAGTTGTAGATGAAGTTCATCATTAGAATTAATTTTGTAATATATATTTATGTTTTTGTTTATAATACTGGATGCATAGCCACCCCAGTGGTAGAAGCGTTTGTTTGTTACCTCTTGGACCTGTGTTCGAGCCCCAGCGTCCCTTTTTGCATTTTTTTCTCTATTATTGTTTTCATTTATTTTGTTTGAAACAACCAGCACTTGGGCCTCCAGCAAGTGGGTCTGACCCTTTTTACTCCACCCTCCATTTGCTTTCTAACCACGCAGCCCATTTCATTACATTTTTTTATTTTGTTTTTCTGATTACAAAAATATACATTAGGCCTAGTATAAAACAAAATTGTTTTTACTTCTAAACCGTTTTTCCCATTTTACACCCCCTACCTTTATTTTTATATTTGGTTTTATTTTATCTTTTCTCTATTTTTATTATTATTAATATTATTATTATTATTTTATTAATCAAAATCCCAAAAAATGTTTTTTTATATTTTATTTAAAATATTTAGTATTAGTATTTTATTTCATTTAAGACAAAAAGACAAAAAATATTTTTCTTTAACAAATTTCTTTCTTAACTAAATTAATATTAGACTTAGTTTATTTTAATTAAATTAATTTAGAACTTAAGAGTTTAATTAATTAATTTCTTTCCATTCATTTTAGTTTTAATTAAATAGGTTAAAACTTTTTCTTAAAAATCCTAAAAAATATGTTTCTTAGTTAATTTCATTTCATTTCTTAAAATTAACTTAGATTTAGTTTTCACTAAATCAATTTAAATTAACTTAGATTCAATTAATTATTTTATTTTTAGTTTAATTAGGTTAAACCCTTTCACAAAAATCCAACAAAAACAATTTTCTTTTCTTTTCATGTTATCTCCATATTTTTGTACATTATGTGTTCATATTCAATGTGGTTGTAATAGTAATTAGGTTTAATTTTTTTCTTCCCCCATTTGTGATTTGTACCCCCATCCTCAAATGATGTAATAGCGTAGATTTTTACATTTCCGCAATTTATCGTTTACAATATAAATGCTAGTAATTAGGGTTTGTATGGAAAGACATAAAATCAACAAGTAGAAATTCCTAATTCAAAGACAAAGAGCTTGAAAACAAACACTTTTCACACTTGCACCTCTAGGGTTAACCTCACTTGTTTCCTTGAGAATAAACAGTCATGTCCCTCGAACGTGGGATACTTTAGCAAAAACAATCAATTACAAGATCGTAGTCCCATGATGACCCTTTAATGTTGCCTTTGGTAAACGATCTTAGACCCTGATAACAAATTGATAAGGTATCCTACATTGTTGATTTCTATGACTGTATGATGATGCACGCATGTCCCTTCACATCCAATGATATGGTTGCTTACTAACTAATGGTAAGATAACAATATCTCAAGGAGGAGGAAATGAATAAAGACTTTTTGAGTACGTAGAACTTTCTTAGTTGCTTGCTCACAACCATCTTCAAAACATCTCTCAAAACACACTAACACTTTCAAAAGAAATATTTTCAAAAGTAAACACTTTATATTCTTATAGAGACAAGAATCAATACAAAGTTCGCCCAAACGAAGGCACTCTTCAAAAATACTTTCGAAAACATCACAAAACACATTTCAAACAAAGCATTTCAAAAGTGAGCTAGCAACTAAGAGCCCGTAGATAACTACGGATGAAAAGGGTGCTAACACCTTCCCTTTTTATAACCTACCCCCCGAACTCAAGAAAATATCTCAAAAGGTATTTCTTGTTCTTTTCATCCTTTCCTTTATTAGATAAAAGAAAATTCGGTGGCGACTCTTGCTATCCGTAACAATTGCGATAAAATGCAAAACCACCAAGTCAGTTCTCCCACCGTATTACAGGATGTTTTAAATAATGGGTTGATAAATTGAAAGCAATAAGAGAAGATGATGATCCTAGGATAGAAGTAGATTTGGTAGTGGTATATGAAGCCAATATTCTCAAGAAGCTACAAACCATACCATAAAATTTGCCAAGCCTTTCTAAGAGATTTGTTAACACAGGTACCTGATAGAACCCTTCCAAACCTTATAAGATAATTCTATTTAAACTTAAGGGTTGTAGGAACATCTCTAATATAATTAGTAAGGGTAGTGGAAACAGATATCCACAAGGAGAATTTGGGAAGAGTCTTTGATTTTCCAATTGAGAGAAAATCTTAGACCTATGAGGGACTCGTATGTTTTAAGAACTTCAAACGCTCTAAAATCCTAAACTATCTTGTTATCAATCCCATGGAGAAAATAAATTTCCCCTTTAAACCAACATTTTTAATACCAAAAGTTTGAATCTTCCACTAACGTCAAACAAAAATCATTTTTCCAAGGAGTGTTAATATTAACTTGTCCTCGGAGATTAAGTCGTACCCCTGTGGCTATTAGCCCAAGAAGTTCTAACAAACTGGGAAAAAGGAATCTTCATCCATGTAATTTAATCTAAATAAATCCATACAGCAAACTTCTTTACGAAGCATTAATCACCAAACTCCTAGGAAAATTCAATGTTGATACCATGGGAGATACCATAGACTCATCCAACAGAAGGATTACCAATACCACACTTTGAGAGATGAAAGTGCTCATTAAATATGGAGTATTGTAGGATGACCCAATAATCAAGGAAGAAGAAGATCCAGAAGAATTAGAAGACATAAAGATCAATAAAGTTTTGCGGATATGTCATAACTTAGCTTAAGATATGGGGAAGATCAAGAAAATAATCTTAAGGGATGATTATAATTCTGGAAATGAATAGACCCTAAACCACCGCAAAACACCACTATGGAGGGCTTGTCACCATTATGGGAAATCCATAACCACCTATAATAGTTATAAACCTACTAATGCCTCTAAGTTCCCCTGCCCTCTTTAGGACAAACACGCACTCTTGTACTTTTTTACCAGTACACTACTTTATCCTCATACTCCAACCAAGAAAAAAGCATTAATCAATGTTTGTAGATATTCTCAATTGCACAAAAAGACTTCATTTATAAATTTTGGGAGGAATTGCCTTCCTATTTCAAATTCATGAGAAGGACTAGGAACAAGGAAAGAATATATATTAAAGAACCCTAACACATACGTTGAGCTAAAGATGATAAGTGCTTCTTGGAAGGAAACCCAACTTTTAAGCTTTAAATATTATTTTATGCCTATTATATTTCTCTAAAACAGGTAAAAAGAACATGTTTTGAGTTTCGACAGGACTTTCACTAAGCGATATCAACTACTTGCTAAGAAAAAACTTCACTGACATTTTATTTTTTGAGTTTACGCGGGTTTGCCTAGTGAAATGTTATGGTCACTAAGCAAAAATATCATGTCTTAGATGTAGATTTTTTATTCAAATCCTCAGTTTCATATGATGAAAGCCTGAGGGCCGGCCAAATTTTTTCGGAAGGAATGGATGCTGCAACTAAAGCTCGTGAAAACCTGTGACATTTACTTTAATATTTATTGTCAGTTATTTATTTAACATGAACCTGATAAAGATTCAAATACATGAATACATTTTGTCAAAAGTCTTTGTTCGCAGATGGTTCAAATGATTTGAAAAAGTCAAAAGTAGATAAGCTTAGGATAATGACAAAATCAAAAATGAAGGCAAGATAAAAAGTTATAATCTTTCAAAATTTTCTTTCATGATTAATATTGTGAGTATGTTTAAATTAGTAGCATGAATATAGTTCCTTAATAAAAAGTTTGATTTTGCTATTTATTTGGTGAAAGCATGTGAATGTAAGTCATGAATCATAAACTTAAACCAAGAAAGATGAGTGCATACCTCATGTTTTACATGAATTAAAGAGAGTATGGATTCTAACTATAACAACTTTGCATCATTATTGTTATGGCTTGATATATATGATATCATGGATATGATTAAGGAATTATTTAATTTTGAGTAAAAACTATTTGACCTAAAGTGCCTACCTTGTGAGGTTGTGAATCATATGACAAAGCCCTTTGAGCCTTAAAATGAAGAAAAAAATTGTGTTATTTTAAAATTTTACAACCCTTATTCGATTTAAAAGAAAATTAATATTCACCATATTATCTTAAGGATAGGAGAGCATGAAAAAATTATGGTATTTCAAAATCAAAAGTTGGGGAGAAAAATAAAAAGGACGTGTTTTGAAAAAGAAACTTCTAGTAGTACTGGTATAATGAAAGAAAAAGAAAATGATTTGACATATAATAATTCAAAATCAAAAGTCAAGCATACAAAAGAAAAAGCACCAAAATAAAATGGTTGTGAGTAAGTGGACATAAAGAAAGAGAATTTTGTTAAGAAATAATTTATGCTCTTTTATCTTTAGTCTTTTGAATCCAAAAAAAAATCAAAACTTTTTTAAAGTCTAACGATATTAGAACTAAAAGAAAGACATTAATGATCCATGACTTGTGATGTATCTTGTGACATTGCTTATCTGAAGTGTAAAATATTTATATAGTTGATGCATGATCTGATAATTGAGGGAAACACTAATCCATTTGAGTGATACACACGTGAGATAATGATTCTGATGAACAACTGATTGTTGATTTGAACATATTTTAAATCATATTTTGGTCAAGAAAATAGTTCATTTATATGATATGGTTTATGAATGCTTATAATGTTGATTATCAACTCGCATTTGAATAAAAATCATTACATACTTCAAAGTTATTTCAAAAACTTCTTAATCATATCTTGAGACGTTTCATGAATACTGCATAATGAAATATTTTGAACCATTGGTATTAATTTGGTTTGAGGAAAAAACAAAAAGATAAGTTGGGGGAGTTGATAAGTGTCAAAACTATGTAAAATACGTAGGCACTTATTGACTTATATTTGACAAGCAATCAATGAGAAAAAACCTAATTTATTAAGAAAATATGATAAAAATCCTATATGAACATTTTAATTATATATCAAAATACATCATTAAAGTTAAAGCTGGTACCAGGCTAGCTAACGCATAAATGGCAGCAAAATTTGGGCTAACCTAGAAATCATCACTAGGCTATCTAAGTGAGAGGATTTTGTGCCTAGCGAGCCTAGTAATCCCAAACTAGATAAGCGAGAGGATTTTGCGCCTAGCAAGCCCAGTAAGCCAGTGTTATCTACGAGAGAGGATTTTGTGCTAAGTGAGCACAATAAGCCAGATGACACTCCAAGGCTAAGTTACTTCATGGTGAAGTAAGGGTTTACTCACTAAGAGAGATGATGGTGCAGTTAGCGAGCTAGGGCAGTTAGGGCTATGTGGCAGATTTTCAAACGTTGATTGTTGAGGAAGAAAAAATAGGTCAGTCAAAGAAGGGTATGTGCGTTAAGAAAGAAAATAGTGTGCCTAGAAAGTAGTCAAGATTTTTGTCCATAATTCTGAGTTTCCAATTGAGTGCAAAAGGTATTTGGGTGGATTGAGATGGTACAAAATGGAGTAAGTTAACTTTGGTCTACAATAGGAGAATATGAGAGGAAGATTGGAGGCGGAAGCGTTGCTCAAGTGACAGGGCAGGTCACACTTCCAATTTTGTTTCTCAAATTTAGTCGTTGTTATCCTAACAATGAGTAAGTGTAGCTAAAATCTATTTGTTAGAGGTTAGATGTAGTCATTATATTCATTTACTAAATAGGTCATGTAGTTCTATTTAATTCTAATCATGCTTTTATATTGATTTCTTTAATCATCATGTGTGCTTTAGCTTTGCTACCTAAATATGTTTTCATCATGTGACATGACATTTAAAAGTTCATGTTATTACTAGATCCAAGATAATCATCAATTGGATAATAGCACAAAGGGACAAGGTTCCATTAAATATCTTCATGTACTGTTTGGGGCATAATTATAAGTGGTGTAGCATCTGTTGAAACTAATAATGATGCAACTAAACTATGGAACATACATTTGGTTCATCTCAGTGAACATGGGATGATGGAACTATATAAGAGAAATTTGTTAATGGGTGTTTGCAGTTGCACAATTAGATTGTGCGAGTATTGTGTTCTTGGGAAACAGTGTAGAGTTCCTTTTAAGATCGAGAAACACAATACCAATGGAATCTTATACTATGTCCATTATAATGTCTGGGGCCTTCAAGAGATCTTCCATTTGAGATTTCACAAACTTTACGACATTCACTTATGATTTTTTTTTTGTAAAGTTTGGGTTTATTTTATGAAATATAAATATGAGGTCTTTTCCAAGTTCAAATTATGGAAGACAGAGGTTGAGAACTAGACATGGAGAAAAATAAAGTACTTGTGGTCTGATAATGAAACTAAATACATTGACAAGAAGTTCATACATTTATATAAGGAGAATTAAATCCCGAGGCACTTTTCTATGAGGAATACACCACATCAAACTGGTGTTGCATAGAGGATGAACATGACTCTAATGGAGGAGGCAAGGTTCCTTTGGTTGAATGATGGTCTTTCAAAATGTTTTTGGCCAACAACACTCAATATAGTGTCTTATCTAGTCAATATATCATAACAGGCTTCATTGGATGGAAAAGTTACATAGGAGGTGTGGACAGGTAACCCCGTTGATTTGAGTCATTTGAGGATTTTTGGGTGTGCGGCATATGTGTATATTTCTAGCGAGGATCGGTCTAAGCTTGACCCCAAGTAAAAACAGTGCATCATTATTGGCTACAATAAAGGTGTGAATGGGTATAAGCTGTAGGATGTGATTAAGAGGAAGGTGGTTTTCAACAGAGATGTTTTATTTGATGAACAATTAATGTTGAAATAGTCAATAGTGGTAGTTGGGCCAGATACCGAAGTAAAAAATTTCAGTTATGACAAGATTCAGGTGGACATTAAAGAGCCACCATTGAGTCCAAGGAAGATTGTAGCCCAATAGCAAGATGAGTCAGGCTCAAATCCAGGTGGAGTATTAAGCATTAACTACACACCCCTCAATTGCTAAGATATTACATCATGCAACTAATCTTAATATGGGTTTGATATTCTCCAACATGGAGATTATGAGTGCAAATTCATCATTAGATATTTTGCATGATGTGAAAATTAGGAAAACTTATCATTTATGTATATTGGATGGTATCTCTGGGTTGGTTGGTGCACCCTTGCATTAGAGGTCTTAGGAAGCATTCAAAACAAGTTTAAAATTAGCCAAAAACATGAAAAATCTTTCTCTGCACAAAATATAATAGCATGTGCCGGCACATCCTATTTTCAGGCTGGCACATGTACTGCGTTTTTAAAGACTGTAGCTTATGTCTTGAAAAGGTCGGCACATAGTAAGTTTGAGGACAGCACATGATGAAAAAATAACAGTATGTGCTAGCACATATGATTTTTAGGTCGGCACATGTTCTGCATTGTTAAAGCCTGTAGCTTTTGTTTCTCATGTGTCGGCACATGAATCATTTCAGGTCAGCACATGTGTCAATGTTTGACATCATGTGTCGGCACATAACGCGTATGTGTCGGCACAATGCATATGTATCGGCACATCCTATTTTTTTGGTTAATTTTTTAACGGTTTTTTAATTCTGGTTTCTCTCTTTGCCACCAAATTTTCTTAACTATAAATACATCCTACATGCATCATTTCAACTTGATGAAACTATAAACACTTACCACCATTTCTCTTTATCTTCAACCTCTAACTTGTGCATACACACTAACAAACTACACATAATCATTTGTTGATGGGTACCATCAACATGAGGTTTGATAAAGCCCAATTAGGTTTGTGGAACCGAGAATATTGGGTTGAGATTTGTGAGGGGTTTCATATGAAAAAACCTAGGCTTTATCCTCTAATATCTTTGGTATATTTGGGGATTTTATTCAAGACTTCATAATATGGATTCGTCTGAGTGAAAGCTTTGAAGAATGGAGATTTTTAACATGAGTAGCGCGAGACGGTGGATCATATTGGAAGCTCTTATGGTCAATAGTTAGTAATTGTATTAGATGGAGTGAAAGCTTTGGAGATTACTGATCTCGCAAAGGAGTAGCATGATATGGTGAATCAGTTGGATTTATTGTGTCTTGATCTTGCTCAAGATGAAAAGAAGAGAAGAGGTCGAATCAACATCAGATGATTAGTGTTTGTAGGATTTCTATTGGAACACTTGACTTGTAATCAACTTTTTACAAAGTAAGAAATTTATCTCAATTTCAAAATAGAATTTGGGGGACGTAGTCATAGTGAAGACGATTGGTGAACTTCCTAAACAAATCTTTGTGTTGTTCTCTCTCTCTCTCAAATCCTTGTGTTATTGGTGAACTTGGTGTTTGATTGATCAATTCATATATAATTTTACTTTGATTATTAAAGTTTAAATTACTTTGTTGATAAGCTTATAATCACTTTGATTGTAAGTGGTGTTCTCAAATCAACAAAGCTCAAGAGAAATTCTGAAAAATTGATTGTGCATCAAGTGTTCGATAAATTGTCAAATTTTGTTTTTAACACAATTTCATTGGAAATAGGTGACTATAGTGATTTGTTATAAACGATTAATTGTGAAACAATTGTGTTGGTTACTTTTATCATTGATTAATTCCATACGGATTTTGCATATCCGAGTTTTTAATAGCTAGGTTCGTTTAGACGACTTTTTCAATCTAGGCAAAAAAAAATATTTCGTGTAGTATTGTCTTTCAAAATAAAATTTTAATTACCTATTTTTTAAAGGTAATTTTACTTGGGGATATATTCACCCTCCCCCCCCCCCCCCCCCTCTATGTAAGTCGTCATCGTCTAACAAGTGGTATCACGAGCTCCAATTAAGTATGTGCTTCGAAACTCTTATTAGAAAATGGATAACGAACCTAAAGGGTTGTACAATAGAGCGCCAATTTTTACAAGAGAAAAGTATGGTTATTGGAAAGCTTGTATGTGTATCTATATCAAGTCATATGATAAAGGTGTGTGGGAAGCTATTCTAAATGGTCCAACACCGATCACTCAAACCGATGAAAATTGAGTTGTCACACCTAAGCTGGAAGAACTATGGAATGATGATGATAGAAAGAAGTGGCGACATGAATGGAAAGCTCAAAATATTCTCATATACTCTCTTGGTGTTGATAATTTTTATCACGCTTCCCATTGTGAAACCGCTAAGGCTATGTGGGACACATTACAAGTTTCCCATGAGGAAACCAATGAGGTCAAACAAGCTAGAATTAACATACTTAATCAAGAGTTTGAGCTCTTTCCCATGAAGCATGGTGAAACCATTTCTCAAATGCAAAAGAGGTTAGTTCATCTCATTAATCGTTTAAATGCACTAGGTAATCCTATTTTCAATGTCATTGCTACTAACACATATTTGAGATGTCTTACTAGAAATTGGCAACCAAAGGTCATCGCAATCAAGGAAGCTAATAATATTATAACACTTGATTTAACTACCTTGTTTGGAAAGCTAGAAGAATATGAGAAAGAACTCACTTGCTTAGAGAAGCATGAAAAGAAACATGATAAGAAGATGAAAAAGGAGAAAGACATGGATAAGGAGCAAAGAACGAAGTCTAAAGCTCTTAGGGCTTCTTGTTCAAGGTCCTCAAAAGGTGAGAACATTAATGATAGTGATTCTAGTGACGATGAAGATTCTGATGGTAAATAAATGGGATAATTTGTGCGGAGATACAATCGATACATTCAAAATAATGATATAAAGCACTCCGACAAAAATCTTGTAAAATTCAGAAGACATACAACATCCTCTAAAGAAGAAGACAACAAAAAGGGTTGATCAAAGAGTATATGCTATGAGTGTGGAAATTCAGGTCACTATAGATCGGAATGCCCATATTGTGACAAAGAGAAAGGAAAGGCCAACACAACAAATCTATCAAAGCTAGAAGAGCTTATGTTGCTTGGGATATCGATAGTGATGCCTCAAGTAAGAAAAACTCAAGTGATAGTGAAGAAGATGCAAACTTGTATCTCATGGCCAATCAACGTAAAAGCAAGAAAAAGAATGTAAGGCATTCTAAATATGATAACATTCATAAGTTGTCTTTTGTTAAATTGAAAAATACTTTTGAAAATCTACATAGAGACGCCTCGAATGCTTTTAAGAAATTAGATTCCAATGAAAGAATTTTTACATATTTGAAAGAAAAGGTTGTAAAAACCAACAAGAAATTGGAAGCATTAAATAAATCTATTTTAGATAGTCAAAAGAATAAGAAGGAGGATGAGGAACCATATTGGTTCGGTTGTGAAACTTGTGACATTTAGCAACAAGAGACAAGAGCTCTTAAAACCAAATTGAATAAGGCATTACAACCATGTGCTACATTTGTTATTGATTCTCCGAAGGTTGAAAATTCTTTGGATAAACCATATAAAAAATATAGTCTTATAAAAAAGGATTCAAATAGAAAAAGTAAATCTCATCAAAATTTGTCATGCCACTATTGTTGCAAGAAAGGCCATACTATTGAAAATGCAAATTTAGGTGATTTTTAGTTCCTGATGGTATTTTTCAATAGTTGCCCAAATTCAACCAATTTTCACTCACTCCCAAGGACCCAATGGGAATTGGGTACCTACCATCTTTATTTGATATTATAGGTTGAGTGTCTTAACTCTATGACGGGTAAGTGGATTCTCGATAGTGGATGTTCATGACACATGATGAGAGACATCTATATATTCTCCGACTTTTGGAGAAATGATATATATCCTACGACGATCACAACAAAGGCACAATACTTGGAAAAGGTAGTATAGGTAATCCCTCGTCTATTACTATCTCCAATGTTATGTTAGTCGAATGCCTTATACATAGCCTTCTTAGTATTAGTCAATTGTGTGACAATGGTTATAAGGTAACGTTTGCCAAAGATAGTTGCATGATAGTACATAATGAGAAGAAGAATTGTATGTTTAATGCTTTGAGGGTAAAAATATCTATATGCTAGACTTAAAAGATGTATCTTTGACGGATTATAAGTGTCTTGTTACCATGAGTGAAGATTCGTGGTTATGGCATAGAAGCTTAGCACACATCAACTTTGATCTACTTAATAAGATAGTTGCAAAAGATTTAGTAATCGGTCTACCAAAAATAAAGTTTTCCAAATACCACCTATATGATGCATGTCAAAATGGTTAGAAAACAAGAGTCTCGTTTAAATCTAAAAACATTGTTTCAACTTCAAGACCTCTTGAGCTTCTCCATATGGATCTTTTTGGTCCTCCATGGACTAAAAGCCTAGTTGGTAATTATTGTGGTTTTGTAATTGTAGATGATTACTCAAGATTTTGTTGGACTATCTTCTTACGTAGCAAAGATGAAACATTCATAGCTTTCACACGTTTTGCAAAGTTATCCCAAAACAAATTAAATTTAAAAATTATTGTTATTCGAAGTGATCATGGAGGTGAATTTAAAAACCATCTCTTTGAAGAATGTTGTGATAAATATGGTATTGAACATAATTTTTCAGCTCCTAGAACTCCACAACAAAATGGTGTTGTGGAGCGAAAGAATCGTGTTTTATAGGAGTTGGCAAGAACAATGCTCAATGATTATAGTCTACCAAAATATTTTTGGGCGGATGTTATTGGCATGATGTGTTATGTCTTGAATAGGGTACTTATTCGTCCTATATTTGACAAAATACCATATAAACTTTTAAAAGGTAGAAAACCAAATTTATCACATATTCATGTCTTTGGATGCAAATGTTTTGTTTTAAATAATGGAAAGGATAACCTTGGGAAGTTTGACGTGAAATTCGGTGAAAGTATCTTTCTTGATACTCCCAATCTATTAAAGCATATAGAAATTATAATAAGATATTGCTTATTGTATAAGAGTCGGTTCATGTTACTTTTTATGAGTCTTTCCCAAATAATGTTGGGAAAGATACTATTTTTCATGGTGCAGGTACATCTACAGAAGACATACTCAAGGACCCCTAACAGGGAATTGATCAACCTGAAGAAGTGAATTTTTAGGAGGAAGAAGATGACAACAAAGAAAAGGAGGATGATGAAAGTCACATAGAAGATGATGGTCTTTAATTGGAGTGGAGAACACCCAAGGATCATCCAATAGACAACATTCTTGGAAACATCACAAAAGGGATAACACGCTCTAAGATAAGTACCTTATGTTATCACCATGCATACATATCGCAAGTTGAACCTAAAAATGCCAAAGATTCCCTACTTGATGAGTATTGGCTTATGGCCATGCAAGAATAATTGAATCAATTTGAAAGAAATTATGTTTTGGACCTTGTCCCTCATCGACAAAATCATCAAGTTATAGACACGAGATGGATTTTTAGAAATAAACTCGCCGAACATGGTGTAATAACTAGGAATAAGGCTCGGCTAGTGGATCAAGGGTATAACCAAGAGGGAGTAATTGATTATGAGGAGACTTATGATCTAGTTTCCCAACTCGAGGCTATACTCCTTTTACTAGCATATGCATGTTCCAAGAACTTCTAGTTATATCAAATAGACATGAAAAGTGAATTCCTTAACAGGTACATAAACGAAGAGGTGTATGTTTCACAACCTCTAGGTTTTGAAAATAATGAGAATCCTAATCATGTTTTTAAGCTAAAATGAGCTTTGTATGGTCTCAAACAAGCCCCTAGGGAAAGGTATGAGCGACTTAGAAAGTTCTTGCTTGACCAAGGATATTCAAGAGGGAAGGTAGAAACAACTCTCTTAATTAAACATCAAGGAAAGCATATTCTTCTTATTCAAATTTATGTTGATGATACCATTTTTGGATCGACTAACATGCAACTTGTCAAAGAGTTCTCTAAGCTTATGCAGGGGGGTTTGAAATGAGTCTCATGGGAGAGTTGAATTACTTTCTCGAACTCCAAATAAAGCAACTCAAGGAAGGAACATCCGTGTGACAAGCAAAGTATTGTCTCGAATTACTAAAATAATTAGGAATGGATGATACAAAGAAAATTGACACTCCTATGGAAACAAATGGAAACTTGGATAAAGATAAAAATGGTAAGGATGTAAACATTAAAAAATATAGAGGTATGATTGGATCTCTTCTATATCTTACGACATCTAGGCCCGATATTATGTGTTGCAACTGGTTTTAAAATCAGAGTTGTCACCCTTAATTTTTATCCTAAAGGAAGGGAGTATAAAGGAATAATCCTAAAGTTCAGAGATTCTAGATTTAGACTCAGTTCTAGATGAAGGGGAAGATGTTAGGCACCCCTTATCTACCTTGTTCGCAAGGATATTAGGTTTAGAAGCATGTTTTAAGAAAATAGGGTTTTAACTTTTATTAAGGGAAAAGGGGTTTTAATATTTTTTAGGGGAAAAGGGGTTTTAATATTTTTTAGGGGAAGAGGGATTTTAATATTTTTTAGGGGAAAAGAGATTTTAATATTTTTTAGGGGAACTCGCCACGATTTTTGATCGTATGCCTACGTGTCCTCTTAGGAGGAATCAGAGTCTCATTTCGTAGTTTGCAGGGGGTTTGTGTTTTTTATGAATTACAAAGATATTTGCATTTTCTGCACGTTTAGTCTAGGTGTCATGAATAGAGGAAATTGTAAGACTAAACGTACAGTCGACTCATATAAGTTCGCAATCCTTTTTGAAAGTTTGTTTGTTGAATTAATTTGATTTTGAAAATGAGTTTGTAGTTGGTTGAATATTTTTAACATATCAATTATTTCAAAAAAGAATCTTATTTAAATGCATGAATAAAAATAAGCTTTAATGTAATAAATAAAAATAATATTTTAATGAATTTAGGAAATAAGAATTTATGTAATAATTAAAAATAATAAGTATAATATTAAATATACTTATATATATATATATATATATATATATATATATATATATATATATATATATATATATATATATATATATATATATATATATATATATATATATATATATATATATATATATATATATATATATATATATATATATATATATATATATATATATATATATATATATATATATATATATATATATATATATATATATATATATATATATATATATATATATATAACTATTATAATTAAAAGAAAATATAAAATTATAAAAATAATAAAAATAAGTAAAATAAATATTTTAAAAAATGTAGGGGTATGAAATGTATTGAAGTAGAAAAATGGTGGGGTATTAAAAGTATGGGCCAAAATTCAGATATTGAATTTGGCCCAGCAACGCAGGGGGTGGAAGTTTGAACATATTAGTAAAATGGGGGGTATGTGTAGTAAGGGTAAGGGTCCAAGTCCAGATTTTGGTCTTGGCCCAATCTGGCCTGGGGGTGTTGTTTGACAAGTGTTTAGCAAAAAAAAAAGAAAGAAAGGGTGGTGTTAGTATTGGGCTTGGCCCAGGATGCTTGGGGAAGGGTCTGTTGGTCAACGTGTGGGTGGATGCATTGTTATACCATGAGCATGCGTATACAGGTGTGTCTGATTAAGATCATGTGGTTGTGATTCGAGGGTGCGTGATAATACAATGAGACGACGCATAATGAATCAAAAGCATATTATATTTTATAACACAAAACAAAACATTTATCTCTTCTCTCTCTTGCTTCACTTAGAACTCTTTCATCTCTCTCTCTCACTCTGCATCGTTTCTTCTTCTCCTCCAAGCATAAACCCAAGATCGAACATGAACGCCCTCTAGCTGCAGCACTAACTCTAAAAGCTCAGACCAAAACAAAACCATCCCAAATCTTCCAAACCCTCTACAATCGAAAATCAAGATTAAAGCTAGCTAAGTGCCTTATTACTTCAATCGTCGTGATTTCTCTTTCTCTATTGTGGGTTTTGGTTTCTGATCCCTTTCCTTGTTATTTTTTTGTAGGTATGATGGCGATTGAGTACGAGATGTGCGGCGACAGTTGAGGATGAAGATGAAGAAGGTAACAACGGTGAGGGTTTCGGATGTTGAAACCCTAGGTAGCAAGTTGGGTTAAACAATGGTGATAGTGTGATATGGTAGGAGAAATGACTTGGGTGTTTTGTGTTTTATCGCAAATGTTGCGGTTAGCAAGAGTCCCCACCGACTTTTTTTTATCCAATAGGAAAGACTGAAAAGTACAGGAAAGACATTTGAGATTGTTTCTTGAGTTCGGGGGGTAGATTATGAAAAGGGAAGGTATCAACATCCTTTTCATCCATAGTTATCTATGGGCTCTTAGTTGCTTGCTAGATCACTTGATTTTGTTTGAAAATATGCTTATATGTGGTTTTTGAAAGTATTTTGAAAAGGGCGCCATAGTTTAGGAAAACTTTGTAATAGTCCTCGTTCGTAAGAACGTATACAAAGTGTTGAGCTTTTGAAAATGTTTCATGTTTTGAAAATGTTTTGAAAGTGTTTTTGAAAGTGTTGGTGTTTGTTTCAAAAATAAGCAAGAGTGTTTGATTTGAAATTGAGCAAGCAACTAAGAATAATCTACCTACTCAAAAGGCTTAGTTCATTTCTTCATTTCCTTTGATATTGCTATCTTATCATTGATTTGGTAAGAAACCCTATATTTGGATGTAAAAGGGACAGGCGTGGGTCATCATATAGCCATGATAGCAATGTTGTGAAATATCTTAGCAATTCTCTTTGAGGGACTGTTGGCTAAAGATTTTGATGATACTGTTCGAAGCGAAGCAAGTTGGATGTTTCGTTGGAATAAAGCAAGATGTCATGATTCGAAATGGTAGAAGCAGTGCTTCGAATGGGCATGTCAAAGCTCAGAGCTTCGAGTGACAGTTATGGGGATATATTCAAAAGAAGTCTCGAAGTGGTAACAAGTTTGTGTCCAAGAAATGAGTTCGAAGCAAAGAGTGCCAAAACATTTGAAATTCAAACGCAAGCAGGATGTTCGAAATTTAAAATATATGCGCTGGAGCATTCGAAGACGCGTGGAAGCTAGAGAGGGGAAGTGTTCTGCATGTTCTGAACGTGGCAGAATCTTATAGGCAAGACCGTTATGGTCGAAGTAGTATAAATAGAAGTCTTAGCGTTAGGATTTCGTGTGTCATATCTATTGTACAAAATTCAGTAAACATTCAAAATACCACATGGCTAGGGAAACGATTTCTCGAACAATGCACGTATGATAACACTGAATATTTATGATTCAGTAAAACTCTTTATCGTTTCCAGTTTATCTTCTATCTTCATGTCAATATCATTAAAAAGCCTTTACTTTAAAATCTTTTCATTCAAAGTCATTTACTGATTTCTTGCATTTGAAAGTCTTTCCCTCTATTTCAAGTACTTTACATTACAGAAACTCTTTTGCATTTCACGCTTTTATCTTCATGCTTTCATCATTCGAATATCTTTCCATTCAAAGTCATTTACTGATTTCTTGCATTTAAACGCTTTCTTTCTATTTCGAATCTTTTACATTTCAGAAACTCTTTTACATTACATGCTTTTATACTTCAAAGTTATTTACTTGTTTCTTGCAGTTTTACATGTCTTTACAATCGAACCTTTATTCATGCAATTTAGTTTCGCACGTATTTACTTGATCACGTCATTAGATCTTTAATATGGTAATCGAAGTAAGTTGAACGCCTACGCAACATTCTAAATACCAACCATGAATATTAGTTCTACAATGAGAATTATCCAAACAACCAATACACCATAGGATCAATCTAGTCGATCCTGCAAGTTACCAGAGAGATTAAATAACAGTCATTAAGATTATTTGATAGTTTGGAGGACTAGCGGTTGTTTACCATAAATCACTGTAAACAAATTGGCACACCCGGTGGGAACGTCATTGGTCATCACGAAATTTAGAACAAAGTAAAAATTGTTGAGATATAACCATTGTAAAAGTACTTTCTGAGTGATAAGTTCGTTGTTATATGAACCTTAGAAGTGGTAGAATAACCAATAGCAACCAACCCTTACCCAGAAGAAAACGTTTAAACAAGATGTCTAATCCAGACAATCAACAAGGGGAACAAAATATCCCACAAACAACAGGCACTAATATGTCCGCTTCGACAGGAACATCTAATACGATCCCTTCGAACGCACAGTCTGTTGCATCTTCTACCAGTAGTATAGCCACGAATGGAACAAGTGGCATGACGACTAACAGTTCGATCCTAGGCAATACAGGAACCATTGGTTATCCTGGGGGATTCGTCCCACCATCAGGGACACAAACCCATTTCGCCACCCCACTAACTAGACCACCCGGGTTCGATGCTAACAGACACAGAAATTCCTCTTATGGGATGCCAACATCTTTTATGGCGGGTCTGCACACTTCGACATCGAATACATCACCACAATTAGGGTCTGGGTCTGGGGCAAATCAATTTATGACAAATAACCAAGGGTCAGTGGGTTATAGTGCAATGCCTATCTTAACCACAGAAAATCAGTTGGCCTTTAGGCAATTAATGGATGACAGTAACCATAATATGATAGGAGTATTAGCACAAACTATGCAGGAGATCTTTGCCCCAATAGTACAAAATGTAACTGTGACAAACTGAGAAAACGCGGATAACATGAGTCGAATAGCATATTTTTTCGCTCCCCAGAAAGGCGTAGGCAGAATCAGGCGGGAGTTCAAGCAAACGTACCTATCATAGAACAAGTTGCTGATGACCCACCCTATAGACCAGCTAGAGAGGGGGTTAATTTGGGGGCAAGAGCACAAAGGTTAGAAGCCCCAATGATTCAAGGCCCACAGAGGGAAATTATGGAACCAGGGGCAAGGATCGAAAGGTTAGAAGTACCAGAGTTTCGAGAAGAACAACCTAGAGGAGTTGTCATGGTGGGTCGAAATCAAGATGCTGATGCAGTCGTTCACAGAATTCGAAACGATAACATCTTGGCAGAAAATAATTTAACCACCATGATAGAGAGAATCATGGCCCAGAATGGCCTCAACACAGGAATTAGAAGGCCAAATTATGCCTCTCCTATATTAGATTACATAATGCACACTGATTTACCAAGGGGATATAAAGTCCCTAAGTTTACAAAGTTTGCTGGAGATACCAATGAATCAACAGTCGAACACATAGCCAGGTATCTAACTGAAGCAGGAGATATTGCAAATAATGAAGACCTTATGATCAAATATTTCCCAAGTTCCCTGACTAAGAACGCTTTCACATGGTTCACCACTTTGCCTCCTGGGTCCATATACACTTGGGCTCTGTTGGAGAGATTATTCCATGAAAAGTTCTACATGGGGAAATCTAAAATAAGTCTGAAGGAACTAGCCAGTGTCAAGAGGAAGTTTACTGAACCCATAGATGATTATCTGAATAGGTTCAGACTTTTAAAATCTAGATGCTTTACAGTAGTCCCTGAACATGAGTTAGTCGAAATGGCCGCTGTCGGCCTGGATTACTCCATTCGAAAGAAATTAGATACACAATACTTAAGGGACATGGCTCAGTTAGCCGATAGGGTTCGACAAGTCGAAAGGCTAAAGGCCGAAAAGGCCAGAGTTTTTAAAAATAACAAGAAAGAAAGGGTCTCCTATGTTGGAGCTGAGGAAGCAGAAGATTACCCTGAATTCGAAGAGGTCGAAATTGATCTCGCTGAATTAAAATAGGCCCCACCTTACTCTTGGAAATTATTAGTTCCCACAAAAGGGAAAGAAATTGTTGAAAATGAGAAAAGTGACAAATTCCCAAAGAAGGTTTATACCTTCGATGTAACTAAGTGTGACGAGATTTTTGATTTACTTGTCAAAGATGGACAACTCATTGTGCCATCAAATGTCAAAATACCTCCTTTAGATCAAAGGAAGAAAAGAGGATTTTGTAAGTATCATAGTTTCCTAGGCCACAAAACCTCACAGTGTTTTCTTTTCAGGGACCTAATTCAAAATGCAATTAAGGATGGCAGATTGAAATTCACTGACAAACCAAAAATGAAAGTAGATGAAGATCCTTTGGATGTCGCAGACACCAATTACTCCGAGCATGTATGCATTGGAGAAATCAATGTGGTGGAAGCAGATCAAGATGACACTCCATTAGGAGAAAAAGGCACGGAGAATGAAAACTGGGTGTTAATTGAAGTCAACAAGGGGGTCACTAAGGACGTCCACAAGCAACCAGAGGCTTCGATCGAAGCAGCACCTTTAGCTGTTGCAGAAGAAATCCAGGCTACTGAAGGCCAGGAAAACCAAAAGCAAGAGTTGACACGGGTCACTGAAGGCCTGAGGCTAGAGTTGGAGAAAGTCCAGATCACAAAGCTACCCTCCCCTCAGAAAGAAATATGGGATACTTTAGGGGATCCCAGTGGAAAGTTTGACTACTTGGTTAAGTATTCTTCCCCAGAGAGTTCAAAAATCCAAATTGAAGATATAAAACCTACAGGATGGGGAGATGATGACATAAAGGGGGAGGATGTAGATGTAAACATGGTGGATATGGAGAGACCTCGTTCTGAAATGGATGAGATGGAGAGATACTTAGAAAGAGAAACATACAAAATGGAGGATAATTATGCTGGGGATGCCAGTCTTAAGGATTACCTCATGTCGTGCCACAAAGGAGATACGGGAATGATATTATGCCCTAGGTGCAGCATCGTCTGTAACCAGAGAATTGCTGCAAACTTCGAGAGGATGCAAAGGGCACGAACTGGCACCAACTGGCACCAGGATAACCAGTTATTCAGGTGTTATCCTAAAGCTGGAGAAAGTTTGTTGGAGTTCTTGGTTCGCTGTTACAAAGGAGCAACAAAATGCCTAGTGTGCCCAAGGTGTTCTGCTGTGTACGATCAAAGTATGGCCAGAGCCTTCGAAACAATCCCTTTCGCCCCATGCTGGAACCACCAAGAGATTGGTCAGATGGGCCAGCATTTCGATACCAAATACACTCAATGAAGGCCTGATAGTCCTCATCCCAAAGGTGGACGGAGGGTAACATTCAAAATTCATGCTGAAATACCAACAGACAAATGGCTGCAAGTCAGAACTGACAAGGGCAAAGACAAATGGAGAAACAATGAACGAAACACACGCCACGCTATGACATATAGAAGGCAGTTCAACATGGTGAAGAGGGAGGAAGTGAGGTTAGAAAACTACAAAGGAAGAAACCCCATGTCAAGATCTCAATGGCGAAGGCAACAGAGAATTCGAAAGGCTGAAAGGGAAGCTATGGCAAATAAAGGAGCAACTTCGATAAAAAAACCAAGGAGAATCAAGCACCAACAAACCCACACCAAATAATCAAACTGAGGACAAACCCCCAGTTAGTAGGAGACTCTTCTCTGAAGCACAACCAAATGAATCGAAGGAATACACTCCAGGTCCAGAAGAAGACGAAGATATGCTAACGGACAACTTCGAATCAGAGGGGGAGTCTTCTCTTAATATCAATTGCAATGTGGTATATGTACTTCCTTGTGAGTTTGGACAGGAAACTGAAATCTAAGAGTATGAGGAAGAAGATACCATAGATCTGATGAAGCATTGGCCTGTGTGTTACTACGTGATGGATAACGGAGCTGTCGAGGAGCAGAATGCGTTCTTCGAGCGCCCAGAACCAGCTATGAAAAATCATCTGAAGCCATTATTCATTCGGGCAAAGGTTGGTGCCCATGGCGTAAATAAGGTTTTAGTGGATGGGGGCACTGCAGTTAACTTAATACCCCATTTCATGCTGAAAAAGTTAGAAATACGCGAAGGAGACATCAAACCACACAACATGGTTCTGTCCAATTATGAAGGGAAAGTAGGCAAAAAATTGGGGGTGGTTCAATTGGACTTGACGATAAGGTCAAGCTGTAGGCCCACCATGTTCATGGTGATCGAAGCCAAAGCCAATTACAACTTGTTGTTGGGAAGAGAGTGGATCCATGGCGTAGGAGCAGTTCCTTCGTCAATGCACCAGAGGTTGGTTTTATGGAGAGAAGATGGGATTGTGGAGAACATTGAAGCGGGCCAGAGTTACTTCATGACAGCAGTCAACTTAGTTGACAAGAGGAATTATGACAAACATATGGCAAAGATTGCTCCTTGTGTCCCTAATGATGAAATCAATGAAACCAGAAACGCACACTATTATATGACCCTTCGCCATGATGGCATATATTGGGATAGAAGAATAATCAGTGAAGATGAAGGAGTCGAAGGTACTATGCAAAGACGGCCAACAGGCTGGGAATTAGACAACCTTGCTCATGATTGAGTCCTCCTTTTTCAAAAGGATTTCGGCCTATATGGCTGAGAACGAATCAAAGGCGGCCTTAGAGGCTGAAATAAATAAACTGGCTGTAAAGGTGAACGAAATAAATGGGGATAGCTCGAAAGGCTCACCCTTTGAAGAACTCGAAATAGATCAAAGGCTGGGTGCCATCTATGATAAAGAACCCTTAGGCTTCGAAAGGGACCCCATAGACTCAGGTGCCAAAATGTTGGCGCAGGATCCACTCGAAGAAGTGAATTTAGGGGATGAGAACACAAAGAGAATAACCTACATAAGCGCAAAACTTAACCCAGGCCTCAAGCAGGAAGTGATCGAAGTCCTCAAGAAAAACAAAGATTGCTTCGCGTGGGATTATGACGAAATGCCTGGTTTAAAGAGGGAGTTAGTGGAACACAGACTTCCAATCAAGGATGGCAAGAAGCCCATCAAGCAAACTCCTAGAAGATTCGCACCAGCGGTTCTCACAAAGATCAAAGCTGAGATCGAAAGGTTGTTGCGCTGCAGATTCATCAGAACCACAAGGTATGTCGAATGGTTAGCAAATATAGTGCCTGTTATTAAGAAAAATGGCTCTCTGAGAATTTGCATAGATTTTAGGGATTTAAATACTGCAACCCCTAAAGATGAGTACTCCATGCATGTGGCAGAAATGTTAGTAGACTCTGCTGCGGGATTCGAATATTTAAGTATGTTAGATGGATACTCTGGGTACAATCAGATTTTTATTGCTGAAGAAGATGTTGCCAAGACAGCATTTCGTTTCCCAGGAGCCTTAGGCACCTAAGAATGGGTGGTGATGCCTTTTGGTTTAGAGAATGCTGGGGCAACTTATCAGAGGGCAATGAATTCGATTTTCTATGATTTCATTGAAACCTTTATGCAGGTATACATTGATGATATAGTCATCAAATCTATATCTGTAGAAACCCATTTTCACCATTTGAGCCAATCATTCGAACGAATGAGAAAACATGGCTTAAAAATGAACCCCCTTAAATGTGCATTTTTTGTGCAGGCTGGAGATTTCCTTGGCTTTGTGGTTCATAAAAAAGGAATCGAGATCAACCAAAATAAAACCAAAGCCATAATGGAGACGAAAGCACCTACGTCAAAAAGGGAGTTGCAATCTTTGCTAGGGAAGATTAACTTTCTTAGAAGGTTCATTTCGAATCTAAGTGGAAGAACCCAAGCTTTCTCTCCGTTGCTTCATTTGAAGCAAGGCCAAGTCTTCGAGTGGAACGAAGCCCATCAGGAGGCATTTGACAAGATAAAAAGATATCTCTCTCAGCCTCCCATCTTGTCTCCACCTTCATGGGGAAAGCCCATGAGATTGTACATATCTGCCTCTGAAGTTAGTATAGGTAGTATGTTAGCACAAGAAGATAGCAATGGCACCGAAAGAGCCATATACTATTTAAGTAGGGTATTGAATGATGCAGAGACTAGATATAGCAATATAGAAAAACTATGTCTCTGTTTGTACTTTTCTTGTATGAAACTTAAGTATTATATAAATCCTGTTGATGTTTATGTTTCATCTCATTTCGATGTTATTAAACACATGCTTTCGAAACCAATAATGCATAGCAGAGTTGGTAAATGGGCTTTAGCCTTAACAGAATATTCTTTGACTTTCATGCCTTTAAAAGCTGTGAAAGGCCAAGTAATTTCTGATTTCATTGTGGACCATTCACTGGTTGAAAAGACTGTCATGGGTTATGTTGAAATGCAACCTTGGAAATTATACTTTGATGGTTCGACCCACAGGAATGGTAGCGGTGTTGGAGTTCTTATAATTTCTCCTGAAGGAATTCCAACAAAATTCAAGTATAAATTAGATGGTCCTCGTTGCTCGAACAATGAAGCTGAGTACGAAGCGCTTATTGTTGAACTTGAAGCTTTGTTGGAATTGGGGGCAACTAGAGTCGAAATTAAAGGAGACTCAGAGTTAGTGGTCAAGCAAATAACAAAGGAGTACAAATGCATAAAGGAAAATCTGATGATATACTTCGTCATAGTTAACAGGCTACTTAGAAAATTCGAATACATGGATATTCAACATATACCAGAAATAGAAAACCAAGAAGCAAATGACTTAGCACAGTTGGCTTCAAGTTATAAAGTTTCTGCCAAAAACATTGAGGATTTGGTCGAATTAAGAGGTAGAGTTATGGCTACTAGATTCATACCATCAGATCTAGAGATTATAAAATTAGGGTATGCTGAGAAACAGGGATTCGAAGTACTAGCCATAGACACCTTATCAGATGCAGATTGGCGACGTCCACTTGTGAGTTATTTAACAAATCCAACATTGAATGTTGATAGGAAGATAAAATATAGAGCATTATCATATGTCCTCATGGGAAATGAATTGTTCAAAAAGACCCAAGAAGGCGTATTACTGAAATGCCTAGGAGAAAGTGAGGCATACTTAGCATTGTCAGAAGTCCACAATGGGGCATGTGGGGCACATCAAGCAGGTCATAAAATGAAATGGTTGTTATTTCGATATGGCATGTACTGGCCCAGCATGCTCAAAGATTGTATAGACTTTGCTAAAGGGTGTGAAGAATGCCAGAAACATGCAGGGATTCTACATGCCCCTGCAAGTGAGTTGCATTCAATCATTAAACCATGGCCCTTCAGAGGATGGGCATTGGATTTAATAGGAGAAATAAATCCTGCTTCGTCTAAAGGACAGAAATATATCTTGGTAGGAATAGATTATTTCACCAAGTGGATAGAAGCAATACCATTAGTAACTGTTGATCAAGAGGCTATTATTGAGTTCATACAAAAACAAATTATCTATAGGTTCGGATTGCCAGAGAGAATAACCACAGACCAAGGTTCTGTGTTTACTGGTAGGAAGATGCAATAGTTTGCCCAAGAGATGGGGTTCAGATTACTGACATCAACACCATATTATGCTCAAGCAAATGGTCAGGTCGAAGCGGCTAATAAAGTGATAATAGGGTTAATCAAGAAACATATTGGTAAAAAGCCAAGGAACTGGCACAAAACTTTGGACCAAATACTATGGGCCTATAGAACATCTCCTAAAGAAGCTACTAACACCACGCCTTTCCAACTAACATTTGGTCATGATGCAGTTCTGCCAGTAGAAATTCATCTACAATCAGTTCGAATTCAAAGACAAAACGAAATCCCATCTGCATTATATTGGGAGATGATGATGAATGAGTTAGTTGAGTTAGATGAAGTTAGATTGCATGCATTGGAAATCCTGATGAGACAAAAGGAAAGGGTAGCCAGGGCATATAACAAAAGGGTGAAAGGAAAATCATTCACTATTAATGACTTAGTCTGGAAAGTCATATTGCCCATGGACAAAAAAAATAAAACATTAGGTAAATGGTCACCTCATTGGGAAGGACCTTTTCGAATAATAAAGATATTTTCAAACAATGCATATGAAATCGAAGAGTTGGTTGATGATAAGCGAATCCTAAAGGTTAATGGGAAATATTTAAAGAAATATAAGCCACGCCTGCAGGAGATTCGAATAATAACAACGTAATCAAAATATCATAAAGGAATGCCAAAATGGTAATATGGGATTGCCAAAATGGCGTTGTTCAGATATTACAGACCAAAACCAAATTTCAAAACTAATTAAAACTGAGATTTAAAAATAGGCATTATTCCTCAATCTATTAAAGGTACTTCGAAAGGACTCAAGCCTTTTTTGAGTGAAACGCCTTGCTCCTTCTAGGGTAGCTACCTCTCCTTTAAGTTGCTCTGCTGCCTCCATCTCTGCAAGTCCTTTGTTGAGGAGCTCTTCAAATTGATCACCAGCAGTATTGGTTTCATAGGCCAATTGTTGTTGTTTAGCCTCCTTAACCTTTTGTTGAAGTTCTTGAATTTGCTTTTCCCAGAGAAGAATAGACTCAGCTCGAGCTTCATAGTCAGTTTTGGCTTGCTTTATGTGCATGGCTTGATCTTCAGCTTCTTTAGAGAGATTCGAAGCATGCTCATAAGCAGCGTCCATGGCAGTTCGTTTCTCTTGGACCTTTCTGGTAGCAAATTCTTCTTGGAGAAGACACTCAGTCACGTTGTCTAACAGAGATTGAAGATCGAATAAGATGGTGCTGACTGGCAAAGAGCAGGTGGCGAGGTTAACTTGCGTAAGTAGCTCCTTCATGGTATAGCAAGCTGTACTATCCTGTTTGAGCACTTCGAACAAGTCCACATCAAGGATTGTTCTCCTAATTTTGTTAAGGAGTACAACTCTATCATCTGAGGGCAACGGATTGCTAGTCGAACTAGTACCAGCCCTAGAAAGAGGAATATCCCTTTGAGCTAGTTTTTCCTTCATGTACCCAATTAGATCATTTCGTCTTAGGAGAGCTAGCTCCTCTTCGGTCATTTGAGATTGAGACGATTGAGGAAGTTCCATGCGCAAAGGAGTCACATCCATTTCGACTTCCATAGGCTTATTGGTCTCGTCACCGTCACCTTCACTCGTTTCCTGCTCATTGCCTTCTTCGTTATCAACCAGATCCACCACTTCGATATCGTTGTTCTCACTTCTATTGGCATCTGACTCTGTCCCAGCAGTCGAACCATTGTGGGCATCTTCTTCCTCAGACCCTTCCTCTGCAGATTCTTTGTTTCCTTGATCAGAATCATCCTTCTCTTCTTCAGCATGAATGTCCTTTGGATTCTCTTGTAGGGTTTCAAGAGGGGACTTTTGAAGAGAAGTTTTTTGTAAAGTCTCTGCAGATTCATGAAGCGTTGCTTCATTCGTTTCTTTCAAAGGAGGAGAAGTACTCTGGTCATCTTGCTGCTCTGAAGCCCCGGTCAGAACCACCATGTTGGAGGATCCTTTGTTTTGCACCAGGTTACTGGAGTCCCCATGAGGAGAAGAGTTGATAGGAGCAGCAGTCTTTGATGGAGAAGTCGAAGTGGTAAGAGTTGGGTTTAAAATGTCCTACAGAGGCAAAGAATGTTAAGATCACACACCAAGGTAATGAATAACTAATTTTTGTTAAAAATTCAAATTCGATTTACCTGTGGATTCTCAGAAGAGAGGTTGCTATCTATATGTTCCAACATTACGTTGGAGGTCGAAGGTGGATTTTTGGATTTAGTTGAGGGAGCAGCATCTCTGGAATCAAGTTCAGAAATGCCAGTTGGTGCAGCGCCTTTGGAAATTTCCTTCTTTTGCTTCTTCTTCGAAGCAGTTGGTGAATTCCCTCCAGCATTAGGAGTCTTCCCAGTAGTGTTTGTTTTTCTTTTCTTTGGAGTGGTTGGTGGGAGGTTGTTAGTCTGAAAATATTTAAACATGAGTTAGATCCAAATCATGAAATTCAGCTTATTTGAAACATCAGGACTGATTGATTACCTGTGGAGTTGGAACAATTGTTATTATTGGTGTTGTTGTTGTTGCAGTAGTTATTCTTGGTTTGGATAGAGTCACATCATCAATGGTTTCGACAGATGTTTGGGAGGCACTTCCCTCTTTAGACTTCGAAGCAGCGGTCTTTATCCTGATGGCTAAAAATCGAAACAATTAAGGCAAAAGTTAAAAATGTAGAAAGTGAGAAACATTTGGGATTTTCCCAAGCATTCGCACTTGCGCCTTGATCAGATTTAATCGACATGGCAGAAAGGTCATAGCGAAGATGTCCTGGGAAATCGTGGAGCCAATGACGAGCCCATGTCACAGTCTCAGATGGCTTTGGTTTCTTTTGAAGATATTTGAACATTTCTTTGCAAGTGAACCACCAAGGGTATGGAGGAAACCAAGCCAGAGCCAGTTCTGAGGTAGGCAATCTAGGGAATTTAGGTGGATGCATTTCGAATGCCAACCTATACCTATCCTCAGGTGACAACCCTGAAGGAAGTTTGAGCTTAGAAATTTTTTCTTTAAATTTTTCCTTCAAGGTCTCAGCCGCTTGATGCACAGTGGATTCCAAGTGTGTGGGATCATAAGTGGTTTCGAAATAATTTTGAAAAGCCTTAATCTCTTTGGCGTGAGTGAACATACCTTTCTTGGAGTGTACCTGCACATCAAACGTATCAGTTAGTTTCTGTTGAATGGAGAGGGTATCGAACATATAAGATTGGTAGAACTTTGTCCACCATTCCAAAAAACCCTTTTTTGTGAAGTGTGTGGGTTCAAAAGGTATTAGTTCAAAGTGGGAGAAGCCTTGATATTGTTCCTGTTGTAGTTTGGCTTCTCTTGCTTTGAAGGTTCGACCAGAAGTGATGGCACTTTCTGTTTGGAACAGAGGTTCAGGGATTAGTTGGCACAGGCCAAATTGTCTAGAAACGAAGTTGGGTTGATAGGAAAAAAGGAAGATTTGATTCTTGGAAGGAGTGATTCGTGAGGAGATTAATCTGGGAAGCAAAAAGGCTTTCCAAATATCTTGAATTTCTTTGCTTTTAACTGCTTCTGAGAGAGCCATGGTGAACCATGATGGTCCATGAGTCCTTGAAGCGAAGGGCGCCATGGTCTCTTCGAATTTGTGTCTCTTGGAGAAAATCATGATATAGTTGGAGAAGAGAACTTTGAAGTCATCTTTATCATCGTTTGGGGTAAGTCTTCGCATCCTAGTACCTTCAATGATTCTATCCGCTATCTCCGGATCTTGTTCAACAATATTGTTAGCAGTTGATAGTGAGGGTTCAAACATGGCATTAAGCCATAACTGGAGTAACCAGAAGGGGCCAGCTAGAAGGATGTTTTTGGGAGTGTGGGATTTCAAACTCGAAACGGCTGATCTTAAACTTTCGTAAAGATCAACAAGTAACAGTTCGCTTAAACACACCCTCCTATTCTCATGTAAGTCTCTAGCTAGAGGGATGAACCTGCTGGCTACCTGTAAGGACCTGCTGCAGAATACATACCTTGATAACCATAAGGTGAGGAAAGCAATGTGTTCCACGTCAGACACACTATCTCCTTCAGTGTGGTAGTGGCTAATGAACTTTGAAAAGCTGGCTAATTTGACTTCGAAGTCAATAATGCTCGAGTGCTCTTCATTGTCAGGAATGTAGGTTTCTCCTACTGGTGACAAACCAGTAATGGTCGCTATATCAAAAAATGTTGGTGTAATCATTCCCCCAGGGAGATGAAAGGTGTTGTAGGTGATGTCCCATAAATATAAGGACGCACATAATAATGGATGACTATAGGTGAAGCCTGGTTTCGATAACTTAATCAAGTTGTAAATTCCTAATTCCTCCCATTGCTGGGATTTCTTGGCTTCTACTTTGGTAAACCAGTTTTGGTAAGCTGTGTCAGAGGTGGGGCAGGATCGGAACGGTTTAAAGTTGCTCTTCACATAGTCTAGCATAAAGGGGTCTTTTGGGGGAACGATTGGAGTTTCCACGGTTGTCGAATCAGAAGACTCGCCTGTCTTAGGGATATCCATTTTATTAAACAAAGGCTTAAAGTTATAACAAACAGGGAAGATTTTTCTAGTATCTTTTAAGATTTCAAAGACTGTAAGAGGACCCATTAGAGCAAACCTCTTTCCAGCAGCATTAGTTGGAATTAGTACCTGAGATGCGTAGAGCATTTCCTTCTCTTTGGAGATCATTTGGGGGATAAGCACAGATTGACCTTGATAGGTACCAACCTTGCTTTCCATTATTGTTCCTGTGTTCTTTCCTTTCTTTTTGGAAGATTTCTTCAGTTGGGATGATGTTGTAGAAGACATTGTTGAAGATTGTTGGAAGTTTTAGGGTTTCGGTGAGAAGAGAGGAAGAAAAGATTCAGAATGTGGAAAGAAAAAATAAAAGACTAAGTTGATGGGTTTTTATAGTGTGGAAGTTTAAACATCCACTGAGTAAGACTAGGATACGTGGGAGTCGTGGGTTAGATTGAGAAGGAGGTGGCGTAAAAGTTGATATTGGTAATAGGCGTGATTAATAATAATCATTATTTTATAACTGCACCATGCTGTGAAGTACTAATTCAAGACGGTTAAGGAATCCAAGAGGCGTCGTGATTGACGTGACTGGAGTCATACTCAATAAATGTTACAATTACTCAAAGGTCACATCAAAATCTTGCATATATATTTAAAATAAGTGTTTCTCAAAGGATCGAAATACATATTTTAAAGGGGCATTTTGTTGGCTGAAGATTTTGATGATACTGTTCGAAGCGAAGCAAGTTGGATGTTTCGTTGGAATAAAGCAAGATGTCATGATTCGAAATGGTAGAAGCAGTGCTTCAAATGGGCATGTCAAAGCTCGGAGCTTCGAGTGACAGTTATAGGGATATATTCAAAAGAAGTCTCGAAGTGGTAACAAGGTTGTGTCCGAGAAATGAGTTTGAAGCGAAGAGTGCCAAAACATTTGAAATTCAAACGCAAGCGGGATGTTCGAAATTTAAAATATATGCGCTGGAGCATTCGAAGACGCGTGGAAGCTAGAGAGGGGCAGTGTTCTACATGTTCTGAACGTGGCAGAATCTTATAGGCAAGACCGTTATGGTCGAAGTAGTATAAATAGAAGTCTTAGCGTTAGGATTTCGTGTGTCATATCTATTGTACAAAATTCAGTAAACATTCAAAATACCACATGGCTAGGGAAACGAATGCTCGAACAATGTACGTATGATAACACCGAATATTTATGATTCAGTAAAACTCTTTATCATTTCCAGTTTATCTTCTATCTTCATGTCAATATCATTCAAAAGCCTTTACTTTAAAATCTTTTCATTCAAAGTCATTTACTGATTTCTTGCATTTGAAAGTCTTTCCCTCTATTTCGAGTACTTTACATTACAGAAACTCTTTTGCATTTCACGCTTTTATCTTCATGCTTTCATCATCCGAATATCTTTCCATTCAAAGTCATTTACTGATTTCTTGCATTTAAACGCTTTCTTTCTATTTCGAATCTTTTACATTTCAGAAACTCTTTTACATTACATGCTTTTATACTTCAAAGTTATTTACTTGTTTCTTGCAGTTTTACATGTCTTTACAATCGAACCTTTATTCATGCAATTTAGTTTCGCACGTATTTACTTGATCACGTCATTAGATCTTTAATATGGTAATCGAAGTAAGTTGAACGCCTACGCAACATTCTAAATACCAACCATGAATATTAGTTCTACAATGAGAATTATCCAAACGACCAATACACCATAGGATCAATCTAGTCGATCCTGCAAGTTACCAGAGAGATTAAATAAGAGTCATTAAGATTATTTGATAGTTTGGAGGACTAGCGGTTGTTTACCAGAAATCACTGTAAACAGGGACTAAGATCATTTTGAAAGGCAACATTTGATAGCGTCATCGAGGGACTATGATCTTGTATTTTTTATTGCTTTTTGCTAAAATATCTCACATGCATAACATGGCCATTTTTGTAAGGCAATAAAGTGGAATCACCCTAAGGGTTCAAGTGTGCAAGTGTATTGATTTGCATGCATTGTATTATCTTGAATTAGGATTTGCTAATTGTTGGTTTTAGTCTTTCCATACAAACCCTAATTTACTAGTATTTATATAAAGCTATAAATTACGGAAAGTAACAATACTAAGCTATTAAATTATTACGGGAAGAGGTATACAAATTTACAAATTGGGGTTTTGCAATAAAATTAAATCTAATCATCTATTACAACCATATTGAATATTGTGCAAGAAATGAATAAATAATAATGTACAAATATAAATGGATAAAGAAATGATTTTGTTTGGTTTTCATGAAAGGGTTTTAACCTAATTAAGAGAGAGGATTAATTACAAATAAGCAAAATTAAACTTATACTAATTAAGAAAGAAATTAAATTAAAAAGTGATTTTTAAGGTTTTTTTATGAAAAGGTTATAAATTAATAAAAATAATAATGAAAATTAATTAATTAAAATAAAAACCTAAGCTCTAAATTAAGTTTAATTTACAAGAGAATAATATAATAATTAAACCTAATTATTTAAACACTAATTAAAAAAGAAATTAATTTATTAAAAAAAAATGTTTTTAGTCTTTTTTTTTGTTTTATAAAGAAAAATAAAATATAAATGAGCATTTTTTAAATATGTAAATAAATAAATAAAATATTTTTGGATTTTTTGTTAATAAAAATAAAAATAATATTAATAATAATAATAATAAAAAAAATAAAACTGAAAATAAAAATCAAATAAGCAGAAAAAATATAAAAGGATTGGGCCAGCATACAATAGTAAACAGGGGGATTAGAGAAAGCAAAAAAAATGGAAGGCCCAACAAAAAGGGCCCAGGCGCCTGCTGAAACAAAAAATATGGAAGAAAAATGTGAAAAAGAACAAAAGGGTATCATTGGGGCTCGAACCTAGGTCCCAAAGGTTAACAGGCGCACGCTTTACCACAGGGGTGGCTATACATCCGTTGATATAAACAAAACAATAAATATGTAAGATAAATCAAGTCCTGAATGAACTTCATCTTCAACCTCCAGCCAGAGAACATGTAACTCATTCATTTCTCATCCATTCACAAAACTTTCAACATCAAACTTGTTAGAAATTTCTTCACGATTCTGAATATGTAAATAACTTAAGCTAATTCTCAAAGATGAGCATGAATTTCTAACAATACCAAATTCTGACCTAAATATTTTCAGAGGTTAAAACTCAAAATTCTCCCTACTCAAGAAACATAAATTAAATTTATGGACATGTATAGTTTCAGGGCAATGATGTCTACATTTTATCTTCACAAATGCAAGCCTAATAATGCCTAAATGAGAAGATAGAAGTTCAAGAAAAATACCTCAAAACTGGAAATCTTGAAATGAGTTTGAGCTTGATTCAAGGTGCTGCAATGATTAGGTTAGCTTCCTTGAGTCTCTAGGAAGCTAATGTAATGCTTAGCTTGAGTTGAGAGTGGCTGAAATGGTCTGGAGATGTCCAACTGCAATGCTCTGTTTTTGGTTATGGAGGTTATGGTAGATGGTGTTACAGTCGTGTAACAGGGTGTGGGATGGTTTGTATTTGATGTAAGGAAGATTTAGAAACTAAAAGTCCAAAGAACGCACGAGGGAGATATGAGTTTGATGTGTAAAGTCAAAACTTACACAATAATGGAGTTTTGAAGCAATTTCTGGCTAGAGGGAGTTTTGGAGTGTTTCAGGGTGTTCAAGCTCGTCCTTTAGCTCACAAATAGTGACTCTATTTATAAGTAACAAGTTTGGAAGCTTGTTGTTGATCAGAATTCAAAATCACAAGTTTAAGCATAACATGTGATTTTTGAGAAATCCAAGTTTCAAAGTCTTGTGTATTGGCTAAGATATAGTGGTTATGCTTTAAACACACTTGTTTCTGATTTTTAGATGGAGTGTGATCAGAGGGAACAAGTTAGAGGCTCAAGAATTGACTTTGTGCATAAAGCTTGCTTTTCAAGAATGGTATTCTTCACTTTCTTTCCAAAATGGCAATGTGAATTGGATAAAGCTTAAACCACTTGGATTATAGCTCAAACGTTTGTGTAATCCATTAATGATGGATAGATACACAAGTTAGAAGGCATGCAAATCAAGATTATGCAGCCTAGCATTGAAATTGCATTATGTGTTCATAAAGAAATGACTTGTAATTCAAGAATGAAACCCTAACTTCTTGCCTTTTATTCTCCTTGCTCAAATATAATCTCAATGAGTTCTTGGACATTTTGGAAAGCTTGTAACATCCTATACAACCCCTATGTTTGACATTTTTTAAAATTCATCTTGGAACTATGTGAAAAATTTCCATGAAGTTAGGTCAAAATCCTGCCTAAATTAGGGCAAAAGTTTACTAAGTTTCCAAGTTTCATGAACATGTACTCACAAAACCATAACTTGAAATCTATGAATTTCTAGGAAAAGTTGTGTTATATAATGTTTTATATCTCATTGAGATCTAAAACTTTCATGTTGGAGGTTTCCTTTGAATCATCTTGCATCATGGTGAAAAATTGGCTCAAAGTTATGAAAAAATATGAAATTTTCAACACTTAGAAAAAAATTTAAGTTTAGAAATTTTGACTTTTCAAAATGAAATATTGACTTTTTGATTTCTTGATGAACAAGTTTTATATTTTGACATGTTTTGATGAATTGTGATCTTTGACACTTGATTTTAACCAAAAAGTCAAAGTTTGACTTTTTAGTGTACAGTTGACTTTTCATCAGGTAACTGAAATTCATTTGTCAACCAATCAATATTGAGAGATGTTTTGAGCCATTCCAATAGGTTAAAATGATTCATTTGAATCATTAAGATCATAACTCAAACCAATCAATCATTTGCTAGGTCAAAAATCAGAAATTTCCCCTTCTCAGTCAAAACCATAATTTTGACCATTTTGCCCTTTTGATGATTTGATCAAATTGCTTGAGGAATTGTGGTCCAAACTTGATCAAATGACATATATGAGTTCATAATGTTGATATGGATTAAAATTATGAAGTTTGACTGTAAGTTGACCACAGTTAACTTTTTCCCTAATACAGCTGATTTTTAGGTCAACTAATCAATTGACTGAGCAAAAATGTGATCCAAAGCTTGAAACTTGACATGAGAAATCTTGAAAGTCCAAAATGATCCATGAAATTCATATGAGGAATTGAAAGTTGGTTTATCCTTGTGAAATCTCAAACCCTAATTTTCAGTCATCAGTGCTAGAGGAGGTGTCTTGAGCTGATCAACCCTTGTGCAGTCTTGAATCCAAGGAGATCTTGTGAAATATTACTTAAGAAATGAGAGGGAAAATTTTAGGGTACAACATATGCTCCTGTTCAATCTTCTTAAACCTGAAGAGTTAGATTGGCAGGCCCGTTATTCGTGACTTGAAGGTGGAAGATGATTGAACACTAGAGTACCCAGAAATTTGCACTCAAAGATGTATTGGGAATGGGGTTATAGATGCCATTTGGAGGAATGATGGTAAATACTGGAAGAAGTATCAACAAAAATCTTTGGTCGATTTATACTAAAACTTGATGTTTTACCTTTGGGAAAAAGAGGTTAGTTAAATGCAGATGTATGCATGATGCTCACAAGATGAATGAGATCATGCTTTGTATGTATATGATATGATGTATGAATGTGAGATGTATGTTTATCCGGGAAAATAAATCCCTGACTGCTGCTGAGGAGTTTTGGGAGGCTGAATCCCGGATCGCTGTTGGGGATGAAGAATATACATATCTTCAAACTTGTTGAAAGGATGTTTCTGCTGGGGAATATCTCTTGCATGTCGGTTGTTATCTGGTCTGGTCCAGGCTTCATAATTTTCTAAGGATGAGTAAGTCAACTTCTATCTGGTCGAATCCAGGATTCACGGTAAGTCATTGGGGAAGAATAAATTATCTGTTATCTGGTCAGATTCCAGGCTTCGTAGAAGATTTCTTGAAATTGAATTGTTATTTGGTCAGATCCAGGCTTCACAACAACTTGCTGGGGATAAGGAAGTTAATTTTTATCTGGTCAGATCTCAGGCTTTGTCGTAACTTGCTAGAAAGGATGAAGTTGAACTGATATTTGGTCGGGTCCAGGCTTCACAATAACTTTGAAGTGGTAACTACTATCTGCTCGGGTCCAGGCTTCATAGTGTCTTGCTGGGAATTATAGCTAGTTATTATATGGTCGGATTCCAGGCTTCACACTAACTTTCTTGAAAACTGATATCTGGTCGGATCCAGGCTTTGCAGATTTCTGAGGTGGATGAGGTTAATTATTATTTGGTCGGGTCCAGGTTTCACAATAAACTGCTTGGGGATTTAGTTGTTATTTGGTCGGATTCCAGGTTTCACAACGAATTTCTGAAGTGAATTGTTGTCTGGTCGGATCCAGGCTTCACAATAACTTATTGGGGTAAAGGTAAACTCTACTGGGGAAAAGAAGTAAAACCTTGGTCTGGTTGAGTCCAGGTTCTTCTATATCTTTGAAGGGTTAAACTATTATCTGGTCGGGTCCAGGCTTCATAGTATTTGAAAGTTTTACTATTATCTGGTCGGGTCCAGGCTTCATAGTATCTTGTGGAGATAGTAAAGGTTTTGTTGACGACTTTACTAGGGATTACGGGTTGTGGCCCTATGATTTGCAATAGTCTAAAAGGAAAACTCAAGCTGGAGAGTGTAGACTCAATAGGGGAGGACAAACTCAGCTTAGGGAGGACACACTCAACTGGGGATAACAGGCTCATCTGGGGAAGATAGACTATATCGGGGGAATACAGACTCAGTTGGGGAGGATAGACTAAGCTGGGGAATTTTGTGGTTCCTTGATTATTGTATGTTGGGGAAATAAACCTTGTTAGGGAAATAAACCCTATTGATGAATACTCGGTGAACTGCTGACGAAGTGAGTTCTTTGAGTAAGATATCCACAAGGCTTCTACTTGTAGGATTCAACTTAGTTGGGGAGAGATCTGCCGAGAGATTGAGACTCTGGCTGGAGATTATCCTATGCAAAGAGATTTTGTGGGTAACTTTGGTGAGGATTGGTTTATTGTAACCGTCTTGTAGGGAATAATGTTAATGAAAATAAACTATGTGGGGGTATTCCATATACATTACTGCTACTTAGCCAGAACACATGTGCCAAATAGTTTTAATTATGTTCATATGCATATGTTCGTTCAATTTTAGTCATTGGATAAATTTGCATTCAAAACAAAGACAGAAAGTTTGCACTTTAAAGTATATTTGTATTGATATTTTTCCCATGAATAGGCGTTTTTGTACAAAGATATGGAGATCCTAGTAAGAGGAAATTGTCGAAAGGAAAACAAAGATTGAAAACAAAATACATAGCCATGTGAAATGATCTCATTGCATTCCAACTCTATTATTGCCCCTAATGTCTTCGAATTCCCCTTGTCATTGACAGAAGTTGATTGGATTGATCTTAGACCGTTCGAACTCGGACCTTGGTGATAAAGTTGACTGTGGTGATTCTACGGGACATAGTCATACGCTTTCAATCCTTAACTTTTGCCTGGACCGCCCTTTCGGGTTTTCAGCCCACTAGGATACCCATTTTTGCCCAAGTCGCCCTTTCGGGTTTTCAACTTACCAGGTGTATAATATTTTTCATATATCCCTAATTTTTGCCCAAACCTTTTCGTTTTCCGGGATGCCCTTATTTTTCCTAGGTGTGTCAACCTAGCGGGTCTCTTATGCGTAGTATTTTTTAACTATGTCTGCGTTTATAGAATGTGGGAAGTCTTCACCATCCATGGTAGTCAGCATCATGGCACCGCCAAAGAACACTCTCTTGACAAAAAATGGCCCTTCGTAGGTGGGAGTCCATTTGCCTCTGGAGTCGCCTTGTGGCAGAATAATGCGCTTTATCACCAAGTCGCCAGCTTGATATACTCGAGGCTTAATCTTTTTGTTGAAAGCCTTAATCATACGTTTTTGGTACGTCTGACCATGACAAACAGCATCCAATCGCTTTTCATCGATCAAGTTCAGTTGATCCAATCTCGTTTGAACCCACTCGTCTTCGCTTAGGCTTGCTTCACTCATAATCCTTAGTGAGGGCCCTGAACTTCCACTGGCAAAACAACTTCCATGCCATAGACTAAGGAAAAGGGAGTTGCTCCGGTTGATCTTCTAGCTGAAGTGCGGTAACCGTGAAGAGCAAACGGTAACATCTCATTCCAATCCTTATAGGTTACTACCATTTTCTGCACAATCTTCTTGATATTTTTGTTGGCCTTTTCGAATGCGCCATTCATTTTAGGTCCATATGGAGAAGAATTGTGATGCTTGATCTTAAACTGAGTGCAAAGCTCAGTAATCATAGCATTGTTGAGGTTAGTCCCATTGTCGGTGATGATCCTTTCGGGGATACCATAGCGGAAGATGAGGTTTTGTTTGATTAATCTGGCTAGCACGTTCTTTGTGACTAAGGCAAACGAGGCGACTTCGACCCATTTGGTAAAATAATCAATAGCGGCCAGAATAAAGCGATGTTCATTGGAAGCGGTGGGCTTGATCTCTCCAATCATATCAATGCCCTACATTGCAAATGGCCACAGAGCGGTCATGACGTTCAGAGAGATAAGAGGCACATGGACCTTATCAGCATAGATTTGGCATTTGTGACAAGTCCTAGAGTGTTTATGGCAATCAGTATCCATTGTTGACCAATAGTAACCACTCTCAAGATTTCCTTGGCCATCGTATGTCCGCTTGAATGAGTGCCAAAGAGACCATCGTGCATGTCTTCCATAATTTCCTTTGCCACCTTCTTGTCCACACATCGGAGTAGAGTAGAGTCATGGTTGCACTTGTATAATATCCCGTTACTTAGGAAGAATTTGGCTACAAATCTTCGTAAGAACTTTCTGTCATTGATGGATGCTCCCTCGGGATATTCTTGTGCTTCAAGATATCTCATTACCTCATGGTACCATGGCTTTTATGTATCAGTGTCAAGCTCACAGAAGTGTGTAGGCTCACCGAATCTCTCAATTATAATCATAGGGGCTTCGTTGTCCCATCTGACCTTGAACATTGAATACATGGTTGCCAAGGAGTCAGCCAACTGATTTTCTTCCCTAGGGAAGTGTTCAAAGGCGATCTCTTTGAAGTAGGGAATCAAGGATAGCACAAGTTCTTTGTAAGGGATGAGATTAAGGTGTTTAGTTTCCCAATCTCCTTTTACTTGGCTAATAACTAGAGTGGAATCCCCAAACACATTCAAACGCTTGATCCTCAAGTCAATGGCAGCTTTTAGACCCAAGATGCACGCTTCATACTCATCCATATTGTTCGTGCAATCGAAGCATAGTCTGGCAGTGAAAGAAGTGTGGAAACCTTCAGGAGATATGATTACAACACCAATCCCATTACTCAAGGCATTGGAAGCCCCGTCGAAAACCACTGTCCATTGGGATCCTTGTTCAGGTCCGTCATATGGTACAGGTTTCACACAGTCGGTCACCAACGTGATGTTCTCATCTGGGAAGTCAAAGTTCATGGACTGGTAATCACCGATAGCTTAATGGGCCAAATGATATGCTAGTATGCTTCCTTTGATGGCCTTTTGTATAGTGTATTGAATGTCGTGCTGAGTCAAGATCATTTTTCATCTGGCTATTTATCCTGAGAGGGCAGGTTTCTCAAAGATGTACTTGATTGGGTCCATCTTAGAAATCAACAGAGTGGTATGAGTCAACATATACTGTCTTAGCCGGCGAGCAGCCCATGCCAGAGCGCAGCAAGTTTTCTCGAGCAGTGAATATCTAGTTTCACAGTCGGTAAAATTTTTGCTCAGGTAATAAATAGCATGCTCTTTTCGGCCAGACACGTCATGTTGGCCCAAAACACACCCCATAGAGTTCTCTAGTACTGTCAAGTACATGATCAAGGGTCTTCCTTCAACTGGAGGCATGAGAATAGGAGGTTCTTGCAGATATTCTTTGATTTCGTCGAAGGCAGCTTGGAGTTCATCATTCCATCTGACTACCTGATCTTTCTTCAAGAGTTTGAAGATTGGCTCACAAGTAGCAGTCAAGTGAGATATGAAGCGGGCGATGTAATTGAGACGACCCAAGAATCCTCTAACTTATTTTCAGAATAAGGGACTGGCATTTCTTGGATGTCCTTTACCTTGGCAGGATCAACTTTAATGCCTTTATTGCTGACAATAAAACCTAGAAGCTTTCTAGATCGTACTCCAAATGTGCACTTGTTAGGATTTAACCTCAACTTGTACTTTTTCAGCCTCTCGAATAGTTTGTACAGGTGATCAAGATGTTCCTCTTCAGTTTGTGATCTGGAAATCATATCATCCATATATACCTCTATTTCATGATGAATCATGTCATGAAACAAAGCTACCATAGCCCTTTGATATGTTGCCTCTGCATTCTTTAATCTGAACGGCATGACCTTGTAGCAAAAGGTGCCCCATTGTGTAACGAAAGTAGTTTTCTCCATGTCTTCGGGAGCCATTCTAATCTTATTATAGCCATAGAAACCGTCCATGAAAGAGAAGACTTTATGTTGAGTAGTATTATCAACCAAGACGTCAATGTGTGGTAGAGGGAAGTCATCCTTGGGGCTTGCCCTATTCAGATCCCTATAGTCTACGCAGATGCGAACTTTTCCGTCCTTCTTTGGCACTGGAACCACATTGGCAACCCATTGGGGATAGGATGTCACTTCTAATAATCCTGCATCAAATTGTTTTATCACCTCAGCTTTGATCTTTTAAGACATATCAGGTCTCATGCGACGAACCTTTTGTTTGACAGGAGGACAGTCTTCTTTTGTCGGCAGACGATGAACTACGATGATGGTATCCAACTCTGACATATCTTCATAAGACCAAACAAATACTTCCACATAATCATGCAACATCTGAACCAACCTGCTCTTGACATTGTCTTCAAAGTTAGCACCGATCTTGATTTCGTTCTTGTCTGTCTTGGTACCCAGATTGATGACTTCAACTGACTCTTTGTGCGGCTAAAATAGCTTTTTCTTCTTGTAATAGAAGTTTGGCTAATTCTCCCGGTATTTCACAATCTTCCTCACCTTCGTCTTTGGCTTAGTTAATTGGATATTCGAAGTCATAGTCGGCAATAGTAGAGTCATTGGCAATAGGATCCAAAGTGGATGAGGACCTGCAAGAGTGTGTGTGTGTGTGTGTGTGTGTGTGTGTGTGTGTGCATGTAAGATACATGGCTATTTGAAAAATGTATTTGAAGAAAAGAAACACAATGAACACAAAGATTTGAATGCAAAAGAGTCCAATGATTTATATTGAATGATCATATGATTAGATGAACATAAATAAAACCCTTGGCAAATGGACCAAAGTGCCCCGGGCCAGGCACATGGCTTAAGAAGTCATTATTTAAATATTACAGACAAAATGTTCTTGAATTGAAAGAAAGCAATAGACAAATTATTACTCCTCAATGAAGGAGATGCGCGCGAAGTCCTTTGCATGCCAATTCTTTAGCTTCGTTGTAGTCGGATACACCCAATCTTCAAATGCAACTTCATCATCAGAATCACCTACAGTGTTGACTTCATTGACACCCTTGTCATGCTTCGGCATAGGCGCGGTAATTACATTCAGAGTCGGAGGAGGATTAAACTCAATAGTCTTGTTATCAATCAAATCCTAAATTTTATTCTTCATGGCCCAGCATTGGTCAGTCTCATGCCCGGGGCTACTTGAGTGGTAAGCACATTTAGCGTTTGGATTATATTTTGGTGAAGAGGTATCTGGATTGGAAGGAGGATCGCGTAATGTCACCAAATTAGCCTTTAGCATGTGTTGTAAGGCTTGATATAGTGACATGTCTAACCTCGTGAATTGTCTTCTCAGAGTTTCAAAATGTTGATGATTAGCAGATGGTCTTGGAGTAGGAGTTGGATTGGAGATTCGGATAGCGTTAACAGATGGATGATCATTCTTCTTGGTACGGGCCCTTGCCCCGTACACAACATTGATTTCTTTCTTTGCAGCAAAAGGTTTCTTGGCAGGATTATAAGTGGAGGCAGATGCCACAGAGATCTTCCCACTTTTGATGTCGCTTTCAACTCTTTCACCAATTAAGATTAACTTGGTGAATCCAGAAGAGGAACAACCTACCAACAAGTTAAAGAATGCACCAGATAAAGTTCCCATAAACATGTCAATGTGCTCTATATCAGTCAAAGGTGGTTGAACCCTACTGGCAAGGTCTCTCCACTTTTGTGCATATTTTTTTAATCCTTCATTCTTCCCCATTGTCATATCTTGCAACTGTACTCTTGTTGGTTCCAAGTCGGTGTTATATTGGTACTGATCATAGAAGGCGGTAGCTAAATACTCCCAAGTATTGATACGGGACCCATCCAACTGATAGAACCATTCTAGTTATGTTCCGGTCAAGCTCTCTTGGAAAAAGTGAACCCATAGTTTCTTATCAGCAGTGTGCGGCTGTATCTTGCGCACATAAGATTTTAGGTGAAGTTTTGGATAGGAAACTATTGTACTTTGCAAAGACTTGTATTTTGAATTTGTGGGGAATAACAACCCCAGAGATCAAACCCAAATCATCAAAATCTAAACCGGGGACGGCTTGGATCTCAACGGCCTTCAATATGTCTTCTAACTGCATGTACTTGACATCGGCGGGTGGATACTGCTCGTGAAAATAATCATCATCAGACGCTTGATCATTAACACAGTCAGTCCGGGTAATCTTAACCTCACAAATATGATTCTCGTCTTCTTCATATGAGTTTTCTACTACCGAGATCTGAAGAACCGACTCTTTGAACCTTCTACCCATGTTGAGCAGAACTTTCTTCTTAGGCTTCTTCTTAACTTCCAGAAATGCCATCATATCTTGCTGCCCCTTGGCTAGGGCCAGTAGAGTCTCTTGGAATTGAGAGTTTTGTGCATGAAGATCCTTCACAGGTTTCTCTAGATCCATCTTGCTGAAATAAACAGCAGAAAGATAAGGAAACATGTTATGCGAAAACTTGTCATGTTATGATGCATGGGAGATGTATATGCAAATGATTTCAAGGATTTATGGAATTTAAATTTTCATAGACAAAGGAAATGAACAAACTTCAATTTTCATTAATTAGCTCAAAAAGATTACATCATGCCTCTTGGGCTTACAAAATAACTTTCTAAGATAAAAAGACTGAACGCATCCTTTTCGGTGCAAGGTAGGCATCCACACTTTTCTCTTCTTGTAGCTGCTTTGTAAGCTCCAAGACCCTCTTCTCTCTAGCATAGAATTGAGCTTCGAAAATATCTCGTTCTTCCTTTAGCTGAATCCAACCCTTTTGTAAGTCTTCGAGAGATGTAGGCATGTCGGGATGGAGTACAGTGTAGGGAACATCTCCTTCAACCACAGGCTCCATAATAACTGGTAAGATGGAGGAATAAGGCATCACAAATTTCTGAGCACGAGTCTGTACCCAGTTAAGGTAAGGCTCGAGGGGAATGGAATTCGTGTGTCCCAGCGTCTTGCTATCCACTTTTCTCACCATCCTCCAAGCTCGTATAAACCTCTAGTGTTAGTTTTGATCGTCGTAGTCGAATACCACTCCTTGAATGAGCATCTCATGTGGACCATATCTTTGGGCGTAACCAAACTGTCATAAAGCTAAGTAGGGGTTGCAAGTTATACCTCCCCTAATTCCAAGTAAATGTACATTAGGTAATTCACCATAATGATTGACAATAGTAACGTTCTCTAAGGATCGGGAACACTAGTGAACATCTGAATGTCTGAGCGTCATCAACCTATGGGACTATCTTGAACCTTGCTCATTTTTTAACACAGATCAGGGAAGATGCGAAATAAAGCATCTTGCCAGGAGAGGAGTGCAACACATGAGAATCCCTCTTTTCCTCATAGTGCGAGAGTGAAAAGAATAAAGGATATCTCCCAACAAAGTAGGCACTGGATTACGAGACATGAAAATTTTGACAGCATTTACATCTATGAGTCGGTCATGGTTTAGAAACAAAACCAAACCATAGATGAGAAGGGCCAAGATTTCTTCAAAAGCTTGTAAGTCCAAAGAGTTCCAATAGTCTTGAGCTTTCTTAAATAAGAACTTGGCTAAGAAACCTTTGGCACCACTCCTTGTTTCCCCATTAGTTGTGATATCAGATTATTGCAAGTGTAGTGCTTGGGCAATCTCTTCAGGTTTTGGATCTCTTTCCGTACCGTTGAAGGGTAGTTGATTGAGAATGGGAATCCTCAAGAGTTTAGATAATTCTTCCAAAGTTGGCACAAGTTGGTAATCGAGAAAAGTGAAGCAATGGTGTAGAGGATCAAAGAATTGGAAGAGAACCTTCATCATATCTTCATCGGTATTAGAGGTAACCAAGTTTAGGAGTCGACCGTATCTTCGGTGAATGGAGAATTCTCAGGAACTCTTGATGCTAAATATTTGAGTTGAGGATAAATTCTTACGAGATTGACTTGGATAGTATTCATGCGGATAGAAGCCATGTCCTACAAAACACTACAAAGATAAATCCCAAAAATCCTTGAAATGGTTAGTGAGAATGAGTATGATGTTATGATGTTTATGATGTCATGTACAAGTAAGTATATACAAACAAGGCAAACAAGTCCTTAGGTTTAGGCTTGCATGGAGTCTCAAAGGAAAGTACCCTCTTGAAGTTTAGTTGGCTCAAACCTAACCTATAAATAGTAACCGGGTTCTAAGGGATGTCAATATCACTGATTTGTCTTCTCGGGCATTGTTTCAGCGCAAGCCTCTTTCACGACGACCGAAATATCCAGAAAATCAAACATCAACGAGTGTAGTATCGAGTATAAACCAACTTCTGACTACACCAAATTCGGTTATCTCATTATGTCCTAATGGCCAAGTTGTTCAAGTAAAGGTTCTAAAGTCAGTTAGTGCTTCACGACATCACTCAGCGGCCCCGTATTCTCCTTGACTACTCAAGGGCTACCGGTACCCACAAATATGTCACACTAACGTAGCTATTTCTTAGACCATGTCGATATACCCTGCACAGTTTCCATAACGTATTGCTACTTACCTATAAGGTATCCCAAATCCGGGTAGAGGATTAGAACAAACCCAAACAAGGAACCAAAATGTAAAGCAAGCAAATAAACAATGAAAGCAAATAAAGGTGATCTATCCCTAAGGTAACCCCACTTTTAAGTTTATTCCCCAGCAGAGTCGCCAGTTCTGTGATACAGTGGGAGAACTGACTTGGGTGTTTTGTGTTTTATCGCAAATGTTGCGGTTAGTAAGAGTCGCCACCGACTTTTCTTTTATCCAAAAGGAAATGCTGAAAAGAACAAGAAAGACCTTTGAGATTGTTTCTTGAGTTCGGGGGTAGATTATGAAAAGGGAAGGTATTAGCATCCTTTTCATGCATAGTTCTCTATGGGCTCTTAGTTTCTTGCTAGATCACTTGCTTTTGTTTGAAAATATGCTTTGTGTGGTTTTTGAAAGTATTTTGAAAAGGACGCCATCGTTTAGGAAAACTTTATAATAGTCCTCGTTCGTAAGAACGTATACAAAGTGTTGAGCTTTTGAAAATGTTTCATGTTTGGAAAATGTTTTGAAAGTGTTTTTGAAAGTGTTGGTGTTTGTTTTGAAAATAAGCAAGAGTGTTTGATTTGAAATTGAGCAAGAAACTAAGAATAATCTACCTACTCAAAAGTCTTAGTTCATTTCTTCCTTTCCTTTGATATTGCTATCTTATCATTCATTTGGTAAGAAGCCCTATCTTTGGATGTAAAAGGGACGGAAATGGGTCATCGTATAGCCATCATAGCAATATTGTGAAATATCTTAGCAATTCTCTTTGAGGGACTAAGATCATCTTGAAAGGCAACATTTGATAGCGTCATCGAGGGACTATGATCTTGTATTTTTGATTGTCTTTTGCTAAAATATCCCACAGGCATAACATGGCCATTTTTGTAAGGCAACAAAGTGGAATTACCCTAAGGGTACAAATATGCAAGTGTATTGATTTACATGCATTATTTTGTCTTGAATTAGGGTTTGCTAATTGTTGATTTTAGTCTTTCCATATAAACCTTAATTTACTAGCATTTATATAAAGCGATAAATTGCGGAAAGTAAAAATACTAAGCTATTACATCATTAGGGGAGGGGGGGTATACAAATTTACAAATGGGGGTTTTGCAAGAAAAGGGTTTTAACCTAATTAAGAGAGAGGGTTAATTACAAATAAGCAAAATTAAACTTAAACTAATTAAGAAAGAAATAAAATTAAAAAGTAATTTTTAAGGTTTTTTATGAAAAGGCTTTTAATTAATAAAAATAATAATGAAAATTAATTAACTAAAAGAAAAACCTAAGCTCTAAACTAATTTTAATTTACAAGAGAATAATATAATAATTAAACCTAATTATCTAAATATTAATTAAAAAAAAATTAATTTATTAAAAGAAAATGTTTTTAGTCTTTTTTTTATAAAGAAAAATAAAATATAAATGAGCATTTTTTAAATATGTAAATAAATAAATAAAATATTTTTGGATTTTTTTGTTAATAAAAATAAAAATAATATAATAATAATAATAATAAATATGATAAAACTGAAAATAAAAATCAAATAAAAAAATAAAAATATAAAAGGATTGGGCCAGCATACAATAGTAAACAGGGAGGGTTAGAGAAAGCAAAAAAAATGGAAGGCCCAACAAAAAGGACTCAGGCGCCTGCTGAAACAAAAAATATGGAAGAAAATTTTGAAAAAGAACAAAAGGGTACCACTGGGGCTCGAACCCAGGTCCCAAAGGTTAAGAGGTGCACGCTTTACCACTGGGTTGGCTATACATCCGTTGATATAAACAAAATAATAAATATGTAACATAAATCAAGTCCTGAATGAACTTCATCTTCAACCTCCAGCCAGAGAACCTGTAACTCATTCATTTCTCATCCATTCATAAAACTTCCAACATCAAACTTGTTAGAAATTTCCTCACGATTCTGAATATGTAAATAACTTAAGCTAATTCTCAAAGATGAGCATGAATTTCTAACAGTACCAAATTCTGACCTAAATATTTTCAGAGGTTCAAACTCAAAATTCTCCCTACTCAAGCATCATAAATGAAATCTATGGACATGTATAGTTTCAGGGCAATGATGTCTACATTTTATCTTCATAAATGTAAGCCTAACAATGCCTAAATCAGAAGATAGAAGTTCAAGAAAAATACCTCAAAAATGGAAATCGTGAGATGAGTTTGAGCTCGATTCAAGGTGCTGCCATGATTAGGTTAGCTTCCTTGAGTATCTAGGAAGCTAATGCAATGCTTAGCTTGAGTTGAGAGTGTCTGAAATGGTCTGGAGAAGTCCAACTGCAATGCTCTATTTTTGGTTCTGGAGGTTATGGTAAATTGTGTTACAGTCGTGTAACAGGGTGTGGGATGGTTTGAATTTGATGTAAGGAAGCTTTAGAAACTAAAAGGCCAAAGAACGCACGAGGGAGATATGAGTTTAATGTGTAATGTCAGAACTTGCACAACAATGGAGTTTTTAAGAAATTTCTAGCTAGAGGGAGTTTTGGAGTGTTTCAGGGTGTTCAAGCTCGTCCTTTAGCTCACAAATTGTGACTCTATTTTTAAGCAACAAGTTTGGAAACTTATTGTTGATCAGAATTCAAAATCACAAGTTTAAGTATAACATGTGATTTTTGAGAAATCCAAGTTTCAAAATCTTGTGTACTTTCTAAGATAGAGTAGTTATGCTTTAAAAATACTTACTTCTGACTTTGTAGATGGAGTGTGATCAGAGGGAATAAGTTAGAGGCTCATGAATTGACTTTGTGCATAAAGCTTGCTTTTCAAGAATGGTATTCTTCACTTTCTTTCCAAAATGGAAATGTGAATTGGATAAAGCTTAAACCACTTGGATTATAGCTCAAAAATTTGTGTAATCCATTAATGATGGATAGATACAAAATTTAGAAGGACTGCAAAGCAAGATTATGTAGCCTAGCATTGAAATTGCATTATGTGTTCATCAAGAAATGACTTGTAATTCAAGAATGAAACCCTAACTTCTTGCCTTCGATTCTCCTTGCTCAAATATGATCTCAATGAGTTCTGGACATTTTGGAAAGCTTGTAACATCCTCTACAACTTCTATGTTGGACATTTTTGTAAATTCATATTGGAACTATGTGAAAAATTTCCATGAAGATAGGTCAAAATTCATCCTAAACTACGGCAAAATTTCACTAAGTTTCCAAGTTTCATGAACATGCATTCACAAAATCATAACTTGAAATCTGTGCATTTCTAGGAGAAGTTGTGTTCTACAATGTTTTAGATCTCATTGATATCTACATTTTCAATGTTGGAGGTTTCCTTTGAATCATCTTGCATCATGGTGAAAAATTGGCTCATAGTTATGAAAAAATATGAAATTTTCAACAGTTAGAAAATTTTCTAAGTTTAGAAATTTTGACTTTTCAAAATGAAATCTTGACTTTTTGATTTCTTGATGAACAAGTTTCCTGTTTTGATGAATTGTGATCTTTGACACTTGATTTTGACCAAAAAGTCAAAGTTTGACTTTTCAGTGTACAGTTGACTGAAATTCATCTGTCAACCAATCAATTTTGAGAGATGTTTTGAGCTATTCCAATAGGTCAAAATGATGCATTTGAATCCTTTAGATCATAACTCAAACCAATCAATCATTTTCTAGGTCAAAAATCAGAAATTGCCCCTTCTCAGTCAAAACCCTAATTTTGACCATTTTGCCCTTTTGATGATTTGATCAAATTTCTTGAGGAATTATGGTCCAAACTTGATCAAATGACATATATGAGTTCATAATGTTATATGGATCAAAAATTATGAAGTTTGACTGTAAATTGACCACAGTTGACTTTTTCCCTAATATAGTTGATTTTTAGGTTAATTGATCAATTGACTGAGCAAAAATGTGATCCAAAGCTTGAAACTTGACATGAGCAATCTTGAGAGTCCAAAGTGATCCATGAATCTCATATGAGACATTGAAAGTTCTTTTATCCTTGTGCAATCTCAAACCCTAATTTTCAGTCATCAGTGTTAGAGGAGGTGTCTTGAGTTGATCAACCCTTGTGCAGTCTTGAATCCAAGGAGATCTTGTGAGAGATTACTTGAGAAATGAGAGGGTAAATTTTTGGGTACATCAGATAGAAAAAATCCCTCTGTAACTCCTCTCTTTGTTTGTTCTTCAAAACTCTTTCCCCGTTTTTCTTTGTATTTTTTCTTCTCTAATTCTTTCTGTAGATTCCCCTCCCCCAAATATTGTTCTCTAGCGTTAGTTTTTTATAGAAATTTTGATTTAGATAAACTAGGAAATAGTTTTATAAGGTTCAAATGTTTAGAGATTAGTAATTTAGGAAACAAACAAACTTGTCTATATATTTTAATTAGGATTTGATCTTTGTCTGTAAAATGTATTTATTGTATTTGGACAGCTTAATTAGTTTATGTATTCGTTTCAAGTTTTATTGATTTTGTTTCTGGAAAAAGAAGGTTAATTGTAATGTTTTATATTGATTATGAGTTAATCTTTTCTTTCTTGATTGATACAGTAATGGTTTAAAGCAAACAAAAAACGTGTATTCTTTTGTTCAATCAAAAGTGTTTGTTAAAGAAAGTTTAGGCCAGGCCTTTAAATGTGTTTGGACTGTGCATTTTCTAAGTTGGGTTGGGCCGGCCTGGTTCTATTGGGCCACGCACTTTCTACTTGTTTTACACAGCATGTTTTAATGGGGATGGGCCTGTGTGATTTAGAGGCTTCAACCTTCTTCTTTTTTATAAAAAAAAATAAATAAACAAACATAATTTTGAACAAGTTTATAACATAAAATTAATTTTAATAAATTAGTAACATTGATAGTAATTATTATAATAAAAGAGTAATACTACTACTAATAATAATAATAGTAATATAACAAAACATGATTAAGATTGAATGATAATAAAAAGTCATAAATTGACTTTCAATTGTTCTGATTAAGAAGTTGGGCCTATCAAGAAAAAATTTGGTGGGCCTATCTGATCACCAATGCACCAACCCCCTTATAACTTAAGATGGAATCTCGATCTATTGGGCCTAAATCATAGATTGTTTATTGCACCCCCTTTCAACCTTATACAAAACCTAAAAAATGATTTGTTCATATCCTTCGGTTTAAAACAACACACCTCCCCTTTTACTTAAAATAAGCCGAAAGAATTACATGGGCCCTTTCTAGTTTAGAAAGGCCCATGACTCTTTTTTCTTCAAAATAATATACTTATTTTATAAAATGCATCCTCTAAAAATAAACCTTAATGGGCCATCAGATATTGATGGTCCATTTAAGACTAGTACACCCTTTTTCCTTGTTTTAAACTCTTGTATAAGTGAAAACTATATAATGCGATTTATTGAATATAACCCTAAATATAATATAAGGGTAGGGAAAATTTGACATTAAACTTTCTCATATTCCTATCATGTGTAACAACACTAATGCAATTAATTTAACCAAGAATCTGGTGCTACATTCGCACACTAAAAATATTGAGATATGTCACCACGTCCTTCATGATCATGTGGGAAAAGGAGATGTTGTATTCGAGCATGTGGAGAGTAAAAATCAACTTTCCGATATTTTTACAAAATCTCTTGCAATAGAATTGTTTTTTAACATACGTGGGGGATTAGGGATTATTGATATCTTCAATGTTGCTTAAATTACCTTTGTTGCGTGCACTTTTATACATTTGCTCTAACATTTTGTTTGAGTATTTAATATCATGTGAGTGCATCTTCCATTCCATAAAAATTGAGGTAATGTTGTTCCAAATTTCTACTTGAAAGTAATACTTTTCTTTTTATTTGCATGTTGATTATGTTCCAAATGCTTGATACGTTCAAAATGATAAAATTTATGAATGTTCATTTCTACAAAAATTTCAATTGACAAATATTGTGTGTTTTTCAATTTATATGTTTATAATAACTTCATGTATTAACTCTATATCATTTAAAGTGTATGTTCTTGGTGTAAAAGCATGTGTACTATTATTATTTCCTGCATTAGAACATGAATTGAATGTATGTTATCTTGCAAATGAAGTTCTTGTTGTAGTTGTGTCACATATTATGACAGCATTTTCATCTTGGATTTAGTGGTGATATATTTTTCGCTAGGCTAGGAACATGTGTGTGTAGCATTGGGAGTTCCATTGTGATGTGTTACATAATCATGACGCTAGAGAAGTAACTCAAGAAGTTTGCTCTTGTATAGCATTCATTATTATTCATGCATAGCATTACTTGTTGGTAATGTGTTGTGCTGGTTATTTATCAATCTTACGGCTGAAATCACCGACGGAAAACACAGAGCCGCCACGGAACTTTATTTATCCCGAAGGAAGGGGAAATATCGATAAAACCACAAGGGAATGGATAAGATGGTCTTGCAACCAAGAGAAAGGTTAAGGGAGTCGGTTATGCGAGGGGAAGGTATTAACACCCCTCACATATGTTGTACTCAACGGGATCCATTTTGTTTGTTTGTCTTAAAGGGTGTGAATTATCTACAGCTAGGCTTGCTTAAAGAGAAATGGATGGTTTTTGATTATTGTGTTCGTGAGGGTTTCGGGACCCTTTGCCTACGTATCCAATGAAGGAATCAGAACACTGTAGTTCCTCTAGAAAATGGTTGGTTTGTTTGTGTTTTATAGTGGGCGACATTAACGCACGCATTCTAGCAATAGGCACGGCCGGTATCGCGGTAAAACGGAGGTAACATGCACTTTGAGGGAGTTTCGATTGGTTGAGTGTTTTGCGAGTTTTAGGATAAATTCGAATAATAATTAAGTGTTTTAGATTTTTTTTGATTTGTGAATGAGAAGTTAATTACAAAAGAAGAAAATTTTAAAGGGGGAAACTGAAAAAAACAAAAAGCCCTAATGTTGTCATGCATGGGTTTCATCTTAAGGTCTAATTAGTCTGTATCTTTAAAGAAGAAGAAACTAACATCATAAGAGAGCATGTTATAGGTATGAGGAGGTGGTGTTTGTGAAGAGTGTTCGTGTGTGATGATCATGGCAAGAGTGGCAAGATGTGTAGTATTAGGAGGGGTGTGAATGAAATTCTTGGGGTATAGGAATTGGATCGGGTTATGATTAACCAAGGGTTGTGCTTGATTAATCTCGTGAGAGTAGCTGCTCCTACCCTCCACTATGAGACCCTTTGCGCATGGCATCACTTGGTATATGGACCAAAGTGGTTGTTTCGGGTTATGGTTAACCAAGGGCGAAACTTGATTAACCTCGTGAGACTGGCCAGGCCCAAACTCAGCTATGAGACCCTTTAAGAAGGTGCTTGGTACATGGACCAAGGGGAGAGAAATTGCTTCAATAGATAAGATAAAAAGCCCATACAAGGTGGCTATATGCATGCTCCTAAAGAGTGGGACTAGTGTGGCGCTAGTATTCTAAACGACCAATTGAAATAATCAATCCAATAGTTGTCATTGTAGAATAGCCCAGGACCAAACTATGAAATGTGTGCGGGTGTGCATTTTGTCGGTGGATACCTGTTCATTGATGATGAGCCCAAGAGAAGGCCAAGTGTTCTACTTTGGAATAGATATGAATGATTAGCAATTTAAACATACAGAGAAAAATAAAAAAAGAACAAAACTCTAAATTATTACAGACCATATGGGGACGGGGGTACAAGTTTTTATGAATGGGGATGAAACGGATTGAAAGTTCGATTAAGAATCCAATTAAACAAACAATACAACCAAATCGAAAATTTAATCAATAAACTAATTAAATTACCTATAAAATTAAATATTCTAAATAACCAATAAAAGGAAAATTAGTTTAATAAATTATTAGTAATGTAAAAAAAAATATTTGTATTTTTATATGAATTTTTAGGTAATGAAAATACTAAAATAAAATTAAAACTTAAATTCTAAACATTTTTTTTTATTATTATTTTTTTTTAAAAGAAAATCTTTTTGTTCATTTTTTAAATATTGAATGAAAGTCTAAGCATACATCTAAACATGCATATTTTGGAGTTTTTATATGAAAATACTCTAAGAGAAAAGGCTTAAACTAAACAATCTTTTTTTGTTGTTGTTGGTTTTGTAATCTAAAAAAACAATATTTGTACCAAAGAAACAAATTTTAAAATAAAAAGTAAAATGGGCTGGAAGGTACATAACCCAGAATGGGCTATAAGGGGCCAGTAGAACAAAAATAAACACAGGTAACAAAAATATAAAAAAATGGGCTGGACCGGTCGACCCGGATCCAAGCCCTACTTACCACACAAAATCGGGTTTATGAAAACCTAAACAGAAAGACTTCAGCGCTTCTTTCTTACTCACTCGTTTTACCATTCCAAAAAAAACCAAAAAAACCAATGAAGATAAAAATTGATGAAAAATCTGGACCTCTCTTCGTTCTCTCTCGTATCGGCCATGGAAGCTTCACGAAGCAAACAAAAAATGCAAACAAACAAAACAAACAAAACTCCTCACCATTAGCGATTTTGCAGTGAAACATATCAGGTACGTTCTGACCCAATTTCTTCTTCGAGCTTCTTCTGCGACTTACTTGTTGTTCTGTGTTGGCTTGCTTTTATTTTGCGTAATGGCTTGTTACATTTGGTTGAGTTTCGCAAAGGTTGAGGTTTGGGATTTGTGTGAAATTGTGGGGTTTCTCGTGTGATTTTTTATTTTGTTTTCTTTTCGATTCAGTTTCATGTTACGCTAACAATAACTTACTCACGAATTCCACATGATTTCAGGATGACAAAAATTCAAACAATAGCAAGATCAAACATTTATGGGGAATAATTATTGGCATCATAGAAATGGGATTGTATTAAGCAGTAAACAAATGAAGCAACGGTGATATGAGATTACCAACCTGAACGAGATTCTTCCCGATAAACTCCTTCCTCAATCCTTTTCTTCTCCTTTTGCTTCCAAATTTATATTGATTCTGGTTCGTTGGGTTTTTGCTAATGCAGTGTGTTTGGTCTTTGGTTTTCGTGGATAAAGTTTTTTGTTTTCTTGGTTCTTTGGTTGATGCAGTGTGTTTGGTCTTTGGTTTTGGTGGATACAGTTTTTTGTTTTCTTGGTCCTTTGGCTGATGCAGTGTGTTTGGTTTTTGGTTGACAGTTTTGTGGTTTGGTTTTGGTTTTGCAGTTTGTGGTTTGTGCTGGTTTTTGGTTGACATTTTGTGGTTGGTGTTAAAAATGAGATAAAAATTTTCCTCCCCTTCTGTGTAATCCGAAGTGGTTATATAGGTGGATTGGTGAGTGTTTGGGGGGAAAATGGGTGAGATTTGAATAATGTTAGAATGTTGTCTTGTGGCTTTAGAATGCAGGTTTCTTAACTTGCCTATTTGGTGCAAGTCTTGAACAGGTTTTGATTGTTTTATTGGACAGCAATGTGCGGTTTTTTTCTTTCTCTCTCTTACCTCTCAATGATGTAAAGCTATTGCTTTTTTTCCTTAAAGTTCTGAAGGGTTTGCTTTTGTGGAAAATGATGATGTTAGGGAGTTTTGGCTGCTTGCACTAATATTTAGACTTGTGGCTATTTTATTTGTTTGGTTTAAAATAATGCTGCATGTTTTGTTTGCTTGTTTGGCCTGCTGCCTTTGGCTAGCTTACACTAATATTTTGACTTTTGTGTTGCTTGTTGCCTTTGGTTAGCTTGCTATGCTGCTTGCCATGCTACTTTGGCTTTTGTTTATTTGGAAATTTTCTTTTCTTCTTTTTTTCTTTTTTTGTGAACCAAAGAGAAAATTCTTTGTGATTTACAATTTGGGAGAAAACTCAAGACATGATAAAAACATCTCCCTCTTTAACTGATTCCAAAAGGCAAACCCTTATGATGACATAACAATCAATTCATTCTTGTTTGAATTTTTTTCATGTTTTGATCGCTAACCCTTTTTTCTTTTTCTTGTTTCATGAGCACAATTATTGGACGATTCGAAGCGAGATCGAACGATGAAAATACCAAGGCGAGGTTGAATGACTTGAATATGAAGACTTGAGGAAACACAAATTATTTTTCTCTTTTCTTTGTAATCAAAACAAATGTAATTTGTATTCTATACTGTAATTCATTTTTCATACGCTTTGTAATCAGTCCAAAAAAAATGTAACGAATACGAAAGCTTGAATGATATATATTTCTGAATGAATTCTCTTGTATGGAAATCAAACAACTCTCGATCTTGTTTAAATTCTGAAATTCTCTCTTGAATGATTAGAACGCACATCTCAACTTAGTAACTTGAATCTCGAGAAATCATGAATAATGGTTATAACTTGTATTCCAAACAAAACACGCGCTTTAACTTTGAACTCTCAAACACAACAAAATGAATGCTTAAGAATTTAATTCCACTGATTAATTTGAATCCCAGAACACTGGTCGCTTGAACCTTAATCTTCAAATCACGCCTGAACCATACTCGCTCTTCTCGAATAGAACTCTGACTTTGACATTCAGCCCACCATAACTTGAAACTTAAGCAACAAAAATAAGTCCTGATTAATATGAACCTTTAACCTCATTTTACGAAGTGCTCGAACTCCACATTTGCCAATTCAACCTCCAAATTCTCGACTCAACAGCTTAGAGACTTAAAGAAGAAACTTGAAATGCGAGGAGGTGGAATTCTTGACCTAACGCACTGAGCTCTGAGCCATCCTCGAGGCAGGCGAAATAAACATCTTCACATAAACCAAAAATCTGAAAACCTTAGCATCTTGACCGGCACACATAGGGAAATAAACCCTAATCCAAGCTCTGATAAATTTGAGCGAGAACTGGCCTTGTAACCTGACAACACCATTGATTCCATGATCCGCTAATTGAGAACCAGATGTGCTTCCTTTTTACCTGATAAGAAAACCTCAAACCAAGATTAGACATAAAGAGGGTGCAGCCCTACAACTTTAAACCAAAGCGCCTGATTCCCTGAGATGCGGGATATGCAAATGACGGAATAATAAAATGATGCAAATGGAATGCAAAGTTCAAAGCCACACAAGAATAAAAGAGATAGGGCAAATTTGGGGTACGACAACTGCCCCTATTTAATCGTCTTAAACCTGAAGGCAAGATTAGCGTCAGCCTTTCGAGAGTTCAAGGTGGAAGGTGATTAAATACCAGGACCCGAAAATTGCCCTCGAGAGATGGTGTGAGTGTTATTCACTGGTGTGAATGTCTGCTGGGGAAAGACAAACTGGTCATCTGGGGGACTGGTCATGATGGATAAAACATGGTTGAAAAAGGGTAGCTTGTACTGGGGTAACGGTACCAATACAAGGTTCTCGAGGGAGTGAGTAGTAGAGTGACTGAAAGGATATGGTTGACAATATCGCGGTGACTAGAGGTAATAAACTTAAGGATAACACGAAGGTAAAGTCTGCGGAAGACTTAAGACCCTAAGAATATGGCGTAACGGCAAGATCTACGGACGATCTACAACCTTAAAAAAACACAATGCGATGGTAAGATCTACGGACGATCTACGACCTTAAGAGAGGTAGAGAGGAGAAGGAAAAGTCTACGGGCGACCTACGACCTTAGGAAATGAAGCGACGGTGAAATCTACGGATGATCTATGACCTTAGGAAAGATAAATCGAAGGTATGATCTACGAACGATCTATAACCCTAGAAAGATAAAGCGACGGTAAGATCTACGGACGATCTATGACCTTAAAAGAAAAGATAATGAGTGGGTAAAGTCTACGGACGACCTACGACCCTAGGTAGATAAAGCGAAGGTAAGAGGAGAAGGTAAAGTCGAAGGACGACCTACGACCTTAAAAACACAACGCGATGGTAAGATCTACGGACGATCTACGACCTTAAGAGAGGTAAAGTGAAAGTAAGATCTACGGACGATCTACAACCTTAGGAAAGGCACCACTATGGTAAGATCTATGGAAGATCTACGACCTTAAGAGATAACTTGACGATAAGATCTACAGATGGTCTACGACCTTAAAAAGAGATGATAAGAGGGTAAAGTCTACAAACGACCTACGACCCTAGGTAGATAAAACGAAGTTAAAATCTACGGATGATCTACGACTCTAGAAAGATAAAGCGACGGTAAGATCTACGGACGATCTACGACCCTAAAATGCGAAGGTAAGATCTACGGACGATCTACAACTCTATAAAGATAAAGCGACGGTAAGATCTACGGATGATCTACGACCCTAAAAGACGAAGGTAGGATCTACGGACGATCTACGACCCTAGAAAGATAAAGCAACAGTAAGATCTATGGACGATCTACGACCTTAGAAAAAAATATGACGAGAGGGCCAAGTCTACGGACAACCTACGACCCTATGAAGATAAAGCGAAGGTAAGATCTACGGATGATCTACGACCTTAGGAATACGAGGAAGAGAGGGTAAAGTTTACAAACGACCTACGACCCTAAGGGAGGTGAAGTGAGTATTGAGAGTTGGGGAGCATGACGTACTAAAACCCTGGTTTATTTTAGTTGGTAGTGTAGTAACAGATGTTAACTGGGAATTATGAAGGTGAAATTTTTTGTGAGGATGTCTCGTTGATTTGGGATTGATCTGGCTCATACTTCATATGCATTTGAAGTGCGACATGATGATCCATGGATATGCTATGCGTTTGAGGATGAAATGCAGTATGTCGTGATGATTATTGTGTAAAAAATGTCAAAAACTCATTGGGACCTATTGCTCGTCATCTTGAGGTACCAACGTGGACTGGTGCTTGAAAACCGAGAGAAAAAGTTATCCTTCTCGAATTCGCTGGGGAATCAAATCTTGCTGAGGAGAAATGACTTGATTTGACTTCCTTCATGGGTTGGACTCTTGTGAATAACTGAAAAAGGGAAGCGGACCTCAACCAATGCCCCAAGTCTCTCCGTGTGGGAGGATCGGGCACTCGGTCAAATGTAAGGAGGTGATAAGGATGAAATCTTGGTCAAGGTGACCGTTATGACTTGCTACCTGCACAGGAGAACGAACACTTGAACGCCACAAAATTCCCTTGGGATGCCTCCATATCTATGTAATGTAGTGTTTCACAATCTTAGCTCACGATTATTATTGACTTATTATTTTCAATGCAATGCTTCACAAATAATTTAAATCACAATTCGCATACGAAAAATAAAGTAAAAGAACATAACAAAGATTTTTTAATGGAAGGGAAAATTTTTTATTAATGAGTTTGGCCCGTGAATGGGCATTCATGCATAGAAACAAATCCTAAATGAGGAAGTTGCAGAGAAGAAAATAAATACAACGAGTAAAACAGCAACAAGAAAATCTCAAAATTCCGTTAAAATTGATATTGCTATAGTTCTCGCATCCTGGGTCGTCCTAGTGCCGTGCTTCCAAAGGGTAATAGTTAGATTGATCCATCCCGCATTAGGAGGGTGTACGTGAAGAGTCTTCAGACTGCAGTCTCTCGCTTTCTGTCCCTAATTTTTGCCTGGATCGCCCTTTCGGGTTTTCAATCCACCGGGACACCCATTTTTGCCTAAGCCTCCCTTTTGGGTTTTCGACTTAGCGGGTTATTCTCTTTTTTTTTTCTTTTTTTAGCCCTAACTTTTGCCTAATCCGCCCTTTAGGGTTTTCGACTTAGCGGGCCCTTTCATGCATAGTATTTTTTTACTGAGTCTGAATTAACTGGAAGAGGAACGTCTTCCCTATCCATGTTTGTCAGGATTAGAGCACCTCCTGAGAAATCTTTCTTCACGATGTATGGTCCCTCATAGTTGGGAGTCCACTTTCCTCTTGGATCAGTGTGGATTGGGAGAATCTTTCTTAAGACCAGGTCACCTGAGTGGAACTCTCGAGGTCGAATCTTCTTGTCAAATGCCCTCTTGAGACGCTGTTGGTATAACTGATCGTGACAAATGGTTGCCAAGCGCTTTTCTTCGATGAGATTGAGTTGGTCGAGTCTCGTTTGAATCCATTATGCTTCATCAAGTTTAGTATCCATCAGAACCCTTAACGAAGTAATCTCCACTTCGACCGAGAGTACTGCATCCATACCATAGACTAGTGAAAATGGAGTTGCCCCAGTGGAAGTACGCACCGAAGTTCGATAGCCATGCAGGGAAAAAGGTAACATCTCATGCCAATCTTTGTATGTTCTCACCATTTTCTGGACGATCTTCTTTATGTTCTTGTTAGCGGCTTCGACTGCCCCATTCATCTTTGGTCGATAGGGTGATGAATTATGGTGCTCGATCTTGAACTCTTCACACATTTCCGTCATCATCTTGTTGTTGAGATTTTACCCGTTATCAGTGATGATCTTGTTAGGGGTTCTATACTGGCATATGATTTATCTTTTGATGAAATGAGTGACAACTTGCTTGGTCACATTCTTGTACGATTCCGCTTCCACCCACTTGGTGAAGTAGTCAATAGCACCGAGGATAAACCTGTGTCCACTTGAAGCACTCGGCTCGATGTGTCCAATCATATCGATGCCCCATATTGCAAAGGACCATGGTGAAGTCATCACATTCAAAGGAGTGGGAGGAACATGTATCCTGTCTGCGTAAACCTGACATTTATGGCACATTTTGGCATATACACAACAGTCACTTTCCATTGTCATCCAGAAATAACCTGCTCGTAGGATTTTCTTGGCCATGGAATGCCCACTGGCATGAGTCCCAAAAGAGCCCTCGTGTATTTCTCGTATAATGGATTCTGCTTCATGTCTATCCATGCATCTGAGCAGAACTGAATCATAGTTTCTCTTGTACAGAACGTCTCCTGACAATAAAAACTTAGATGCCAACCTTCTGAGAGTCCACTTATCACAAATCGTAGCACCTTCGGGGTACTCTTGCTTCTCAAGATATCTTTTGATGTCGAAATACCACGGCCTTTCGTTTGATACATCTTCAGTTGTGAGACAATGAGCAGGGAAAATATGTGTTGGCTCCTTGTAATGACAGATCCTTATACTGGGTGCATGATTCGGGTAATTGACTTTGAACATTACTGCTAGAATGGCCAGAGCGTCTGCCAGTTGATTCGCTTCTCTAGGAATGTGCTCAAAGGTGACCTCATTGAAAGCGGGCAACAACTCAATTATGTAATCCCTGTATGGAAATAAATTAGGGTGTCGTGTATCCAAATCACCTCGTACTTGATATATCACTAAAGCAGAGTCCCCATAAACTTCAAGAATCTTGATCTTCAAATCAATGGCGGCTTCAATGCCCATCACACAAGCTTCGTACTCACCGACGTTATTCGTGCAATCGAAACATAATATGGTAGTGAAAGGTATGTGAGTGTTGCGTGGAGAGGTCAAAACTTCCCCAATACCATGACCCATATCATTTGACGCACCATCGAACGTGAGAGTCCATCGCTCCCCTGGTTCAGGTCCTTCATTGTCATCAAGTTTCATAATATCCTCGTCTAGAAAGTCGAACTTCATGGGATGATATTCTTCCAATGGTTGGTGAGGGAGATGATCAGCAAGAATGCTACCTTTGATAGTCTTTTGTGTGACGTACTAGATGTCATACTCAGACAAAAGCATTTGCCACCGAGCCAATCTGCCTGTAAGTGCTGGTTTCTCAAAGATGTACTTTACCGGGTCCATCTTAGATATCAGAAGTGTAGAATGTGTTAACATATACTGCCTCAAGAGTCGGGCTGACCACGTAAGAGAACAACAAGTCTTCTCAAGTAAGGAATACCTCGACTCATAATTAGGAAACCTCTTGCTTAAATAATAAATGGCGTGTTCTTTTCGTCCAGTATCATCATGTTGTCCGAGCATACAACCCATAGATCCTTCAAGCACAGTCAAATACATAATGAGAGGTCTCCCAGGAACTTGTGGTATGAGTATTGGTGGTTCTTGAAGATACTGCTTAATCTTCTTGAAAGCTTCTTGACAACTCTCATCCCAACAGACATCCTGATTCTTGCGTAACAACTTAAAGATGGGTTCACAGGTAGCAGTAAGATGGGAAATGAACCGAGCTATGTAATTCAACCTTCCAAGGAAACCTCGTACTTCCTTCTTATTTTTCGGCGCCGGCATATCTTATATTGCTTTTACTTTGTCTGGATCTACTTCAATTCCTCGTTGACTCACGATAAAACCAAGTAACTTGCCCGACCGAACCCCAAAGGTGCATTTGTTGGGGTTAAGCCTTAACCTGAACTTTCGCAGACGATCAAATAACTTCTTCAAATGAACCAAATGTTCTTCCTCAGTCTGTGACTTTACAATCATGTCATCCACATACACCTCGACTTCTTTATGGATCATGTCGTGGAAGAGAGTCACCATAGCTCGCTGATATGTTGCACCAGCATTTTTAAGACCAAAAGGCATGACTCTGTAGCAAAAGGTACCCCAAGGAGTTGTGAAAGTTGTTTTATCCATGTCTTCCGGAGCCATTTTTATCTGATTGTATCCAGAGAAACCATCCATAAAGGAAAACATCGAAGACTGAGCAGTATTATCAACCAATACATCGATATGACGCAACGGGAAATCATCCTTCGGGCTTGCTCTATTCAAGTCTCGGTAGTCAACACACATATGTACCTTACCATCCTTCTTAGGTATGGGCACAATGTTAGCAATCCAAGGCGGGTAATTTATCACAGATAGGAAACCCGCTTCGAGCTGTTTTTGAACCTCTTCTTTGACCTTCAAGGCCATGTCGGGTCTGGTCCTTCTTGGTTTTTGCTTTACAGGAGGACATTCTGGCTTGAGTGGCAATCTATGCATTACTATATCATTGTCTAAGTCGGGCATGTCTTTATACGACCAGGCGAAGATGTCAGCATACTCTTGAAGCAATTCAATCAACCCCTTATTTTCTTCACTTTGCAAAACGCCCCTATCTTGACTTCTCTCTTTACCTCTTCCGTACCGAGATTGATGACTTTTGTTTCTTCTTGATACGGTTGGATGACCTTTTCTTCCTGTCTCAGGAGCCTGGCTAGTTCTTCAGGGACTTCACAATCTTCCTCATTATCTTCGTTAGCATGATCAACTGAATTCTCAAAGATATAAGGAGCCATAGCATTATCATTTCCAACGGAGTCCGAGATAGATCTGGATGACCGATGATTTTATGTTTTATTTTTAGAAAGTGCAAAAGAATATTTAGAATATGAAAAGAAAAGTATTGTCATTTTTATTTTGAAAAAGTAAAAGTAAAAGAAAAGACAGAGAACAAAATTTTATGCGAAAGTGCGATTTTTCATTCAATGTTAAACAAAGATTGAAACATAAGGGGCCCCTTCTACAAGCTGTCAGTATGCCTTGGGCAGGACATATGACTTAAAATGGAAACAGAAAATTACACATCAAGGAAAACAACTTCAGGGATGTCCATGGCATTCCAATTGCTGAGCTCCTGGTCTGGCGCAACTTGATAGATAAATCTTGAAATATCCTCATCGTCACCTTCAGCATCTGTGGAGAGCACTTGTCCTTCTTTGCTTACACCAGCATTAACGAACACTTCAGAAATTGGGGAAACCTGCTGTCCTTTGAGAGGAACCCAACCAGCTTGCACGGAGGATGATGGCTGATACCCAAGACCAAAACGATTTTTCTTCTCTGGAACTTCAATCAATTTGCCCCAACTGTCATGGGGAGTGCGATCGGTGGAAATAGAACTGACTGTTTTTTAAGCTGGTTTCGCGAAATGTCGCGGTAAGCAAGAGTCGCCACCGTCTTTTATGTTCTCCAACATGGAAAGGACAAAGCACAGCAAAATTCCTTATTCGAGAATGTTTCTCGGTTCGGGAGGTAGATTTATAGAAAGGGAAGGTGTTAGCACCCTTTCTATCCGTGGTTATCCACGGGCTCTTAGGTACTTGCTTTTATGTTTTCAAAATTTGTTTGCTTTTCAAGTGTGTGTGGGTTTTGAAAAAAAGTTCGTTTGAAAACTTCTAGGTAACTCTTGTATCAGTCCTCAAGAGTGTATGAAGTATTGTTTGAAAACTTTTTGAAAGTGTAAGGTGTGAAAAGTATTTTGTTTGTTTTGAAAAGAGCAAGTACCCATGAGTCATCTACCTACTCTAAGGAATTAGGCTGTGTAAGAGTCCTTTAGATAGTGTTATCCCACCATTGAGAGGTAGGTAGCACCATCGTTGGAGTTGTTCGGGTCAATTCGATTATCGGGACAGTATGGTCACCGAAGCAACGGTAGGACACCTTAGAAGTAACCCTAATGTCCTACATCCTTTTTTTTATTCGAGGCAACCGTTTCGAGGCAACTGGATCTTTAGACAAAGGGTGACCTCTAAGACGACCTATACTTGATGACCACATTTCGAGGCAACGAGTGAAGCGTACCCTAGGAGTGGTATGTGCTTTGTGTGTTGTTTTTCAGTTTATGTTTATCTTTGATCAGGCGATTGTGAGCTACGAATTGATTTTATTTACATACATTCTTTCATGCATTTAACATTTAGGGGTGCGGAAAGTAAATTGCGGAAAGATAAATTCTACGCTATTACAAGGCGCGGGTCTATACATCGCCAAAAAGACAAAGACCCGTTTTGGTAAATAAGTACTAGAAATTAAATAAAGCGGTAAACCTAATTACTATTACATTCTTGGAAGCAATTACATAATAATCAAAATAAAATAAATGCGCGCGATGAAGAATTAATCGGGAATGCCTTAAGGGTTTTGACCCTTTCGTACTAAATTAAATTTAAACCTAAATCTAATTATTTAATTATTTACAAGAAAAATGTTTTTTATGTTTTTTAATGAAATAAAAGAAAAGGAAATAAAATTAAAAGTTAATAAAAACCTAATTCTAAATTTATTCTAGTTATTAAAAATGTTAAAGTTTCCTAATTAAAATTAATTCAATTTGTTAGTGTTTATTTACAAAAATAAAATTAATAATAATAATAATATTAGTTCTTTTTTGATTTTTTATGAAAAAAGTTAGTTATGTTAATTTAATGATAGAACAATTTTTTGGTAATTTTCTGGATCGATTTTGATAATTAAAAGCAAATAAAAGTTAATTTAATGATTATTTAACAATTAATTAAAATATGCATGCAAAAATATTAATTTTAATGTCAAAAATTAAATAAACATTTTTCTGATTAAAATGCAAAAGGAAAATATTTTGTGATTTTTTTAAATGCATGAGAAGATTATTTAAAGATAAATTAAATTAGGATGAAAATATTTAAAAAAAAAATAGAAAATGTAAAAAGCATGTTAATTATGAAAAATGGTAAAGAGAAAATGCCAGGGCCAAGAATCGAACTCATGCCCTCTGGAGAAATCAATCAACACGTTGCCAACTGAGCTAGCTGTCTTTGGTGTCTATACTCTGCAATCAATTGGTTAAAAGTGAAAACGTGGCATATTTGAATTTTTAAACACATTCAACACGCGTGGGGCCCAGGTGTAACATGGGAACGAATTAGAATGCGCTATCGTGCCACGCCAGCCACGCCTGAGTCCACATCAGTCAACGACGTCGGAGCCCTAGCTCCGGTCGTCTTCTCCAGCAAGCACCATGGCCGATCCTGCAAAATAGGCACAATCAAAGCAAAAGAAAAACCTTGTCACCCTAATTCGACCCCTGCGGATTCAATGGTGCCATTGTTTTGGCCTGAAAACGACTGTATAGTGAGTTTCGAAGAAGATAACAAAAACGGCCCTAGCAATGGCAGGTCCTTACTCCTGCGTTAAAGCTTGCATGCTATGCATCAAATACGTTCTAATAGGTGTCCTGAGTTCACACAAACAATCAAAACCAATTAATGATGCGTGAAATATGAGAACCGAATTCAAGAATTTTAACAAACCAATGAGAGCTAGGGAGCACGATCTGGGATGATTTGGCTTTGTGTAAGGGTTGGGAATGATTGTTGCTATGCCCAGGAACACGATTGAATGCTTAAAACTCTTTGAAACTTGCTAGAAAAACAAATTCGAATTTGTCAACTTTGGAAAATTTTGAGAGAATTAGGGTTTCCGTTTCAGAGGTTTCTAGGTCCTCAATGATGTATGAGAGGCTTGCATATATGTTAGTGAATGAGAATCAAACAATATATGAGCCTTTAACCCTTGCCATGAAGTCTTGAGATTTCCTCTTTATCACTATTAAAGCATTTGCCATTTTTGTCCAAATTTGAATTTTATGCTTAAAATGGACCTTGCACGAAATTGGTAGGTGGATTATGATGTATCAAAGCCATTCAAGCCACAAGATATCCCTTAATTAATTTTTTTGATTTTTATTTTAATTTTAAAGATTTAAAATGAATTAAACCAAATAAAATTAAATAAGAATGGAAAAATTAATTTTTAATCTTGAAATAAAATATGGGACACGTGGATGGCATGACTAGGATGAATCAAGTGAAAAAAGTGGGCCCTTTTGTCAAAAATTTAAGTTTCAAGGATAGTTGACTTTGGCCATTTCACAAAAATTTCCCAACTTCTCCAATGCATATCTTGCTCAATTTTGAAGCTATGAACATGTTCTTGGACATTTTGGAAAGGTCTTGAAGTCCTCTAGCCAATGTCTTTGGTCCCATGTCATTTTGATTTACCAATCTCAAATTATGGTCTTTGACTTAAAGTGCCTTTTTGTTGACTTTTGAAAATGACCTATAATGTTGAAATTGATAACTTTTTGTGAGAGCATCTCTTGGACTTGGAGTGTGAAGATGAGTTGTAGGAAATGTTTTCCCCTTCAATATGAGCATTGGATGGGATTTTTCTGATGAACCATGAAAAAGTTATGCCTTGGTCAAGTTACAGTTGACTTTTCAACTGTCCAAAAATAGAAACTTTTGCATCTTGATGATTTTTGAGCCATGCTTGTGGAATCATGATCAAGAATTGATCAAATGATGATTGTGGCTTCAAAATAAGATGTTGACCAAAAATTTTGACTTTTGACTGTCAAATGACCATTTTGCCCCTACAGTTGACTGTTGAGCAAATGGGACTTTTGACTGTGCAACTTGACCTTGTGAGCCTTGAAACTTGACATGTGGATGCTTGACAATGTCCATGAGCATATGGGACTTGATTGGGCCCTTGAAAACCTCAACTTCCTTGTAAGAGCCAAAACCCTAATTTTGCCTGCCTTAGGAGGATGGTTGACTGTGTAGCCCTTGAGAGATCTTGAAGCATTTGAAGATGATGCTTGTCAAAACTTTGAAGAATATGGGAGGGCAAATTTTGGGGTACAACAGTTGCCCCTGTTCAATCTTCTTAGACCTGAGGATGTAGATTGGCTTGTGTGCCTTTCGTGATCCGAGGGTGGAAGATGATTGAACACTAGAGTGCCCAGAAATTTGCACTCACATAGTAGAGTATCAGCAGTGTGATAGAGGGAATGGGCTTATAGATGCCATTTGGAGACTGATGGATAGGATGATGGGCTTACAGATGCCATCTGGAGGTGTGACAGAACCTTGTCGGAAATGGGCTTATAGATGCCATTTGGAACTGTAATGGATAGTTGAATCTGAATAAGAAATAGAATAGCTTCCGGGATGGGGCATCTCTAGGTTGTCTTTTAGAAGTTGGGATCTGAATAAGCAGTAGAATAGCGTCCGGGTCAGGAGCATCTCTGAGCTATATTTCAAAGGAAATCTGGAATAAGTATCAGAACATCGTCATGCCTGGGTCACATCTGAACTATCTCTAGAAGGAGTCTTGAATAAGCAAAAGAACAGCATCCAGATCTGGAGCATTTCCAAGCTATCTCTGAAAGGAAATCTGGAATAAGTATCAGAACGTCGCCATGCCTGGGTCACATCTGAACTATCTCTAGAAAGAGTCTTGAATAAGCAAAAGAACAGCATCCATATCTGGAGCATTTCTAAGCTATCTCTGAAAGGAAATCTGGAATGAGTATCAGAACGTCGCCATGCCTGGGTCACATCTGAACTATATCTAGAAGGAGTATTGAATAAGCAAAAGAACAACATCCAGATCTGGAGCATTTCCAAGCTATCTCTGAAAGGAAATCTGGAATAAGTATCAGAACGTCGCCATGCCTGGGTCACATCTGAACTATCTCTAGAAAGAGTCTTGAATAAGCAAAAGAACAGTATCCATATCTGGAGCATTTCCAAGCTATCTCTGAAAGGAAATCTGGAATGAGTATCAGAACGTCGCCATGCCTGGGTCACATCTGAACTATATCAAGAAGGAGTCTTGAATAAGCAAAAGAACAGCATCCAGATCTGGAGCATTTCCAAGCTATCTCTGAAAGGAAATCTTGAATGAGTATCAGAACGTCACCATGCCTGGGTCACATCTGAACTATATCTAGAAGGAGTCTTGAATAAGCAAAAGAACAGCATCCATATCTGGAGCATTTCCAAGCTATCTCTGAAATGTAGATATGCCCTGGCTAGATACAGGTATCGAATCTGGAATTGCGACAGTTGATAGTAACCGTCTTTGGATTGACCTTTTTCCTGAAAAGGTAAAACATCAGTTGTATGCAATGTCATGATGCATGAACTGCATGATTTTAAAATGTTCTCAAAAATAAATGAGATTTGTATGATATGATGCGTATGTGCATGCATTGTGTATGTAAGCAAGATGTATGAAAGGTGATATGTTTATGAATGTATTTTCGTCTAGGAAAATAAATCCTTGACGAATGCCGGGAAGTTGAATCCTAGGCTGATGTTGAAGGACAGAGTTCTTCGTTTCCGCTGGGGATGATGGTTGCAAGAACAAACCGGTAGGAGAAGATGACTCTGTTGGGGAATAAACTTGCTGGAGGGATACTCTACGGGGAATACTATGGGGAAGGGATATTTCACTGAGAATTTGATGATAACTCCGCTGAGGGATACTGTTGATGAGTTATGTTGGAAGATTTGATGAACTCCGCTGGGGGGAGGAAGAACTTCGCCGAGGACGATCTTTCCGTGGCAATTAGCTGAGGATAACCCAGTTATACCCTGGTGGGGAATAACCTTTAAATAAATCTGGGGAGACGCGTTCGTGCTCTGCGGGGGATAAGCTTCCAGAATCTACTGGGGATAAGCTTCCAGAATCTACTGGGGAGATTGATTCAACCCTCCTGGGGAAACTTTTGAGACTGTACTGGGGAGTGGCTCCACTGGGGTGTCTGGTATTCCGCCGGGGAACAATCTTAGATCAAGACTGCCGGGGATGCTTGCTTAGGAACATCTGTATACTTTGCTGGGGAATATTGAGATCTTCTGCGGATGCCCCACTTCCTTAAGGCTGACAGTAGATTAGCTCTGCTTGGGGAGAGGGTTGACTTGCTAGGGATATTGTGCCTTTCCAGGGCTGATGGGAGACCAACTCTTCTTGGGGAGAGTATTGTTGAGTCTTGTCTTACTCTGAGGGGAGTGGAGGTATCTGGGTTATGTTCTTCAGCTGAACCTACCTTAGTACCTTGGTGGACAGAGCAACTAGACCGCTTGGACAACTCATTATTGCCCCTGTTTCTGATGTGGGAGAAGAAGATACCTTGTGGAGGTCTTGATTGACAAATCTTCTTCTGGTAGACAAGTGACGGGATACCGGGACATAGTCGTACGCTTTTGATCCCTAACTTTTGCCTGGACCGCCCTTTCGGGTTTTCAGTCAACCGGGATACCCATTTTTGCCCAAGCCGCCTTTTCAGGTTTTCGACTTGCCGGGTGTACAGATTTTTTCATTTTCATCCCTTATTTTGCCCAAACCCTTTTGGTTCGCCGGGAAGCCCTTATTTTTGCCTAGGTGTGTCAACCTAGCGGGTCTTTGATTATGCGCAGTATTTTTTCGACTATGTCCATGCTCTTAGGATACAGGAAGTTATCACTGTCAGTAGTGCAGTGTTACCATACCACCAGAAGATCTTCGTTTGATCGTCCAATGCCCCAAGTGATCCAGATGGAGATTTTCCCCAAGCTGGTTGGCCTTTTGAGAGATTCTCCGAATCTTGACTTAACTGCCCCAGATAATGGACAATGATCGTGCCATGCCTCTTGATTGGGGGTGCTTTTGTTCATTTAGACATTCGTCGTGCGAACTTCTATGTTGTTCAAACAAATAGTCATATGCAAGCAATGTTATATTAAAATGCAAAGCTTATGTCTGTTTCGAAGTTTTTGAAAATGCATCTTTTTTAGTAAAAACAGGTGAATATTGTAAAACTGTGATGTCAACTTGGTATTTTACAGCAAGCCTTAAGGAGTCAGGATACCTTTCGTAAAAGTATGCCTTCGAACTAACCCATGCTTCAGCTAGGACTTTTTAAGGGTTATAACGTGGTCTGGTTCACGGTTTAAGAAACAAAGGATAAAGGCTCAAATTATATTTGTACCCACCCGCTCTTCGTGATGTTCTTCAAACCTAAACTCAATTGATCGTGCGTCAGACCTTGTTTGAGTCTTTGCTATGATGTTTCGGTGATGGTTCGAATGTTGACAATTTATTTGGAATAGGCAGTCATTCCTTTTTTGGTTGAGGGTTTGTAGGACCTCTTTCTTTTTGATTTCGTTATCCCTGTTTTTAGCCTGAACTGTTTCTTTTGTGATTACAGTCAGCGGGATGCCCCAGTTTTTGTAAGTCTCTTTCATAGGTTTTGACTTGTTGGGCTTTTATTTTGAAAGATAATGATTGCATGTCTTTATGATTATAGGAACCATCACTGTCTTTTGTTTTGTAAGCAACTCCTTTGGTGCCATTCGTTGTGCACTTGGATCAACTGAGAGAACTACCCTGCCCCAAGTTATGATTAAAGGTTTTAATTTTTTTTGTGAAAAAGAAAAAACTCCTACTTCTTTGGCTCAAAGGGGTTGACTAGGGATTATCCTCCTTATAACTCCAGTGTTTAGGAATTGAAACAATGCATGTACCTCATCAGCGGGGTCTGTTCAAAAGGATACTGTAAAGATCGTGGTATCGTTTTCGTCATCCTCCCTCAAGAGGCTTAGAATTATTAATCGAGAGTTTGATCATCACAAAAATGAAAGCAGTTTGAATATAGCGAATGCGAATATATTGATTCAAAACAGACATATGTGATACATTAATAAAGTAAAAGAGTTTGACATGAACAAATGTTTGAACAATCAAAGAAAAATACAACTTGAACATTCGAATGAACAAAAGCTTCTTAGTTTGCACTAGTCATCTCAGATGGAAGATTCTCAGCAGAAGATTTTCATTTTGCCACCCGGCATGAACTCCAGCACCCTTCCGTCGATCAAGTCCTGGATCTTGTTCCTCAAGCTCCAACAGTCGTTAGTGTCATGTCCAGGACTGTCAGAATGGTAGGCACACCTTTCATCAGGATTGTACTTCAGGGAGGTTATGTTGAGATTCTTAGGAGGATCTTTTAAAGAAATCAGCTTGACCTCCAACAAGCGTCTCAGTATCAGTGATGATGGTATACCAGTCTCCGAGAAATTTCTTCCAGACGTATTTCTCTTACGCCGATTACCCTGTTGACGCTGGTAAGGTTGATGCTGGGCTTGTGACCCTGAAGCAAACTGAGGAGCTTTTCCCTTGTCTTCTTGCACCATCGGTGGTTGAATGATGGCTTGCTCTTCAACCTTAGATGTTTACCCCAGTTGGTTATCCCGAAGCAGTTGGTTGATGAGAACCCTGAGCTCTCCTTGTCTTTGAGATAAGTCTTGGATTAGAGCCATTTTCCCCAGCATCTGGGTTCTCATTGTATCCACCTCAGCTTGTAGACGTTTAAGCCGTTCGTCCTTATCGTCTTCAGGACTGTTCCTGACCAAAGTCCCCATGAGGAGTGTTCTCAGCTCTTCCTGCCCCTTGGATAGATTTAGGAGGATTTCCCCGAACTGAGTCTCTTGAATATGAAGGTCCCGGTTGTCTTGTTGGGAAGCCATTGCTGAAATAAACAGCAAAGAAGGTAAGTGACCTGTACAAAGGGTACCTGTAATGCAATGATATGTATGTATGCATGCAATGTTTTCAAGGATCTCGTAGGGTAAACAAGAAAAGTTGTTAGGATTTGAATTTCGTAGCTTGATTGAAGGAACTTCGTGTTGTTGAGAGTCCTTCTTCAAGAGTCAAAGCTCACCATATCGAGTGGGTCATAGCTCCTGACTCAAGTCATCAACCTTGGCTAGGGGAAAATAAATCCCCTTTGCCCCTTGCTAGACATTTGATTCATCATGACCTGCATCACAAACCCTTGAGATCCTTGAAATGGATTAGTCCTTATGTAGGATGTATGCAATGGTATGATGTTATGCTATGCGTGGAGTAATGTAGGTAGGCCCTGTAATGAGTCCCAATTAAGGAATGTAAACAAAACCTGCAAGAAACCCGTGTGTCAGATAACAGGCATGCAAGTAGTCAAGTATGAAAGCATACAAGTCACACAAGAGAGCCCTTAAATTTTAGGCCAGCATGAAGTTTGGGGTACTACCCTCTTGAAGTTGGTTGGTTAAGACCTGTCCTATCAAAAGTAACCGGGTTCTAAGGAGCTCAATATCATAGGGTTGTTTTCTATGTTCATTGTTTTGATTTAGCCACTGAACTGGTGATCAAAATATTCCAAGAAAACAACCCTCAATGAGTGTAGTATCGAGTATCAACCAACTTCGGACTGCACCAAAGTCAGTTATCTCACTACCCCTAAAGAGGCCAGGATGGTTCAATTAAGGTTCCTAAGGTCAGTTGATGCTTCACGACACCACGCGGCGGCCCCGTACTCTCCTTGACTTGACTCAAGGGTTACCGGTACTCACCAAAGTGCCACATCAACGTAGCAGACTGCTTCAACCATGTCGGTATACCCCGCACAGTTCCCTCACAGTCTTGTTGCTACCTTCTAAGAGGTATCCCCCAGATCCGGGTTAGGATCTATAGAACTCCCAAGACAGGCCCAATAATTTTAAAGCACACAAATTAGGCAATTGAAAACATAAGTATAATCTATCCTAAGGTACACCTCACTTTAAAGTGTCCTCAGCAGAGTCGCCAGTTCTGTGATCGGTGGAAATAGAACTGACTGTTTTTTAAGCTGGTTTCGCGAAATGTCGCGGTAAGCAAGAGTCGCCACCGTCTTTTATGTTCTCCAACATGGAAAGGACAAAAGCACAGCAAAATTCCTTATTCGAGAATGTTTCTCGGTTTGGGAGGTAGATTTATAGAAAGGGAAGGTGTTAGCACCCTTTCTATCCGTGGTTATCCACGGGCTCTTAGGTACTTGCTCTTATGTTTTCAAAATTTGTTTGCTTTTCAAGTGTGTGTGGGTTTTGAAAAAAAGTTCGTTTGAAAACTTCTAGGTAACTCTTGTATCAGTCCTCAAGAGTGTATGAAGTATTGTTTGAAAACTTTTTGAAAGTGTAAGGTGTGAAAAGTATTTTGTTTGTTTTGAAAAGAGCAAGTACCCATGAGTCATCTACCTACTCTAAGGAATTAGGCTGTGTAAGAGTCCTTTAGATAGTGCTATCCCACCATTGAGAGGTAGGTAGCACCATCGTTGGAGTTGTTCGGGTCAATTTGATTATCGGGACAGTGTGGTCACCGAAGCAACGGTAGGACACCTTAGAAGTAACCCTAATGTCCTAGATCCTTTTTTTTATCTGAGGCAACCGTTTCGAGGCTACTGGATCTTTAGACAAAGGGTGACCTCTAAGACGTCCTATACTTGATGACCACATTTTGAGGCAACGAGTAAAGCGTACCCTAGGAGTGGTATGTGCTTTGTGTGTTGTTTTTTAGTTTATGTTTATCTTTGATCAGGCGATTGTGAGCTACGAATTGATTTTATTTACATACATTCTTTCATGCATTTAACATTTACGGGTGCGGAAAGTAAATTGCGGAAAGATAAATTCTACGCTATTACAAGGCGCGGGTCTATACATCGCCAAAAATACAAAGACCCGTTTTGGTAAATAAGTACGAGAAATTAAATAAAGCGGTAAACCTAATTACTATTACATTCTTGGAAGCAATTACATAATAATCAAAATAAAATAAATGCGCGCGAATAAGAATTAATCGGGAATGCCTTAAGGGTTTTGACCCTTTCGTACTAAATTAAATTTAAACCTAAATCTAATTATTTAATTATTTACAAGAAAAATGTTTTTTATGTTTTTAATGAAATAAAAGAAAAGGAAATAAAATTAAAAGTTAATAAAAACCTAATTCTAAATTTATTCTAGTTATTAAAAACGTTAAAGTTGCCTAATTAAAATTAATTCAATTTGTTAGTGTTTATTTACAAAAATAAAATTAATAATAATAATAATATTAGTTCTTTTTTTATTTTTTACGAAAAAGGTTAGTTATGTTAATTTAATGATAGAACAATTTTTTGGTAATTTTCTGGATCGATTTTGATAATTAAAAGCAAATAAAAGTCAATTTAATGATTATTTAACAATTAATTAAAATATGCATGCAAAAATATTAATTTTAATGTCAAAAATTAAATAAACATTTTTCTGATTAAAATGCAAAAGGAAAATATTTTGTGATTTTTTTAAATGCATGAGAAGATTATTTAAAGATAAATTAAATTAGGATGAAAATATTAAAAAAAATAGAAAATGTAAAAAGCATGTTAATTATGAAAAATGGTAAAGAGAAAATGCCAGGGCCAAGAATCGAACTCATGCCCTCTGGAGAAATCAATCAACATGTTGCCAACTGAGCTAGCTGTCTGTGGTGTCTATACTCTGCAATCAATTGGTTAAAAGTGAAAACGTGGCATATTTGAATTTTTAAACACAGTCAACACGCGTGGGGCCCAGGTGTAACATGGGAACGAATTAGAATGCGCTATCGTGCCACGCCAGCCACGCCTGAGTCCACATCAGTCAACGACGTCGGAGCCCTAGCTCCGGTCGTCTTCTCCGGCAAGCACCATGGCCGATCCTGCAAAATAGGCACAATCAAAGCAAAAGAAAAACCTTGTCACCCTAATTCGACCCCTGCGGATTCAATGGTGCCATTGTTTTGGCCTGAAAACGACTGTACAGTGAGTTTCGAAGAAGATAACAAAAACGGCCCTAGCAATGGCAGGTTCTTACTCCTGCGTTAAAGCTTGCATGCTATGCATCAAATACGTTCTAATAGGTGTCCTGAGTTCACACAAACAATCAAAACCAATTAATGATGCATGAAATATGAGAACTGAATTCAAGAATTTTAACAAACCAATGAGAGCTAGGGAGCACGATCTGGGATGATTTGGCTTCGTGTAAGGGTTGGGAATGATTGTTGTTATGCCCAGGAACACGATTGAATGCTTAAAACTCTTTGAAACTTGCTAGAAAAACAAATTCGAATTTGTCAACTTTGGAAAATTTTGAGAGAATTAGGGTTTCCGTTTCAGAGGTTTCTAGGTCCTCAATGATGTATGAGAGGCTTGCATATATGTTAGTGAATGAGAATCAAACAATATATGAGCCTTTAACCCTTGCCATGAAGTCTTGAGATTTCCTCTTTATCACCATTAAAGCATTTGCCATTTTTGTCCAAATTTGAATTTTATGCTTAAAATGGACCTTGCCTGAAATTGGTAGGTGGATTATGATGTATCAAAGCCATTCAAGCCACAAGATATCCCTTAATTAATTTTTTTGATTTTTATTTTAATTTTAAAGATTTAAAATGAATTAAACCAAATAAAATTAAATAAGAATGGAAAAATTAATTTTTAATCTTGAAATAAATTATGGGACACGTGGATGGCATGACAAGGATGAATCAAGTGAAAAAAGTGGGCCCTTTTGTCAAAAATTGAAGTTTCAAGGATAGTTGACTTTGGCCATTTCACAAAAATTTCCCAACTTCTCCAATGCATATCTTGCTCAATTTTGAAGCTATGAACATGTTCTTTGACATTTTGGAAAGGTCTTGAAGTCCTCTAGCCAATTTCTTTGGTCCCATGTCATTTTGATTTACCAATCTCAAGTTATGGTCTTTGACTTAAAGTGCCTTTTTGTTGACTTTTGAAAATGACCTATAATGTTGAAATTGATAACTTTTTGTGAGAGCATCTCTTGGACTTGGAGTGTGAAGATGAGTTGTAGGAAATGTTTTCCCCTTCAATATGAGCATTGGATGGGATTTTTATGATGAACCATGAAAAAGTTATGCCTTGGTCAAGTTACAGTTGACTTTTCAACTATCCAAAAATAGAAACTTTTGCATCTTGATGATTTTTGAGCCATGCTTGTGGAATCATGATCAAGAATTGATCAAATGATGATTGTGGCTTCAAAATAAGATGTTGACCAAAAATTTTGACTTTTGACTGTCAAATGACCATTTTGCCCCTACAGTTGACTGTTGAGCAAATGGGACTTTTGACTATGCAACTTGACCTTGTGAGCCTTGAAACTTGACATGTGGATGCTTGACAATGTCCATGAGCATATGGGACTTGATTGGGCCCTTGAAAACCTCAACTTCCTTGTAAGAGCCAAAACCCTAATTTTGCCTGCCTTATGAGGATGGTTGACTGTGTAGCCCTTGAGAGATCTTGAAGCATTTGAAGATGATGCTTGTCAAAACTTTGAAGAATATGGGAGGGCAAATTTTGGGGTACAACAGGGAGGTCTAGCTTCTATGAGGGCTTTGGCATCCTTCAAAGAGGCCAGGGGTATCTCAGACTTCTTACATTCCACGATGGGGACTTTGTCAACAGTAACAATCTCCAGAGCTTGAAAGGGAAATTATTGTACCTCGCCTTCCACTTCCACATAACGGTAGGTAGTCAGATTATTAATCACTATGTCTTCATCCCCGCAAACAACGACAACTTGGTCATTTGCAATGAACTTCAGGCGTTGATGAAGAGTGGATGTCACAGCTCCAGCTACATGAATCCATGGATGTCCCAAAAGGCAAGTATAGGATGGACGAATGTCCATAACATAGAATGACAAATAGAAAGTGTGGGGACCAATCTTGATAGGAAAATCAACTTCTCCATCCACCGATCTTCTCAAACCATCAAATGCTCGAAGATTTAGAGTGGAGGGCCTCATTATTACTTCATCCATATTCAGCTTAAACAAGGTAACCTTAGGCATCACATTGAGTGAAGAACCTGTATCCACCAAAACTCGAGATAAAACGGTGTCCAAACACTTCATAGAAACATGCAGAGCTTTATTGTGGGCTCTTCCTTCAATTGGGAGTTCATCATTACAGAAACCCAAACAGTTACCCACAGCAATATTGGTGACTATTCCATCAAACTGGGCCACAGAGATGTCTTGGGTAACATGAGCAGAACATAAGGTCTTCAATAAGGCGTTGCGGTGGGCCTCTGAACATAAAAGAAGAGATAATATGGAAATCTTGGATGGTGTCTGGTTGAGCTGGTCCACTACTTTGTAATCACTCCGCTTGAGAATTCTCAAAAGTTGCTCCGCTTCTTGTCCTTCAGAAAGTCCGGGTTGATTATCCATTGCTTGCTTTCCCTTAGCCTTAGTTAAAGCTTCACTGTTAGTTTCCTTAGGAGGTGGTGGTGGAGGAGAAAAGATCCGACCACTGCGGGTCATGTTGCATGTTCCCGCAATGTTGGTATCATTCTTGTCACCTACCGGAGGGCACTCATACCTCTTTCTATGAATGTAGACTACATTGTACTCCCATGGAACTGCCTTCGAGTCGCTGCTTGTAGGAGGAATAGAAGCTTGAATCATTGTGGGAGTAATAGGAACCTGAATTGTTAACGGAATACTAGGGGTGGCTGAAAAACTTCTCGGATAGTAGGGGATTTCCAGAACATCAATTTCTTCTTTTCGGAATACTTTCTCTATCTGTAATACACCTTCATCGATCAACTGTTGGATGGCCGTCTTCAACTCATCACACTCTTCTGGTTTGGAAGAACAGGTTAAGCAGAAGTCATGGAGTTCTTGTAGCACTTCATGCTTCAACAAATGGTCTTTGACAGTTTCCAAAGATATCTTAATTTCATCAACCTTTGATACCAAAACCCGTTCATTAACTTCATCAATAGTGTGGACTTTTCCCCCTTGATGAGGAGGCATAGGATTATTTTGAATATTCGGACCCACAGGGTTGAAGTTGATGGCTTTCGCATCGATGAGATCTTGAACTTTACACTTGAAAGCTCTGCAATTTTCAATTGTATGGCCTGGGGCACCAGAATGGAATTCACAATGAGCATTAGTATCATATCCCCTAGGGAGAGGATTTGGCGGTGGACCAAGTTCGCACAATTGAACCATTTGACTAGCAAGCAACTATGGGAGAAGCTAAGTGTAGGACATGGGAATTAGATCAAACCTTCTTTCAGGGGATCTCTGTCTTTGAGGAGCTCATGGGCCTTGGAGATGTTGATTTGGTTGTTGATAAGTTGTAGGAGGTGCAAACTGTTGTTGCGGAACATAATGCGGTTGCGGAGAGAAAGGTCGTTGTTGGGCCATCCAGGATGCTGGAGTTGTAGCAGAGTATACTTGCGGAACAAATTGGTTGGGAACAGCAGCTGGTGTAGGAAAATAAGGGAATCGGACTTGAGGAAATATGGGAGCTCTTCCTTGGTTGACGGTTGTGATACGGTGGGAGAACTGACTTGAGGTTTTGCGTTTCATCGCAAATGTTTCGGTTTAGCAAGAGTCGCCACCGACTTTTATTTTATCCAATAGGAAAGGTGAAAAAGCACAGGAAAGACCTTTGAGATGTTTTCTTGAGTTCGGGGGGTAGATTATGAAAAGGGAAGGTGCTAGCACCCTTTTCATCCATGGTTATCCATGGGCTCTTAGTTACTTGCTTAGATCACTTGCTTTGCTTTTCCAATTGTTTGAAATGGTGATTTGTGTTTGGTATGATTTTGAAAGTATTTTGAAAAGAGGCCACTCGTTTAGGCAATCTTTATAATGATTCTCGTTCGTAAGAATGTATACAAAGATGTTTGTCTTTTTTAAAAAAATGTTTCAATGTTTTGAAAGTTATTTGGAAATGTGTTGTGTGTTTTTGAAAATAGCAAGGAGTTGTTTTGAAGAGAGCAAGTAACTAGGAACTATCTACCCTATTCAAAAGTCTTTCCTATGCATTTTTATTCCTTTGACATTGTTGACCTACCATTGTTTTGGTAGACAACCCTATCTTTGGATGTTAAACGGGATGGGTGTGGGTCATCGTATGACCATGATAGCAATGTTGCCAAGTATCTTTAGCATTTTTTAGGGACCAAGATCATTTGTTTTTAGGCAACCTTTTGATAGCGTCATCGAGGGACTATGATCTTTTGTTTTGTTTTGTTTTGCCAAGATACTTTACATGCATACCATGGCCATTTGTTTAGGTAACCAAGTGGGTGAAACCCTAAGGAGTGCTTGTGTGCAATGTGTGCCATTTTTCATGCATTTGTCTTGTATTAGGTCTTTGCTATTTGTTTGATTTTTGATCTTATCATACAAACCCTAATTTTACTAAACATGTATATAATGTGATAAATTGCATAAAGTAAAGCTAAGCTATTACAACAAGATTATAGGAAGGGGAATACAAGTTTAGAATGGGGGATATTGCTCAAAATAAAACCCTAAAAATTATTACAACCCAATTGAATTATTACACAATAAATAAATAAACATACAATTATTTAAATATGCAAATAAAATGCATTTATGCAAAATGTTTTGTATTTATTTTATGTATGCAAAAATAAATTATTTAAGTCCTAAAAATAAGAAAAAATAATGTTATTATTTTTGAAAGGGTGGAAAACCCTAGTTTTTTATTAAAGAAAATTATGTTTTCTAATTATTTATTTTATCAATTTATGTACAAGAAAAAATAAATAAAATTATTTGAAAATATTAAAATAAAATAAAATATATGTGGAAATAATAACTTATGTGTATGAATAATAAAAATAAAAATGTATGATGTTTTTAAATATGTTCACTATTTATTTTAAGAAAATGATTTCTATTCTATTTAAAATAATCAATATTTTATGCAAAAAATAAGATAAAAAATAAAAATAAAATGCAAAAAATTAAGAAAATATTTTTGGGTATTTTTTATCATTAGAAAAAATTAATGCAAGCACAAAAAATAAAAATATGCAAGAAAATACAAAAATATAAAATAATAAGTCAGAGGGGTGCAAAAGTAAACTGGGGGTGTGGAAAGTAAAAAAAACAAGGCCCAGGCGCGCCAGGCCCAGGACAGTCGTCCCTGTCCTCCAGCTTCTCCCAAACGCGCGCGTTTTTTGCTTCAACCTGTATCTTGCTCTAGCTTGCATAAAATCAAAAACTCATAACACAAAAAATGTAGCATTTCATCTCACGATTTCAATGATATAAAATTTGTAAACTAACTCTCAAAGATCAGAGAGAATTTAATCACCCCTAATTTCTGACCTAATTTTTTCATGAACTTCAAGCTTCAAATTCTCACTACTCAGTTAATATAAATGATAACTATGCATATGTACAGATTCAGCAAGTTAAGGACTACATTTTTGCTTCACAAATCGTGACTTAAGGATGCCTAAATAAAGAGATAGAGATTTGAAAAATACCTTGTTCAACTGAGTTTGGATATGGCAATGTGGGGACTTTGAGTGAGGCCTGAAGATCGTGTGAGCTTCCTTGAAGTTCCCTCAAGCTTTTCCAATGCTCAGCTTGCCTCGAGGATGCTTGAAACTCCCTGCACGAGTCAACCTGCAACCTTCCAAAATGAAATTGGTGATGTCTGAAATAGGGCTCACCGTTGCAAAGCAAGGGCTTGGATAGTTTGGATGTGATATATGGAAGGTGTTTCAAGTGGTTAATCAAGAAACGCACGAGACAATATTGAGATGGCAAGAGTTTTGCAGAAGCTGCCCTATTTGGGCAGAAAAATGTGTTTTGGTGTTTTGGAGTGTTTCAGATGTTGTGTACTCGTGTATTTGCTTGTTACAAGTTTGTGAAATTGTCTAGAATGATGCCAAAGCTTCTCTTTATCAGCTTGTACCAGTTCTGATCCCTTTTGCCTCCTTTCTTGTATTTGAAGAAAGTTGAAATGACTTAAGCCAAAAGCTTGTACTTGCTAGTTCTAGGGCTGCAAGGAGTTGGTAAACATTGCCTGATATTTTTGGATATTGCTTGCAACAAAAGATCAGGTCCATGGCTCAAGAATTGTAAAGTTGGAAAAAGCATGCTTTATGAAAATGGCAATGTGCCCTTTATGCCATTTATGGATTAATCTCTTGTGCAATGCTCCAAAGGTGAAAGCAAAGGCTTTAACCACTAAGTTAGCATTAACTTATGGAGTGTAGAAAGGATTAGGACCTGTAATGCAAGGTACAAGCATGCTAGGATCTGATTTGCAAGTTGGTGCATTGTGAAAATGGCTTGAACAAAAGTGATAAAATGCCATTTTCTCTTCTTCGATTCTCCATAACCACAAATGATCTTGGAGAGTTCTTTGACATTTTGGAAATCTTGTAACATGTTCTACAATCCATATTTGAAATGCAACTTGAGATACCTCTTGGAACTAGGTGAAAAGTTGCCATGAAGTTAGGTCAAAAACCTGCCTAAATTAGGGCAAAATTTCACTAAGTTAAAAAGTTTATGGACCCCTATTCACAAAATCATAACTTGAGATACAAGCATCTTTTGGGAAAACTTTGTGAATAAAAGTTGTATATTTCATGGAGGAATACAACTTTCATGTTGGAGGTTTTCTTTGAATCCAATTGCATCATGGTGAAAAACTTGGGAAAAGTTGGGAAAAAATAAGAAATTTTCCATACTTAGAAAAAATTTAAGTTATGAAAAATTTCAAATTAAAACCCTAATTTGCAATTTTAGGTTTCATGGTCAACAAGTTTCACATTTTTACATATCTTGATAAATTATGACCCTTGGCACTTGATTTTGACCAAAAAGTCAAAGTTTGACTTTTCAGTGTACAGTTAACTTTTGATTAGTTGACTGCAAAATTGATCTGTCAACCCTATGCATTTGAGATCTTTTGAACTATGTGATTAGGTCAAGATGATGCTATTGAGTCCTTGAAATCATGCTTGAACCCAATTGGTCATTGGCTAGGTTAAAAATCAGAAATTGCCCTTTCTCAATCAAAACCCTAATTTTGACCATTTTGCCCTTTTGATGATTTGATCAAATTTCTTGAAAAGTTGTGATCCAAACTTGATAAAATGATACATATGAGTCTAAAGTGTTGTTGTGGATCAAAAATTATGAAGTTTGCCTGTAAATTGGTCACAGTTGACTTTTTCCCCAATACAGTTGATTTTTAGGTCAACTGTCCAATTGACTGGGCAAAAATGTGACTCAAGGCTTGAAACTTGGTATGAGAAATCTTAGGGGTCCAAGATGGTGTATGAAAGTCACATGAAGCATTGATGGTCGAAAAATCCTTGTGCAAACTCAAACCTTAATTTCAAGTTATCAGTGCAAGAAGATGCCTTGAGCTAAGCAAACCCTAATCTGGTCTTAAGTCCAAGAAGTCTTGTGAGGGGAAATCTTGATAATATGAGAGGGAAAATTTTGGGGTACAACAGCTACCCCTATTCAATCTTCTTGAACCTGAAGAGTTAGATTGGCGAGCTTTGTCGTTCGTGACTCGAAGGTAAAAGATGATTGGACACTAGAGTGCCCGTAAATTTGCACTCGTCAAATTGTAGTTGAGGGAATGGGCTTAAAGATGACATTTAGAGAGGTGATAGAATATTGCTGGAGATGGGCTTGTAGATGCCATCCAAGAACGTTTGTTGAACTGTAATTTGTAAATCAGAAGAACAAGTATCAGAATGGTATCTGTGTCTGGAATGCATCTGAACTGTATCTGGAGTCTGAATCTGTATGAGCAATGGAATGGCGTCCATGTCTGGAGCGTATCCGAGTTGTAACTAAGCCTAAATCTGAATGAATAACAGAATGACTTCCGTGTCTGGAGTGTATCTGTATTGTATCTGAATCTGAAATCTGAATAAGCGACAGAATGGCATCCGCGTCTAGAGCGTATCTAAGCTGGGGAAATCAGAATAAGTGACAGAATGGCAACCGTGTCTGGAGCGTATCTGGCCTGGGATCTGAATAAGTAGCAGAATGACTTCCGTGTCTGGAGTGTATCTAGATTTGAATCTGAAAGCTGAATCTGAATGAGTATCAGGATGACATCCGTATCTGGAGCGTATCTGAATTGTATCTGAATAAGTAGATTTGAATGAGTATCAGGATGGCATCCGTGTCTGGAGCGTATCTGAACTGTATCTTGACCTGAAATCTGAATAAGTATCAGAATGACTTCCGTGTCTGGTGTGTATCTGTACTGTAATCTGAAATCTTTAAACATTGTTAATGATAGTTGTTAATCTTATCCTGAAAAGGGTAAAATCTTAGTTGAAACACAAAGTTATGTTGCATAAAATGTATGATGCAATAAATGTGCTTTATCAATGTTTATGATTATGAATGTAATGTATGCGCATGTAAGCTGATTCACTATTTTGCTAAGGAAAATAAATCCTTGGCAGTTTGGGATAATAAGATCTTTGACTGCCGTCGGGAAAATAAATACTTGACCGCTGCTGGAGATTCAAAATCTTTGATTGCTAAGGATGAGAAATCCTTGGCGACTGTTGGGGATTAAAATCCTTGACAACTTCTGTGGGGATATGAGGATCCTTCATGTCTTGAAGTATTGACAAAATTCTGCTTGGGGAAGTAATGCCATGTACTGCCTGAGGAATCTTCTCGGAGAATCTAGAGAACTTTAATGACATCTAATGTGGATTACACAAAGGGAATCCCTGTTCTGCTGAGGAATAGAGAAAACTCTGATGACTTCTGCGGGGAGTAAAGAATGAGAATCTTCATTTTGGTGACTTCACTGGGAAGCAATAAAAACTCTGTGGGGAAGAAGGCTTACTGCTGGAGAGTAGGTCCAGGAGTTTGGGTTGTCTGCCACTTTACTGGGGAATCAACCTAGATTGGGGAGGAACAAAAGGTTAATTGTTATCTGGTTGTTGTTCAAACTTCAAGATAACTTGCTGCGGAATTTGGAGAAACTGAAAGGTTTCTGTCGGGGATTGATAGTTGGAAATCTTGACTTGACTGGGGGAGAAGGCTTCATCTCTGCTGAGGATCTGTAGTTCAAAGTTTTGGCTTCGCTGGGGATTGGGAGTCTGAAGTTTTAACTCTGATGGGGATTAAGAGTTTGAAATGTTAGCTCCGCTGGGGATCTGAATGATGTACTGTAGGGATTGCCCATGTAATAGCCTAAAGACGTTTTCCTAACCTTTCGACCCGTCAGTAATTATTCTTTTTCATTCCTATTTATTTGTAAACAGTAATTATGTTCAAATGCATATGTTCATTAATGAATCATTGGACGTTTTTGCAAATAAAACACGAGTGTAAAAAAGAAAAAGGCAAATAGTTTTCTGCACTTTAAAGAGATATCTTTGTATTTACTTTGAATCAGTATTTTGTACAAAGGAGACAAACATCCTAGTAAGAAGATGGTGTCATAAAAAATGAGAAAAATTTATACAAAGAAAGATAGCTATGTGTAAAAAAATCCCATGGGGTTCCCATTCTGTTATAGCCTTCGTAACTCTGAATATCTTGTCCATTCGTTACTTCGTCTGAAGATGATTGGATTGACCAGAAGCTCCAGGTTTGTCAGTGAAGAGATTGTCTTTAAAGTGATCCGACGAGACATAGTCATACGCTTTAATTCCCTAACTTTTGCCTGGACCGCCCTTTCGGGTTTTCGATCCACCGGGAAACCCTTTTTTTCCCAAGTCGCCCTTTCGGGTTTTCAACTTGCCGGGTGTACAGATTTTTTTTTATTTATCCCTAATTTTTGCCTGAATCGCCCTTTCGAATTTTCGATTCACCGGGATGCCCTTGTTTTTCCTAGGTGTGTCAACCTAGCGGGTTATTTATGCGTATTATTTTTTGACTATGTCTGCGTTCGCAGGGTGCGGCAGGTCGTCGCTGTCCATGGATGTTAAGATCATTGGCCCACCAGAAAAGATGTTTTTGATCACAAATGGTCCTTCGTAGGTAGGAGTCCATTTGCCCCTGGAATCACTTTGTGGCAAGATGATGTGCTTGATCACAAGATCTCCGACTTAATAAACTTGTCGTCTGACTTTCTTGTTGAAAGCCTTGATCATCCATTTTTGATACGTCTGACCATGGCAAACAGCAGTAAGTCTCTTCTCATCAATTAAATTTAACTGATCAAGTCGGGTTTGGGTCCAGTCGTCTTCACTTAAACCGGCATCCTTCATGATTCTCAAAGAGGGGATCTGAACCTCAACAGGTAAAACGACCTCCATGCCATAAACTAAAGAATAGGGTGTTGCCCCAGTTGATGTGTGAGCCCTGGTGCGGTACCCGTGGAGAGCAAACGGTAGCATCTCATGCCAGTCTTTATAGGTGACTGTCATTTTCTGTATGATCTTTTTGATATTTTTGTTCGCAGCTTCGATAGCACCGTTCATCTTTGGCCGATAGGGAGATGAATTGTGATGTTGAATCTTGAACTCCTCGCACAAGGCGGTGATCATAGTATTGTTAAGGTTTGTACCATTTTCATTAATGATCCTTTCGGGGATACCGTACCGGCAAATGAGATTCTGCTTGATGAAGCGGGCAACAACATTCTTAGTCACAGATGCGAAAGAGGCTGCTTCGACCCACTTTGAGACATAATCAATGGCCACTAGAATAAATCGGTGTCCATTAGAGGTTGTAGGCTTGATCTCTCCAATCATGTTGATTCCCCACATAGCGAATGGCCAAGGAGTTGTTAAGACATTTAGAGGAACTGGGGGCACGTGTACCTTATCTGCATAGATTTGACATTTATGACAGGTACGGGAGTGTTGATAGCAGTCAGCTTCCATGGTAGACCAGTAATAGCCTGCCCTTAGAATCTTCTTAGTCATCGTATGCTCGCTAGAGTGAGTGCCAAATGTACCCTCATGCAATTCAGCTATAATCCTTTCAGCTTCAAGCTTGTCCACACAACAGAGCAGAATGGAATCATGATTGCGTTTGTACAGGATACCATTACTTAGGAAGAACTTAGCTAAGAATCTCCTTAAGAACTTTTTGTCATTGACTGTAGCTCCTTCAGGTTATTCTTGAGCCTCGAGATACCTTTTGACTTCATGGAACCAAGGCTGGTCCATTACTTCTTCGGTATTAATCTCGTGACAATGTGCAGGTTCGTCCATCCGTTTAATGGTGATTTGGGGAGCCTCATTGTGATACGGTGGGAAGAACTGACTGTTTTCTGGAATGCTGGTTTGCGTTTTGCGTTTGTTTTTGCAAAATGTCGCGGTAAGCAAGAGTCGCCACCGACTTTTATTTTATCCAACAAGGAAAGGAAAAAAGCACAAAAAAATTCCTTTTTCAAGATTTTCTGAGTACGGGGGGTAGATTATAGAAAGGGAAGGTATTAGCACCCTTTCTATCTGTGGTTATCCACGGGCTCTTAGGTACTTGCTCAATTGTTTTCAAAATTGTTTTCTTGGTGCTTGTGGGTTTTGAAAAAGTTTTTGTTTTATAACTTCAATTTAACTCTTACTTCTGTCTTCAAGAGTGTAATGAAGTGTTTTTGAAAACTTTGTTTTGTAAAGAAGTGTAAGTGTGGAATGTTTCGTTTTGAAAGAGCAAGTATCTAAGAACTATCTACCTACTCGAAAAAGGAATCGTTCTATGCTAATTTCCTTTAGATAATGCTATCCCACTATTAATGAGTATGTAGCACTTTCGTTGGAGTTTAAGGGTCAATTCGAATGAGGGACATACGGTCACTAAAGCAATGTTAGGACGCCTTAGCGGTAACCCTAATGTCTTAGATCATTTGTTCGAGGCAACAATATCTGAGGCAACCATTTTGAGGCGACTATGATCTTTCAGACAAGAGGGCGACCTCTAAAACGACCTATACTCAATGACCGTGTACGAAGGCAACCAAGTGGGGTGTACCCTAGGAGTGCGCATGTGCGAGTGTTTCGTTTTCAGTTATTTTTATCTTTGCACATGTTAAGGGTGATCTAATTTGATTTTAAGATTAAACATTCAGTCTAGTCATGCAAACCCTATTATCAAACATCTAGCAGTTATAATTTGCGGAATTAAAGTGCGGAAATTAAATTACAAGGCGTCGGGTATTTACATCGTCAAAAACAACCCTTTGAAAATAAAAAGCGATAAAAATAATAAAAGTCCTAATTATCTATTACAAAACGGAAGCAGATACATCAATATGGATAAAAAATAAATAAAGCGCGTGGGAAATTAAATCGAATGCGAGTTTAGGGTTTTGACCCTTTTGATTAAAGAAAATGCTTCTTTTTTTGCATTTTAAGAAAAGAAATTGAATCCTAAGTTAAATAACTAAATTAATTATTAAATTAATTGAATGAAAAATAATAAATGACATATTTTTGGAGTTTTTGATTATTTAGGAAAGAAAATAAAAATAATTAAATTATGTTAAAACCTAATTAATTATAATTGATTTTATTTATTTACAAAGCAAATTAAAGTTGTTCTAGAATGAAACCTAATTAATTTAGTTATTATTTATTAATAAAAATAAAATTCTGAATTAAAAAAGTATTTTTTGTGATTTTTAGATTAAAAAAGAAAATATGTGATTGGTTAGTAAATTAATAAAAATGAAATAAAATAACTAAATTAATAAAAAGAAAATATAAGAGAAAGTAGAGAAATGGGCCTGATTTGGGAGGTGCTGAAAGCAAATCTGTTGGCCCATTAATGAAAATCCATTTGACTTTTTGGGATTCCATGTGTGTGCATTGACTGGCTTGTGGTGTACCCTTGAAGCTTGACCGCCAGATCTGGCCATCTGGCGTGTGGATTGGTGAGGGAGTATGGTGATCCCTTGGCATGTGCGTATACTGGATCATCTGAAAAAATAATATTGAGAAAGGGGGGGACCTGGGATTCGAACCCAGGTCCTGAAGGGAAAGTCCACGCTATGCTTGCCACTATGTTGTGTTGTTTTAGTTGTTAGTATAATATGAAGAAATAATAATATAATAAAACAAACTCAATGACCAGAAAAAAGAGAAAAAAACGTGTGTGATTTGAATAGCCCAGTGGATGGATGCCACGTATTATCCCTGACCTCCCAACCGTGGCTACAAAACAGAAGACCTATACCAACGGGCCAAGCTCCGTTACTACAACCTTGTTCATCTCCAAAATCTCGCACAGGCCACAAAAATGGACTCTAAGACCATGGTTGGATTCGTCTCAACCTACTGATCACAACCATGGCCTTTATTGAAGCTAATTTCCCCTTAAACAAAAAGATCCAAAAACACGAACCAAACCCTAACAATGGTGGTTCTCCATACAAGTTAGATAAACAAAATCAAGTAATACAAAAGCTTGCAAATAATGAGTGGATTCAGAATATGCAATTATTTCATTCAATGGATGCAAGAATCTGGAAATACGAAATCAAGAACATAGCTATGTTACGAAGGACTTACAATGCACTAGGAGGTCTGGAAACGCTTGGTTTGGATTGGGTTAGCTTCTAGAGATGGCCAGCAATCGATTGAGACAACTCTCAAGCCTTGAAAATGTCTCTAACTTTGATTTCGATCTCCTACTTTTTTGTGATTTTGCAAGTTTTTGTTCTTCCTCAATAAGTGATCTCTAACCCTGAATCTTGTATGTTGCGCTTGCTTATGTATTGTGCATTGGATTAGGGTAACAAACTTTGTCCAAATCTCCCTCTATCAATGACTTTGATGTCGATTTGATTTGCCTTTACAACCTTTCCAAATTTGATCCAAATCACATATTCTTGTGCATAAATACCTTGATACGAATTTAATTGCCATGCTAGTTGTAGTTGGAACCTGAAATAACCAAAAAATCATGTGTTATCAATGCTTTAGATTTTATGTGATTTTATTTGATTTAAAATGAATTAATTCAAATAAAAATCAAATTAAATAATAAAAATGTGATATGGACACATGGCCAAGGCTAGAGCACGTGGGCAACAATGCAAACTCAAATCAAGTGAAAAAGAATGGGCCCATTTGGCAAAATTTGAAGTTTTGGGGATAGTTGACTTTTGGCAATTTTGCAAAAAAGTCCAACTTCAACAATGCATAACTTCTTCAATTTTGAACTTTTGGAGGTGTTTTTGGACTTTTTAGAAAGATTGAGATGTCCTCTAACCAAAATGTTTGGTATCATCTCATTTTTATATTCCATGCTCAAGTTAGAAGCTTTGACAAAAAAGGTGTTTTTGTTGACTTTTCAAAATGACCTATAATGTCCAAATTCATAACTTCTTGTGAGTGCATTTTTGGATCTTGGGGTATGAAGATGGATTGTAGGAAATTTCATCCTATTAAAAATGAGCTTTGGATGGGTCATTTCTCATAAATTATGAGAAAGTTATGATTGGTCAAAGTTGAGTTGACTTTTTCTACAAAACCCTAATTTAGCAACTTTTGAATCTTGATGAATTCTGAGCAATCCTTGATGAATCATGATCAACCCTTGATCAAATTATGAAATATCCTTAAAAATGAGAATGTTGACAAAAAAATCTTGAAGTTTGACTGTTTATAGGCCACAGATGACTTTTGCCCTAGCACTGTCGATTTTTGGACCTTTAAGCAATTGACTGAGCAAAATTCCTCTGCAAGGCTTGAAACTTGACATGGATGACCTTGATAACATATTAGGACATTGGTGAGAAATTGAGTTCCTTTGGATTCAAGGATCTTGATGCAACACAAAACCCTAATTTGGGGTAGACTGCCTTAGGAGAGAGCTTGTCTGACCAACTCTTGGACCAACTTGAGCAACTTGGAGATTTTTCTTGCAATGTTTTGAGAAATATGGGAGGGAAAATTTTGGGGTACAACACTCATTATCCCAATTAAGTTTAAACATGGATTACATTGTAGCTAGAGCATCTGCTAGCTGATTTTCTTCTCGCGGGAAGTGCTCGAAGGTAATCTGTTCAAAATGTGGTAACAATGTCAGAACATGTTCTTTGTAAGGGATGAGGTTTGGATGCTTAGTGTCCCACTCTCCTTTGATCTGACTGATGACCAAAGCTGAGTCCCCAAACACAATCAAAGATTTTATTCCCAAGTCTAAGGCAGCCTTGAGTCCAAAGATGCAAGCTTCATACTCTGCCATGTTGTTTGTACAGTTGAAGCAAAGTCTGGAGGTGAAAGGAGTATGGCATCCTTCTGGAGATATAAGCACAGCACTGATACCGTTACTAAGCGCATTAGAGGCCCCATCAAAATACAGGGTCCATCGGGATCCTTGTTCAGGTCCGTCATATGGTCTGAAATCTTCAATATTGTCCAATGTCATGATGTCTTTGTCAGGGAAGTCAAACTTCATGGATTGATAATCAGCGACAGCTTGATGAGCCAGATGATCGGCTAGCACACTCCCCTTTATAGCTTTCTGGTTCGTGTAATGTATATCGTATTCTGTCACAATCATCTGTTATCTGGCTATCCTTCCGGACAAAGCAGGCTTTTCAAAGATGTAGTTTATCGGATCTATCTTAGATATCAGCAAAGTGGTATGAGTCAACATATACTGCCTTAGCCGGCGAGCAGCCCACACCAAAGCGCAGCAAGTTTTCTCGAGCAGTGAATATCTGGTTTCACAGTCGGTAAACTTTTTGCTAAGGTAATAAATGGCATGCTCTTTTCAGTCAGACTCGTCATGCTACCCTAATATGCACCCCATTGAGTTCTCCAAGACGGTCAGATACATGATTAGAGGTCTTCCTTCGACGGGCGGCATCAAGACAGGAGGCTCTTGTAAATACTCCTTGATTTTATCGAAAGCAATTTGACAGTCATCATTCTATTTAACTACCTGATCTTTCTTCAACAGCTTGAAGATTGGCTCACAAGTAGATGTTAGGTGAGAAATGAACCTAGCAATGTATTTTAGGCGTCCCGAGAAACCTCTGACCTCCTTCTCAGTGTGAGGAGCAGGCATTTCTTGTATAGCTTTGACTTTGGCAGGATTAACCTCGATGCCTTTGTTGCTGACAATGAAACCCAAGAGTTTACCGGACCGAACTCCGAATGTACACTTGTTAGGGTTTAAACGTAGCTTGTACTCCTTCAACCTGACAAACAACTTTTGCAAGTGATCAAGGTGTTCTTCTTCCGTTTGTGATCGGGCTATCATGTCATCTACATAGACCTCTATCTCATGATGTATCATATCATGAAACAAAGCTACCATGGCATGCTGATAGGTTGCCCCGGAATTCTTTAGTCCGAATGGCATCACTTTGTAGCAGAATGTACCCCACTGTGTAACAAAAGTAGTTTTCTCCATGTCCTCAGGCGCCATTTTGATCTGGTTATAGCCTGAGAATCCGTCCATGAAATAAAATACTTTATGCTAAGCTGTATTGTCGACTAGGATGTCAATATGCGGAAGTGGAAAGTCATCTTTAGGGCTAGCCCTGTTTAAGTCTCTATAGTCTACGCACATTCTCACTTTTCTGTCCTTCTTAGGCACGGGCACAATGTTAGCAACCCATTGTGGATAGGAAGTAACAGCCAGAAATCCAGCATTTAACTGTTTCATAACTTCGGCTTTGATCTTATCTGACATGTCAGGCCTCATGCGGCGGACTTTCTGTTTCACTGGTGGACAGTCTTCTCTTGTGGGTAGACGGTGTACCACAATGTCTGTATCGAGTCCCGACATGTCTTCGTATGACCAGGCGAAGATCTCAACATATTCATGCAGTAGCTGAACTAAGCGCTCTTTGACACTTGGCTCTAGGTTGGCACCCACTCTGATTTCCTTCTTGTCTTCATCAGTGCCCAAGTTGATTGTATCCAACAGCTCCTCATGAGGTAAAATTGCTCTTTCCTCTTGTTGTAGAAGTCTGGCCAATTCCCCTGGAAACTCACAATCTTCCTCACCTTCATATTCGGCTTGGTAGACCAGATCTTCAGAGTCACTGAAGGCTATATCAGTATCGTTACCCTCGGGTTCCGGAGTGGAGGGGTACCTGCATTTGTGAGTGTGGGTGTGTGTAAGGGCATAGCCATCTTAAAACAAAAAAATGTAAAAGAAAGACAATGATCACAAAAGGTTTATATATGAAAAGCACCCACGATTCATTAAAATGACATATGAAAATGAAATAAGAACCCTTACAAATGGACCTATGTGCCTCGGGTAAGACACAAGGTTGAAAAAAGTACGAATTGTTTGTGAATTATTACAGATCCAACAGAAATGGAAAAGATAAATTATTGCGGTATGAAAGTAATCAGAACAAAGTTTTTTGCTTCCCAGTTGCACAGTCCTCTGCCAACAGTAGGAAAAATCCAGTCTTCCAAGCTGCCCTCTTCTTCACTGTCCTCTAGTGCATTAACCCCTTGATGGCTGATCTTCACAGGTGGCCCTCCGACACGGGCGCAGCGCACGGCTTTCTGAGCCGTCGAGGTAAATCCCAGGCCAAACTTGTCTGATTTGAAAGGAAAGTTGGGAAGCTGCCCCCAGATAGTGGATCCGCCTTCTTCCACTACTGCCCTTGCATCTTTTAGAGAAGACATCTGAGGTACAGGTCTTGTGATCACCGGAGTTGAGGACACTACTTTGGTCGCTGCTATTTCCTGAGAAACTTCTTTAAAATGTTGGAAAGGGGTCTCAGTGAATTCTCCATCTAATTCTACATATCAAAAAGAATTCATATGACTAATCATGTATTCCTCTTCCCCATGGACAGTTATGATTTTCCCTTGGACAGGGTACTTCAGCATCTGATGCAAAGTCGAGGTGACTGCACCGGCATTGTGAATCCAGGGGCGTCCCAACAGGCAAGAGTAGGAAGGACGGATGTTCATCACGTAGAATGTTGAATTGAATGTCTGGGTACCCACCTTGATCGGGATGTCCACCTCTCCATGGACCATCCTTTTAGAGTCGTCAAATGCTCTCACAATGATATTACTGGGCATCAGGGTTAGGCTTTCACAATCCAATCTATCCAAGGCTTTCTTTGGCAAGACATTCAGAGATGATCCAGTATCAACCAAAACATGAGCTAGGGTGGTTCCCCTACACTCCACCGAGACATGCAGCGCATCGTTATGTTTTCCCCCTTTGGAGGTCAAGTCCGTATCGAAGAAACCCAGGCCATTGTCAGTTGTCAGACTGGCTACACACTCTTAGAATTGATCAGCCGAAGTCTCTTGCGGCACGTGCGCTGTCTTCAAAAACTTGACCAAAGCTTTAGCATGTGCCTCAGAGCACAGCAGCAGGGCTAACATAGAGATTTTGGAGGGGGTCTGCCCCAGTTGTTCTACCACATCATAATCACTTTTCTTAATGATCCTCAGGATTTCTTCCATCTCCCTGTTGGATGTCTCAAGAATAACAAATGATTGAGCCTTCGTCAAGACAGGCTCCTCTTGAACATTCTTTCCTATATTTTCAGCAGCGGAAGTAGGGATAGGAATTACATTGTCATTGTTGGCGGGTACACTTGCAGGTGTAATCACTGGTACAACTGTAATCTTCGGAACAGCAACGGGTCTAGAGACTGCCTTTGGTGGCGCAATCTCTGGAGAGAAAATTCTTCCACTACGAGTAATCTTGCTTGTGCCAGCAATGTTACTGATGCCGGAATTGTCTTCTTCAGAGCTCTCATCTTCGGCAGTTTGTTCAATCTGTTTGACACCATGGTAGTTGATTTCTCCGCCATAGTTCCATGGTACCATTTTATCTGATTTGTATGGGGTTGGCTCGGGCATTGTTATCTTCAACGGAGTAGTCATAGGAGCGGATGTAATCCTAACTGGTTTTTTAGGAACCCTGGAAGGATTGGTGCATATGGTTATTATTGAAACTTCTGGAACAGGAATGGGTGAGATAGGAGCTTTCTCAAACAAAATTTCCTGATTATCGATCAATCGTTGGATACCTTTCTTCAACAAAGGACAGTCAAATGATGAGGACAAGCAAGTACGGCAATCTTGGTCACAACCTGGGAACACCCCAACTTTCAACAAATTTAACTTGATGGTTAGGAGAGGAGTTAACAGTTCATCCACAGTAGAAACAAACAGATATTCTTCCACAGCACTAGCATTGTGTCCATGCCTAGGAATTGGAGCAGAGATAACATTTGGGTTTTCAGGAGCTTCAAATTCGACTTCCTTTGCGTCGATCAGATCTTGGATCTTATTCTTCAGAGCCTAACAGTTGTTGGTGTCGTGCCCTAGACTTTCTGAATGGTAAGCACACCTAGAATTCGGATGGTAGTATGGAGATGAAGTATTAGGATTTTTAGGGGCCTCTTTTAGCATGGCCAAATTCAACTTCAAGAGATGTGGTAGAACTTGAGCAGGAGTCATGTTTATCTTGGAGAATTTCCTTACAGGCCTTTCCACCCTTTGCTGGTTATTTCTCGGTTGATCATTTCTAGGCTGATTGTTTCTTGGCTGGTCTGATGCAGACTTTTGAATCATGACGGCCTCCACTGTTGGTCGTCGTTCGGTTCTTCCCTGATTCCTCTGAGCATAGACAACAGACACTTCCTTTTTCCAGTGAAGGGCTTTTTTACAGCAGCAGAGGTAGACGCGTCTTTCTGAATTTTCCCGCTTCTAATACCGGCTTCCACCCTCTCGCCAGTTAGAATCAACTCAGTGAAACCTGCAGAGGAGCTTCCAATCAGGTGATTAAAGAAAGGGCCTGACATAGTCCCCAAGAACATGTCCACTAGCCCTCTTTCAGATAAAGGTGGTTGCACCCTTCCGGCTAAATCCCTCCACTTTTGGGCATAGTCTTTGAAGCCCTCATTGGACACCATGGCCAAACTCTGGAGTTGAGTACGGGTTGGTGCCAAGTCGGTGTTGTATTGATACTGTTTATAGAAGGCGGCTTCCAAATCTTCCCAATTATGCACATCAGACCTCTCCAACTGGTAAAACCAATCCAGATGCGTCCCCGATAAACTGTTCTGGAAAAAATGGACCCATAAATCTTTGTCAGTAGAATGTGGCTGAATTTTCCTGACATAAGATCGTAGGTGCATCTTGGGACACGACAACCCATCATACTTGGCAAATAGAGGCACTTTAAACTTAGGAGGGATTACAATTCCAGATACCAACCCTAACTCTTAAAAATCCATCCCCGACACTCTCTGTATCTCCATAGCAGCTAGACGTTCTTCCAAGTTTTTGTATTTGTCATCGGCCGGAGGGTACTGTTGTTCAGAGTAGTCCTCATCTTCCTCTTCTTCAGCTTCAGATTCAGATGGTACTGCAGTCTCTTTACCTTTTCTCTCTCCTTCCTCAGAGGTTGATGGAAATTCCAAAGTCCGTCTGGCTTGTCCTTCAAACCTTCTGCCCATGATAACTACACCGGCTCGCTTCTTCTTCTTTTTCTCTTTCTCTTTATCTAGCAGAGTCTTAAGCTCCTCCTGCCCCTTAGCCAAGGTCAGGAGTAGCTGCTGAAATTGTGAATTCTGAGCTTGCAAGTCTTTGACTGTTTGTTCAATATCCATCTTGCTGAAATAAACAGCAGAGAGATGAGGAAACTTGGTGTGAAGACTTGTTTATGCATATGATGAATGATATGTATTCATGTAATGCTTTCAAGGATTCGGAAAAAATTCAAATTTGTGTTAAACAAAAAGGAATAAACGTTATATTAATAAAATAAAATTTGTTTACATCAATGCCCCTAGGGAAAAATAGTATAAAATTCTAAGATAAAAAGATGTTGTGCATCCTCTTTGGTGCAATGTAGATGTTGAGAGTCTGCTCTTCGTGAAGTAACCGAGTGAGTTCTAAAACCTTCTTCTCGCTTGCGTAGAATTGGGCTTCAAAAGTATCGCGTTCTCCCTTGAGCTATATCCAACTCCTTTGCATATCTTCGAGTGATGTTGGCATATCAGGATGTAGGAGGGTGTATGGAACCTCTCCTTCCATAACAGGCTCTATAATCACTAGGAGAACATAGGGGTAAGGCATCATAAGACTTTGGGCGCGGGTTCGTACCCACTTGAGGTAAGGCTCAAGGGGGATGGAATTCTTGTGTCCCAAGGTCTTACTATCTACCTTGTTTGGCATCCTCCAAGCTAGGATAAACCTTTGTTGAAGTCCTTGATTGTCGTTGTCGAAGTCGAAAACCAAGTCTAGAATCAGCATGTCATGTGGGCCATCCCTTCGGGCATAACCAAACTGTCTCAGAGCCAAGCATGGGTTGTAGGTGATACCTCCCCTAATTCCAAGTAGAGGGACATTAGGGAATTCCCCACAACGGTCGAAGATGATAACATTCTCTTTAGATCGAGAACACTGTGATCGGTGGATCTGGAACTGACTGTTTAACGCTGGTTCGCGAAATGTCGCGGAAGCAAGAGTCGCCACCGTCTTTTTTTTTTCTCCAAATGGAAAGGACAAAAGCACAGAAAAATTCCTTTAAAGAGATTGCTCTCGGTTCGGGAGGTAGGTTATAGAAAGGGAAGGTGTTAGCACCCTTTCTATCCATGGTTATCCATGGGCTCTTAGATACTTGCTCAATGTGTTTTCAAATTGTTTTGCGTGCTTTTCAATGTGGGTTTAAAAAGTTTCTTTGAAAAATTTCAGATCGACTCATACGTCAGAGTGTTTGAAAAGTTTGCTTTGAAAGCTTTTGAAAATGTGTTGGTGTGAAAAGATGTTTTGATTTGTTTTTGAAATTAGAGCAAGTATCCTTGAGAACCTACCTACCCTAAGGAATTCGTCTGTGTAGATGTCCTTAAAAGTAGTGCCATCCCACCATTGAGAGGTAGGTAGCACCACCGTTGGAGGTGTTCGGGTCAATTCGATTTTAGGGACATGGTGATCACCAGAGCAATGGGAAGACACCTTAGAAGCTACCCTCATGCCAGGTTCCCGGATCATGAGGACTTACTAAGACGTCCTCTACTCGACAATCACCTTTCGAGGTAAGGCAACTGTGAGGCGTACCCTAGGGGTGGTGTGTGCGATTCGTGTGTCATGTTTCAGTTATTTGTCTTGTCATGTTTGTCGTGTTCTACGCTTGATTTTAATTTGTCCATTCATTCTTGCATGCATATTTAACAGTTATAAGTTGCGAGGAAATAAAGCTAGACTATTACAAATGGCGCGGGTCCACATCGCCAAAATTAAACCGGACCCGATTTAGCGGAAAAATAAATAATGCGAAGAAATAAAGTCCGAAAAAGTAAATTACATGGCTTAGGGATATTTACAAAATTATAGTAAGCGATAATAAAATAAATGCGCAATTAAATGATTAATGACGGGCGTTGGACCCTTTTTGCAAATAATTAAAATTACTAAGGACTTAAAAATTAAAATTAAATGAGAATGATATTTTTGTGTTTTTTTTAGATTTAATGAAAAAGGAAATTAATTGAGATTAAATTAAACGGCAAACCCTAATTCTAATATTTTTTATTTATTATGAAAGAATTAAAATATGATCTAAGTTAAACCCTAATTTATTTATGTACAATTTTAATTATAAAATAAATAAATAATATTATTATTCTAAAAAAGGGAAAAATATTAAAAGGAATAAAAAAGATATTAATTAACCTAATTCTATTTTGTTGGATTTTTTTTATTATGGAAAAAATATAAATTAAACCTAATTTGAAATTTATTTACATGCTAATAAAATAATTATAATAAAATAGATATTATTTTTTGGTCTTTTTCTGATTTTTATAATGTTTTTATATTTCATAGAAAAAATAAATTAATTAATTAAAGCAATAAAAATAATATAATACAATAATTAAAACAACAAAAAGAAAAGAAAATCAAACCAGGGTGGGGTGTTGCCCCAAGTAAGGAGGTATAAACTTGAGAGGCCTGGCCCAATAAGCTTGCAACGTGCTGACTTTCCTGGATCACATGTCAGCGCTTTGACCTGGTACATGGTGCATCTTAAATCTTGGCCATGGATCTGAGTGAGATGGACACGTGTGGGGCTTGAGAGGGTAAGCATATGGTACATCTGGACGTTAGTGCTGCATAGAATCAAATATTGAAAAATAATATTGAGCATTGCAAGACCTGGGATTTGAACCCAGGTCTTTGATGTCACATGCATAGTGCGTTGCCAGCTGAACCATTCACTTTCAATTAACATATAATAAACAATAAAGAATATAATAATAACGCGTTAGCTGTTTTGGAATTTCGCGCGAATTTCAAATTATCCAATGGTTGATGGACACGATGTCATCTCCTTCCCCTACCCTGTAACACAAACACTATGAGAACGGTTTTTACAGCGTGGTTTAAAGAGGGATTCAAGAAAATAGCGAATAGAATTCCTTGATCCATAAATCCATCGCGAGGTATGTGTCTTATTCAGAAGAACACGCTGAATGCAATGGTAACAATCTTGAGTCCCAATTGTTCCTTGGGTGAGAAACCCTAAATCAAGAACTCTGAAAACCTAATTTTTTGACAATGGCGAAAGCACAGATATGGCACAAAAACTCAATTGAATATATTGGTTAGCACAGAAACATCATGACAAACAATAATCCACAAAGAAAAATGCAAGAGGATGCTTAAATCGTGCTATGCAATTTCAATATTTTCTTGGTTCAGTTTGACTTAGAGATACCGATTCAAGGAGTTTTGGTGGTTGTTTTGGGTTGGCACGCGTTCAGGACACTCCAATGAAGCTATTGAGATCAAAGTTAGGGCTTGAATCGTCCCCTAGAATGCTTTTCAGAATTGACTTTTTTCTCAAAAAATTTCAAGTCGTTCAGGGCTTCTTATGCGCAGCTTTTAGTCTTGTAGCATTAGGGTTCTCATCTAGTACTTGTATGGAATGGTTTAGGTTAAAAACTTTGCACAAAATCCATGGCCATAATGATTTCACATATTTGATTCTTGAAAATCTTTTTCAATCTTTTTTTCATGTTGTTTTTGTTCAATCATGATCCAATCACACCAAAACTTGCCTATTTAAGACTTACACGAAATATTGAGCTTATAATGTGCATGAAAAGATTTTTTAGGTTAAGATTATATTTTTCATATATTAAAATCATTTAAATGAATATAAATTAATATTAATTCAAATAAATAATTAAAAATTATGAGAATACTTCCCTTTGGGCCTAATGGTCGTGCATAGGCTTGGCATGAAGAAACTTGGAAGAAAATTGGGCCCATTTGCATTTTTAGGCCTTTTGCATCAATGTTGATTTTCAAAAATTTCCAAAAATTTCCCAACTTCCACAAGGCATAACTTGGTCAATTTTTAAGCTTTTCACATGTTCTTGGACATTTTGGAAAGGTCTTTGAGTCCTTTAACCAATGCCTTTGGTCCCATGTCATTTTGATTTACCAATCTCAAGTTATGGCCTTTGACTTAAAGTCACTTTTTGTTGACTTTTGAAAATGACCTATAATGTTGAAATTGATAACTTTTTGTGAGAGCATTTCTTGGACTTGTAACATGAAGATGAATTGTAGGAAATGTCTTTCTCTTCAAAATGAGCTTTGGATGGAATTTTTCTGATAATCCATGTGAAAGTTATGCCCTGGTCAATTTCAGTTGACTTTTTCAGCTGTCCAAATATAGTAACTTTTGTATCCTTGATGATTTCTGAGCCAAATTTTGAGAATCATGATCAAGCATTGATCAAATGATGTTTGTGGCTTCAAAATGATATGTTGACCAAAAATTTGAACTTTTGACTGTCAAATGACCATTTTGCCCCTACAGTTGACTGTAGTGCAATTTAGGGTTTTGACTGTGCAATTTTGAGCTGAATGTCTTGAAACTTGATATGAGGATACTTGACCATCTTTATAAGCATGTGAGACTTGATTGGGCCTTTGAAAAGTTCATTTGCTTGACCAGAACTCAAACCCTAGTTTTGACTGTATAGGAGACAGTTGAGCTGCACAACCCTGGGGGAATTTTGTGACCTTGACTTGGCAAATCTTTGATGAATATGGGAGGGCAAATTTTGGGGTACAACAAACACCAATGAACATATGAATGTGTAAGAGTCATCAATTGTTGTGACCACCTCAAACCTTACTCATTCTTCAAGACTGATTGGGGAAGATGAGAAATAAACAATCTTTCCAGTAGAGGAGTGCAACACATGAGAACACCTCTTTTCCTCATTGTTCGAGTGTGAAAAGAGTGTAAGATATCTCCAAGCAATGTAGGCACCGGGTTGCGAGACATGAAGATTTTGACAGCACTCACATCTATGAGTTGGTAAGGATTAGGGAACAAGACCATCCCATAGATGAGAAGAGCTACAATCTCCTAAAAAGCTTGTAAGTTCAAAGAATTCCAGCGGCTTTGGGCCTTCTCAAACAAGAACTTTGCCAAGAAGCCTTTGACACCACTTCTGGTTTCCCAATGGGTTGTGACATCAGATAATTGTAAGTGCAGGGCTTGAGAAATCTCTTCTGGATTTGGATCTCTTTCCGTACCGTTGAAAGGTAGTTGATTGAGAATAGGAATCCTCAAGAGTTGAGAGAATTCTTCCAAAGTGGGCACAAGATGGTAGTCAGGAAATATGAAGCAGTGATGCAAAGGGTCAATAAACTGGAAAAGAACTTTCATCATGTCTTCCTCTATGTTGGAAGTGACTAAGTTGAGAAGACGACCATGCCTCTCGGTGAATGGAGAGTTCTCAGGAATCCTTGAAGCGAGCTCCTTAAGTTGTGGAGGAATTCTTACAAGGTTGACTTGGATCGTTTTCCTGCGAAGTGATTCCATAACTGCAAAACAGGAACAAAGATGAATTTCCAAAATCCTTGAAATGGTTAGTGGATGCATATGATGCTTCATGATGTCCATGATGTTATGCACAAGTATATATGTACAAGAAAATCACACAAGTTCCTAGTTTAGGCTTGCATGGGGTTTCATAGGTAAATACCCTCTTGAAGTTTAGTTGGCTCAACCTGTCCTAGTAAATAGTAACCGGGTTCTAAGGAACTCAATATCACTGGATTGTTTCCTTGTTCATTGTTTCAATTCATCCTCTTTACTGGCGACCGAAATATTCCAAGGAACCAACCCTCAATAAGTGTAGTATCGAGTATCTACCAACTTCGAACTGCACCAAATCCGGTCATCTCACTACATCCTAAAAGGCTAAGTTGGTCAAATAAAGGTTCTAAAAGTTCGTTAGTGCTTCATGACATCACTCAGCGGCCCCGTATTCTCTTTGATTGACTCAAAGGCTACCGGTACCCACAAATATTTCACACTAACATAGCTATTGCTTAGACCGTATCGGTATACCCCGCACAGTTTCCACAACGTATTGCTATTTACCTATGAATGTTTCCCAAATCCAGGTAGAGGATTCAAACCCAAACAATAGAACCAAAATGTAAAGCATACAAGTCAAACAAGATAAGCATGTAAAGGTGATCTAAAACCCTAAGGTAACCCCACTTTTATAATTTTCCCCAGCAGAGTCGCCAGTTCTGTGATACGGTGGGAGAACTGACTTGAGGTTTTGCGTTTCGTTGCAAATGTTTTGGTTTAGCAAGAGTCGGCACCGACTTTTATTTTATCCAATAGGAAAGGTAAAAAAGCACAGGAAAGACCTTTGAGATGTTTTCTTGAGTTTGGGGGGTAGATTATGAAAAGGGAAGGTGCTAGAACCCTTTTCATCCATGGTTATCCATGGGCTCTTAGTTACTTGCTTAGATCACTTGCTTTGCTTTTCCAATTGTTTGAAATGGTGCTTTGTGTTTGGTGTGATTTTGAAAATATTTTGAAAAGAGGCCATTCGTTTAGGCAATCTTTATAATGATTCTCGTTCGTAATAATGTATACAAAGATGTTTGTCTTTTTTTAAAAAATGTTTCAATGTTTTGAAAGTTATTTGGAAATGTGTTGTGTGTTTTTGAAAATAGCAAGGATTTGTTTTTAAGAGAGCAAGTAACTAGGAACTATCTACCCTATTCAAAGGTCTTTCCTATACATTTTTATTCCTTTGACATTGTTGACCTACCATTATTTTGGTAGACAACCCTATCTTTGGATGTTAAACGGGACGGGCGTGGGTCATTGTATGACCATGATAGCAATATTGCCAAGTATCTTTAGCATTTTTGAGGGACCAAGATCATATTTTTAGGCAATCTTTTGATAGCGTCATCGAGGGACTATGATCTTTTGTTTTGTTTTGGTTTGCCAAGATACTTTGCATGCATACCATGGCCATTTATTTAGGAAACCAAGTGGGTGAAACCCTAAGGAGTGCTTGTGTGCAATGTGTGCCATTTTTCATGCATTTGTCTTGTATTAGGTCTTTGCTATTTGTTTGATTTTTGGTCTTATCATACAAACCCTAATTTTACTAAACATGTATAGAATGCGATAAATTGCATAAAGTAAAGCTAAGATATTACAACAAGATTATAGGAAGGGGGATACAAGTTTAGAATGGGGGATATTACTCAAAATAAAACCCTAAAAATTATTACAACCCAATTGAATTATTACACAATAAATAAATAAACATACAATTATTTAAATATGCAAATAAAATGCATTTATGAAAAATGTTTTGTATTTATTTTATGTATGCAAAAATAAATTATTTAAGTCCTAAAAATAAGAAAAAATAATGTTATTATTTTTGAAATGGTGGAAAACCCTAGTTTTTGATTAAAGAAAATTATGTTTTCTAATTATTTATTTTATCCATTTATGTACAAGAAAAAATAAATAAAATTATTTGCAAATATTAAAAAAAATTAAAATATATGTGGAAATAATATCTTATGTGTATGAATAATAAAAATAAAAATTTATGATATTTTTAAATATGTTCACTATTCATTTTAAGAAAATGATTTCTATTCTATTTAAAATAATCAATATTTTATGCAAAAAAATAAGATAAAAAATAAAAATAAAATGCAAAAAATTAAGAAAATATTTTTGGGTATTTTTTATCATTAGAAAAAATGAATGCAAGCACAAAAAATAAAAATATGCAAGAAAATGCAAAAATATAAAATAATAAGTCAGGGGGTGCAAAAGTAAACTGGGGGTGTGGAAACTAAAAAAAACAAGGCCCAGGCGCGCCAAGCCCAGGACAGTCGTCCCTGTCCTCCAGCTTCTCCCAAACGCGCGTGTTTTTTGCTTCAACCTGTATCTTGCTCTAGCTTGCATAAAATCAAAAACTCATAACACAAAAAATGTAGCATTTCGTCTCACGATTTCAATGATATAAAATTTGTAAACTAACTCTCAAAGATCAGAGAGAATTTAATCACCCCTAATTTCTGACCTAAATTTTTCATGAACTTAAAGCTTCAAATTCTCACTACTCAGTTAATATAAATGATAACTATGCATATGTACAGCTTCAGCAAGTTAAGGGCTACATTTTTGCTTCACAAATCGTGACTTAAGGATTCCTAAATAAAGAGATAGAGATTTGAAAAATACCTTGTTCAGTTGAGATTGGATATGGAAATGTGGGGACTTTGAGTGAGGCCTGAAGATCGTGTGAGCTTCCTTGAAGTTCCCTCAAGCTTTTCCAATGCTCAGCCTACCTTGAGGATGCTTGAAACTCCCTGCACGAGTCAACCTGCAACCTTTCAAAATTAAAATGGTGATGTCTGAAACAGGGCTCACAATTGCAAAGCAAGGGCTTGGATAGTTTGGATGTGATTTATGGAAGGTGTTTCAAGTGTTGAATCAAGAAACGCACGAGCCAACATTGAGATGGCAAGAGTTTTGCAGAAGCTGCCCTGATTGGGAAGAAAAATGTGTTTTGGTGTTTTGGAGTGTTTCAGATGTTGTGTACTCGTGTATTTGCTTGTTACAAGTTTGTGAAGTTGTCTAGAATGATGTCAAATCTTCTCTTTATCAGCTTGTACCAGTTTTGATCCCTTTTGCCTCCTTTCTTGTATTTGAAGAAAGTTGAAATGACTTAAGCTAAAAGCTTGTACTTGCTAGTTCTAGGGCTGCAAGGAGTTGGTAAACATTGCCTGGTATTTATGGATATTGCTTGCAACAAAATATCAGGTTCATGGCTCAAGAATTGTAAAGTTGGAAAAAGCATGCTTTATGAAAATGGCAATGTGCCCTTTATGCCATTTATGGATTAATCTCTTGTGCAATGCTCCAAAGGTGAAAACAAAGGCTTTAACCACTGAGTTAGCATTAAATTATGGAGTGTAGAAAGGATTAGGACCTATAATGCAAGGTACAAGCATGCTAGGATCTGATTTGCAAGTTGGTGCATTGTCAAAATGGCTTGAACATAAATGATAAAATGCCATTTTCTCTTCTTCAATTCTCCCTAACCACAAATGATCTTGGAGAGTTCTTGGACATTTTGGAAAACTTGTAACATGTTCTGCAATCCATCTTTGAAATGAAACTTGAGATACCTCTTGGAACTAGGTGAAAAGTTGCCATGAAGTTAGGTCAAAAACCTGCCTAAACTAGGGCAAAATTTCACTAAGTTAAAAAGTTTATGGACCCCTATTCACAAAATCATAACTTGAGATACAAGCATCTTTTAGGAAAACTTTGTGAATAAAAGTTGTAGATTTCATGGAGGACTACAACTTTAATGTTGGATGTTTTCTTTGAATCCAATTTCATCATGGTGAAAAAGTTGGGAAAAGTTGGGAAAAAATAAGAAATTTTCCATACTTAGAAAAATTCTAAGTTATGAAAAATTTCAAATTAAAACCCTGATTTGCAATTTTAGGTTTCTTGGCCAACAAGTTTCACATTTTGAGATATCTTGATGAATTATGACCCTTGGCACTTGATTTTGACCAAAAAGTCAAAGTTTGACTTTTCAGTATACAGTTGACTTTTGATCAGTTGACTGCAAAATTCATCTGTCAACCCTATGCATTTGAGATATTTTGAACTATGTGATTAGGTCAAGATGATGCTATTGAGTCCTTGAAATCATTCTTGAACCCAATTGGTCATTGGCTAGGTTAAAAATCAGAAATTACCCTTTCTCAGTCAAAACCCTAATTTTGACCATTTTGCCCTTTTGATGATTTGATCAAATTTCTTGAAGAGTTGTGATCCAAACTTGATCAAATGATACATATGAGTCTAAAATGTTGTTGTGGATCAAAAATTATGAAGTTTGACTGTAAATTAGCCACAGTTGACTTTTTCCCCAATAAAGCTGATTTTTAGGTCAATTGTCCAATTGACTGGGCAAAAATGTGACTCAAGGCTTGAAACTTGGTATGAGCAATCTTAGGGGTCCAAGATGGTGTATGAAAGTCACATGAAGCATTGATGGTCCAAAAATCCTTGTGCAAACTCAAACCCTAATTTCAAGTTATCAGTGCAAGAAGATGCCTTGAGCTGAGCAAACCCTAATCTGGTCTTAAGTCCAAGAAGTCTTGTGAGGGGAAATCTTGATAATATGAGAGGGAAAATTTTGGGGTACAACAACGGTGATGGCACTAGTCTCGCCCTCTTTATTCTTGACAAAACCGGAAAATGGTTTCCTATTAATGTCTGCATTGTTGTTAGCATTATTAGGAACACCTTGAATCGTTCCGGCCTTAATACATGTCTCAACATGTTCACCAATGATGACCATATCAGAAAATGAAGTAGAAGTGCTACTGAGCATATGCTGGAGGTAAGGGCCTCGTAGAGTACCCATAAACAAATCAATCAACTCATAATCCAAAAGAGGAGGTTGGACCCTTGCAGCTAGTTCACGCCACCTCTGAGCGTATCTTTGAAAGATTCTTCAGACTTTTGTACCATCCCCAGGAGCTGAGTACGGCTCACAGCCATGGTAGTATTATAATGGTAATGTTTCAAAAAAGCATCAACAAGCTCTCCCCAAGTGCTGACATGGGATCTTTCCAATTGCATATACCAATCTAATGATGCCCCGGTCAAACTGTCCTGAAAGAAATGCATGAGCAAAGGTTCACTTCCAGCATAAGCCGCCACCTTGCGACAATAGGAATGGAGATGTGTCTCTGGACAAGAAGTGCCTTTGTATTTGTCAAACTCTGGGACTTTGAACTTGGTAGGAATGACTACCCCAGGCACGAGGCACATCGCAGCAGTATTGAATCCAGAAGCCTTGATACCTTCCATGGCTCTAAGTCGCTCTTCAAGAGCATGATACATTTTCGCAGTTTCGGCGACCCCGACAGCAAGATTCACTTGAGGTTCATCGAGATCAATAACATCATGGTGATCGTCGACATCGTTCCTAGGATCACCGGTAGGAGTCTCAACATTAGCATTGTCATTTCTCACATTAGCAGAAGTGGAAGGAGCAGCAGTAGTAAGCCTGGCAACACTCTGGTGTAGTTCTTCTTGACCCTTAATCAAGGCATGCAGAGTTTCCATGATTTGATCCATGCGGGTACCAATAGTGTCCATATCCTGACGGAGTGCATTCTGATTTTCTTTGAAAAGATCCATTAGCCTTTGTTGGTTGCCTTTGGTGCGGTAAGGATGTGGATGAGTCGTCTTTGTTGTTTACAGGATTCAGAGCAAGGGGACCCCAATGAGTTTTTGTTGTGAAAAAATGAATGCATGGTAATATGGATGAATGTTTTATCTTCATTTCTAATGAGACCCAAAGACTCGTCTATTTTTTAAAATTTCCTTTTTGAAAAGTTATATCAACAAGACTTGTCTTTGGATTTCTCTAGATATGAGATATATATACATGATGATGTGATGTTATGGTATGCTATGGCATGAAGTCTCAGCTCCACATATTCTGGATAACCATTGCGTAGTCCATTGCACAGGCTGAAAGTAACAGGATCAAAAGTTCGACGTCACAGGCATGGAGTCAAAGTAACCACCCACAAGATATGTACTAGGGGTTTGTCACCTGCCGAACAAGGTTCAAAGATTTCTCTAAGTCTACGCTCTTGCTTTGGATATTACCGACGTCCCAATTACTTGGTAGTCAGTAATATTCGCAAGAAAAAATCGTCCGAGTGCAATATCGCGTGACGACTACTTCGGATTACTCCGTTACAGTCTCTGCATTGCACCTAAAAGGCCAAGATGGGTTAATGGTTCTACGGCCCTCAGCTTCTCGAGCTCCCAGGTCGATAGCAACGACGCCTTCCCGATTACTCGATAAACATCACCACTTTCAAGGGGACCTCCACTGAGTGGGGGATTCTCATGCCTCCTTCTTCGGGATTACTCCTTCAAAGTTAACATGACTATATCGCCCGTCCTAATCCTATGTGTAACCCAAGTCTGGGTATAGGACTCATCAAAAGTAATCATCAAACCCAACATCACAATGGTAACCAGAATATGTGAGTAGCAAACAATATGCAATATATACAAAAGAATAAAAATAAATAAATAAATAAAACAGTAAAGCAAGATAAAACAAATAAATAAACACCCAAAAATACAAATAAACAAAACTAGGAGAGACTCGCTAAAAGTCCCCAGCAGAGTCGCCAGCTGAAACCACCGACGGAAAACACAGAGCCGCCACCGAACTTTATTTATCCCGAAGGAAGGGGAAATATCGATAAAACCACAAGGGAATGGATAAGATGGTCTTGCGACCAAGAGAAAGAGTAAGGGAGTCGGTTATGCGAGGGGAAGGTATTAGCACCCCTCACATTCGTTGTACTCAACAGGATCCATTTTGTTTGTTTGTCTTAAAGGGTGTGAATTATCTACAGCTAGGCTTGCTTAAAGAGAAATGGATGGTTTTTTATTATTGCGTTCGTGAGGGTTTCGCGACCCTTTTCCTACGTATCTAATAAAGGAATCAGAACACCGTAGTTCCTCTAGAAAATGGTTGGTTTGTTTGTGTTTTTTAGTGGGCGACGTTAACGCACGCATTCTAGCAATAGGCACGACCGGTATTCCGGTAGAATGGAGGTAACATGCCCTTTGAGGGAGTTTTGATTGGTTGAGTGTTTTGTGAGTTTTAGGATAAATTCGAATAATAATGAAGTGTTTTATATTTTTTTGATTTGTGAATGAGAAGCTAATTACAAAAGAAGAAAATGTTAAAGGGGGAAACTGGAAAAAACAAAAAGCCCTAATGTTGTCATGCATGGGTTTCATCTTAAGGTCTAATTAGTCCGTATCTTTAAAGAAGAAGAAACTAACATCATAAGGGAGCATGTTATAGGTATGAGGAGGTGGTGTTTGTGAAGAGTGTTCGTGTGTGATGATCATGGCAAGAGTGGTAAGATGTGTAGTATTAGGAGGGGTGTGAATGAAATGCTTGGGGTATAGGAATTAGATCGGGTTATGATTAACCAAGAGTTGTGCTTCATTAATCTCGTGAGAGTAGGTGCTCCTACCATCCACTATGAGACCCTTTGCACATGGCATCACTTGGTATATGGACCAAAGTGGTTGATTCGGGTTATGGTTAACCAAGGGCGAAACTTGATTAACCTCGTGAGACTGGCCAGGCCCAAACTCAGTTATGAGACCCTTTAAGAAGATGCTTGGTACATGTACCAAGGGGAGAGAAATTACTTCAATAGATAAGATAACAAGCCCATACAATGTGGCTATATGCATGCTATTAAAGAGCAGAACTAGCGTGGCGCTAGTATTCTAAACGACCAATTGAAATAATCGATCGAATAGTTGTCACTATAGAATAGCCCAGGACCAAACTATGAAATGTGTGCGGGTGTGCATTTTTTCGGTGGATACCTGTTCATTGATGATGAGCCCAAGAGGAGGCCAAGTGTTCTACTTTGGAATAGATATGTGTGATCGGTGGGAATCGAACTGACTGTTTTTTGGAATGTTGGTTCGCGTTTGCGTTTGTTTTCGCAAAATGTTGCGGTAAGCAAGAGTCGCCACCGTCTTTTATTTTATCCAACAAGGAAAGGAAAAAAGCACAGAAAAAATTCATTTTCGAGATGTTTCTCGGGTTCGGGAGGTAGATTATAGAAAGGGAAGGTGTTAACACCCTTTCTATCCGTGGTTATCCACGGGCTCTTAGGTACTTTCTCACTATGTTTTCAAAAAATTTTGCTTTTCTTGTGTTCGTGGGTTTTGAAAAGAGTTTTGTTTGAAAACTTCGATTTAACTCTTGTTTCTGTCCTCAAGAGTGTATGAAGTGTTTTTGAAAACTTTTTTTGAAAAGTGTAAGTGCGGAAAAAAAATTTTGTTTTGAAAGAGCAAGTACCTAAGAACCTCTACCTACTCTAAAGGAATTAAACTGTGTAAATGTCCTTTAGACAGTACTATCCCACTATTGAGGAGTAGGTAGCACCGTCGTTGGAGTTTTCGGGTCAATTCGATTTAAGGGACATGTGGTCACTAAAGCAACGTTAGGACGCCTTAGCGGTAACCCTAATGTCTTAGATCATTTTTTATCGAGGCAACCGTTTCGAGGCAACTTTGATCTTCAGACAGGAGGGCGACCTCTAAAACTTCCTATACTCAATGACCACGTTCGAGGCAACCAAGTGAGGCGTACCCTAGGAGTGGCATGTGCAAATGTGTCAATTTTCAGTTATGTTATCTTTGTACATGTTATGGTGAGCTACGGTTGATTTTAAGTTAAGGTAGATCTTGTCATGCATAGCCTATTATTCATACATCTAGCAGTTAATGGTTGCGGAAAATAAAACTAAGTTATTACAAGGCGTCGGGTATTTACATCGCCAAAAACAAATCCTTGACAAAGTAAATGCGAAAAGGTAAATAAAAGCGGTAAATAATCCTAAGTTAAAGTTATTACATCCTCCGAACAATTACAATTATATGGAATATGAATCAAAAATAATACGCGCGAGAAAAATTGAATCCGAGAGTTTTAGGGTTTTGACCCTTTTTTAAGAAAGAAGGAGATTTTTTTTGTTATTTTGAACTAAATGAAATTAAATGAAATTAAGCCTAAGTTAATTAATTAATTAAATAAATAAAGATATATTTTTTGGGTTTTTGAATGTTTAAAGAAATAAATAAAAAATAAAATGATTAAATATATTAAAAACCTAATTCTAATTAATTTTTAATTTATCGCAAAAGATATTAAAATTATGCCTAATTAGAAACTAAATTAATTAAGTTATTTATTTACAAAAATAATGAAATAGTGACATTAATTTAAATAAATAAATAAAAAATTGTTTTCTGATTTTTTTATAAAAAAGGGGTTAATTTGTTAATTGGTTAATTAAAATAATAATAATAATAATAAAATAGAAATAGAGAAAAATAATGAAAAGAAAATAAAAAATAGAACCAACTCAGGGGGGGTGCTGGGCCCAAATTTGTGGTGAATCTGGAAATTCTTGGCCCACTTTCATTTAGCCTCGTTTGACTTTCTGAATTTCCCACATGCTTGTTGACTGGAGACCATGGTGAGGACCCCATTCTGGCCATTGGATTTGGATCTGAGACCACTTGGCATATTGATAATTGAGGCGCATGGTGGTCTGCATTCTAGGCGCTACATGGGAACACCTGAAAACAAAATTGAATAATGTTTTGGGGGACCTGGGATTCGAACACAGGTCTCAATGCTTCCAGGCCAACGCGTTTACCACCCAACCAAGCTGCTCCAATTGTTAATGTAATGGACAAATTATATTATATAAAAAAAGCAAGCAATATACTGGAAAACAAAAAAATGCGCGAAATTCAAACACACGAACCAGATGACAACACGTCATCATCTTCAACCTTGGTCCTGCATAAATAGAGTCAGATAGCGGGGGTTTTTAACCTCCACTATCTCCTGCACGAAAAGTGGCGAATAGACACAGAGCAAAAAGAAATATTTCGCGAGGTATGTGTTGGAATCGTCTTGGTCTCACGAATTCAACCATGTATCCCATTGGTTCCAATTTTTCCTGGTTTGGAAAGCCCTATTTGAAAGCTTGAAAACCCTAGAAACTCAATCATGGCATCTCTCGGTTTAGGGCACTATGGTTCAATTAAGTCATTCCATTAGCTTTGTATAATCTCTAGCAACGCAAATCAATCACAAAAACATGTCAAATGCATATGAATTAAGAGATACGATTTTGAATTAGAAGTGCAAACCGTGAGATGGTATTTCGTGATTCCTTGAGCTTTGGTGCTTGAATTTGATTGCAAATCACTCCTGGTACCTCCTGCAATGTGTTTGGATGGACAAGGCACCTTGAATTGGCCTAGATTGCAAGAACAAGTTTTGATTTTTATTGAAGTTTCTTGAAATTGGTATGGTCGTTTCTGCAGTCCTTCAGTCGTGTATTAGGTTATGCTTGGCTTGCTTGCATATAAGGGAATCAGTTTAGGTCAAAATTTGGACCCATATCCATGTGCATTGAAGATTGAATATTTGATTGACAAATCAAATATTCTTGATTTTTCATGATTGAACAAGTTGCCAAAATTGGATATTTTCGTATCTTTTAGCTTGTGCAAGAATTGGCATTGCTTGGTCAGCATATTTGGATCACATTTGGTTCACAAATAGATTTAAAAAACAAATCTTTTATTTTCTTATAATTTAAATTAATTAAATGAATTAATATGTATTAAAAATCCATTTAATCAATAAATTTAAGAAAATAAATCCAATTTAACTTGGTGGGTCGTGCATAGGTCATGGATGAAGTTTCAAAAAGAGATTTGAGGCCCATTAGCAAAAAGAAGGTGTTTTGAGCAAAGTTGACTTTTGTAAATTCATGAAAATTGCCCAACTTCTCCAATGCATAACTTGCTCAATTTTGATCATATGACCATGTTCTTGTACATTTTGGAAAGCCCTTGAAGCCCTATAACCAATGCTTTTGGTCCCATGTCATTTGGATTTAACAATCTCAAGTTATGGCCTTTGACTCAAAGTGTACCTTTGTTGACTTTTGAAATTGACCTATAATGTAAAAAAATTTAACTTTTTGTGAGAGCATTTCTTGATCTTGGGGTGTGAATATGGACTGTAGGAAATTGCATCCTCTTCAAAATTAGCTTTGGATGGAATTTTTCTGATAAACCATGAAAGAGTTATGCCCTGGTCAAAGTATAGTTGACTTTTCTACTGTCCAAAAATAGTAACTTTTGCACCTTGATGATTTTTGAGCTATTCTTGAGGGATCATGATCAAGACTTGATCAAATGATGATTGTGAAGTCAAAAATAAGCTGTTGACCAAGAATTCTGACTTTTGACTGCAAAATGACAATTTTGCCCTTGTAGTTGACTGTAGATCAAATGGAGCTTTTGACTGTGCAAACTGGCACTGTGACTCTTGAAACTTGGCATGTAGGTGCTTGAGAATGTATATAGGCCTATGAGACTTGATTGAACCATTAAGAACCCCAAATTCCTTGAAAGAACCAAAACCCTAGTTTCAGTTGTCTACTGCCTAGGAGATGGTTTGATTGTCTAACTCTTGAGCAATCTTGAACCATTTGGAGATGATTCTTGACATATCTTGAGGAATATGGGAGGGTAAATTTTGGGGTACAACAGTTTCCCCTGTTCAATTTTCTTAAACCTGAGGATATAGATTGGCTTTCGAGCCTTTCGTGATCCGAAGGTGGAAGATAATTGAACACTAGAGTACCCAGAAATTTTCACTCGCATGGTATGGTATCAGCGTTGTGATGTCGGGAATGGGCTTACAGATGCCATTTGGAGATTGTTGGTAGGAGGATGGGCTTATAGATGCCATCTAGAGATTGTTTGTTGAATTGTAACTTTGTAAGTTGAAAGAAGGAACCTGTGTAGGGTTGCCTGATGATGAGTCCGTGTGAAACTTCATCTGAAAGAGAGAAGGAACCAGTGTAGGGTTGCTTCATGATGGTCAAGTAGATAATTGTCCTGTATGGTTTCAGGTATTAACCTACAATCCGTCGTCCACAGAATTTTCCTGGCTTGTTACAGGTATTAATCTGGAACTTGAAAAAGTTGGTCGATGAGATAGTTGTCCTGGATTGTTACAGGTATTGATCTCTGACCTGAGAAATAAAAATAGTTTTCCTGGCTTGTTACAGGTATTAACTTTCAATCTCTTCGTGTATGTGGTTTTCCTGGCTGGTTTCAGGTATTAACCTACAATCAGTCGTCCACAGATGTTTTCCTGGCTTGTTACAGGTATTAATCTGGAACTTAAGGAGGTTGGCCGATGAGATAGTTGTCATGGCTGGTTTCAGGTATTAATCTCTGACCTGAGAAAGAAAGATAGTTTTCCTGGCTTGTTACAGGTATTAATCTTCAATCTCTTCATGTAGATAATTTTCCTGGCTTGTTACAGGTATTAATCTACAATCAGTCGTCCACAGACAGTTTTCCTGGCTTGTACAGGTATTAAACTGGGACTTGAAAAGGTTGATGGTAGCCATCTTTTGATTGACCTTTTCCTGAAAAAGGTAAAATGTTAGCTGTATGCAATGTCATGATGTATGAAATGCATGATGTCTTGATATTCTCAAAAATAAATGAGACCGTGTCGTATGCACTTTATCATGTATGTAAATAGGAGGTATGAAATGTGAAATTTTTATGAATGTATTTTCGTCTGGGAAAATAAATCCTTGACAAATGCTGGGGAGTTTGTTAAATCTCGGGCTGATGTTGAAGAGTATGGTTGAATTCTTCGTTTCCACTGGGGATGATGCACGAAGATGGTTGCAAGAATAAACCTGTAGGAGAAGATGACTCCGTTGGGGAATAAACCTGGTGAAGAGATTACTCTGCGGGGAATTACTCTGTGGGAAGAGACGTTCTGCTGATATTTTGACGATAAACTCCGCCAGGGATTCCGTTGATAAACTCTGTTGGGGATTTTGATGATGAACTCCGCTGGGGATTGAATCTTTTGAGGATATAAGTCCTGCTTGGGGAAAGAAAGAACTTCGCTGGGGATGATCTTTCAGTTGCAACTTGCTGAGGATAACCTTCTGAAATTGACTGGGGAGATTTATTTTGTACTCTGCAGGGGATAAGCTTCCAGAATCTGCTGGAGAAGACGATTCAACTCTGTCGGGGAAGCTTTTTTAGACTGCGCTGGGGAAATGGCTCCACTGGGGGTACCTTGCATTCCTCCGGGAAACATTCTTATACTCTGTCGAGGAATATTAAGACTGCCAGGGATGCTCTTTACGCTTGTTGGAGAATATCTTTATACTTCGCTGGGGAATATTAAGACCTTCTGGGAATACCGACCTTTTCGGGACTGACGGTAGACTAACTCTGCTTGGGGGAGAGTATTTGCTGAATCCTTCGTAGTTGCAGGTCTCAGTGGGGAGAGCTACCATTATTGTCTTACTCTGCGAATGGTGACGATATCTTGGTCATATTCTTCAGCCGAACCTACCTTGGTACCTTGGTGGACAGAGCGACTAGACCTCTCAGACAATTCTTATTGCCCCTACTTCTGATATCACCCGTAATTAGTCCTTTGTTTCGCGTGCAAATATTTATGAGCAGCAATTAATGTCAAATGCATATATCAAAAACGAACATTGGACGTTCTTTGCGAAACAAAACAGATAAAGGAAAAACAATTTGCAATTTGTCTGAAAAATGAACTTGTATTGATTTTGAAGTTTGCCTGAAAATAGGCGTTTTTGTACAAGAGGCTGACGTCCTTGTAAGAGAACGCCGTCGAGCAAATAGAATTTATACAATTTGTGAAAAGAAAACAAAACAGCTATGTGAATAGTCCCACTGGGTTCCAACTCTGCTATTGCCCTTATATCTTCAAGCATCTCATCACTTTGCTGCTTAGTTGAAGATGAATCTGATTGACTGGTGTCGTCTGAGCCTGATAGTCGATACCGAAGTCCGGATGCGAGGTGATCCAATGAGACATAGTGTTACGCCTTAATCCCTAACTTTTGCCTGGACCGCCCTTTCGGGTGTTCAGTCCACCGGGATACCCATTTTTGCCCAAGCCGCCTTTTCAGGTTTTCGACTTGCCGGGTGTACAGATTTTTATATTTTCATCCCTTATTTTTGCCCGAACCCTTTTGGTTCGCCGGGAAGCCCTTATTTTTGCCTAGGCCAGTCAACCTAGCGGATCTTTAATTATGCGTAGTATCTTTTCACTATGTCTGCATTGACGGGGTGAGGAAGGTCGTCACCATCCATGGTGGTTAGAATCATCGCTCCTTCTGAGAAGATGTTCTTAACCACAAATGGCCCTTCGTACGTAGGGGTCCATTTTCCCCTGGGATCACCTTGAGTTAAAATAATACGCTTGATTACCAGGTCCCCGACTTGATACTCTTGTCATCTGACTTTCTTGTCAAATGCCTTGATCATCCGTTTTTGGTACGTCTGACCATGAAAAATAGTAGTGAGTCTCTTTTCGTCGATTAGGTTTAGTTGATCAAGCTGGGTCTGGATCCAGTCGTCTTCGCTTAGACCCGCATCCTTCATGATCCAAAGAGAGGGTATCTGAACTTCAATGGGCAGGACTGCCTCCATGCCGTATACCAAGGAGTAGGGTGTTGCCCCTGTTGACGTCCGTGCTGAGGTACGGTACCCATGAAGAGCAAATGGTAACATCTCATGCCAGTCTTTGTAGGTCACTGTCATCTTCTGCACAATCTTCTTAATGTTCTTATTAGCCGCTTCTACAGCCCCATTCATCTTCGGCCGGTAAGGAGAAGAGTTGTGGTGCTGTATCTTGAATTGCTCGCAGAGCTCAGTGATCATCTTGTTGTTAAGATTGGTACCATTATCCGTAATGATCCTCTCTGGTACACCGTATCGACAGATCAGGTTGTGCCGAATGAACCATGCCACGGTGTTCTTGGTTATAGTGGAAAAGGAAGCTGCTTCAACCCACTTCGTAAAGTAATCAATCGCTACGAGGATAAACCGATGCCCGTTGGATGCCGTAGGTCTGATCTCGCCGATCATATCAATGCCCCACATTGCAAAAGGCCAAGGTGTTGTCAAGACGTTTAAAGGAACCGGAGGAGTGTTCACTTTATCAGCATAGACCTGGAACTTGTGACATGTCCGAGAATGTTGGTAACAGTCGGCTTCCATTGTGGACCAGTAATATCCTGCCCGAAGGATTTTCTTTGCCATGGTATGTCCACTGGAGTGAGTCCCGAAAGTACCTTCATGCAGCTCTGCCATGATCCTTTCTGCTTCAATCTTATCCACACAACACAGTAAGGTTGAATCATGGTTACGTTTGTAAAGAATGCCATTGCTGATGGGGAACTTTGCTGCGAATCTTCTCAGAAACTTCTTGTCATTAACGGATGCACCCTCGGGGTATTCTTGAGCTTCAAGGTACCTCTTCACTTCATGATACCAAGGTTTTTCTGTTACCTCTTCAGTCTCAAGATCACAACAATATACAGGTTCATCCAATTTCCAAATAATGATCCGGGGAGCCTCGTTGTCCCATTTGACTTTGAACATAGAAGACATCGTAGCTAACGCGTCCGCCAACTGATTTTCCTCTCTTGGGAAGTGTTCAAAGGTTATTTCTTCGAAGTGGGGAAGCAACGTCAATACATACTCCTTGTAAGGCATAAGATTTGGGTGTTTTGTATCCCGTTCTCCTTTGATCTGACTGATCACGAGCGCAGAATCTCCAAAGACGCTCAGAAACTTGATCCTTAGGTCAATTGCAGCTCAGGGACCCATAATGCAGGCTTCATACTCCACCATGTTGTTGGTGCAGTTGAAACATAGTCGAGCAGTAAATGGAGTATGAGAGCCTTTAGGAGATATGATCACAGCGCCAATGCCATTATCCAAAGCGTTTGAGGCTCCGTCAAAGTGCATAGACCATCGGGATCCTTCCTCAGGTCCTTCATCCGGTCCAGGTATCTCGCAATCAGTTACTACCATGATATTCTCGTCTAGAAATTCAAAGTTCATAGACTGGTAATCATCCACTGCCTGATGTGCCAAATGGTCTTCCAACACACTTCCCTTGATTTCTTTTTGAGTCGTGTACTGGATGTCATATTCAGTCAAGATCATCTGCCATCTTGCTATTCTTCCGGATAAGGCAGGCTTTTCGAAGATATACTTGATTGGATCCATCTTTTAAATCAATAGAGTAGTGTGAGTAAACATATACTGTCTTAGCCGGCGAGCAGCCCATGCCAAAGCGCAGCAAGTTTTCTCAAGCAGTGAGTATCGGGTCTCACAGTCGGTAAACTTTTTGCTAAGCTAATAAATAGCATGCTCTTTTCGGCCAGACTCGTCATGCTGACCCAGCACACACCCCATTGAATTGTCAAGTACTGTCAAGTATAAGATTAGAGGTCTCCCTTCAACCGGTGGCATAATAATTGGTGGCTCTTGGAGATACTCTTTGATTCTTTCGAAATCGGCCTGACATTCATCGTTCCAACGTACTACTTGATCTTTCTTCAGTAGCTTGAAGATTGGTTCACAACTGGCAGTTAGGTGCGAGATGAATCGGGCAATGTAGTTCAACCGTCCTAGAAATCCTCTGACCTCTTTCTCTGTCTTGGGAGCTGGCATCTCTTGTATGGATTTCACTTTGGCCGGGTCCACTTGAATACCTTTGTCGCTTACGACGAAACCTAGTAGTTTTCCAGATCTCACCCCGAAGGTGCACTTGTTCGGGTTTAATCTCAGCTTGTACAACTTCAACCGGTCAAACAGCTTCCGTATATGGTCAAGGTGTTCCTCCTCAGTTTGGGACCTTGCAATCATATCGTCGACGTATACTTCAATCTCATGATGGATCATATCATGAAACAGAGCAACCATGGCACGCTGATACGTTGCCCTAGCATTTTTCAACCCAAAAGGCATGACCTTGTAGCAAAAGGTACCCCACTGGGTAACAAAAGTGGTCTTCTCCATGTCTTCGGGAGCCATCTTTATTTGATTATAACCGGAGAAACCGTCCATGAAGGAGAATACCTTATGCTGAGCAGTGTTGTCAACCAGAACGTCGATGTGAGGCAGAGGGAAGTCATCCTTAGGGTTCGCCCTGTTCAAATCCCTGTAGTCAACACACATTCTGACCTTACCATCTTTCTTCAACACTGGAACCACATTGGTGACCCACTAAGGGTAAGAAGTTACTGCTAGAAAACCGGCGTCAAATTGTTTCATAACCTCAGCTTTGATTTTCTCGGACATCTCTGGACGCATATGGCGAACCTTCTGTTTTACCGGAGGGCATTCTTCCTTGGTAGGCAGGCGATGAACCACGATGTCAGTATCCAACCCAGGCATATCTTCGTAAGACCAGGCAAATATTTCCACGTAGTCATGCAGCATCTGAATCAACCGTTGTTTCACACTAAGCTCCAGATTTGCGCCGATCTTGACTTCCTTCCTGTCTGTCTCGGTACCCAGATTCACCATTTCCACCGAATCTTCATGTGGCTGAATGGCCCTCTCTTCTTGAAGTAGCAGCCTTGCAAGCTCACCAGGCACTTCACAATCATCTTCACCTTCGTCTTCGGCTAAGTTGATCGGATTTTCAAAGTCATAACTGACAGTAGCAGAGCCGTTACCAGTGAGATCCAGAGTGGATTGAGACCTGTATATGTGAGTGTGTGTAAAATAGTTGTTTCGCAATATATAATAAAGAAAGACAAGGAGCGCAAGATTTGAAATGCAAAAAACGTCCAATGCTTTTATTAATGATATATGAAAATGGCACACAAAAGCCCTCACAAATGACGCCACGGTGCCCCGGGTAAGACACCGGGCCATAAAGTTTCACAATATTGTCTGTTACAAATTCAAAACAAAAGAGTTCATTACTGAGTAACAAAAGTAATAGGGACGAAGTCCTTTGCTGTTCAGTTGTTTGGTCCACCGTTGGTCGTAGGGTAGATTCAGCTGTCGAATTCGGACTCCTCCACGTCATCTTCGATGGCATTTATTCCCGAGTTGCTGATGAACACAGGAGGTCTTCCAATCCTTGCACTACGAACAGCCCTTTGAGCTTCTGCAGTGAAACCCTAACCAAACTTGTTAGTCTTCTGAGTGAAATCAGGAAGTCGGCCCCAGTTTGCATACTCACCCTTCTCAATAACAGCCCGGGCATCCTTTAAGGAAGCCATCTTCAAAGGAGAATCTTCAACCACAGTCTCAGCTGATGCCAGTGTCTGAGGAACCTCTTCAAAGTGTTGAAATGGGGTTTCAATGAACTCCCCATCCATATCTATGTACCGGAACGAGTTGAGGTGGCTGACCATGTACTCTTCCTCCCCCTGTACTGTCACAATCTTCCCTCTGACCAGGTACTTCAGCTTCTGATGGAGTGTGGAGGTCACAACTCCAGCTTTATGGATCCATGGACGACCCAGCAAACAAGAATAGGACGGTCGAATTTCCATCACGTAGAATGTAGAATTGAAGACCTGAGAACCAACTCTAATTGGAATATCGACTTCACCATGCACCATCCTTTTAGACCCATCAAAGGCCCAGACAACAATGTTACTTGGCTTTAGCTCTAGGCCTTCGCAATCCAACCTGTCTAGAGCTTTATTGGGCAAGACGTTCAACGAAGACCCCGTGTCAACCAACACATGTGCGAGAGTAGTGCCCCTGCATTCAATGGAGACATGCAGGGCATCATTATGGTTCTTCCCTTTAGCAGTTAGATCAGCATCGGAGAAACCCAAACCATTATCAGCAGTTAAGTTGGCCACACAATCGGTAAACTGATCAGCTGATGTTTCTTGTGGCATGTGGGCCGTCTTCAGGAAGGTAATCAGAGCCTTGGCATGGGCCTCTGAACACAACAATAGTGATAACATAGAAATCTTGGATGGGGTTTTCCCCAGTTGCTCAACTACATTATAATCACTCTTCTTAATAATCTTCAGAATCTCTTCCATCTCCTGTTTGGAAGCTTCAACGTTGGTTGTCTTTGGCGCCTCCGTCCGGGCAGGCATATCAGTGGCGATCCCTTTTCCCCGAGCGTCAGATGACTCGGCGACAGGGGTAGAACTAAGAACTTGATCAGGAATGGCATTAGGCACACTTGCAGGTGTGATGACAATAGGTCTTCGGAAAGTTGGTGGCGCAATATCGGGTGAGAAAAGTCTACCACTGCAGGTGACTTTAGCAGGCCCGGTAATGTTGTTGACGCCGGTATTAGTATCAAACTCTTGCTTAACTCCAAGAACATAAACATCTGCCCCATAGTGCCAAGGGACAGCTTTGTCAGAGGTGTAGGGAATAGGCCCCGGAACAGTGATGATTATGGGTGCAATCTTCTGAACAGGCGTAATTCTGACAGGCTTCCTCGAGGGAGCCTTGGGAGAATTGTTGAAAATGGTAATAATGGAAACTTCTTCAGTAGGGGTGGCAGGAACAGCAATCTTCTCAAACAGGATTTCCTTATTATCCATCAGGTTTTGGATGCCTGACTTCAAAGATGGGCAACCAGTAGATGAAACAGAACACAGATGGCAACCTTCACCATATCCCGGAAATAAACCGGCTAGCAACAGGTTCCTCTTGACGGTCATCGGCGGGGTAACAATATCATCCAAGAGGCTACAAACAAGTCTTCCTCTACAGCATTTACTCCATGTTTGGGCATGGGAGCAGTCACAACATTAGGCCTCTCGGGCGCCTCGAACTCAATCTCCTTTGCATCGATTAGGTCCTGAACCTTATTCTTCAAAGCCCAACAATCATCCGTGTTATGCCCCAGGCTGTCAGAGTGATAAGCGCAGCGGGCGTTAGGATTGTACTTTGGGGATGTTGTGTTTGAAATCTTCGGAGCTTCTTTTAGATTCACCAGATTGGTCGTCAGTAACTGCGGCAAAATTTGGGACAAGGTCATGCTGAGACGAGTGAACTGCCTTCGAGGTCTCTCGCCCCTTTGTTGGTTGTGATGCTGAGGAGCACTAGCAGGTTTTGAAATAACAACCGTGTTGACAGCTTGGCGGTGTTCAGACCTATTATGTCTCCTTGGACCGTAGACAGTGTTGGATTCTTTCTTGAACGGCTTCTTCTCAGTGCTCGATGAGGCGCCCTTCTGTATCTTCCCTGCCTTGATACCAGCTTCAATCCTCTCACCAGTTAAGATAAGGTCTGTAAACCCGGCTGAAGAGTTTCCAATCAAATGGTTAAAGAATGGACCAGACAGGTTCCCCAAAAACATATCAACCAGTTCACGATCTGTTAAAGGTGGTTGCACCCTTCCGGCAAGGTCTCTCCACTTTTGAGCATACTCTTTAAATCCTTCACCCGTCCCTATTGACATACCCTGGAGTTGGGTACGCGTAGGAGCGAGGTCGGAATTATATTGATATTGCTTATAGAACGCAGTAGCCAAATCTTCCCAGTTACGGATACTGGCTCCATCTAGCTGATAGAACCACTCAAGCTGAGTCCCTGAAAGATTGTCCTGAAAGAAATGGATCCACAAATTCTTATCAGTTGTGTAAGGCTGGATCTTCCTTACATATGACTGGAGGTGAAGCTTTGGACAGGAAGCTCCGTCATATTTGGAAAAGGCAGGTGCCTTGAATTTATGGGGAATCACCACCCCAGAGGATAAACCTAGGTCTCCGAAGTCCAGCCCGGGCACGTTCTATATCTCCATAGCGCTCAAGCGATCCTCCAACTGTTTGTACCTATCCTCAGCAGGAGGATACTGTTCTTCATCATAATCCATCTCGTTGTCGGAGACTATAGGGCTAGGATCCCTTCTCTCTTGTGGATTGTCTTTCCCTCCAGATGAGGTGGTCAGATCAACCTCATTCTGCAGTCCATTTCCAAATTTGCGTCCAGTGTTGAACAGGACGGTCCTCTTCTTCTTCTTCTTCCTCTCTTTCAGAATCAGGGTCTTCAAGTCCTGTTGACCCTTGGCTAGGCTCATAACCAACTCTTGAAACTGGGCATTCTAGGCCTGGAGGGCCTTGATAGCTTGCACAGTGGAAGGTTCAGTAGACATGATGATTGCTGAAATAAACAGCGAAGAAGATAAGTGACCTGTAAAGGGGTACCTGTTTATGCAGTGCATGAGATGAAATGCGTATGATTTATGTTTTCAAAGACAATCGGGATTCAAATTTGTAGACAAGAAAGGAAACACACTTTATTAGATTTAACTTCGGAATTTAAATTGTTCAACAAATTGCCCTTAGGCGTTACAAGAATGGAAATACTGAAAAGTAAATAAAACCATAAAAGAAATCCTCAAAGGTCCATCAATGTTCCCATGGCCTCTTCTTCTCAGTGCGGATATAATCATTCAGGATCCGTTCGTTCTCCAATTGCTTAGTCAGCTTCTGGATCTTCTGTTCTTGTTCATTGAACCTTTCTCGATAAGAATCCCGTTCTTCCTGCAATTGCGCCCAAGACCTCTTCAGTGTGCCAACATCAGTGGGCGTATGAGGATGGAGAATAGTTGGAGGAACCCCGTCTTTATCAGCAACTTCAAGAGTAATAGGCCTGACAGCTTCGTATGGCATACCTAACTTATGGGCACGGATGCGGACCCATCTGAAATATGACTCCATTGGTAGAGAAGTCGTTGGTCCCAACTCAAGTGGGTCAGATTTGTGAACTCTATCCCAAGCCCTGATGAATTTACTACGCAGCTCGTCGCTATCTCCCTGAAAATCAAAGATGATATGAGGTATCAACATCTCATGAGGCCCTTCTCTTCTGGATCTTCCAAACTGACAGAGAGCTAAACATGGGTTATAAGAGATTCCTCCATGGGTTCCGATCAATGGAACATTAGGATACTCTCCACAACGATCAATGACGGCCACCTCATCTAAGCCTCTGAGAGTCCAAATAATGTCATTATTAGTAAGAGACATTATCCTATGAGCCCATCCCCTTCCTTCTTTGTTCTTCAGTACGGACTTAGGGAGGTGCAAAATAAACCACCTCGACAATAAAGGAGCACAGCACATCAAAGTTCCCCGCTTTCGGGCGATACGAGCATAGAGCTGATGAAGGATATCGCCCAAGAGAGTGGGTACAGGGTTCCGAGAGATGAAGATCTGAATGGCATTAACATTAACAAAGGTGTCAGGATTTGGAAACAATACCAGACCATAGATTAAGAGAGCCAGAATGTCCTCGTACGCTTTGAAGTCTAAGTCATCCCAGAAACAATTAGCTTTGCCAACCAGAAACTTAGCCAAAAAGCCCTTAACTCCACTTCTAGTCTCCCAGTTAGCCATTACCTCCTCTTTGGTTAAGTGAAGGGCTGCAGCAATCTCTTCAGGCCTGAGAGTCTTTTCCCAACCAGTAAATGGAGTCTGCTCCAAAACAGAGATACCAAGCAACTCAGAGAATTCTTCCAGGGTAGGGACCAGCTGGAAGTCTTGAAAGGTGAAGCAATGGTATAGCGGATCATAAAACTGGACTAGGACACTCATCATTTGTTGGTCCCACTTTGAGGTGACTAAACCGAGAAGAGAACCATGCCTCCTGATGAAGGAAGTAGTGTCTAGAATCCTGACAACTAACTCTTTAAGCAAAGTAGGTGGTTGAACAAAGTTGAGCCGGATAGTATTCCTACGCATGGGCATCATGATGTCCTACAAAACAGAGCAAAGGTGAAACCTTTTTGTCTTTGAAATGGGTTAGTCCTTATGCAGGATGTATGCAATGTTATGATGTTATGATGTCATGGTAAAGGCACGCCACAAGTATTCACAAATGGCAAACATGGTAAAGGCACACAAGTCACACAAAAGAGCCCTTAGATTTCAGGCTGGCATGAAGTTTAGGTACTACCCTCTTTCAGTTTCAGTTGGTTAAGACCTGTCCTAAAAATAGTAACCGGGTTCTAGAGGATCTCAATATCATTGACTACCCTCAATCGGTCATAATTCTAGTTTGGCAACCTTTTCTTGCGGCCGGAACCATCGCGAGAGTTTAGTCTCAATGAGTGTAGCATACTGCTACTGTTCTATGGCCAAGTTGGTCAATTTAAGGTTCTAAGGTCAGTTGGTGCTTAATGACTCCTCAGAAGACCCATATTCTCCTTGTTCCAACACAAGGGATATCGGTACAGACCAAGGTGTCACACCAACGTAGCTACTGCTTCATCTGTGTCGGTCTACGCCAGACAGATCCCTCACAGTTTATTGCTACTTACCTAAAAAGGGTACCCCCAGATCCGGGTTAGGATCTATAGAACTCCGATACAAGCCCACAAAATTAAAGCATACAAAGCATACAATTGAAAACATAGTGATCTAATCCTAAGGTACACCTCACTTATAAGATATTCCCCAGCAGAGTCGCCAGTTCTGTGATCGGTGGGAATCGAACTGACTGTTTTTTGGAATGCTGGTTCGTGTTTGCGTTTGTTTTTGCAAAATGCCGCGGTAAGCAAGAGTCGCCACCGTCTTTTATTTTATCCAACAAGGAAAGGACAAAAGCACAGAAAAATTCCTTTTCGAGATGTTTCTCGGGTTCGGGAGGTAGATTATAGAAAGAGAAGGTATTAGCACCCTTTCTATCTGTGGTTATCCACGGGCTCTTAGGTACTTGCTCACTATGTTTTCAAAAAGTTTTGCTTTTCTTGTGTTCGTGGGTTTTGAAAAGAGTTTTGTTTGAAAACTTCGATTTAACTCTTGTTTCTGTCCTCAAGAGTGTATGAAGTGTTTTTGAAAACTTTGTTTGAAAAGTGTAAGTGCAAAAAATTTGTTTTGTTTTGAAAGAGCAAGTACCTAAGAACCTCTACCTACTCTAAAGGAATTAAACTGTGTAAATGTCCTTTAGACAGTACTATCCCACTATTGAGGAGTAGGTAGCACCGTCATTGGAGTTTTCGGGTCAATTCGATTTAAGGGACATGTGGTCACTAAAGCAACATTAGGACGCCTTAGCGGTAACCCTAGTGTCTTAGATTATTTTTTATCGAGGCAACTGTTTCGAGGCAACTTTGGTCTTCAGACAGGAGGGCGACCTCTAAAACTTCCTATACTCAATGACCACGTTCGAGGCAACCAAGTGAGGCGTACCCTAGGAGTGGCATGTGCAAATGTGTCAATTTTCAGTTATGTTATCTTTGTACATGTTATGGTGAGCTACGGTTGATTTTAAGTTAAGGTAGATCTTGTCATGCATAGCCTATTATTCATACATCTAGCAGTTAATGGTTGCGGAAAATAAAACTAAGCTATTACAAGGCGTCGGGTATTTACATCACTAAAAACAAACCCTTGAAAAAGTAAATGCGAAAAGGTAAATAAAAGCGGTAAATAATCCTAAGTTAAAGCTATTACATCCTCGGAACAATTATAATTATATGGAATATAAATCAAAAATAATACGCGCGAGAAAAATTGAATCGGAGAGTTTTAGGGTTTTGACCCTTTTTTAAGAAAGAAGGAGATTTTTTTGTTATTTTGAACTAAATGAAATTAAATGAAATTAAGCCTAAGTTAATTAATTAATTAAATAAAAAAGATATATTTTTTGGGTTTTTGAATGTTTAAAGCAATAAAAAAATGATTAAATATATTAAAAACCTAATTCTAATTAATTTTTAATTTATCGCAAAAGATATTAAAATTATGCCTAATTAGAAACTAAATTAATTAAGTTATTTATTTACAAAAATAATGAAATAGTGAAATTAATTTAAATAAATAAAAATATTATATTTTTTTTGTTTTCTGATTTTTTTATAAAAAAAGGGGTTAATTTGTTAATTGGTTAATTAAAATAATAATAATAATAAAATAGAAATAGAGAAAAATAATGAAAAGAAAATAAAAAATAGAGCCAACTCAGGGGGGGTGTTGGGCCCAAATTGGTGGTGAATCTGGAAATTCTTGGCCCACTTTCATTTAGCCTCGTTTGACTTTCTGAATTTCCCACATGCTTGTTGATTGGAGACCATGGTGAGGACCCCATTCTGGCCATTGGATTTGGATCTGAGACCACTTGGCATATTGATAATTGAGGCGCATGGTGGTCTGCATTCTAGGTGCTACATGGGAACACCTGAAAACAAAATTGAATAATGTTTTGGGGGACCTGGGATTCGAACCCAGTTCCCAATGCTTCCAGGCCAACGCGTTTACCACCCAACCAAGTTGCTCCAATTTTTAATGTAATGGACAAATTATATTATATAAAAAAAGCAAGCAATATACTGGAAAACAAAAAAATGTGCGAAATTCAAACACACGAACCAGATGATAACACGTCATCATCTTCAACCTTGGTCCTGCATAAATAGAGTCAGATAGCGGGGGTTTTTAACCTCCACTATCTCCTGCACGAAAAATAGCGAATAGACACAGAGCAAAAAGAAATATTTCGCGAGGTATGTGTTGGAATCGTCTTGGTCTCACGAATTCAACCATGTATCCCATTGGTTCCAATTTTTCCTGGTTTGGAAAGCCCTATTTGAAAGCTTGAAAACCCTAGAAACTCAATCATGGCATCTCTCGGTTTAGGGCACTATGGTTCAATTAAGTCATTCCATTAGCTTTGTATAATCTCTAGCAACGCAAATCAATCACAAAAACATGTCAAATACATATGAATTAAGAGATACGATTTTGAATTAGAAGTGCAAACTGTGAGATGGTATTTCGTGATTCCTTGAGCTTTGGTGCTTGAATTTGATTGCAAATCACTCCTGGTACCTCCTGCAATGTGTTTGGATGGACAAGGCACCTTGAATTGGCCTAGATTGCAAGAACAAGTTTTTATTTTTCTTGAAGTTTCTTGAAATTGGTATGGCCGTTTCTGCAATCCTTCAGTCGTGTATTAGGTTATGCTTGGCTTGCTTGCATATAAGGGAATCAGTTTAGGTCAAAATTTGGACCCATATCCATGTGCATTGAAGATTGAATATTTGATTGTTCATGATTGAACAAGTTGCCAAAATTGGATATTTTTGTATCTTTTAGCTTGTGCACGAATTGGCATTGCTTGGTCAGCATATTTGGATCACATTTGGTTCACAAATAGATTTAAGAAACAAATCTTTTATTTTCTTATAATTTAAATTAATTAAATGAATTAATATGTATTAAAAATCCATTTAATCAATAAATTTAAGAAAATAAATCCAATTTAACTTGGTGGGTCGTGCATAGGTCATGGATGAAGTTTCAAAAAGAGATTTGAGGCCCATTAGCAAAAAGAAGGTGTTTTGAGCAAAGTTGACTTTTGTAAATTCATGAAAATTGCCCAACTTCTCCAATGCATAACTTGCTCAATTTTGATCATATGACCATGTTCTTGGACATTATGGAAATCCCTTGGAGTCCTCTAACCAATGCTTTTGGTCCCATGTCATTTGGATTTACCAATCTCAAGTTATGGCCTTTGACTCAAAGTGTACCTTTGTTGACTTTTGAAATTGACCTATAATGTAAAAATTTGTAACTTTTTGTGAGAGCATTTCTTGATCTTGGGGTGTGAAGATGGATTGTAGGAAATTGCATCCTCTTCAAAATGAGCTTTGTGATGGAATTTTTCTGATAAACCATGAAAGAGTTATGCCCTGGTCAAAGTACAGTTGACTTTTCTACTGTCCAAAAATAGTAACTTTTGCACCTTGATGATTTTTGAGCTATTCTTGAGGGATCATGATCAAGACTTGATCAAATGATGATTGTGAACTCAAAAATAAGATGTTGACCAAGAATTCTGACTTTTGACCGCAAAATGACCATTTTGCCCTTGCAGTTGACTATGGATCAAATGGAGCTTTTGACTGTGCAAACTGGCACTGTGAGTCTTGAAACTTGGCATGTAGGTGCTTGAGAATGTATATAGGCCTATGAGACTTGATTGAACCATTGAGAACCCCAAATTCCTTGAAAGAACCAAAACCCTAATTTCAGCTGTCTACTGCCTAGGAGATGGTTTGACTGTCTAACTCTTGAGCAATCTTGAACCATTTGGAGATGATTCTTGACATATCTTGAGGAATATGGGAGGGCAAATTTTGGGGTACAACAATATGAATGATTAGCAATTTAAACATACAGAGAAAAATAACAAAAGAACAAAACTCTAAATTATTACAGACCATATGGGGACGGGGGTACAAGTTTTTATGAATGGGGATGAAACGGATTGAAAGTTCGATTAAGAATCCAATTAAACAAACAATACAACCAAATCGAAAATTTAATCAATAAACTAATTAAATTACCTATAAAATTAACTATTCTAAATAACCAATAAAAGGAAAATTAGTTTAATAAATTATTAGTAATGTAAAAAAAAATTGTATTTTTATATGAATTTTTAGGTAATGAAAATACTAAAAGAAAATTAAAACTTAAATTCTAAACTTTTTTTTTATTATTATTTTTTTTTTAAAGAAAATCTTTTTGTTCATTTTTTAAATATTGAATGAAAGTCTAAGCATACATCTAAACATGCATATTTTGGAGTTTTTATATGAAAATACTCTAAGAGAAAAGGCTTAAACTAAACAATCTTTTTTTTGTTGGTTTTGTAATCTAAAAAAACAATATTTGTACCAAAGAAACAAATTTAAAAATAAAAAGTAAAATGGGCTGGAAGGTGCATAACCCAGAATGGCCTGTAAGGGCCCAGTAGAACAAAAATAAATGCAGGTAACAAAAATATAAAAAAATGGGTTGGACCGGTCGACCCGGATCCAAGCCCTACTTACCATACAAAATTGGGTTTATGAAAACCTAAACAGAAAGACTTCAGCGCTTCTTTCTTACTCACTCGTTTTACCATTCCAAAAAAAACCAAAAAAATCAATGAAGATAAAAACTGATGAAAAATCTGGATCTCTCTTTGCTCTCTCTCGTATCGGCCATGGAAGCTTCACGAAGCAAACAAAAAATGAAAACAAACAAAACAAACAAAACTCCTCACCATTAGCGATTTTGCAGTGAAACATATCAGGTACGTTCTGACCCAATTTCTTCTTCGAGCTTCTTCTGCGACTTACTTATTGTTTTGTGTTGTCTTGCTTTGATTTTGCGTAATGGCTTGTTGCAATTGGTTGAGTTTCGCAAAGGTTGAGGTTCGGGATTTGTGTGAAATTGTGGGGTTTCTCGTGTGATTTTTTATTTTGTTTTCTTTTCGATTCAGTTTCATGTTATGCTAACAATAACTTACTCACGAATTCCACATGATTTCAGGATGACAAAAATTCAAACAATAGCAAGATCAAACATTTATGGGGAATAATTATTGGCATCATAGAAACGGGATTGTATTAAGCAGTAAACAAATGAAGCAACGGTGATATGAGATTACCGACCTGAACGATATTCTTCCCGGTAAACTCCTCCCTCGATCCTTTTCTTCTCCTTTTGCTTCCAAATTTATATTGATTCTGGTTCGTTTGGTTTTTGCTGATGCAGTGTGTTTGGTCTTTGGTTTTGGTGGATACAGTTTTTTGTTTTCTTGGTTCTTTGGCTGATGTAGTGTGTTTGGTCTTTGGTTTTGATGGATACAGTTTTTTGTTTTCTTGGTTCTTTGGCTGATGCAGTGTGTTTGGTTTTTGGTTGACAGTTTTGTGGTTTGGTTTTGGTTTTGCAGTTTGTGGTTTGTGCTGGTTTTTGGTTGACAGTTTTGTGGTTGGTGTTAAAAATGAGATAAAAATGTCCCTCCCCTTCTGTGTAATCTGAAGTGGTTATATAGGTGGATTGGTGAGTGTTTAGGGGGAAAATGGGTGAGATTTGAATAATGTTAGAATGTTGTCTTGTGGCTTTAGAATGCGGGTTTCTTAACTTGCCTATTTGGTGCAAGTCTTGAACAGGTTTTGACTGTTTTATTGGACAGCAATGTGCAGTTTTTTTCTTTCTCTCTCTTACCTCTCAATGATGTAAAGCTATTGCTTTTTTTTCCTTAAAGTTATGAAGGGTTTGCTTTTGTGGAAAATGATGATGCTAGGGAGTTTTGGCTGCTTGCACTAATATTTTGACTTGTGGTTATTTTATTTGTTTGGTTTAAAATGATGCTGCATGTTTTGTTTGCTTATTTGGCCTGCTGCCTTTGGCTAGCTTGCACTAATATTTTGACTTGTGTGTTGCCTATTGCCTTTGGTTAGCTTGCTATGCTGCTTGCCATGCTACTTTGGCTTTTGTTTATTTGGCAATTTTCTTTTCTTCTTTTTTTCTTTTTTTGTGAACCAAAGAGAAAATTCTTTGTGATTTGCCATTTGGGAGAAAACTTAAGACATGATAAAAACACATCCCTCTTTAACTGATTCCAAAAGGAAAACCCTTATGATGACATAACAATCAATTAATTCTTGTTTGAATTTTTTTCATGTTTTGATCGCTAACCCTTTTTTCTTTTTCTTGTTTCATGAGCATAATTATTGGACGATTCGAAGCGAGATCGAACGATGAAAATACCAAGGCGAGGACGAATGACTTGAAGAAACACAAATTATTTTTCTCTTTTCTTTGTAATCAAAACAAATGTAATTTTTATTCCATACTGTAATTCATTTTTCATACGCTTTGTAATCAGTCCAAAAAAATGTAACGAATACGAAAGCTTGAATGATATATTTTTTTGAATGAATTCTCTTGTATGGAAATCAAACAACTCTCGATCTTGTTTAAATTCTGAAATTCTCTCTTGAATGATTCGAACGCACATCTCAACTTAGTAACTTGAATCTCGAGAAATCATGAATAATGGTTATAACTTGTATTCCAAACAAAACACGCGATTTATCTTCGAACTCTCAAACACAACAAAATGAATGCTTAAGAATTTAATTCCACTGATTAATTCGAATCCCAGAACACTGGTCACTTGAACCTTAATCTTCAAATCACGCCTGAACCATACTCGCACTTCTCGAATAGAACTCTGACTTTGACATTCAGCCCACCATAACTTGAAACTTAAGCAACAAAAACAAGTCCTGATTATTATGAACCTTTAACCTCATTTTCCGAAGTGCTCGAACTCCACATTTTCCAATTCAACCTCCAAATTCTCGACTCAACGGCTTAGAGACTTAAAGAAGAAACTTTAAATGCGAGGAGGTGGAATTCTTGACCTAACGCACTGAGCTCTGAGCCATCCTCGAGGCAGGCGAAAGAAACATCTTCACATAAACCAAAAATCTGAAAACCCTAGCATCTTGACCGGCACACATAGGGAAATAAACCCTAATCCAAGCTCTGATAAATTTGAGCAAGAACCGACCTTGTAACCTGACAACGCCATTCATTCCATGATCCGCTAATCGAGAACCAGATGTGCTTCCTTTTTACCTGATAAGAAAACCTCAAAACAAGATTAGACATAAAGAGGGCGCAGCCCTAAAACTTTAAACCAAAGCGCCTGATTCCCTGAGATGTGGGATATGCAAATGACTAAATAATAAAATGATGCAAATGGAATGCAAAGTTCAAATCTAGACAAGAATAAAAGAGATAGGGCAAATTTGGGGTACGACAACGGCATTACATATATATGGGGATATGTGAATATATGCTCTTCTTTGCAAAAATGTCTCTGTGTGATATATTGGTATTTGAGTTGAATTATGATACTTCTCACGATTTTCTATCTTTATTTTTGACATTGTCAAAGAGGGAGAAGCATATGTGAGATGAAGTTGGGAAGAAAAAAGTCGGGGAAGCCTTAAATGAAGACATGAAATGTAACGTAGCAAGTTTTTCCATCATCAAAAAGAGGGAGTATGTGAGTGAAACTTCACCATTAGATGTTTTGCATGATGTCAAAACTAGGAAACTTAGCAGTTATGAATATTGGATGGTATATCTGTGTCATTTGGTCTACGCTTGCATTAGAGGTCTTAGAAAGCATTCAAAAAAGTTTAAAATTGGCCAAAAACATGAAAAATCATTTTCTGCACAAAACATAATAGCATGTGTCGGTACATCCGATTTTTAGTCAGTCACATGTATTGCATTTTTAAAGGTTGTAGCCTCTGTCTTGCATAGGTCGGAACATAATCATTTTGAGGTCGGCACATGATGAAAAAATGACAGTATGTGTTGCCACATACGATTTTTAGGTCGGCACATGTGCTACATTATTAAAGTCTGTAGCTTTGGTTCCTCGTGTGTTAACATATGAATCATTTCAGATCGACACATGTGTCAATGTTTGACATCATGTGTCGGCACATAACTTGTATGTGCCAGCATATCCTCTTAGTTTAGTCAAATTTTTAACTATTTTTTAATTCTGAAGTTTCCCTCTTTGCCACCAAATTTCCTTAACTATAAATACATCATATATACATCATTTCAACTTGATGAAACTATAAACACTTACCACCATTACTCTTCATCTTCAATCTTTAACCTATGTGTTGTACCCCAAAATTTGCCCTCTCATGTCTCAAGGACTTTTAGAATTACTTCAGTCAAATTTCAAGCCTCGGACCACATTTTCTAAGAAGAATCATTCAAATTATCAAAAAGGGGCAAAAATGAGCAAAATCGGAGTTTCAGCTGGAAAAAGTCAACCGGACGCTAAAAAGTCAAACTTTGACTTTTTGACCAAATTTGGGTCCCAAAAATCACATTATGTTAAGACATCCAAAAATGAAGTTTGATCATCAAAAATCAAGAGAATCAAAAATCCAACTTTGCAAGACTTTGAAATTTTTCTAAGTATTTTCTATACTTGGTTAATTTCATTTACTTCATGATATTTTTTACTACAATTCCAAATAATTCAAAATGATGCAAGTAATTCAAGTTATTACAAAGTGACATTTTTACAAAATTACAAATTCTAAAACTATGTCTTACTTGAATTCTCTCAAAAAACCTTGCCACAATATTTTTGCCCTTGATATAATGTGCATGAAATATTCCACAAGACCAAATTTGTGTCATGCTACAAATCATAATGTCCAAGTTGAACAAAGTGTGATATGCTACATTGCCACAACACTCCAAAATCTGCTCCATGCTGCCCTACAAGAAACCTTGTGCTATGCTACACCACAAGTATGCATGCTGCCCAATACAGTCCAAAACTGCTCTATGTAGTCTGCCCAAGCCTGCATCATAGCAGCCCCAAAATTGCACCAAAATGGCAAAGGAAAATTGTGTGAAGAAAGTATCAAAACAGTAGGCAAAAACAATTCAAAATAACTTATTTGGTTTCCCCCTTAAACCACAGCCAAAAGTCTACAAAAGGGACTGTCTCATAAGACATAAGGGTTGGATTGGGAGAGGAGGATTAGGAGAGAGAATAGAGAGTTTTGTTGAGCAGAAAAACAATATCCTTTGTAAAACTTGACTCATTCATTCTCAAAACAAAGTTATGTTCTTATTCAAAACAAGACCCCAACCCATTACTCCACCATACAAACTCTCACATAAGCCAAACACCTCATCACCTACAAAGGTTGTCCAAACATAAAAATAGTCCATGTAGTGATATTCATCTTCACCTTCAAAAACACCAAAAAAAAACAAATACAGTACAGTCTAACTCAGTTTCAACAGCCCGGAGTAGCTTCCTGAAGATTTATTAGAACCATCACAGCATCCGGAAAACATTCAGATTTAAAACAGCCAGTGAAGCTCAAAGGTAAGTCTTCTTGACTTGATATCTTTTCACACATCATTAATAATTTTTTTTGAAGATGAGATGTAGCATTGTATGGTCCTGTTGAACTGTTTATTTTCTAGGCTTATTCAATCATTTGTTGTTTATGTTTATCAATCATATCCTGTAAAATGACATGTATGGACAATAAAAAAATGTTTAAGGCAGGAAAATACAGCATGTATCAACACATATCCTCATGCGTCGACTCATCCTAGTGAAAAACAGGGTATGAGTCGACACATAACCCCCATGCATCGACCCATACTGATTTCAGGTTACAAAACAGAAGTTGGAAAGTCCTATGAGTCGATACATACGCATTTTGCATCGATACAAGAAGGTGTGTGAGCCGACACATCCCATTATGTGTCGACTCATACTGAGTTGATTTTGTTTTACAGGAGCAAGGAAAAGCTATGTGTCAATGCATAACAGCATGGGTCGACACATAGCAGTTCAAAATGCATTTTTCCTTTTATTTTACATTGTTTTTACATTGTTTTCATTATTATTCGATATGGTTGTAATATTTCAGTCTCCACTTCATCCCCATTGTTAAATTGTACCCTCATCCCCCTAAAGCGATGTAATAGCTTAGATTTTATTTTCCGCATTTTTACTTGCTTTTCATATATTGCTAGTAAATAGGATGTATGGCAAGATAAAATCAACAAATAGATGACTTTCAAATACAAGACAAAATGCATGCAAACTAACACACTTGCACATTAGCACCTCTAGGGTAATCTCATTTTGTTTCCTTTCGGAAAATAGTCATGTCCCTCGAATATGAGACGTTTTAGCAAAGACCCTTCGATAAAAAAAAGATTGTAGTCCCTCGATGACCCTCGATGTTGCCTTCGGTAAATGATCTAGTCCCTAAACGACATTGCTAAAACGTCTCATAAGTTGCCTTCTATGACTATTCAAACGTCCCACGTCCGTCCCTTCAAATCCAACGATGGGGCTTCTTACCAAATCAATGATAAGATAGCCACGTCTAAAGGAGAAGGAAAAGCACATTTAAGACCTTTCGAGTAGGTAGATTCGCTCCTAGTTACTCGCTTGCTCACGACAAAAACACTTTTACACACTAACACTCTCATTTCAAAACATTTTTCAAAAGATAAAACATTTTGTATACGTTCTTATAGGGACGAGAACCATTGCAAAATATCTTTCCGAGAACCACTTTCCAAAATACAATCCACAAACACATCTTTGAACTATCTTTCGAAACAAAACTTTGTACGCGTTCTTATAGAAACGAGAACCATTACAAAGGGATTTTTCAAAACACCTTCAAAGCCCACACCACAAGCACACTGTCAAAACAAAAGCAAGTGATCTAACGAGTAACTAAGATCCCATGGAAAACCATAGATGAAAAGGATGCTAACACCTTCCCTTTTCATAATCTACCCCCCGAACTCAAGAAAACATCTCTAAAGGTCTTTCATGTGCTTTTTCACTTTTCTTTTTGGATAAAAGAAAAGTCGGTGGCGACTCTTGCTAAACCGCAACATTTGCAAACACAAACGCAAACCCTCAAGTCAGTTCTTCCACCGTATCACACTATGCATATACACTAACAAACTACACATAATCATTTTTTTTGGTGTCATCTAGACGAGGTTTGATAACGTCCAATTAGGTTTGTGTAACCGAGAATATTGGGTTGATAATTATGGGGATTTCATCCGAAAAAACCTAAGGTTTATCCTCCAAAATCTTTGGTAAATTTGGGCTGTTTATTCAAGACTTTGTAATAGTGGATTAGGCCGAGTGAAAGCTTTGAAGATTGGAGATCTTGCTAAGGAGTAGCGCGAGACGGTGGATTGTATTAGAAGCTCTTGTGGTTAATTGTTTGCAATTAGATTCGATCGAGTAAAAACTTTGGAGATTATAGATCTCACAAAGAAGTAGCGTGAGACGATGAATCAATTAGATCTATTCTTTCTCAAGATCAAAAGAAGAGAAAGGGTTGAATCAACATCAAACGATTAGGGTTTATAGGGTTGCTCTTGGAACACTTCTCTTGTAAAGTTAGAAATTTATCTCAATTCCAAAACGGAATTGGGGGGAGATGTAGCCATAACAATGATGATTGGTGAACTTCCTAAACAAATCTTTATGTTGTTATCTCTCTTACTCTTATTTACTTTCTATATGCAATTTGTTGAACTAGGTGTTTGATTGATCAATTCGTATAGAATTTTTCTTTGATTATTAAAGTTTAGATTATTTTGTTGAGCAGCTCATAATCACTTTGATTGTAAGTGGAGATAGAAAGATATAAAAAATGGCTTATGTATTCATTTGACAAACTGTGTTTATATACACGGTTGTAGTACATGTGAGATCCTAGAATTATACTAGGACTAATTACAATAATGAACATATATGGAAGGAATTGGTCATGACAGCTATACACATGCTGTGACAGAATCATAGTCAAATAAAGTCATGATACTAAAATATGGAAATTGTATAATGCCAGTGATATTGAGATCAATATGAAGTTATTATAATCATAACTTTCTTTAACTCCCCTTCTCAAACTGATGGTGACATAGTCACCCCAAGTTTGTCTCTCATCATGTTGAACCTTGTGTATGTGAGAGGTTTGGTTAAGCAATCTGCAATTTGATCCGCTGTGGGTACGTAGGATATTGTGACTTGATTTTGAAGTACTTGATCACGTATGTAGTGGACATCTATTTCAATATGTTTGGATCGAGCATGCATCACTGGATTGGATGCTAGTTCCTTGGCACTCAAGTTATCACACCATAAAACTGGTTTCCTGGGCATAGGAAGTTTTAGCTCACCCAATAGCAATCTAATCCAAGCTACTTCAGCTGCTAGGTCAGCCAAAGCTCTGTATTCTGACTCAGTACTTGACCTTGACACCACTCTTTGTTTTCTCGAGGCCCACGAGATTAATGTCTCACCAAGGAACACACACTGTCCTGCCATGGATTTCCTATCATCTATGCTAGTAGCCCAATCTGCATCAGAGAATCCAACAATATCAAGATCAGTTGAGGGCTTGATATGAAGACATAAATTTGTTGTTCCATGGAGATATCTTAATATCCTTTTTATTCCTTGCCAATGATCTATGGTTGGGGAACTTATAAATTGGCTGAGTTTGTTGACCGAGAATGCTATGTCTGGCCTAGTATTGATTAGGTACTGTAGTGCACCTATTGCTTGTCTGTATAGTGTAGGGTTGGCCATAGGTTCTCCTTCAGCAGTTAGTTGTTTCCCTGTTGTCATTGGTGTGGGGCAGGATGAGGCTTTTTCCATATTAAACCTTTTGAGCAAGTCTCTAATGTACTTTGTTTGTTTCAAGTACATTCCACCAGTATCTCTGTGTACTTCAATTCCCAAGAAGTAGTGTAGAAGACCTAGGTCTTTAAGAGAGAAAACAATGTTTAGTTGAGTGATGAAGATCTCTAGGAACCTTTTGTTGCTCCCTGTTACTATTATGTCATCAACATATATGAGGAGAAGTGTGATATGGTCGGTTCCTCTAAGGACAAACAATGTTAAATCACTCTTGGTGTTTTGAAATCCCCATTTTAGTAGAGTATCCTTCAACCTGTCAAACCATGCCCTTGGGGCTTGCTTCAGGCCATAGATTGCCTTGGTTAATTTGCATATGTGATAAGGTTTGGTTGAGTCTATATATCCTTCTGGTTGATGCATAAACACAGTTTCTTTTAGATTGCCATTCAAGAATGCATTGTTTATGTCCAATTGCCTAACTTCCCAATTTAAATGTACTGCAATGGATAGGACAATTCTTACAGTGCTGGATTTGATCACTGGACTGAAGGTCTCATCATAGTCCAGACCTACAGTTTGTTGAAAACCTTTGGCAACCAGTCTTGCTTTTCTTCTTTCAATTGAGCCATCTGCCTTGTACTTGGTTTTAAAAACCCACTTTGAGTCTATGATATTATTCTGCCCCTGAAATGGTACCAGTGTCCAAGTGTGATTTGTTGTTAGAGCTTTAAATTATGCATCCATGGCTTCTTTACACCTTGGTCTGACTTGTGCTTCATTTACATTTCCTGGTTCCTTATCCTCTTTGTGTGTCTCTGACAATCCTATATAAGGTAGTTTGGGCTTGTAAATCCCTGCCTTGCTCCTAGTATGTATCTGCTGGACATGTTGATTATCCTCTAATGTATCCTCTACTAGGTCTGTGTCCTGTATTGAGCCTGTTGTTGCTGGTGTTTCATTTGTATGAGAAGTTGCCTCATCTGTAGTGACAGAGATCTCATTGAGGACTGGTTGAACTAGATCTTCTTCCTGGTGGTTCACATCATTGTTACTTGGTTCAATTGTGTGACTTGTAGTGGTACCTGTAGGTAAAGGGGGAAGAACAATAGGGACACTTTCAGTTAGAGTTTTTAATGGATTCCTTGTGTCAAGAAAGCCATCATAAAATGGAAAGTGATTCTCATTGAAGACAACATGTCTTGAGACAAAAATTCTTCCATGAGAATTGAGACACTTATATCCCTTGTGAGAGTTGTTATACCCCAAGAACACACACCTAGTGGTGTGGAATTGAAGTTTGTGTTGATTGTATGGTTTGAGGCAAGGGTAGCATGCACAACCGAAAGGCTTCAAGGCATCATAGTCAGGTTCCTTTCCAAGCAATAATGAATATGGACTTTTATTTGGGTTAACTGATGAGGGCAATCTGTTGATAAGAAAAACTGAGGTCGAGAAAGCTTCCCACCAATAGTGTAAGGGCATTTTGGCCTGTGCTAGTAGTGTGAGTCCTAGTTCAGCCACATGTCGATGTTTTCTTTCTGCTCTACCATTCTGCTGAGAGGTATATGGACATGACATTCTAAATTGGATTCCTGACTCTATGGCTATTTTCTGAACTGGTTTATACTCACCTCCACCATCACATTGGAGAATTTTTATTTTCCTGCTAAACTGATTTTCAACCATGTTTTTGAATTGAGTGAAAGCATGTACTGTTTCTGATTTTTGTTTTAAGGGAAAAATCCAAGTAAATCTGCTGAAATCATCAATAAAGTGAACATAGTACTTGAAATTAGATGGAGATAAAATTGGGGTTGGACCCCATACATCACTATGAATTAAATCTAAAGGTTCCTTAGCATGAGAAAAGGATGATGTAAATGGTAACAAGTGAAGTTTTCCAAATTGACAAGCTTCACAGAATGAAAAGTGATCATTTGATGATGTCTTCACATTGCAGTTCTTCAACACCTTTTCCAGGACTTTATTGTTGGGATGTCCAAGCTTTCTATGCCAATTCTCCTTTACTGACATGTAGGTACATGGGTCTTTATTGACTTGGGAGTTGGCACTTGAAAGTTGATATAATCCATCTTTAACTTTCCCTTTTAGTAATGCATTCCCTGTCATTTTGTCTTTCACATAGCAATAGTTTGCATCAAATTCAACAATAGCATTATTGTCTGCAGTTAGTTTAGATATACTTAACAGGTTTTTGGTTATTTCAGGGACATACAAGACATTATGTAGGTTGAGTTTATTTAATTCGGTCGAGCCTGAGCCCAATATTCTCAACATGTTACCATTGCCAACTAGCAGAGAATTCTTACCATTGCTTTCACTGAGATCTTGGAGTTTCTCATTTTGATGAGTCACATGATTGCTAGCTCCACTGTCGAAATACCATTCATAGTCTTGACCGTGGTAAGGTGAGGCTATGAAAGCACTGTGATTTTCTTGCTTGTTATTCTCAGCATAGTGATTTGAGCCTGTGTATGATTTGTCAAAACGGTAAAAACATTGCACTGCAGTGTGACCTATCTTGTTACATACCTGGCATGTTGGTTTAGATCTACCTCTTCCTCTACCTCCTCTGAAGTTAGAGCCTCTCCAGTTGCCTCGTGTCCCAGATTTGTTGCTTCTGAAATGGGTTTGGCTTGCAAGGTTTGCTGAAGCATTCATTAAGAGATTACTGAAATTATTCAGTTGTTCCATTATGTTTTCAAATGCCAATAGTTGGGCTTGTAGATCAACCCAAGTAAGGTCGATTTGATCAGATAATTTGACCACCACAGGATTATAATCAGCATCCAGACCATTCAGTGTCTGAATTATCAGGTCCGAGCTGGAGATTGGTGATCCTGCCAGCTTTAATTTGTCAGAGAGGTTCTTCATTTTGAGAAGATACTGATCCATCTTCATTTCTCCTTTGCGAGTGTTATGAAATTCTGATTTGAGGTAGATTGTTCTTGATTTTGTGTGAGCACCTCCTAGGCCTCGGGCTTCATCCCAAAGTTCCTTAGAGGTTTCACAATGCAGCAACTGTGTTGCAATGTCAATGGCCATTGAATTTCTTAGCCATCCTAGGAGAGCTTGATCATGTGCAATCCACTCTTCATAGTCAGGATTGCTTTTCTTAGTTTTGTCATTTGTGGAGATAAACTGTTCAGGACATTCTTTGGTTCCTAGAATGTAACCATCAAGTTTGCAACCTCTAATCAATGGAAGAACTAGTGACTTCCATAGGAGGTAGTTATCTCTATCCAGCTTGACAGAGACAGTTGTAGGTAGGTCATTTTTGTGATTTGTGTTAGCAGCGGATGACATGATTGGATCGAGAGCCTTCAAGCTTAAAAGCTCTGATACCAAGATAGAAAGATATAAAAAATGGCTTATGTATTCATTTGACAAACTGTGTTTATATACACGGTTGTAGTACATGTGAGATCCTAGAATTATGCTAGGACTAATTACAATAATGAACATATATGGAAGGAATTGGTCATGACAGCTATACACATGCTGTGACAGAATCATAGTCAAATAAAGTCATGATACTAAAATATGAAAACTGTATAATGCCAGTGATATTGAGATCAATATGAAGTTATTAGAATCATAACTTTCTTTAACTAGTGGTGTTCTCAAATCAACAAAGCTCAGGAGAAATTCTGAAAAATTGATTGCGCGTCAAGTATTTGATAAACTATCAAATTTTGTTTTAAACACAATTTCATTGGAAATAGGTGGTTGTAGTGATTTGTTATAAATGATTAATTGTGAAACAATTGTGTTGATTACTTTTATCATTGATTAATTCCACACGGCATTTGCATATCTGAGTTCCCAATAACTAGGTCCGTTTAGACGACTTTTTCGATTTAGACAAAAAAGAAAAAAATTATGCGCAATATTGTCTTTCAAAATAAATTTTTAATTACCTATTTTTGAAAGGTAATTTTTACTTGGGGATATATCCATATCTCCTCCTCCTCTAGATAAGTCGCTGTCGTCTAACAGAGATCGTTGAATTTGACTCATAAATAATGTCAAGTGGACAATGGTACGATTTATGGATATTATTGTAATTGGGTAATTAGTATTTCTATATACACCTATAATACTTTCTAATTTGTGAAATTTAGAATAAATCAATAAGACATAACAATAACTACTCTATAATTGTATATATACGCAATTTGGCTGAACCGCGTGATCAAAAAATTTGTATATTTTTCTCTATTCTAATTTTTGTCCGCGTTGTATCTTACCCTGTAATCTATAAAAAAAAAGTTTTTTTTATTAGGATAAGTGACCTAAAGAGCCAAATGGAACAGGATGCCACATCAACAAATTCACTATCAAGTTTCCACATTGCAGACAAATCTCATAATTATTATACAGCTATATAACTTTATTCCGGCAGAATTTCACGGCTTAAGTTATGACCCTTAATGGCAACAACTATTAAAACCAGATAGTAGTAGATTTTGTTAGATGCAAAATCATACCATTCCTACAGTAAAGTTGTTGGAACTTAGATTATCAGGAATCAAGTGTTTCACCAAATTTCTATGTTTACTTATCTAGTTAACTTTATGTAAACTGAATTAGTGACAGTGACATGTTAAACTTATGGAGACAATAATTGATCTATATCACCACATACCCCTTTTTATTAAACACCTATTCTACACACTAGAGAGAAACTATTTAGAGTCGATTAATTATAATTGTTGATGTGGTCTTGAAGCTTCCGAGTGAATGGAAGAATCATGTATGTACACTCATTTATATTGTGTAGTCTATTTCCGTTGTGCTTTCACAAGGTATTCAAAAAAGTTAGTATTTTTTAGTGTACACGTCCGGATCTCTTGGGAGATGTTAAAAAAACATTCAATTTCAACACTTTTATTTAATAAGCACGGGTAGATTAAACTAAAATGAAAAGAAGTATAAAAAAAACTGGGAGATATGAAATCAAAACCCAGTGTAACAGAAAATACAAAATAATTCATAATGATGATATATAGAAATCATTAAAAGGTAGAGTAAACAGCATTCTTAATCTAGAGCAAATAATCTCACATCACTTAATCAAGTGAATCCACGTAGGAGAACGAAACCGAATTGCAAGAAAAAAAAGGAGCATGTATTACCGGACACAAAACTCAGATATTAGAAGATGGTTAATGGATTTGACCTAACACGGTAATAAATTCATACACCAACAATTCACTACAATAATAATATCAAGAAAACAAAATTATTTCTAGCCAACCACTCATGTTCAATTAGGAAGGATTGAGGCAGATATATAACCATCCTAAAATCTTTGGCAAGGGGATGCGAAATCGAAATAAATTTGAATTGGCACAACGCAATATACTAGATAAAGAGAGATGCAACCCACTGCGATCCACAAACTTGAAACATATCTACAAAGTCATATCACTCTATAATGCAAAAATCATCATTGAAGGTTGAGAAAAACACAAGAAATGAGGAGTTTGAATTGAGTTTTCAAAAACTTTTTCTTTTAGAAGTTCTTCTCACAAACGATCAATGATAGACAAGTTAGAAAGAAAAATGACACAATCAGTTTATACAAGTTTATCTTAGAAAATGTTACTCTTGTCCATCCGCCAAAGTGATTTTATCTTAGAAAATGACTTAATCCACTAATCTTGAAAGATTACAACAACTTTTAAGAGTTTAGAAAAAGACCTTAGCCCTCTCAAGTATACATACTACAACTTAGTAACTTGAGGAAAAACCAAATCTCAATAGATTTAGAATCAAACAGTGTTTACGATAGTGTTTCTAAAAAGCAAATTTAACACTATAATAAAGAACAAATATTTGCACATAAATATGAGCAACAACTCTTGTGTATACAAAAATGATAATAAAACACAAATATGAGCAACAACTCTTGTGTTTTTAGAGAATAAAAGTTAACACAAAAATGAATAACAACTCTTTGTGTTAAAATTTTCTTTTGAGTATTTTCTCTCTTGAATTTATTTGCATAGTGTGATACGGTGGGAGAACTGACTTGAGGTTTGCGTTTGTATTCGCAAATGTTGCGGTTAGCAAGAGTCGCCACCGACTTTTTATTTTATCCTAAGGAAAGGTTAAAAAGCACAGCAAAAACCTTTTGAGATATTTCGTGGGTTCGGGGAGTAGATTATAGAAAGGGAAGGTATTAGCACCCTTTCTATCCATGGTTATCCATGGGCTCTTAGTTACTTGCTTAGATCACTTGCCTTTTGTTTTCAATTGTTTTAAATGGTGCTTGAGTGTGTGGGTTTGAAAATGTTTTGAAGAGAGGCCAATGTGGTGGCAACCTTTGTAATGATCCATGTTGGGATGTATACAAAGGTGTACGTCTTTTGAAAAAGATTTTCATTTGTTTTTGAAAGTTTGTTTTGAAAGTGTTGTGATGTGTGATTTTTGAAATTAGGCAAGTGTTTTGTTTTGCAAGTTTGATTCAAGTAACTAAGAGGTTATCTACTCCTAAATTTCTCAAAAGATCATTGCTATACTTTTAACCCTTTTAACAAGTTTGCTCCACCATTGTATTTGGTGGGCAACCTTGTGTTAGGATGTGAGAGGGACAGGCGCGGGTCATCGTTTAGGCCATAATTGCAACGGCGTTAAATGTCTTTAGGCAATTTTCTTTAAGGGACTTGATCATTTGTTTTTGTTTGTTTTGAAAAAGTTTTGTCGAGGGACTATGATCATTCAAATTTGTTTGCTTTGCCCAAAGAAATTCAACATGCAATATGGCCCATTTATTTGAAGGCAACAAGTGGAATACCCTAGGGGGTGCAAGTGTGATTTGTGTGTCCATTTTCATGCTTGTTTATCTTGTATTAGGTCAAACTATTTTTTATCGTTTTTCGCATACAAACCCTAATTCTAACATGTTATCATTAGAAAACAATAAAGTGCGAAATTAAAATTACTAAGCTATTACAAAACCAAATATGGGAAGGGGGGTACAAATGTTCAAATGGGGATATTGACAAGAATTTAAATCTAAATTATTACATCATTTTGAATATTTGCAAGGTAAATAAATTGCATAAGTAAATGTAAATTAAATAAATATGTGAAATGCAAAAAGAAAGTTTTTATGTGTATGAGAAAATATTATTTATGTAAAAGGGAAAAGAAAATAAAAATGTATTATTTTTTGAGTATTTTGAACTTAGGGTAAAAACCCTAATTTGAAAGAAAATGTATTATTATCTAATTTAATACAAGTATTTATTTATTATTTGTAAAATAAAAATAAAATGAAGTATATCATGAAAAAAGTATTTTTGTATCAAATATTAATAAAATGAAAAATTCAAGTATTTTTATATTTTATCTTAAATATATTAATAATCACATATATATATATATATATATTAAACCCTAAATATGTATTATACACAAAATAAATATTTATTTAATGTTTTAATAAAATAAATAAAAAAGAGTATTTTTTGTGTGAAATATTTTCAGAAGATAAATAAAAATAAAAATTGTATTTTCACTATTTTTATATTTATTCTAAATAATAGTATGTATATATTTCATATAAACAAAGGAAATAAACAAATAAATATGCAATAAATACAAAAAATGATGGGAAAAATATTTTAAAAATTTTAATGTCATGAGAAAAAATAAACAAAGTCAACCAAAAAGGAAAAAGTCAAAAAAGTCAAGTAAATAAGCAAATGGGCTCAGGGGGTGTAAACATGGAAATGGGGTGTGAAAAGAAATAACTCAAAAGCCCAGCCCAAGAAGACACTGTCTTCAACCTTTGGCCAAGACTGAGTTCAAAAACGCGCGCCTCTTGCTTCAACATCAAGGTCCTGATTCTTTGATCCTTTGAACAAACTTCCAACACAAAACATGTAAAGCATAATCTCACGATTTCATACATATAAAGAACATGAACTAACTCTTAGAAATGAGAGAGAATTTCTTCTCTCCCAAATTTTAACCTAATTTTTGTTCAAAGTTCAGGCATCAAATTCTTGCAACACACATAATATAAATAAAATCTACTTATATAGGCATGTTCAGGGCAATGATCATGACATGTTCTCTTCACAAACCTAAAGCTAACAATGCCTTATAAGAGAGATACGAATTCAAAAACTCACCTGTTCAGTTGAAGTTCAAACTGGAAATGTAGGAACCTTCAGTGCAAAGTGATGATTGGAAAAGCTTCCTTGAGGTCCAGGGATGCTGTTTCAATGCTTACTTTGCCTTGAGAGCTTCTGAATCAAGCTATAGAACTTCAACTGCAAAAGGAAAAAATGAAAATGGTGGAAACTGTTAGAGGGATTACAGATCAGGTTTTAGGCCATGGTTAGCTTGCATATGTTGTAAGGAAGGTAGAGGAACAGGTTTTGATCAAAATGCTCGAAGGGATTGGGAGTTTGCACTCAAACTGCAGGGCTTCCCCTGTTTGTGCAGTTTCAAGGTGATTTTGAGATGGAGAGTGTTTCAGATGGCCAGGACTCGTGTGTTAGCTTGGATTTGGTCTATGGAATGTGTTTGGTAGCTTTTGTGTTGTGTGTCTTAGCTGAGATGAGAGATAGCATAAGTTATGCAATGTTACTTGAAAATGAAGCAAGCAATGGTCACTTTTGTTTTTAGGTCAGTAGGGGCCTCTAATCCTGCTGCATAAGCCTCTCTTGATCAGTGTGTTATGCACATAATCTTGTGCAAAGCAGATCTTTCATGTACTTGTTGGATTACAAACTTGACATAAAGCTAAACTTTTCAAAAATGGAAATTTCACTTTATCTAGTTTAGGATTAAACCATTATGCAATGTTAGAACACAAAGAACATGACCTTAACACATTGAATATGCATTAAATTATTGAGTATGAAATGGTTCAAGGACCTGTAATCAAGCATAAAGCAAACTGATTTCAAATTGGCAAGATTATGAACATGTCTTGATGAAGAACAAAAGTGAATTTTTGCCAACTTGTGAAATTCGAATCTCTCAAGTTATGAGGTTGTTTGATGAGTTCTTGGACATTTTGGAAAGCTTGGAATGTGTACTATAATCCATCTTTGAAATTCAAATCAAAATTCCAAGTGGAAGGGTATGAAAAGTGGCCTTGAAGTAGGGTAGAAAACCTTGTCAAAATAGGTCAAATTTCACTAAGTTAAAAGATGGTTTAGTTCCCTTATTCAAAAAATTATAACTTGAGACACAAGCTTCAAATGAGAAAACTTTGTGAATCAAAGTTGTAGATTATGTAACAAGCTACAACTTTCATGTTTTGACTTTTGTTTGAATCCAAATGGATCATGGTGAAAAGATGGGGCAAAGTTGGGAAAAAATTAGGGTTTTTCATAACTTCGAAAAATTCTAAGTTATGAAAAATTCCATTTTCAAACCCTAATTTGCATTTTGAGATTTCTTGGTGAACAAGTTTCATGATTTGGCAAGTTTTGATGAAAAATGAATCTTGACTCTTGATGTTGACCAAAAAGTCAAAGTTTGACTTTTCAGTATACAGTCAAAATTGATCAGTTGACTGGGAAATTCAACTGTCAATCTTGTGTATTTGGGATCTTTTGAGCTTGATGAACATGTCAAGATAATTCCATTGAGTCCTTGAGGCCATATGTGAGCTTGGTTTGCCATTGGCTAGGTCAAACAGTCAAAAATTGCCTTTATGCAGTCAAAACCCTAAAAATGACCATTTTGCCCTTTTGGTGATCTGATCAAATTTCTTGTGGAATTGTGATCCAAACTTGATCAAATGGTCCATATGAGTTCATAATGTTGATGTGGATCAAATTTCATGAGGTTTGACTGTCAATTGGCCACAGTTGACTTTTTCCCCAATACAGCTGATTTCTAGGTCAACTGTCCAATTGACTGGGTAAAACTTGGAATCAAGACTTGAAACTTGGCATGGGTAAACTTGGGAGTCCAACATGAAGCATGAAAGTCATTTTAGGCTTTTCAGGTCAAAACATCCTTGGGCAAACACAAACCCTAATTTTGAGTCCACAGTGCAAGGAGAAGTCTTGAGCAGAGGAAACCCTAACTGTATCTTGATCTTCAAAGGTCTTGTGATGAGAAAATGTTGAGGAAATGGGAGGGCAAATTTTGGGGTACAACAGTTGCCCCTGTTCAATCTTCTTGGACCTGAAGAGTTAGATTGGCAAGTTTGCCTTTCGTGACTCGAGGGTAAAAGGAGATTGGACACTAGAGTGCCCGGAAATTTGCACTCGCATGCTGGAGTCTCAACAATGTGGTGTCGGGAATGGGCTTATAGATGCCATTTGGAGAGATGGTGGATAGGGGGATGGGCTTATAGATGCCATCTGGAAGTGTTGATCGCATAAGAGATTCCTTAGCGAGAACTTGTGTATTTAAGAAAGACGGATGTTTTCCTGGCTTGTTACAGGTGTTTGATCTTCAGTCTCCTAATGCAGATATGCCCTGGCTAGATACAGGTATCGAATCTACAATTGATTGCTCATAGACGTGCCCTGGCTGGATACAGGAGTCGAATCATGGAAATAGTCATTAATAGATGTGCCCTGGCTGGATACAGGAATCGAATCTTCGAACGCTTCAGACGTGCCCTGGCTAGATACAGGAATCGAGTCTGGAAACGTGGTCAACAGATATGCCCTGGCTGGATACAGGAATCGAATCTGGAGATGTTGTAGTTGATAGATGTGCCCTGGCTGGATACAGGAATCGAATCTTCGAACTCTTCAGACGTGCCCTGGCTAGATACAGGAATCGAGTCTAGAAACTGATCACTCTCAGATGTGCCCTGGCTAGATACAGGTATCGAATCTGGAATTGTGACAGTTGAAGGTAGTCGTTCTTGAGATTGTCTTTTTCCTGAAAAGGCAAAAACGTAAGTTGTATGCGATGTCATGATGTATGATGTGCATGATATCATGATGTTCAACATGAGATGTTGTATGCGTTTCATTATGTATGTAAGCAAGATGTATGAAAATGTAAAATGTTTATGAATGTAATTTCGTCTTGGGGAAAATAAATCCTTGACGAACGGCCGGAGAATTGCTCTGTGGAAGAGATATTTGGCCGAAGTTTTGATGAGAGGCCTGCTGAGGACTTTAACGACGGATTCCGCTGAGGATAATGATGATAAACTCCGCTGGGGAACTCCAAAGATAAACTCTGCTTGGGAATACCAAAGATAGACTCCGCTGGGGATTGAAGGAACTTTGCCGAGAGCGGTCTTCCGTGGCTTTTAGCTGAGGATAACCCAGTTATAAGTCCTTGTGAGGAAATAACTCTAAATAAAACTCGGGTGAGACGTCCGTTCTTCGCAGGGGATAAGCTTGCAGAATCTACTGGGGAAGAGCTTTAAGACCTGCCGGGGAATGTTGTGCCTTTTCAGGATCGACGGGGAACCAACTCCGCTTGGGGAAAGTATTGTCGCGTCCTGTTTTACTCTGCGGGGAATTGAGATAATTTGGCCACATTCTTCAGTTGAACCTACCTTGGTGCCTTGGCGGACAAAACAACCAGACTGCATTAGACAACTCCACATTGCCCCTGTCTTTGATGTCACCTGTAATTAATCTCTTGTTTCATATGCAAACATTTATGAATCAGCAATTTAAATGTCAAATGCATATATCAACAATGAACATTGGACGTTCTTCGCAAGACAAAACAGAAAAAGGAAAACAATGGTAATTTGTATGGACAAGTGAATTTGTATTGATTTAAACTTTGCCTGTGAATAGGCGTTTTTGTACAAGAGGCTGACATCCTAGTAAGAGGATATCGCCAAATAGTATAGAGTTTACAATTTGAAAAAGGAAACAAAACAGCTATGTGAACAATCCCACTGGGTTCCAACTCTGCTATTGCCTTTATGTCTTCGAACGTCTCATCGCTTTGCTACTTAGTTGAAGATGAAGCTGATTGGTCAATGCCGAAATCTGGAGCCAGATAGTTGATGCCGAGTTCCGGATGCGAAGTGATCCAATGAGACATAGTGTTACGCTTTTATCCCTAACTTTTGCCTGGACCGCCCTTTCGGGTTTTCAGTCCACCGGGATACCCATTTTTGCCCAAGCCGCCCTTTCAGGTTTTTGACTCGCCGGGTGTACAGATTTTTTTATTAATTTCATCCCTTACTTTTGCCCGAACCCTTTTGGTTCGCCGGGAAGCCCTTATTTTGCCTAGGTATGTCAACCTAGCGGGTCTTTTATTTATGCGTAGTATTTTTTCACTATGTCTGCATTGGCGGGGTGAGGAAGGTCGTCACCATCCATGGTGGTTAGGATCATGGCTCCTCCCGAGAACACACGTTTAACCACAAATGGCCCTTCGTATGTAGGGGTCCATTTGCCCCGGGGATCACTTTGAGGAAGGATGATGCGTTTGATTACCAGGTCCCCAACTTGATACTCTTGCGGTCTGACTTTCTTGTTAAATGCCCTGATCATCCGTTTCTGATACGTTTGACCGTGGCAGATAGCAGTGAGCCTCTTTTCGTCAATCAGATTTAATTGATCAAGCCGAGTCTGGATCCAATCATCTTCACTCAAGTCTGCATCCTTCATTATCCGGAGAGAGGGTATCTGGATCTCGATTGGCAAGACTGCCTCCATGCCATAGACCAAAGAGAAGGGAGTTGCCCCGGTTGATGTCCTTGCTGAGGTGCGGTACCCATGAAGAGCGAACGGTAACATCTCGTGCCAATCTTTATAGGTCACTGTCATCTTCTGCACAATTTTCTTGATATTTTTATTGGCTGCCTCTACAGCCCCATTCATCTTCGGCCGGTAGGGGGAAGAATTGTGGTGCTGTATCTTGAATTGTTCGCAGAGTTCAGTGATCATTTTTTTATTGAGATTGGTACCATTGTCCGTAATGATTCTTTCTGGGACGCCGTACCGACAGATCAGATTATGCCGGATGAAACGCGCCACGACGCTCTTGGTTACTGTGGCATAGGAAGCTGCCTCAACCCATTTCGTGAAGTAATCGATCGCCACCAAGATGAAGCGATGCCCATTGGATGCCGTCGGTCGGATCTCACCGATCATATCGATGCCCCACATTGTGAAAGGCCAAGGCGCCGTCAGGACATTCAAAGGAACCGGAGGGATATGCACCTTGTCAGCATAGATCTGGCATTTATGACAAGTTCGGGAGTGCTGGTAACAATCGGCTTCCATTGTGGACCAGAAATATCCTGCCCGAAGGATTTTCTTAGCCATGGTGTGTCCACTGGAATGTGTTCCAAATGTACCTTCATGCAGTTCCATCATGATTTTCTCCGCTTCAGCCTTATCCACACAACGCAGCAGAGTCGAATCATGATTCCGTTTGTAGAGAATGTCGTTGCTGAGGAAGAATTTTGCAGCAAACCTTCTCATGAACTTCTTATCATTGACGGATGCACCTTCAGGGTATTCCTGAGCTTCCAAGTACCTCTTTACCTCGTGATACCAGGGTTTTTCAGTCACCTTCTCAGCCTCGAGCTCACAGCAGTATGCCGGTTCATCCAACTTCCAGATAATGATTCGGGGAGCCTCATTGTCCCATTTAACTTTGAACATTGAAGACATCGTGGCTAGTGCGTCTGCTAGCTGATTCTCCTCTCTGGGGAAATGCTCAAAAGTTATCTCTTCAAAGTGAGGGAGTAAGGTCGACACATACTCCTTGTAAGGAATAAGGTTCGGGTGTTTCGTATCCCACTCGCCTTTGATCTGATTGATCACGAGAGCGGAATCTCCGAAGACACTTAGAAATTTTATCCTTAAGTCGATTGCAGCTTGTAAACCCATGATACATGCCTCATATTCTGCCATATTGTTGGTGCAGCTGAAACATAATCGGGCGGTGAGGGGAGTATGAGTTCCTTTGGGAGATATGATTACAGCGCCGACGCCGTTACCCAAAGCATTGGAGGCTCCATCAAAATGCATAGACCATCGGGATCCTTCCTCAGGTCCTTCATCTGGTCCCGGCACTTCACAGTCAGTTACCACCATGATGTCTTCATCCGGAAAATCAAAGTTTAATGATTGGTAATCGTCCACAGGTTGGTGTGCCAAATGATCTGCCAGTACACTTCCCTTAATTGCTTTCTGAGTTGTATACTGGATATCATATTCTGTCAAGATCATTTGCCATCTCGCTATTCTTCCAGACAGAGCGGGCTTTTCAAATATGTACTTGATGGGATCCATCTTTGAAATCAATAAGGTAGTGTGAGTCAGCATATACTGTCTCAGTCGGCGAGCAGCCCATACAAGAGCGCAGCAAGTTTTCTCAAGCAGTGAGTAACGAGACTCACAGTCGGTAAACTTTTTGCTCAAGTAATAAATAGCGTGCTCTTTTCGGCCAGACTCGTCATGCTGCCCCAGCACACACCCCATTGAATTATCAAGCACTGTCAAGTATAGTATCAGAGGTCTTCCTTCCACCGGTGGCATAAGAATGGGTGGCTCTTGGAGATATTCCTTTATCCTTTCAAAGGCGGCCTGACATTCATCATTCCAGCGTACTACTTGATCTTTCTTCAGCAATTTGAAGATTGGCTCACAAGTAGCAGTTAGATGCGAGATGAATCGAGCAATGTAATTCAGTCGTCCTAGGAAACCTCTGACTTCTTTCTCTGTTTTTGGAGTCGGCATCTCTTGTATGGCTTTTACCTTGGCAGGGTCCACCTGAATACCTTTATCACTTACAATGAAACCTAGCAATTTTCCGGATCTTACCCCAAAGGTGCATTTGTTGGGATTCAATCTCAGCTTGTACAACTTGAGTCGGTCAAATAACTTCCTCAGATGGTCAAGGTGCTCCTCCTCAGTTTGAGACCTTGCAATCATGTCATCAACGTATACTTCAATCTCATGATGGATCATATCATGGAACAAAGCAACCATGGCACGTTGATAGGTTGCCCCAGCATTTTTCAATCCGAATGGCATGACCTTATAACAGAAGGTCCCCCACTGAGTCACAAAGGTAGTCTTCTCCATGTCCTCTGGAGCCATCTTGATCTGATTATACCCTGAAAAACCATCCATGAAGGAGAACACCTTGTGTTGAGCTGTATTGTCAACAAGGACATCAATGTGAGGTAGGGGGAAGTCATCCTTGGGGCTGGCCCTGTTCAAATCCCTGTAGTCGACACACATTCTGACTTTACCGTCCTTCTTTGGTACTGGCACCACATTGGCAACCCACTGGGGGTAAGAAGTTACTGCAAGGAACCCGGCATCAAACTGCTTCATAACCTCGGCCTTGATCTTTTCAGACATCTCTGGACGCATCCGTCGAACTTTTTGCTTTACCGGAGGGCAATCTTCCTTGGTTGGCAGATGGTGAACTACAATGTCGGCATCCAAACCAGTCATATCTTCATAGGACCAAGCAAAAATCTCCATGTAGTCTTGTAGCATCTTGATCAATCGTTGCTTCACGCTGAGCTCTAGATTGGCACCAATCTTGACCTCTTTCCTATCTGTCTCAGTACCCAAGTTAATTGTCTCCACAGGCTCTTCATGTGGTTGAATAGCCCTCTCTTCCTGGAGAAGCAGTCTTGCGAGTTCACCAGGCACTTCGCAATCATCTTCACCTTCGTCTTCGGCCAAGTTGATCGGATTTTCGAAGTCATAACTGGCGGTAGCAGAGCTGTTACCAGTGAGATCCAGAGTGGATTGAAACCTGTATAAGTGAGTGTGTGTAAATATAGCTGTTTTGCAATATATATAACACAGAAAGGAAAAGAGCGCAAGATTTGAAATGCAACAAACGTCCAATGTTTTGATTGATGATATATGAAAATGTCATACAAAGAGCCCTCAAAAATGGAGCTACGATGCCCCGGGTAGGACACCGAGCCAACAAAGTTTTAACATATTGTTTGTTACAAATTGGAAATCAAAAGAAATCAATTACTGCGTGACAAATGTGATAGGGGTAAAATCCTTTGCCGTCCAGTTGCTTGGTCCGTTGCTGGTAGTCGGGTAGATCCAACTGTCAAACTCTGCTTCCTCCACATCCTCCTCGATAGCATTCACCCTTGAGCTGGAGATAAACACCGGAGCCTTTCTGACCCTCTCCTTGCGCACAGCCCTCTGAGCCTCTGCAGTAAAGCCTAGCCCAAACTTGTCGTTCTTCTGAGTGAAGTCAGGAAGCTGACCCCAGTGTGCACAATTGCCTTTCTGAACCACAGCCCGGGCATCCCTTAGGGAGGCCATCTTCAAGGAATCATTCTCTTCGGCTATTGTCTCTGCAGCTGCTGAAATTGGATGCACCTCCTCGAAATGCTGGAAGGGGGTTTCAATAAACTCCCCGTCCATCTCAATGTATCTGAAGGAATTCAAATGGCTCACCATATACTCCTCTTCTCCTTGCACAGTGACGATCTTCCCCCTGACGGGATATTTCAGCTTCTGGTGCAAGGTGGAGGTCACTGCCCCAGCTTTATGGATCCAAGGTCGACCCAACAGACAAGAGTACGATGGACGTATATCCATCACGTAAAAGGTAGAGTCAAACACTTGAGAGCCCACACGAATAGGGATGTTAACCTCTCCATGAACCATCCTTTTGGAACCGTCAAAGGCCCTGACGATGATATTGCTGGGTTTCAACTCCAGGCCTTCATAATCCAGACGATCTAAAGCCTTTTTCGGTAGAACATTCAAGGAAGAACCAGTATCCAATAATACATGTGCCAGAGTAGTGCCCCTGCATTCAATAGAGACATGCAGGGCATCATTGTGGTCTCTCCCTTTCGCGGTCAGGTCAGCATCTGAAAAACCCAAGCCGTTGTCCGCCGTTAGATTCGCTATGCAATCAGTGAACTGGACTGCAGACGTCTCCTGCGGCACATGGGCCGTCTTGAGAAATGAGATCAAGGCCTTAGCATGGGCCTCGGAGCATAGCAATAAGGAGAGCAGGGAGATCTTGGAGGGCGTATGCCCCAACTGCTCGACAACATTAAAATCACTTTTCTTTATTATTTTCAGAATCTCCTCCATTTCTTGTCGGGAGGCCTCAGCATTTACGGGTATTGGTGCCTCCATCCGGGCAGGCTCTTCTTCAATCCCTTTGCCCCGAGCATTTGATGACTCGGCAGCAGGGGAAACAACTTGATCAGCAACAGTAACAGGTATACTTGTAGGTTTTATGAGGAGGGGTCTTCGAATAGCGGGCGGTGCAATGTCAGGCGAAAAGAGCCTGCCACTGCGGGTGACCTTGGCTGGACCAGTGATATCGCAGATACTGGCACTAGCGTCGAATTCTTGTTTGATTCCATTTACATACACGTCTGCCCCATAATGCCAGGGGACAGCTTTATCAGACACGTAGGGGAGAGGCCCCGGAACAGTAATGATCACAGGTGCAATAGTCATGATTTGAATGGGCTTCTTCGGGGGAGCCTTGATTGGATTTTTGAAGATGGTAATCACAGAAACTTCTTTCATCGGAACCAATTGAACAGCAGTCTTTTTGAATAGAATTTCCTTGCTATCCATTAGGCCTTGGATGCCTAACCTCAGCAAGGGACAATCAGATAGGGAAATAGCACAGAACAGGCAACCTTCTCCGCAACCCGGAAATAAACCGGCCCGCAGTAGGTTCTTCTTAACAGTCTTCAGAGGGGTAACAACTTCATCTATCGAAACAGCATACATTTCTTCTTCGATGGCGTTTACCCTATGCTGGGGCATAGGAGCCGTTACAACATTTGGTCTTTCTGGCGCTTCAAACTGAATTTCCTTTGCGTCGATCAGATCTTGCACTTTGTTTCTCAAGGCCCAGCAATCATCAGTAGTGTGCCCGGGACTATCAGAATGATAAGCACACCGGGCATTTGGGTTATATTTAGGAGACGCAGTGTTGACGACTTTAGGAGCTTCTTTGAGGGTCACCAGGTTGGTGGATAACAGTTGGGGTAAAATTTGAGATAATGTCATACTTAGTCGGGTATACTGCCTCTTGGGCCTTTCGCTTCTTTGTTGATTGTACTGCTGAGGAGCAGCAACAGGTTTGGAGATGACCAAAGCATTGACAGCTTGGCGACTTTCGGGCTTGACTTGTCTTCTAGGACCATAGACGGCACTTGCTTCTTTCTTAAACGGCCTCTTCTCAGCACTTGTAGAGGCAGCCTTCTGTATCTTGCCTGACCTGATGCCAGCTTCAATTCTTTCTCCCGTCAATATCAAATCTGTAAATCCAGCGGAGGAGTTACCAACCAAATGATTGAAAAACGGACCAGACAACGTCCCCAGAAACATATCAACCAGTTCTCGATCAGTCAATGGAGGCTGCACCCTGCCAGCCAAATCTCTCCATTTTTGAGCGTACTCTTTGAACCCTTCACCCGTTCCTAGAGACATACCCTGAAGTTGGGTACGCGTAGGAGCGAGATCAGAATTGTATTGGTATTGTCTGTAGAATGTGGTTGCCAAATCTTCCCAGTGCCGGATGCTGGCTCCATCCAATTGGTAGAACCATTCAAGCTGTGACCCCGAGAGACTATCTTGGAAGAAGTGAATCCAGAGGTTCTTATCCGCCGTGTAAGGTTGGATTTTCCTTACGTACGACCTTAGATGTAGCTTTGGGCAGGAGACCCCATCATACTTGGCGAAGGCAGGCGCCTTAAACTTGTGTGGAATGACTACCCCAGAAGATAACCCCAAATCTCCGAAATCCAGTCCCGGCATATTCTGAATTTCCATGGCGCTCAAGCGGTCCTCCAATTGCTTGTATCTGTCAGCAGCAGGTGGGTATTGTTCGTCGTTATAGTCCGTCTCGTTGTCGGAGACTGCGGGACTAGGAGCTCCTCCCCCTTGGGGACTGTTTTTCTCAGCAGAAGAAGTGGTTGGATCAGCTTCGTTGTGGAGTGTGTTCCCAAATCTGCGTCCGGTGTTGAACAATGCAGTCCTCTTTTTCTTCTTCTTCTTCAGGAGTAGAGTCTTCAACTCTTGCTGACCTTGGGCTAGGCTTAGGACCATCTCTTGAAACTGTGAACTTTGGGCCTGAAGGGCCTTGATTGCTTGCTCACTGGAGGAGTCTGGATTCATGATGACTGTTCACACAAACAGCGAAGAAAATTAAGCAACATGTGAAATAGGGTACCTGCTATGCATATGGTGCAATGGAATGTGTATGCTTTATGTTTTCAAAGACAAACAAGATTCAACTTTGTAGACAAAAAGGGAAACACACTTCATTAGATGAAAATTTCAATTGTTCAACAACTTGCCCTTAGGCATTACAGGAATGAAAAATACTGAAAAGGAAATAAAACTACAAAAGGAAACATCAAAGCTCATCAATGCTCCCATGGCCTCCTCTTTTCAGTGCTGATGTAGTTGTTCAGGACCCGTTCTTCCTCCAATTGCTTAGTCAGCCTCTGGATCTTCCTTTCCTGCTCGTTGAACTTCTCCCGATAGAAATCCCTTTCTTCCTTAAGCTGTGCCCAAGATCTCTTCATGGTGTCAAAATCAGTAGGTATCTGAGGAGGGAGGACAGTTGGAGGAACCCCATCTTCATCGGGAGATTCAAGGATGATTGGTCTGACAGCTTCGTACGGCATACCTAACTTCTGAGCACGGATGCGGACCCATTTGCAATAGGGCTCCAATGGTAGAGAAGTCTTTGGTCCTAACTCATGTGGGTCAGCTTTGTGGATTCTGTCCCAAGCTTTAATGAATCCCTGGCGTAGTTTGTCACTGCCTGCCTGAAACTCAAAATGGAAGTGAGGAACCAGCATTTCATGAGGCCCATCTCCTCTGGCTCTTCCAAACTGACGGAGAGCTAAACACGGATTGTAAGAGATTCCTCCTTGGATACCAATCAACGGGACATTAGGGTATTCTTCGCAACGGTCGATAACAGCTACCTCATCCAAACCTCTGAGAGTCCAAGTGATATCCTTATCTGTGAGAGACATTAACCTCCGAGCCCAACCTTTTCCTTCTTCATTCTTCAGCACGAACTTAGGAAGGTGCGAAATAAACCACCTTACTAGCAAAGGAGCACAACACCACGGAGTTCCCCGTTTTCAAGCAGTACGAGCATAGAGTTGTTGTAGAATATCACCCAAAAGAGTGGGTATCGGATTCCGAGACATGAAGATCCTTATGACATGGATACTGATAAAGGTGTCAGGGTTGGGAAATAGCACCAGACCATAGATCAAAAGAGCTAGAACATCCTCATATGCCTTGAAGTCCAAGTCATTCCAGAAATCATTAGCCTTGCCAACCAGAAATTTGACCAAAAAGCCCTTGACCCCATTTCTAGTTTCCCAGTTGGACAATACCTCTTCTTTGGTCAAGGGGAGAATTGCAGCAATCTCTTCAGGCCTAGGAGTCTTTTCCAAACCAGTGAAGGGAGTTTGTTCCAAGACAGGAATCCCAAGCAAATAAGAAAATTCTTCCAGGGTAGGAACCAGCTGGAAGTCTTGAAAGGTGAAACAGTGATACAGAGGGTCATAAAACTGGGTCAGAACACTTATCAGTTGTTGGTCGCATTTTGCAGTGACCAAACTGAGAAGGGAACCATGCCTCTGAATGAAGGAAGTGGTATTTGGAATTCTTCTAACCAACTCATCAAGCAACTCAGGTGAACGAACAAAGTTGAACCGGATAGTATTCCTTCGCACAGGCATCATAATGTCCTACAAAACAGAGCAAAGATGAAACCTCTTTTGTCTTTGAAATGGGTTAGCCTTTTATACAGGATGCATGCAATGGTATGATGGAATGATGCTATGATGAAACACACCACAAATATTCACATAGACAGATAAGGCACACAAGTCACATAAGACACCCTTAGGTTTCAGGCCAGCATGAGTTTCAGGTATTACCCTCTTTTGGTTTTGTTGGTTAAAACCTGTCCTATCAAAAGTAACCGGGTTCTAGAGGATCTCAAATCATTGGCTACCCTCAATCGGTCATAACTCCAGCATCGCAATCTTTTCTCGCGGCCAGAACCATCTCGAGAGTTTAGCCTCAATGAGTGTAGCATACTGCTACTGTCCTAATAGCCAAGTTGGTCAATTTAGGGTTCTAAGGTCGGTTGGTGTTTAATGACCCCTTAGAAGACCTATATTCTCCCCGTTACAACACAAGGGATATAGGTATAGACTAAGATGCCACACCAACGTAGCCACTGCTTCACCCATGTCGGTCTACGCCGGACAGGTCCCTCACAGATTATGCTACCTAAAAAGGGTACATCCCAGATCCGGGTTAGGATCTATGAAACTCCGATGCAAAGCCCACAAATGTAAAAGCAAACAAAGCAAACAATTGAAAACAAAGGTGATCTAAACCCTAAGGTTACTCCACTTTTAACCTTTCCCCAGCAAGAGTCGCCACCGACTTTTTATTTTATCCTAAGGAAAGGTTAAAAAGCACAGCAAAAACCTTTTGAGATATTTCGTGGGTTCGGGGAGTAGATTATAGAAAGGGAAGGTATTAGCACCTTTTCTATCCATGGTTATCCATGGGCTCTTAGTTACTTGCTTAGATCACTTGCCTTTTGTTTTCAATTGTTTTAAATGGTGCTTGAGTGTGTGGGTTTGAAAATGTTTTGAAGAGAGGCCAATGTGGTGGCAACCTTTGTAATGATCCATGTTGGGATGTATACAAAGGTGTACGTCTTTTGAAAAAGATTTTCATTTGTTTTTGAAAGTTTGTTTTGAAAGTGTTGTGATGTGTGATTTTTGAAATTAGGCAAGTGTTTTGTTTTGCAAGTTTGATTCAAGTAACTAAGAGGTTATCTACTCCTAAATTTCTCAAAAGATCATTGCTATAATTTTAACCCTTTTAACAAGTTTGCTCCACCATTGTATTTGGTGGGCAACCTTGTGTTAGGATGTGAGAGGGACAGGCGCGGGTCATCGTTTAGGCCATAATTGCAACGGCGTTAAATGTCTTTAGGCAATTTTCTTTAAGGGACTTGATCATTTGTTTTTGTTTGTTTTAAAAAAGTTTTGTCGAGGGACTATGATCATTCAAATTTGTTTGCTTTGCCCAAAGAAATTCAACATGCAATATGGCCCATTTATTTGAAGGCAACAAGTGGAATACCCTAGGGGGTGCAAGTGTGATTTGTGTGTCCATTTTCATGCTTGTTTATCTTGTATTAGGTCAAACTATTTTTTATCGTTTTTCGCATACAAACCCTAATTCTAACATGTTATCATTAGAAAACAATAAAGTACGAAATTAAAATTACTAAGCTATTACAAAACCAAATATGGGAAGGGGGGTACAAATGTTCAAATGGGGATATTGACAAGAATTTAAATCTAAATTATTACATCATTTTGAATATTTGCAAGGTAAATAAATTGCATAATTAAATGTAAATTAAATAAATATGTGAAATGCAAAAAGAAAGTTTTTATGTGTATGAGAAAATATTATTTATGTAAAAGGGAAAAGAAAATAAAAATGTATTATTTTTTGAGTATTTTGAACTTAGGGTAAAAACCCTAATTTGAAAGAAAATGTATTATTATCTAATTTAATACAAGTATTTATTTATTATTTGTAAAATAAAAATAAAATGAAGTATATCATGAAAAAAGTATTTTTGTATCAAATATTAATAAAATGAAAAATTCAAGTATTTTTATATTTTATCTTAAATATATTAATAATCACATATATATATATATATTAAACCCTAAATATGTATTATACACAAAATAAATATTTATTTAATGTTTTAATAAAATAAATAAAAAAGAGTATTTTTTGTGTGAAATATTTTCAGAAGATAAATAAAAATAAAAATTGTATTTTCACTATTTTTATATTTATTCTAAATAATAGTATGTATATATTTCATATAAACAAAGGAAATAAACAAATAAATATGCAATAAATACAAAAAATGATGGGAAAAATATTTTAAAAATTTTAATGTCATGAGAAAAAATAAACAAAGTCAACCAAAAAGGAAAAAGTCAAAAAAGTCAAGTAAATAAGCAAATGGGCTCAGGGGGTGTAAACATGGAAATGGGGTGTGAAAAGAAATAACTCAAAAGCCCAGCCCAAGAAGACACTGTCTTCAACCTTTGGCCAAGACTGAGTTCAAAAACGCGCGCCTCTTGCTTCAACATCAAGGTCCTGATTCTTTGATCCTTTGAACAAACTTCCAACACAAAACATGTAAAGCATAATCTCACGATTTCATACATATAAAGAACATGAACTAACTCTCAGAAATGAGAGAGAATTTCTTCTCTCCCAAATTTTAACCTAATTTTTGTTCAAAGTTCAGGCATCAAATTCTTGCAACACACATAATATAAATAAAATCTACTTATATAGGCATGTTCAGGGCAATGATCGTGACATGTTCTCTTCACAAACCTAAAGCTAACAATGCCTTATAAGAGAGATACGAATTCAAAAACTCACCTGTTCAGTTGAAGTTCAAACTGGAAATGTAGGAACCTTCAGTGCAAAGTGATGATTGGAAAAGCTTCCTTGAGGTCCAGGGATGCTGTTTCAATGCTTACTTTGCCTTGAGAGCTTCTGAATCAAGCTATAGAACTTCAACTGCAAAAGGAAAAAATGAAAATGGTGGAAACTGTTAGAGGGATTACAGATCAGGTTTTAGGCCATGGTTAGCTTGCATATGTTGTAAGGAAGGTAGAGGAATAGGTTTTGATCAAAATGCTTGAAGGGATTGGGAGTTTGCACTCAAACTGCAGGGCTTCCCCTGTTTGTGCAGTTTCAAGGTGATTTTGAGATGGAGAGTGTTTCAGATGGCCAGGACTCGTGTGTTAGCTTGGATTTGGTCTATGGAATGTGTTTGGTAGCTTTTGTGTTGTGTGTCTTAGCTGAGATGAGAGATAGCATAAGTTATGCAATGTTACTTGAAAATGAAGCAAGCAATGGTCACTTTTGTTTTTAGGTCAGTAGGGGCCTCTAATCCTGCTGCATAAGCCTCTCTTGATCAGTGTGTTATGCACATAATCTTGTGCAAAGCAGATCTTTCATGTACTTGTTGGATTACAAACTTGACATAAAGCTAAACTTTTCAAAAATGGAAATTTCACTTTATCTAGTTTAGGATTAAACCATTATGCAATGTTAGAACACAAAGAACATGACCTTAACACATTGAATATGCATTAAATTATTGAGTATGAAATGGTTCAAGGACCTGTAATCAAGCATAAAGCAAACTGATTTCAAATTGGCAAGATTATGAACATGTCTTGATGAAGAACAAAAGTGAATTTTTGCCAACTTGTGAAATTCGAATCTCTCAAGTTATGAGGTTGTTTGATGAGTTCTTGGACATTTTGGAAAGCTTGGAATGTGTACTATAATCCATCTTTGAAATGCAAATCAAAATTCCAAGTGGAAGGGTATGAAAAGTGGCCTTGAAGTAGGGTAGAAAACCTTGTCAAAATAGGTCAAATTTCACTAAGTTAAAAGATGGTTTAGTGCCCTTATTCAAAAAATTATAACTTGAGACACAAGCTTCAAATGAGAAAACTTTGTGAATCAAAGTTGTAGATTATGCAACAAGCTACAACTTTCATGTTTTGACTTTTGTTTGAATCCAAATGGATCATGGTGAAAAGATGGGGCAAAGTTGGGAAAAAATTAGGGTTTTTCATAACTTAGAAAAATTCTAAGTTATGAAAAATTCCATTTTCAAACCCTAATTTGCATTTTGAGATTTCTTGGTGAACAAGTTTCATGATTTGGCAAGTTTTGATGAAAAATGAATCTTGACTCTTGATGTTGACCAAAAAGTCAAAGTTTGACTTTTCAGTATACAGTCAAAATTGATCAGTTGACTGGGAAATTCAACTGTCAATCTTGTGTATTTGGGATCTTTTGAGCTTGATGAACATGTCAAGATAATTCCATTGAGTCCTTGAGGCCATATGTGAGCTTGGTTTGCCATTGGCTAGGTCAAACAGTCAAAAATTGCCTTTGTGCAGTCAAAACCCTAAAAATGACCATTTTGCCCTTTTGGTGATCTGATCAAATTTCTTGTGGAATTGTGATCCAAACTTGATCAAATGGTCCATATGAGTTCATAATGTTGATGTGGATCAAATTTCATGAGGTTTGACTGTCAATTGGCCACAGTTGACTTTTTCCCCAATACAGCTGATTTCTAGGTCAACTGTCCAATTGACTGGGTAAAACTTGGAATCAAGACTTGAAACTTGGCATGGGTAAACTTGGGAGTCCAACATGAAGCATGAAAGTCATTTTAGGCTTTTCAGGTCAAAACATCTTGGGCAAACACAAACCCTAATTTTGAGTCCACAGTGCAAGGAGAAGTCTTGAGCAGAGGAAACCCTAACTGTATCTTGATCTTCAAAGGTCTTGTGATGAGAAAATGTTGAGGAAATGGGAGGGCAAATTTTGGGGTACAACACATAGTAACTTTTATTTTTTAATTTCTTGATAATAAATCGTTAATTTCCAATGAAGTAGTCATTCCTTTATATAGGCTGAGAAAGTAGACCGTTGGATAGTACAAAACGTCAGTTTCATTTTCCAGCTGCTACAATGGTAGCGTGTGATCGTGGGAGACAAGAGCACAACAAATCTTCAATTGTAGATTGCATTCTTTACCATAGCGGAATAGGCGTTGTACGTTGTAATGTATTCTTCTTGTGCAAGTTTCTAATCTTTTTTTCTGATGAGATACTTGTGATCTGAAGTAGTGAATAGAGTGCATAAGAGATCAGGTCTTTGTTCTTTAATCTTTTGATGGAGTATTTCTGATGTGAAAGATATATATTCCAGAAGACGTTTCATTGTAATATTTCCAAAGGTATCAGAGTCTTCAGAATTAGAACATTGTCTTCAGACTTAGAGCAACATCTCATTTGACAAACAAATCTTGGTATTTAAGCTGGAAGTTAAAGCTTATCCGATGAAGCACATCTTTGAATATCTGAGCTTGAAGAAAAAGCTTACACAGAAATTATTTCCTTAGAAACACATATTGACTTTTGAGTTAAAAGAAAAAGCTTATCTGATGAAGCAAATCTTTGAAGATCTGATTTGGAGTGAACACATATATTCTCTTCTAGAAAATATTCAATATTCTTCAGAACTGCTGATGTTTCTTGAGAAGTGAATACAATAGTTCTTTTGATGGTGTCAGCAATGATTCTAATGATCTTACCTTGAATCATATAGAATATTATTTCTACACACTTAAAGAAACTATTAGAATACAAAATTGGTATATATAAAATATATGCATTGTCATCATCAAAACTAGAGATTAGATGCAGAACCAAATCTTGTTATAATAATCTCTCTCTTTTTTATCATGACAAAACCATGTATTTTGATGGAACAATTTTACAAGGTAATATCATAAATAATATCAGAGTAAGTTTAGAAAAACTCCCCTTGATATAAACAAGCCTCCCCTGAGTATAATATTTATAACAATTTAGAGATTACGGGATGTCTGAGCATTGTTAGCTTGTCAAAGCCTGACTTGATCATAAAGTGAACTTTATCAGAGCTTGATTTTTCAGAATTTGTAAATGATAGAAATTTCTATATATGATCCTGATTTATCCGAACTATTGAAACATTGGAAGTACTTTATTAGAACCTTCTAAATAGTCTGAACTTGATTCATTTGCTTATCAATGTGTTCCTGAAACAATATTCTCAAAATATTCTTGCATATATATTTTGTTAGAATGTAAGCAATGAGATCTTAGAGAATTAGATATGTACCAAAATCATCACTATTTTTCTCCCCCTTTTTGTCATAATCAAAATATTTTCCAAAAAAAAGTTAGAAACATCAATTGTGAGAAAAAAATTAAGCACACTTTCTTTATTTCCAGAAACGGGAAAATTTTCATTGATGAAAAAGAAAAGGTACAGTCAGGACTCATAAAACAAAAGAAAAGACAACAAGATACCAAAAACAACGAGGCAACTTAAATTCTAAAGAATTCACGTCTTCTTTCTTCAAAAGCAGTTTCTGGTCCAGCCATCTGAAGGAAACGGATCATATATGCCCTATAGAAAATTTCAAACATGACTCATCCAAAAGGAATGAAGGACTTATGTATGCTTCTAGATATAATCACAAACTCCTTCAGATAATGGAAAATGTTTTGGGGTAGGTTGACCTTAACATCAGAAAGCAGAAAGTACATGAAGAGTCTGTCATCAAGAGACACAAGGTTCAGGCTTTCTCTTCGAGGATGAAAGTTAGATAGAAGAAATTGAAACCATACTTTTGCAAAGGGAATAAGCTTTGCAGGACTTATGGTCTCATATTTGGATGACATGTCATTGATAGAGATGAGCTTCTCTACGAAAGTATATTTAATACTGAAATGTTCCACAATGAGACCCTCAGATACATCACAACCTATGGCTTCAGCAATGGAGGTAGAAGTAATGGCAATAGGAAATCCATAAACATTTGAGCAAATGGTTATGCCATGATCACTTACACAGGAAAACTTCTAAAAGATTTTGACCAGATTAGGGTAAATTGGTCCATGCAATATTGCAAAGTATCCATACTAACCCTGAGCAAGTATACTAGAAGAAATGTTGAGTCTGGCAAAGGTTTTGTTGTAGTCGATACCTTATTGTTGACTATAATCTTGTGCAACCAGTCGTGCCTTGTTTCTGAAGACTTCTCCTTTCTCATTTAACTTGTTTCTCAACACCCATTTGGTTCCAATCACGTGATTTCCTTTAGGCTTAGGTACCAACTCCCAAACATAATTTTTAGAGAACTGGTTTAGCTCTTCTTGTGTTGCCATAATACATTCATTATCTTTAAGAGCCTCTTGACAAGAAGTTGGTTCTATCAGAGACACCAATCCCAGAAGAGTTTCCTCAGATTGCTTGAATGTGGATCTTATTTTGATAGGTTCAATTTTATCTCCCAGAATCAAATCTTCATATAAGACTTGTCTTTGCCATTGTCTTTTATGTACTAATGGAAATTCAGGTACTTCTGATGTATTATCCTTTCTATCAAAATCTTTCTCTTCAGAATCTTTAGCCTTTTCTCCAGAGCCTACAAAATTTATTTCTAGATGTGCAAAATTCTCAAACAGCTTTGACTTTTCTAGGTCAAGCTTATCGTTGAACCTAACATGAATTGATTCCTCCACGATATGTATTTTTGTATTCTATACTCTATAGCCCTAAGAGCATTTTGTGTATCCCAACATAATACACTTATGTGCTTTAGAATCAAAATTGTTAAGATTCTCTTTGAAATAAAGCAAGAACATCCAAAGGGATGGAAATAAGAAACGTTAGGTTTTCATCCTTTGCACAACTCATATGGAGTCTTTTCCAGAATAGGTCTTATGAAGATTCTATTATGAATATAACAAGTTGTATTCACAGCTTCTACACCGAAGTGTTTAGCCATATTAGTTTCGTTGATCATGGTTTTGGCTATTTCTTGCAATGTCATATTATTCCTTTCTACAACTCCATTTTGCTGTGGAGTTCTAGGATAGGAGAAATCATGGGATATGCCATTCAAATCAAATAATTCCTCAAACTGTTTATTTTCAAACTCTCCACCATGATCACTTATGACTCTAACAATCTTAGAATCAAATTCATTTTTCACTTTATAACAGAAACTAGTGATTGCAAAATGTGACTCATCCATATGCCTTAGGAATATCACCCATGTCCGATGACTATAGTCATCAACAATAACAAGTTCATACTTTTTACCATTGACTGACGTTGTTTTAACAGGTCTAAACAAGTCAATATGTAGAAGCTCTAAAGGTCTGGAGGTAGAAATAACATTTTTAGCTTTAAAGGAAGTTTTAGAAAACTTACCTTTCTAACATGTTTCACAAAGTGAATCTGAAGTAAACTTCAACATAGCTAGGCCTCTAACTAACTCAAGTTTATTTAACCGATATATTCTTCTCAAGCTAATGTGACCCAAGTGTCTATGTCACACCCATTGCTCATTGTTAATAAACATTAAGCATTTTGCATCTTGGCTTTTAAGATCAAAAAACTTTATTTTATAAATGTTGTTCTTCCTCTTTCCAGGGAAAAGAACTGTGCCATCTTTCTAACTTATAGCCTTACGCGCTTTTTGATTAAAAATAATTCCATAATCATTATTACTTAATTGGCTTATAGATAATAAGTTATGCATTAGACCCTAAACATAAAGTACTTTAGATATAGAAGGAAGAGATTTATTACCAATTATTCTAGATCCTTTTATTCTTCCTTTCTTGTCTCCTCTAAAACTAATGAACCCATCATCTTTAAGTTCTAGGTTTTGGCACATATGCTTTCTTCCTGTCATGTAACGTGAGCATCTAGAGTCCAGGTACAATGATTGGTGTCTCAACTTTGCTACATTATATATCTACAACATACATTATTTTATCTTTTGGTACCAAGATTCTTTTTGGTCCAAGAGAATTAGTTTTCCCAGAGTTTCGAATAAACTTAGATTTCTATGCAACATTGAATTTGTGTTCCTGTGTAGAAGGGTATAGATAAGAAAAGGGAGATGTAGGTAGGTTTTCTTTATATGATTTCTGATTATCATTATCAAAAACATAACCAAATATTTTTTTACCATTATGACTAACACCATAGATCATTGAAGCCATTTTTCTTATTCCTATATTGTTGTTCAAAAATTTCTAAAATGCCTTATCATATTTGTATAAGACAGTTCAGAAGATGAAGGTGCTTTAGAAAGAGTTTCTTCAAGTTTTAAACATTTCTTGTTCAGAAAGACATTTTCTTTTTCTAAAATAAAATTGTCTCCCTTTTTTTCAGAAACTTCTCTCTCTAGCTTACCATATTCTTCAATTTCATATTCATGAACTTTTTTAAGGTTCTTGAATTTTTGTTGAAGCTTATGATACCTACTCAGATTCAGACAGACATACTTCTAATTCAACACGAGAAAGTTCAGAAAATACCTCTTCTAAGTCTAACTCAGTTTTTGTGGTGTCTTCTTTTGATGTAGTAGTCATGAATGCTATGTTAGCATGCTCTTCTTCCGAATTTGATCCTTCGGAGTCTGAGTCATCCCATGTTGCCATGAGACCTTTCTTCTTGCCATTGAAACCACTTTTCTTAAATCTTTCTTTTCTGGTGCCTTCTGAAACAACCGGCTGAAAATCATCAAATAATAAAGTCGCTATCGAACGTCTTTTATCCCACATGAAGGGAAAGGTAAACATAGAGAAAACCTGAGAAGGGAGAAGTCACAGTCTTGCGATCGAGAGATCGGGTGAGGGAGTCTGTTACGCGAGCAGAAGGTATTAGCACCCTACACGGCCGTAGTACTCTATGGTATCCACTCTTGTTATCTATCTTAGGATTGTGTCTGATCTATGCTTGTTGTACTACTGAGGAAGAATGCATGTAAAAGAAAAGAGAAAATAATGTAGGGAAAATAAAGTTATGCTCACTTGGGCCCTACCCAATTCCTATGTATCCTTTTGAGGAATCAGAGTTACTGTAGTTCGGCTTATATGTTTTTGTTTATTTTGTATTTTTTATGAACAATGTTAATTCTGAATTTTTCCGCAGCTCGACCTTTGGAGACTCACGCATTGGCACAGAAGTAAATTAACATGTCCTTACCTGAAAATGATTTTGAGTTACACCCTCAAGGCAAGATGCCACATTGATTGGTTTGTGTTTTGTTACCTTGAAAAAGGGTTTAAATTTTATTAGCATGTTTTATGATTTGCCAAGAAAAGGAAAGTTTCAGTTTTAATGCATATTCAAAAGGGAAAAAAAGAGTCTACGGGAGACTAGCCTATTTCTAATCCTAATGTTATCATACAATGGTGGTCCTAATATTTGGATTAACAAAAGGGAAATGTCTACCTAATGTTAGCATGCATGGTTTGCAACCTAAGGTCTAACTTGCATCTGAAAGGAACAAGCACATCCTAAGGGAACATGGTATAGAAATAATGTAAGCAAACAAGCTCAAAAGAGCACACACATAAAAGGTAAAGAAAAGAAGCGAAATTCTTTAGCCAAGGGGAGTGTATCACCCGAGAAAAAAAAGCGGGAGTGAGATGAAAAACAAAAATGTGATGTCTAAAGCGATTGAACACCTAACCAAGATATAGAAGATCGAGGTAGGCGACAGAAGGAAATATGAACAATCACGGAGTGTCAGCATCGGCCAATGCGAACTCTTGACAAAGTGTGGGGGTTTGATTGAAAAACCCTTTTCCACTTGAAAACTTGATAATAAGAGTAGGCACAACTCTGAAGCATCATGGTGCGTCACGAGCTAAGGATGACACGGACAAAATTGTGGGGGTTGATTGTGAACCCTCTCCGCTCGCCTCCTTTTGAGGACTTCAATAAGGGATGGGGGGAATAATGCGGGCACAAATGTAAACACACCAGCAAAATACCTACACAAAGGTAGGGTTTTAAACAAACCATGCACAAGTAGCACATAATGGCAAACAATGCGGAATTTCCCTAAACAGGTCTTTAAATAAACCAGAGGGGTTCCTAACATAATCAGCAACGGAGACCCCCGTCATACATCTCTATCCTAATTCTCATGGAATTAAAAAGCAGTAAAGTTCCTACTTTTCATGATATCTAGAAAGCGATAAAGAGATGCGATAAAGTGCGGGAAAATATAAAAGTAGTAGCGATGACTTCCAAAAGCAAGCAAATCGTTGTAAGCGGACGAAAGCAATGGAGAAGCAAGGAGTATGCATCGAGCAAGCTTCACCAAGAAAATTTTATAATGATGACTTTATTATCCTGTTGCTATATGTTGATGATATGCTTATTGTAGGGAAAAATATTTCTAACATTAACAGGTGAAAGAAGCAGTTGGGAGAGTCATTTGCCATGAAAGACATGGGAGCAGCTAAACAGATTCTTGGCATTAGAATCATGTGTGACAGAAAGGAGAAGAAACTTTGGATGTCTCAATAACATTATATCTAAAGAGTGTTACAAAGTTTCAAAATGGAAAACTCTAAGGCGGTAAGCACTCCTCTTACTACTCATTTCAATCTGAGTTATAATCAAAGTCCTTCAAATGAAGATGGAGCATTTGATATGAAACGTGTTCCTTATTCATTTGTTATGGGTAGTTTGATATATGAAATGGTATGTACAAGACCAGATATAGCATATAATGTTGGTATAGTCAATAGATTTTTGTCAAATCCAGGTAGAGAGTGTTGAAATGTTGTAAAATGGATTTTAAGGTATCTTCGCGGTAATACTTGTATGAGACTTTGCTTTGGATGAGATAAGCTTACTCTAGTGGGATACTCTGACTCTGATATGACTGGAGACATTGATTCTAGAAAGTCCACTTCTGGCTATATAATTAAATTTGCAGGGGGGTCATGGCTTGGCAATCCAAATTGCAAAAGTGTGTAGTATTATGTATTACAGAGGCTGAGTTCATTTCCATTACCGAAGCTAGAAAAGAGTTACTATGGTTGAAGAAGATTTTGCAGGAGGTTGGTTTTGTTCAAGACAAATATGTGTTATTTGTTGATAGTCAAAGTGCTATTCATCTTGGTAAGAATCCGACTTTTCATAATAGGTCCAAACTCATTGATATGAGATATCATGGGATATGTGAAGTTTCGGATGCTAAGTTTTTGGAGTTAGCTAAAGTTTATACATATGATAATGGTTCTGATATAATGACTAAAGTATTACCAAGAGGGAAATTTGAAGCTTGTTGTAATATCGCTGGTTTGGCAATTTCCTCCACATGATTATGAGGGGGAGATTTGTTGAGCTTGGGCTTCCTTCCTATGTGGAGAAAGACTCAAATATGAATAGCCAATTTGTCTCACTTATATAAGTGGAGAGTGTCAGTTTAGGGTTAAGAGAACTAAAGAGAAAATAAGGATTCAAAAGAGAGAAAAAGGAGAGAAACCCATTCCCATTTTTTCTGCACCGATCTCACTAAATCGATGATTCCCGATTTATTAGCCATCAGATCGAGTTTAAATTTGGTGGGAATGTTTGCAACACCTATATATAACTTTGATCGTTGGGATCTTCAAAACAACGTTTGAGATGAGAGATAATTGCTTCACACTGAAGCTACATATTTGGGTAATTTTTCATCTTTTTGGATTCTTATTTGTAAGCTAGTTTGTTTTGTGATTTGCGGTTGTTATTACTATTTTGTGAATCACTTTAAGACTCTCTTGTACCCTCAATTGATTATGGTTGAGATATTTCTTTGGTATGGACGACTTGTGGTTTTTACTCTCATATTGAGGGGTTTTCCACGTTAAAAATATCGGTGTTCTTTTGTGCATATATTTGTTTGATTTTCTGTTTTATATTTGTTGTTGATCCTCAAGGTTCTTAGAAGTGTGAAAAAGTTTATATCTGTTGCATATTGTTATGTTATTTTGTCTTAATTTTTCATCAGTCTCACGTTTGAGAATTACATATTCAATATATTAGAATGAATCTTTGAGAGTGGCTTTAGCCTGAATTCGATAAAGTTCACTCTGAGTTGTAACTTGTATAGCATAACATACTCGAACTAAGGGAGTTAATGGGCCAAATTGATCACGACTGTCCAAAACTAATAGTGGAAGAATATTTGGATTAAGGCACAAGATATAACGCATTTATGGTTAACTGAGAACATTATATCTAGGCAAAATACTCTTTTTGATCTCATATGTTAACGTCAAGGTTCATTTTGGTCCTTTAATTTAAAAAATATTCATATTGCTCCGTTAACTCTTCAAAACACTTCATTTTAGTCTTTTTTTTGTCTAATTAGCAATGAATTTAGCGATCGACTTCTGAGTTTTTTTGTCGCTAATTAAACAAAAAGGACTAAAATGAAGCGTTTTGAAAAGTTAAGAGACTAATATGAATCTTTTTAAGTTAATGGACCAAAATAAACTTTGACGTTAACATACAGGACCAAAATAGATATTTTACGTTATACCTAAGATCGGTTAATCAAGTATGATTGCTACTTACCATTAAGAGATCATAGTAATCAAAAATAATTAATTTAAATGGTTTATAATGAACTTTGAGTACATAATGAATCAGAACTACTATAAAAGGAGATGATTACAAAGAAAAAGATATATGCAATTCACATTAATGTAATCAAAATCGAACCGAGTACTTATAAGTTTAAGATTTTAAGATTAGGGAGTTTGACCCTGATTAAATCAATTATAAAAAAATAAACACTTTTTATTTATATAAAAATAATAATGCACAAGAATAATTATATTTTAAAAAGGTATAAAATATTTATTGATAATTTTATAATATGATTTATTTAATTTTGTACAGTATTTTAAATTTAATTATTTAAAAATAATTTTAAAGTTATCAATAACAAAAATATCTGAAATAAAGTAATTAATTTTAATTTTTATATAAGAAATTATGCAAAATTGAAAAATTAAAATAATAAATTTTAAGTTAGGTAGACTCAATATTTTCATTTAATTTAATAGTAATAATAATAAATTAATAATTTATTATGCATTATATATTATTATTTAAAAGTTTTATTAAATAAGAAAAACAAAGAAATTGAGAAAAGTATTTTCAGATTCAGTACCACCTAACTGAAATTTTAACAGTATTCATTGATACAATTTTTACCATGGTTTTTTACGGATACATTTAATTTTTACTTTCTCTATTCTTTTTTAATTGTTATTTTTGTCAAAAATTTATGTTTTCTTTAATTATTATTTTCAAACTTTAAAATAATATTGTGATTGTTTTGTCAAAATTACTTTTAATTATTTATTATAGAGAAAAAATAAGTTAAGATAATAAAAAAGTAAAATTGATTAAAAAAAAGTTATTAGTTGAAAAGTAATAACAACCATTAATTCTATTAATTAAAAATAATCTTATTTTCTATATATACAGACTCTCCAAGAAACTATGTGTGAGAGAAAAAGAGAGAGCGGAAGGGATTTTGGCAGATGGATTCTCGTGAGAGTAAGAAGATGGAGAAGAAAAAGGTCAGATACTGACAAGACAGATGAGAACAACATAATCACATGTTATGTCAATAATCTACCAGAAGATATCAGTGTCAAAGAAGTAACTCGAGTGTTCAAAAAATAGGGAAAAATAATAGATGTCTACATAGCAAAAAAGAGAAACAAAACGAGAAGGATTTTCAGTTTCGTCAGATACGCAAGAAGATTGAAGAATTTGACGAGTTCATTACGGGAGTTGAATTAGTAGACCTTTCACTACATGGTAGACGATACACCTGGTTGAGGATTGGAGGAACAACCATGAGATTAATAGATAGATTCCTTGCTTCAGAAGCTTGGCTTAGAGAGTGGCCAGACAACAAACAAATATGTATTGATAAAGGGCTATCAGATCGCTGCCCTATCAGCCTAAGAGAATCGATCAAGAATTGGGGCTCAAAGTTGTTACGCATGTTATCATGTTGGCAAGAAATAGCTGGATACAAAAAATTTATAAAGGAGCAGTGGAGAAATATAGCTGTCGAAGATTGGGGGATATACATTCTTAAAGAGAAATCCAAGAAAATAAAAATTGGATTATGAGAGTGGCATAGAACTCACTCTTAAAACCTTGGTGAAAAACTCAAATCACACAAAGAAAAAGTAAACAGAATTGAAATCAAAGAAGAAAATGTGAGCTTGTAAGTAAAGGAAAAAAGGGAGAAAGTAAATGAATTATACAGGATTTCTAATCTTAACTGCATTCAATGACAGAAATCAAGAACAAGGTGGTTGAAGGAAGGAGACGTGATTTCTAAATATTTCCATGATATCATAAACAGGAGAAGAAGGGATAATGAAATTCTACATCTTGATATTGATGGAAAAAGGATAGAAGAAGTGGAAGAAATGAAGAAGGCGGTTTTAGAGCACTTCCGAAAGCAGTTCTCAGCAAGAAAAACTAAAATATTTGATGTAAATCTAAGTTTCAATCAAATTTCAGAGCAGGAGAAGGAGGAGTTAGTCAAAGAATTTTTAGAAGAAGAAATTCGCAGAGCAGTGTGAGATTATGAAAATTCAAAAAGTCCAGGACCCGATGGCATTAGCTTAGGATTTATGAAGGAATTCTGGAATGAGATTAAAAATGATTTCATCAAAGTTATGGATGAGTTCCACAAAAATTGGAGGATGGTCAGAGGGGCAAACTCTTTTTTCATCGTGTTAATTCCGAAGAAGAAGAATCCTTTAAACCTGGGTGACTACAGGCCTATCTCGTTGATCAGATGCATATACAAGGTAATTGTTAAGGTGTTGGAAAACCGTTTAAGAAAGGTGATGGGATCAATTATTTCAGAAACTCAATCGACTTTCATAGTAGGGAGACAAATCCTGGATGGTATTTTAATTGCAAACGAAGTAGTTGATGAAGTAAAACAAAAGAGAAAAATAAGTGATGTTGTTTAAGGTAGATTTTGAAAAGACTTATGACTCGGTCGATTGGAATTTCTTGGAAATCGTGATGACTAAGATGGGTTTTCATGAGAAAAGGAGGAGGTGGATTTTTGAATTTTGGAAAACGTCAATGATCTCGATTCTGGTGCACGGAAGTCCAACAAAAGAATTCAATGTAGAAAGAGGCTTGAGGAAAGGGGATCTGTTATCTCTGTTTCTTTTTCTTCTAGTAGCAGAAGGATTTAACCAACTCAAGAACAGAGTTGTTGAGTTCGGAAACTTCTCTGGATTCAAATTTGAAAAGGGAGCGGAAAATATTACACATTTACAGTACGGTGGCGACACGCTAATCATTGGTGAAAAGAATTTGAGTAACATTAAAAGCATAAAGACAAACTTGGCTCTATTTGATTTGATATCATGCCTGAAAGTGAATTTTCAAAAACGCTGCATTTTCAGTGTCAATATCAGCCACTGCTGACTCAATGCAACAGCAAAAATTCTTAAGTGAAAGGTGGGATCCATACCGTTTTTAAACTTGAGAATCCCTATTGGTGTTAATCCAAGATCAATGAAGACTTGGCAGGCGGTGTTGGATGTCGTGAGATCTAGATTATCCAATTGGAAACACAAACATCTTTCGATTGGAGGCAGAGTGGTTATGTTGACATCTGTTTTGTCAGCCATCCTGATCTGCTTCTTCTCCATATTCAAAGCTCCGTCGGATATTATCGCTAAACTTGAATCTCTATTTAAACAATTTATTTGGGGGACAGTGAGGAGGCACGAAAAACTAAGTGGATCAAATGGGAAAATGTCTGCAGTCCCATAGAAGAGGGGGGGTATAAAGAATTTGATATTTTTTAACACAACTCTATTAGGAAAGTGGGTCTGGAAAATTAGAAACGAGAGAAATGGATTATGATTTAAAATTTTGAACGATAGATACGGTGGAAATGATGGAATCTCTAGAAATAGTGATGCTAAGAGTTCATTGTGGTGGAGAGATATTTTCCAATTAGATATAGGAGAGCATGAACACCGGGAGGAGTATTCAGCGAAGGATATGTATAAAAGGGCACGAGAGGATATTAGAACAGACAATAGTAAACCATCGGCAGTAGTATGGCATAAATCGGTCCCTTCAAAAGTTCCAGGCTTAGTGTGTATACTTTTCCATAATAAACTTTCAACCAAAGATAATCTTATTAGAAGAGGTGTATTAGGCCAGGAGGAATCTCAGTGTGTGGGTGGGTGCGGAAATGATGAATTTTCTTCTCATTTTTTCTTTGAGTGCCCTTATTTTGAAGGTGTATGGGAACACATCATTAGATGGTTTAATCTGCTCGATGTGTTTCCTAAAGAATGTTGGGAACACATGGATCAATTCAGAGCCCTCTTAAACGGTAATAGAAAATCGGTCGAGTAAGAGTTATATGGTTTGTGTTAGTGTGTGATGCACTTTTAGTGAGGAGATAAAGAGAGAATAATAAAGGAAATAAGGATTTGTATTATTCAATTGTACAAATAATGATACATACTATGACTATTTATATACAACCCTAATTGGATTTGGGCTAACACAACTTAGATTATATTAAATATTCAATCTAATCAAATCTAATCTAATCTAATATTTCAACACACCCCCATAATCCAAGTTGTCGAACATCCTAAAAAATAGCCAATCTGAACTATTCTTAATTTCTTTCTCAAATTCAGGAATATGTCGATCTTCAATCCTTTGGTGAAAATATCGGCCAACTGTGTTTCACTTGAGCAATTCCTAACTTCAAGTTCACCTTGATTTACTTTTTCCCTCAAGAAGTGAAACATTGCTTCAATATGTTTACTTCTTCCATGCAGAACTGGATTCTTCGCCAGATTTATGGCTGACTTGTTGTCGATTTGCAATACTAGAGGTTTATTCACTTCGACAATCATTTCTTTAAGTACAAATCTTATCCAAATTGCTTGACATACAGCATAGGATCCTGCTATATATTCAGCTTTACACGATGACAATGCCACCACGGGTTGCTTCTTCGAACACCATAGGATTGGGGCACCAAATACTTGAAAGAAATATCCAGTTGTACTTCTTAGATCTTCCTTATCTCCACACTAATCATCATCATCTGAAAAACAATTAACTATTGCTTCTTTGCTTTCAGAATCTCGTCGAAATAGTATTCCATAATTTATTGAACCCTTCAAATATCGAAGGATTCTTCTTGCAGCCTTCATATGTGACACTCTTGGTTCACCCATATATCGGCTTACTAATCCGACTGCGAAACCTATATCAGGTCGACTGTTGCACACATACCTCAGAGATCCCACAATTTGCTTGAACAAAGTTGCATCGACTTTGTCTTCCTCTCCATTCTTCTCCAACTTCACATTTGGTTAGACATGTGAGGATGCATGATTCGAATCATCCATTCTGAATCTCTTGAGTATCTCTTTGACATAATTTCTTTGATGTAGCACCATACCTTGCTTCGACATTTGAAATTCCATGCCTGGAAAATAAGACAATTTTCCTAGATCCGACATTTCAAATTCCTTCGTCATCAGCTCTTTGAACTTCAACAAGTTCTCCAAACTATTTCCAGTTACTAGCAAGTCATCAACATACAAGCAGATGATTGTTATATCTTGTGCTACAACCTGAACATAGACACCATACTCTAATTTTCATTTGACAAATCCTAATTTGACTAAGTATGAGTCGATCTTCTTGTTCCATGCCCTAGGTGCCTGCTTGAGGCCATAGAGCGCTTTGTGCAATCTATATAATTTACTCGCTTCCTTCTGAATCAAAAACCGAGGAGGTTGTATGACATAAACTTCTTCGTCTAAAGAACCATTCAGAAATGCTGATTTCACATCTAGATGGAATGTAGACCATCCTTGGTTGCATGCCAATGCTACCACTAGTCGAACAGTCTCTAATCTTGCTACTGGAGCAAATACTTCAGAGTAGTCGAGTCCTTCTCTTTGAAGAAAACCTCGAGCTACTAATCTTGCTTTATGTCTTGCTATCGTCCCATCTACATTGTGTTTCAACTTGAACACCCACTTTACTTCGATAGCTTTTGTATGTGTTGGCAATTCGACTAACTCTCATGTGTTATTTCTTTCGATTGCCTGTAACTCTTCGACCATAGCTAACTTCCACTTGTTAATCTTTGAAGCTTAGCTATAGTTGATTGGTTCAACACCTGCAAGTAAAGCAAAATGAACTAATTCTTCATCTGGTGTGATTTCATCATCACCCACCACTTCATAATCATGAAGTCTTGTTGGAAGAAATCTATTTCTTTGAGGTCTTTGACTTGTTTCAGCCACAACCTCTTCGACTTTGACTGTGACGGGAGTGTCGCAACTACTTCTTCTTCGACTTCGACTGGATTTTCAACAATTTATTTGACCTCTACTTCATCAGTTTCTTCGTTGAAATCAAAATTCATTAATGGCTTATTGCTAGAATTCCAATCCCGGGCATAATTTTCATTAATCACAATATCTTGACTCAACACAATCTTCTCATTAACTGGATTGAATAGTCTGTACGCACCAGTTTTATGATATCCTACCAGAATCATACGTTTACTCTTGTCATCAAGCTTTCTTCTCCTTGCATCAGGAACGTGCTTGTAACACATAGAGCCAAACACCTTCAAATGACTTACTGATGGTTGTTTGCCACTCCATACTTCTTCAGGAACCTTGTTCTTTATAATCTTAGTAGGACACCTATGGAAAATATAAACCGCGGTCGAAACAGCTTCTCCCCATAAAGATTTGGCAAATTATTTTGCTTCAGCATGCATCTCGCCATATCTAATATGGTTCTATTTCTTCTCTCAGCAATTCCATTATGTTGAGGTGTGTAAGGAGTAGTTACCTCATGGTCAACACCATGTTCTGCACAGAAATCTTCAAACTGAAAAAGTGAAAAACACAAGAAGGGGGGTTGAATTGAAAACTTGAAATCAAATGCGCACTGACACAGTATTTTTATCCTGGTTCGTTTGATCTCAAACTACTCCAGTCCACCCGTCAAGGTGATTTCGCCTCTCTCCAACGAGGACTTAATTCACTAATCACAAACAGATTACAATCACTAGTTTGACAACTGTCAAAGTCCTCTTGAGTACAACCACAATTTGGTTAATCTCAAGGAAAACTGTCTTAATCAAGGATACAAAATACTATGTATAGTTGTCTTTCGTTACAAAAACAGTTATCACAACTGTGATATTTTACACAAATTTAGAGCATGGAATAGAGATGAGTAAGCTTGAAGCGTTTTGAATTGTATTTCCGTAGCGTTGAAAAATCATAAACGATTTGATCACTTATCTTGTTTATATAGGAAATAGAATCATGTTCATCATTAAGCGTGATAATGCTCATTAAAGCAGTTTCCATTTGGAGAAGATCCTGTCTGAATGAAGCCGTTGTAATTGATGTTGTCTTGATTGAATAGTAACGCTTCAGAATCTTTACATTCTTGCATGCTGCTGATGCTTCAGAACATTGATGACTTAGATTATAATGCTTTTGTTCAGAATCAGAGTTTACTTCACTTAAGCGCAGGTTCTGGTCATCAATCTTCAGCGCAAATTATGATTACCTCAGTGTGTAACTTCTATAGCTTAACTTCTGATGCTGCTTTGCTCAGAACTTCTGCATACACAATAACAATTTTTAGGGTGCATATTTGTTCGTATTTGTTATCATCAAAACTCTAACTAAGGGTTGTAGAATTAAACTATGTTCTAACAATCTCCCCCTTTTTGATGATGACAAAAACTAGAATTTTCAATGAAAAATAAAGAACAAAAGGTTTAAGAGAGACTCCCCCTGAGTTGATTACTTCCCTGAAGTTCCTTCTCATCAGAGCTTTTGCTGAATCTCCTATCAAAATTTGTTCCTGTTCAAACTTTTTAGAAAGTAGAGGTTAAATAATTCAGAATGTTTGAGACTTTTGTCCCGGTATACCATTATTGGAAATATCTTACTTTCTCCCCCTTTTTGTCAGGTATCAAAAAGGCAATATGATCAGAGCCAAAATAGATGAATTATATTTAAAACATAATGTAATGACAAGTTTCAGAAACAAGGAGGTAAAGATAAAAGTTACAGATAAACAATTTTAAAAGAAAATCTAAGAAGGAGGGGGGAGACGTGTGAACAACGCTTCCAACAAGCTCTTGATATGAGTACTTGACTCTTCTTGCTTGCCCAGAATATCTTTAATTTCCTTTGTAGTATCTTCCTGTTTATCACAATTTTCTTTCCCATAACATAAGAAGTAACCTGGTGGTTGGATGAGGAAGCATTTATCCAGAATTCTTTGACGATAATGGGAAACTTTGGACCCAACAGACGGTCAAAATACTTGTTCCATCCCTGTGCAGTAACATCTTCATAGAGGTTGAAACCATTTTCTTGCAAGCTCTCAAAATCAATGATCAGTTTAGAGAGAACTTCCAGGTTGTGAACAGGAGTGAGAAGCATTCTTATGGGTTCTTCATATTGTTCTGTTGATGAAGATTCAGGAGCACTGAGATTCTTGAGACTTGATGATGATGCCATTGTTCACACGGGTTTTTGTGGAAGATGAAAAGGGTTTTTGAAAGCAAAACTTGAACAAGAGAAAATATTGAAGAGAGTAAAAGTGAATGAATGAAATAGTAATTTTGAGTTTAAATATGTTTTTGAAAACGTAAACAGTAAGCAAGAAAAAAATTAGTAATGATTATATGCATTAATGAAACCTGAAATTAGGGGATTTAGAAAGATATTAAACGGTTACCACTGACAAGTGTCTCAATGCAACCAATCAGAGCCTTGGACGCTTCATAAATTGAACGCGTGTTCAGACTCAGAAGATAGTTGGTGAGAGGATGACAAGTGTTTGATGATGTGAACTGCACGCCTCTATCCTTGAAATGAAACGTTCATATCTTCATGGATAGATTATGAGGCAATTTGTACTTCTAAACTCTGAAGACAGGTTGATCAGTTGTTCACAGAAAATAATAAAGTTCTGAGGGTTAAGATATGTAAATAAAACATTTTGTTCTGGGCATAATTTCATGCTGAGATGTTTCAGAATGAAATTGAATCTATCTTCAAAAAGAGGTTTTGTAAATACATCAGCCCATTGATGGTCTGTGTCAATAAATTTTAAGGTAAGAATTCCTTTCTGAATATAGTCCATAATAAAATGATGTTTTATTTCTATATGCTTAGCCCTAGAATTCAAAATAGGATTCTTACTGATACATATAGCTGAAGTGTTATCACAGAAGATATGAATGTTACTCTCAAATATGTTGAAGTCTTCAAGTTGACTTTTCATCTAGAGCATTTGCGTGCTACATCCAGCAATTGCTATGTATTCAGCTTCTGTTGTTGATAGTGCTATTGTGGACTGTCTCTTGCTGGTCCATGAGATCAGATTTTCTCCCAAAAACTGGCAGCTTCCAGAAGTTCTTTTACGTTCTACTCTGTCTCCAGCAAAGTCAGCTACAATATCCTACTAAGCTGTATTCATGGGATTTTCTATAAAACAAACCCAGATTAGTAGTACCTTTCAGATACTTGAAAATTTGTTTAACTGTTGTTAAGTGAGATTCTCTAGGATCTGATTGGAATCTAGCACATAAGCAAACACTAAATAAAATGTCAGGCCTTGAAGCCGTCAGATAAAGGAGAGAACCAATCATACCTCTGTAGACTTTCTGTTCTACCTTTTTACTTACCTCTTCCTTTTCCAGAATGCACGTGGGGTGCATTGAAGTCTTTGAGGGTTTACATTCCGAGAGATCAAATTTCTTCAGAAGTTCTCTGACATATTTGCTCTGATGAATGTAAGTTCCTTCTGGAGTTTGGTTTATCTGAATGCCCAGAAAGAATTTGAGTTCCCCCATTAAGCTCATCTCAAACTCTGCCTGCATGCACTTAGCAAACTCTCTTCCCAGATAGGGTTTAGTAGATCCAAAGATGATATCATCAACATAAATCTGACACACTAAAATGTCATTCTTAATTGTCTTACAGAACAAGGTTGTGTCCACTTTCCCTCTGGTGAATTCCTTTTCTAACAGGAAGTTACTTAGTCTTTCATACCAAGCTCTGGGAGCTTGTTTCAGACCATAGAGTGACTTCTTTATTTTGAAAACATACTCTGGATGTTTTGAATTCTCAAACCCAGGGGGTTGGTGCACATATACCTCTTCATCTATATAGACATTTAGGAATGTACTTTTGACATCCATCTGATATAGAGTGATGCCATTGTGTATAGAAAATGAGATTAAGAGTCTGATAGATTCTAACCTGGTGACTGGAGCAAAGGTTTCTGTATAGTCTATCTCCTCTTGCTGACTATAACCTTGTGCCACCAGTCATGCTTTATTTCTGATGACTTCTCCTTGCTCGTTCAGTTTGTTTCTGAACACCCACTTTGTTCTAATGACGTTGAATCCTTTTGGTTTGGGAACCAGATCCCATACGTCATTTCTGGTGAACTGATTTAATTCCTCCCGCATTGCCAGAATCCAGTCATTGTCTAGAAGTGCTTCATCAATTGTTGTTGGTTCAATCAGAGAGACCAGTCCCATGAGGGATTCTTTAGAGTTTCTGAATGTTGATCTTGTCCTGATTGGATCATCCTTCTTTCCTAGTATTTTATCTTCTGGGTGAGCTATGCTGCTTCTGGATAGCCTTTTCAGAAGTTGATCAACTGAATGTGCTGGATTGCTTACAATATTTCTTTATGAGGTTGTGGGAGCATCTCTGTTGAGAACTTCTGACGAGTTGTCTTCAGTACCTGTGAATTCAACTTCTATATCTACAAAGAATTCATTCTGCTTTGACTTTTGAGGGTAAAGCTTATCATCAAATCTAACACTGATTGACTCTTCAACAATCTGTGTTTCTGTATTGTATACTTTATACCCTCTTGAGCGTTAAGAGTATCCTAACATGATACACTTTTGTGCTACTATTCCAGAGCCAATGACCTTTCCTCTTTGGTTGCCTCCAAAGCCCACGTAGCCTCCAGGCTTAAGTTCTAGGCTTTGGAACATATGCCTTCTTCCCGTCATGTGTCGAGAGCAGCCAGAGTTCAGGTACCATGACTGGTGTTTTAGCCTTGCTGCTAAAGATATTTGCTACATATATAATTTTGTCCTTAGGCACCCATATCTTTTTGGGTCCTGGTTTGTTAGTTTTACCAAAATTCTGGTTGAATTTTGGTTTGACAGAGTAATCACTACTAGTGTATTTTATGTCATGTGTGTGCCCATATATAAAATGTGATTTAAGTGGTGTGCGTTTTATGACTAAGTCCATGGTCTGTTTAGGTGTAGATACCTTACCTTGATATCCTATCCCTTTTTTGCCATTTCTGCTAACTCCATAGATCATTGAAGCCATCTTGCTTCTATCTATGTTTTTAGCCAGAAACTTCTGAAAGTTGTGATCATACTCTTTGATGATCTCATCAGCATTACTGGGATTCTCTGAGATTATTTCCTTCTGAGAATTTTGCAAATCATTTTCTAATTTTGAAACTTTTTCTTTTAACTCATAATTTTCTAATCTGAGACTCTCAGTCTTTTCAGAGTCAGAGACAACATCCCTTTTCAGGTTCTTGAATTTGACTCTGATTTGCTTATACCTTTCCAGAATTTCATTTAGACTTTCTGCAAGTTCAGCCTTAGTAAAGTTTAAAGTGAAGTCAGGGAATACCTCTTCAGTGTCTGATTCTGAGTCTGAACCAGAAGCTTCACTTTCTTCTGACACGTTTTCCATGAGAGCTATGTTTGCTCTTTCATCATCTGACTCTGAGTCAGCTTCAGAGGTGTCTGAATCGTCCCATGTTGCCATGAGGCTTTTCTTCTTTTCCTTGAAGAACTTCTTTTTGGGATTCTCCTTCTGAATCCTTGGGCAGTCACTTTTGTAGTGCCCTTGCTCATTACACTCATAGAAGATGATGTCTTTGTTATTTGGTTTTGTGTGTCCTGAAGAACCTTCAGATCTTCTATGTCCAGAGGAAGACTCAGACTTTCTGTATCTGGAGGAGGATTCATTTTGATTCTCTGATCTTCTAGGATTTCTGAATTTCCTTTGTCTCTGCTTCCACAGTTGATTCACCCTTCCGGAGAGGAGAGACAGTTCATCTTCTTCTGATGAGGATCCATCAGAAGTTTCTTCCATAGCCTGCAAAACCTTAGAATCAAATTTTTTGTTAGTTTTAAAGCTAGTGGCTTACCTTGCTTTTGAGGCTCATCTTCTTCTAGCTCTATCTCGTGACTTCTGAGGGAGTTGACAAGTTCCTCCAGAGATATCTTGTTAAGATCTTTGGCTAGCTTAAGGATTGTGACCAATGGCCTCCATTGTTTGAGTAGACTTCTGATGATCTTCTTTACGTGATCAGCAGTAGAATATCATTTGTCAAGAACCTTCAGTCCAGCAAAAAGAATCTAAAATCTTGAGAACATTGCTTCTATGGATTCACTATCTTCCATCTTGAATACCTCATACTTCTGAATTAGCGCAAGGGTCTTGGTTTCTTTGACTTGAATGTTGCCTTCATGCGTCATTCTCAGAGAGTCAAACATGTTCTTGGTTGTCTCTCTGTTTAAGATTTTCTCATATTCTGAGTATGAGATAGCACTGAGGAGTATTGTTCTGGCTTTGTGACGGTTTCTGAAATCACGCTTTTGCTGGTCAGACATCATTTTTCTGTCTATCTTCTGACAACTTCCATCCACTAGGTGTGTGTATCCATCAGTTACCATGTCCCACAGATTAGCATCATGGGCCAGAAAGAAACTCTGAATTATATCTTTCCAGTAGTCAAAATTTTCTCCATCAAGGACTGGAGGTTTACCACTGATTTTGTCCTTATCTTCATGGTAGTCATTGTTGATGTTTTGGCTTGGTCCCACCATAGTGTTTTTCTGAAGCTTGGATCTTGTACCGACACGGTTAAGTGTTTTAACTCATAACCAGGCGCTCTGATGCCAATTAAAGAAGTGAAAAACACAAGAAGGGGGGTTGAATTGAAAACTTGAAATCAAATGCGCAGTGACACATTATTTTTATCCTGGTTCGTTTGATCTCAAACTACTTCAGTCCACCCGTCAAGGTGATTTCGCCTCTCTCCAACGAGGACTTAATTCACTAATCACAAATAGATTACAATCACTACTTTGACAACTGTCAAAGTCCTCTTGAGTACAACCACAATCCGGTTAATCTCAAGGAAAACTGTCTTAATCAAGGATACAAGAGTACTGTGTATAGTTGTTTTTTGTTACAAAAACAGTTATCACAACTGTGATATTTTACACAAATTTAGAGCGTGGAATAGAGATGAGTAAGCTTGCAGCGTTTTGATTTGTATTTCCGTAGCATTGAAAAATCATAAATGATTTGATCACTTATCTTGTTTATATAGGCAATGGAATCATGTTCATTATTAAGCGTGATAATGATCATTAAAGCAGTTTCCATTTGGAGAAGATCCTGTCTGAATGAAGCCGTTGTAATTGATGTTGTCTTGATTGAATAGTAACGCTTCAGAATCTTTACATTCTTGTCTGCTGCTGATGCTTCAGAACATTTATGACTTAGATTATAATGCTTCTGTTCAGAATCAGAGTTTACTTCACTTAAGTGCAGGTTCTAGTCATCAATCTTCAGCGCAAATTCTGATTACCTCAGCGTGTAGCTTCTATAGCTTAACTTCTAATGCTGCTTTGCTCAGAACTTCTGCATACACAATAACATAATTTTTAGGGTGCATATTTGTTCTTTGTATTTATTATCATCAAAACTCTAACTAAGGGTTGTAGAATCAAACTATGTTCTAACACAAACATCTTGGATGTGTATTCGCCACCTTCATTTGTTCGCAGAACTTTGATCTTCTTCTCACTCTGGTTTTCGACAAGTATCTTGAATCTCTTAAAGATTTCAAATACTTCTTTCTTTCGTTTGATCACATAGATCCACAGCTTTCGACTAAACTCATCGACAAATGAAACAAAATATATGTTTCTATCAATTGTATGTTCTTCGAATGGACCGCATACATCTGAATGCATCTCTTCGAGAATGCAGGATGATCTCATTGACATAGTCGAAATGAAAGAATTTTTGGATTGCTTTCCTACTAAACAACCTTCACAAAGTTTTTCAGGCATCTCAAGACTTGGAATACCAGTAACCATATCTTGAGTAATCAATTGATTAAGTGATCGAAAATTCAAATGTCCAAACCTCAAGTGCCACAACCAACTATCCTTGTGGTCGACAACAGTTTTCAAACATTGAACTTTTGTCGAACTGATCATAGTCTTAAATATCCTATTCTTCGACAATGGAGATTTTAAGACCAAATTGTTCTTTGTGTCGAACAGTTTCAAAACTCCATCTTTCATGACAACTGAGAAACCTTTTTCGACTAGTTGTCCAACACTTAGCAATTTACATTTTATTCCGGGTACATAGAGCACATCTTTGATCATAGCTTTCCCTCCATTACTCATTTGAAAAACTATGTTGCCAGTATCTTCTGCTTGCAACAAACTATTATCAGCAAGTTTTACCTTGCTCTTCTTCGACTCGTCAAAATCTTCCAACCACTCCTTTCGACTAGTCATGTGGTTCGAGCAACCTGAGTCAAGAAACCAGATATTGGATTCAACATGGTTATCTGCAATTGCAGCCATAACCATCATACCACCTTCAGAATCATCTGAATCTTGACGTGCAAGGTTCGCTCCTTCGTCCTTCCCTTTCGATCTCTTGTCTTTTTTATACCAACAATTCTTGGTCAAGTGTCCCCATTTTTCAGTTATAACATTACATACCTTTCTTATCTTCTTTGTCCTTTCGATAGTTTCCTCCTCCCCTTTTCGAGGATTCAGAAGATCTATCTTCGACCTTATTCTTATGGGAATTCGACCAAGACTTCTTGCCATGAGTCTTGTCGAACTTGCCTTTGAATTTGTTGGAACCACCATTTTTTTTCAACGATTGAGCTTGTGGTGCCTGTATCGAGTCCTGAACTCCTTTCCTTTCGACAATTCTCATCTCATACGCCTCCAATGAACCAACTAAATCTTCCACTTTAGTGGTTTCAAGATTGTTGAATTCTTGAATAGCTACAATAATGTGATCAAAGTGAGAGGTCAACGTTCTCATTACCTTCTCAACTATCATCTTATCAGTAATTGTTTCACCACAACCCTTCATGAGATGGACGAGTTTCTGAACCTTCGACACATATCCTGCAACTTTTTCATCTTCTCTCATTGACAACAACTCATATTGTTGATACAAAGTTTGTAATTTGACAACCTTGACTTTTTTACCTCCTTCAAAATACTTTACCAGAATATCTCATGCCTCCTTTGCCGTTTCAGCATGAGAGATTCTGTCGAAGTTACCAACATCGACAGTCGTTTGAATGCAATAAACAGTCTTGCAATCTTTCTTCTTGACTTTGTTGTGGGCTTTTTCTGTTTGCCGGTTGCATTTGCAGCCAACGCAGGAACGTTGTCGGTAACCACTTCTAGGATTTCATGGAAGCCAAACAAGGATTGCATCTGTTTTTTCATCGGATCCATTTTGCCGTCAAACATTGGAAGAGAATTTGAAATGCCCTTATCACTAACCATCTTCGCAGCGGTTGACTTACTTGCCTTAGAAAAACAATCTCTGACGTGAAATTCTTGAAAACTTGATCACGAACAATAACCGGAAGCTCTGGATACGAATTTGTTAATGCGTGATGCACTTTTAGTGAGAAGAGAAAGAGAGAATAATAAAGGAAATAAGGATTCGTATTATTCAATTGTACAAATAATAATACACACTATGACTATTTATCTATAACTCTAATTGAACTTGGGCTAACAAAACTTGAATTATATTAAATATTAAATCTAATAAAATCTAATCTAATATTTCAACCGTTGCAGGCATTTGGTGTATCTGAATAGTAAAAAATAACAGCATATTCAAAAACAAGGCCATATCAGTTGAACAGGTATTCGAAGATGTCCAAAGAAACTCTTGGAACTGGTTGAGCAAAAATCATAATTTAGCAGCATACAATCTGGCGCAATGGTACTTGAATCCAAAGCTTATACTTGGATAGAAACTGCCGTGCGAATTTTTAATGGCATTCTGCATATCAGTCTGGAAGAGTTCTGTTAGTGTGTAATTGGTGGATCTTAGGTGAGAGTGATCGTTCAGCGAGGGTAGGCGTAGCAACTGATATCGCATTAGTCATGTTGGTTATCACTTTTGGTACCTAGCAGGGCTGTTGGATTTAAAGAATTTCTCGATGCATAACTTGAACTGTAGGCTGTATTGGTTTATTCTTGTAATGATGGATGTGGAGTCTGTTGGTGGGGTTTAGCGGGAAGCAAGATTACTGAGTTTTTTCTTAAGGCTTCTTTGGCTAAGGAGTATTATCAAAGACAACTATAATGCATCATTACTGTACAATTTGGTTCTCTCTTGGCACTCCTTGTGCTAAGAATCTTAATATATTTTGTCTTTTCCAAAAAAAAATTAATTTTCTCTCTCTATATATATAAAATAACAGAAAGTAGAATTTCGAGAATAAAGCGATTTTAGAATTTTTCGGAATAATACTACGGGTCCGAGAAGTGAGTCATCGACACGTTGAATGGGCAATCTTCGAAATCTATTGTTAGTGGGACCCATTTGATGTGATTTTAAAGAAAAAGTTTATAAATTATAGTCCTATCTTATATTTCAGCATCGTTAACCTTTGTTTTGTAGCTCTTAAACAGTGCTAGGAAGTTAGGCATCACAGCTGCTACATGCATAAGATAATACTCATGTCTATTTCATCCCATCCCATGAATAAGTCGCATATTTAGGAAAAATGGAAAACGAAATTTGCTTATTTTTTCTTATCTTGGTTGCAACACAAAAATAAAATAAAAAAATTAACTGTTCCGACGGCAGTAAAATAATCCAGACAAAATATTTATTTATAATTTAGCCGCTCAAAGACGTAGACTATACCCCCAAGATCAAAAAATATAAGATGTTTAAATCATATTTAAAATATAATAAAATTAAATATAATACATTGACACAGTAAAATAAAGAAATTAAAAATAATTTATTGATATTGTAAAATATTTTTATCCTATTGTTTAATTGAGATTTATTATTTAGTTGTGTCACACTACTAACTCATATCAATCGTAAAGTTATTTCCAATAAGAAGAACTGAAAATTCCGAGTATACAAACTTGAAGCACACTCTAGCATGCAGTACTCACGTGTAACAAAAACAAGGGGCTGGTTTAACAGTATATGATGCAAGTTGCATGACTAAGAAACAAAAAGATCCCCGGTTTTGATTATTGTTTGTTGATTCCTCTATGTCTGCCAACTAAGGTGACTTTATCAATCACATAAAAAAGTGACAGCAACGTGCTCATGGATAAGGAAAGAACTAGATTACACATCAAACCTTTGAAATTTTATATAACAAGTTGCCTAAAAATGATGGTTTCCTAATTTTATACTTCTACCCATGTTGTATGTAATTGATTGCATAAAATTTTAAATAAAACTCACCATCAGCAGTAGCGTAAAGGCTTTTACGATTTCAACCAATGTGGTCGTCACAGTATACAGTATACATAAAGATTTAGACAATTTTGATCAGTACAATTTAAAAGCTTAGAAGAAAGTGATGTAATAGATTGAACTGTGTAACTCCAACAACAAATCTACATGTTAAAAAGATTACATCTCGTTCATTATAATATACAAAAATTTCACTTCACAGGTTTACCCTACAAATTATTTATGAGACAAAAAAGTCAAAACAGAAAGGGTGAAAAACAAAGAAAAAAAGAAGAAATGAAATCATAAAATCAAAATGCAAACAACAACTACAAGCCTCGAAACTTAAGCGTATTTACAATGGTTCTTCCTCTATCTAGCTTTATCCAAATCTCAAACAAGAACCATTTCTAACAACCCTCTCTCCATCATACCAACATAGTGCTCAACTTCAAAACTGGCACGAAGTACCAAGCCTCTGTTTCTGCCTCTGGCCTAAAGTTATGGATTTCCTCTTGGCAAATGCTGGATACAGCAACTCTTGAAACTTATCCAAAAACAAGGTCCATTCATCCTCAGTCATATCGTCAACCTTCACAAAGCTTATACTTGCAGGAAGCTGCTCGTTCGCACTCCTATGGCTAGATGATGTATTCACAGAGTAGCCACTTTCCAGTTTTCCTTCTGAGTGTTTCTGCTTTTTCTCGGCTAACATGGTATTTTTCAGCAAAACAGTAATCTCCGGAATAGATTGAACTTTTTCTTGAGCCTGAGGAGATTCTTCATCACTTCCCTCCTCTTCCTCTTCAATGCTTTCATCCAATTTGGAAAATGGGCTGCGAGTGTGTCCATTCCCAAGTGTATGCTGAAAAGTTGCTCTGAGTAGAGGATCATTCACTGACAATGACATCTTTGGTGTGAAATCCGGTCCACCTTCATCACAGTCGATATCAAACAGGAATTCATCATCACCCGCCTCAGTCCTTGGAGATAGTTCCTCCCTCTCAGCCAACATCTTCATTGCCTCCAAACAAACAACCTCGAGATCACTGGGCTCCTCCTCACCTCTGTGGAACTCACGAGTCATCATCTCGCCAATTTCAGCAAGACAAAGACCAGATTCAGCAGCCTCCTTGAGAAAAATAGTGCAGAGCACCAACACTCTTAGACAAGCCTCTCGAATCATTGGCAGCTCCACTCGAAGCATCTCGCAGTCGCGAACAGGGTCTAGATCACGAATGTAAGCAAGCTCTTCCTCAGAAAATGGAATTGAAGCCTGAGGCCAATGAATCCACTCAAAATAAGGATCCTCCAAAGTTTCTGGCAGGCAAAGCCCATGATCAATAGGAATTAACTCCACCTGACCAAAAGTACCAATGCCATCACCAAATTTTCTAACTAACAAGTTCCCAGCATGTCTATCCGTGTTAAGAATCCTAATATCTAATATCCCTATACGATGCACCGAAGCAACCGGGAAGCTAGACGTACCATGATCACTTGCATCAAAATCATGATGTATGAACTGCTGACAAGATGCAATCTTACTAACCAGTCTCTTTCTCCGAAAACAATTCCCATTGACCTCATCATTGACATTAAAGATTGAGTGAGTAACCTTAACCAAGGCAGTAGGAGGCACATTTGCAAAATGATCATAATCAAGAAGATAAGCCGCAACCTCCCTAAACCCCGTCTCCCCAACCCGAACAGATCGTTTCAACCCCGGCTGTCCAAGAGCTTTACCAACAAAACCTTTAGGGTTATTTGGCGCAAAAGGCTCCTCATCCGTCGGTTTCACAATAGCAACACTATCCCCATTACTGTCCCTAAAATAATAAGCACCTCCAAGCCCACCAGTAGCAGGAACCGGATCTATCCCCATATTAATCGCCTTCACAATGTCCATAACCATATGTTTCATTACATCAAGCCGTTTGGACTGTCCCAATATCTCAATAGGACCACTTTTATCCCTTTGCTGGATATCCCTTCCATTTGGGGACAAACAAGGAGTTGATGAACTTCTGTGAATAAGATTCCTTGTAAGCAAAAGAGGCGAATCATTCCTAATAGCACTAAGGTCATTTTTCAAGACAATATCACCAAAAGTAAGAGAACTCTCTTCAACAGACACATTAAGAGCAATCTGCAGCCTCCTCTTAACAGTATGTACATTATCACCGCGATCCAATTCCATGCCAAGAACACAACCCTTATCGGTTTGGATGAACACGCGTCTCCTACCAGCAGGCTGCCTCTGGCTCTGACTCTGACTCCCATGGTACTCCCTCCCAAGAGGGCTCCTCATCAATGAAACTGCCATCTGGGTCTGAACAGGACTCTCTAAATTCCGAGACATAAACAAACCCAGAAGGAACAAACCTTCTTCTTTTTCTCTTCTTCAACCCAATAATACTAAAAAAAAACTTGCAGACTCACAAATTTCACATCAACACAACAAACCTCATGTGCTTAATCTGCATAAATAAATACCGTTTTAGATTCAGTCAAATTCCCTACTATATACATGCTTAACACACGTTATGTATATAAATCACACCAAATAATTAATAAATTAAATACAGATTTAAATTAATTAAAACACATGCAAAGTTTCTAAACATTACAATTAAAACACACCCACCCTTTTAACACATGTGATTTTTGGCAAACTTGATCTGATTAACGGTTCAATTACTTTACATACTAATAACACAAAAATGAAACTTATGAAATTAAATATACCCTTAATAAATAAAACGAAATTGCACGGGATTGAATTTGAGCTTCCAAATTAAACTCACAGTAACTGTAATAGAAAGATGAAATTGAGTCTGAAGGTTAAAGAAGAATAATAGGATGAGACAACTCCTCCGAGTTGACTCAAAGTTTTAAGTAGAAGCAAAAACAATAGACAAACGCTTTTCAATTGTGAAACTTGTTTGGGGTTTATATTTATGCTTCTCTTGTCATTTGTATGTTCAGAATGTTCTTGCTTTAACCCGAATCAGGTTAAGAAAGTAACCATGGTTAAGAATTGACCACAATGACCATCATTGTAGTCTTGGGTGAGGGGAAAGGAAGAGTCTAGAATAGGAATGAAGACCGTTGGATTGCACCGCGAGATGAAAGGGTGACGTGGAGATAAGAGACTGGCTGATTTAAGGGGTCACATTAAAAAACGAGAGTTAACAAATCAGAATAGAGTGAAGGGTTTTGCATGCCAGCGCCTTATTTTCACGTGTTTCTCAAATGGTAAAATTATTTTTTTTGTTAGTAAAATAAAATAACTTTATGTTGATTTTAATTTTAAAAATTGATAAAATGAAGAACCAAAATTGCAAATTTAAAAATAATGAAATTAGAACGTGCAAATTGGTTAAAAAAATTATGTTAATGAAAAAATAAAATTATGTTAATAAATTTAAAATGAGTTAACATTGAATAATTGAATGATGAGTTACTATTCAACCACACTACATATATAAATAAATATTACTCTTTTTGTCTAAGAATACCTAGCATAGTTGAAAAATTACCATAATAACGTTTATCAAAGACAAAAATGAAATGTAAAATTTCAAATATATAAAAGAGATTGTCACCGTTTTTAATATCTTTTATAATATTAGATGTCTTCTTTTTTTTGTCGGAGTTTTATATATTTTAAAATAAAATAACTTAAATAAATTATTTTAAAAAATTAAATATTTTATTTTTGTCTTGAATGATAAAAGTTTGTGATTTTGATTAACAAATATATAATAACATCAAAATGTGTGATTTATATTATGTAAAAATGTGTGGCTTTACTATGTTAAAATTCATATCAAATATACAATGGAAAAATTATTTTTTTTTAATTTATAAAAAAATGAATTCAAAATACTTCATATTATTCTTGAGCAAATGCTACTAAAAAAAAATTAAAAAATATATAAAGTAAATTTTTTCATTAAAAAAACTAAATCAAAGAGAAAAAATTACTTTTAATATAAAATCTATGAGAGATTTTGTTGTATGCACTTTATTTATAATATTGATATTCTTTACACACAATTATAATCTCTTCAAATAGATAAAATTATAATAGATAATAAAACAGTTTTTAAAAAAAATTAAAAATAAAAGTGTGTTTATAGTTGGATGAACTTATCATCCAATCATATTCCTTACATTTTATGTGCTTTAAGTCAAAAATAAGAAAAATAACTTATTTCATTCAACATAATATGTCTTAATATATAATAATAATTTTAAAAAATAATTGAATGTATCTCATATGATTGTGAATGTGTATTATATGACTATGAATGTATCTCACATGATCTTTTAACACATCATTCTTTTGTGATCATGAATCGTTTTATAACACTCTAAAATAATTAAAATATTATACCTTTGTTATTTAGATTTTTATTTTAATTTCATGATTTTATTATTGAATAATTATTATAATTATTATTACAAACTAGTGAGAATTAAGTCATTAGAATTAGGCAGAATAAATGAGAAAAAGTAGAAGTTGGAAAGGGAGAGTAATGGGGAATAAAGGAGAGTCAAAAGGAAATTAAGTGGATGAAAAATAAGAGATATAAAAAAATACCTAGCATTTTGAGAAGAATAGCCCTAATATTTTCAAGAGACTCGATTCATCAAGCAAATCATACTAGAGATTGTGTAAGGGAAAGATTCCACCATCGTTAGAAACTTTGCAAAAAAAAAAATGCACTAACAAGTTAAAAAGAGAGTTTGTTCTATAATTTTGATATTTTAGTGTTTAGGATGGTGGAGTTTTCCTTAAACTTCAAATTATTTGAGTTTTCATGTGAATTTTCTTATGAGATGATGGTTCATAAATCCAAAGTTATGAATTTATCTTTTATCACCAAAGGTATGGTTTAAGTACAAAATTTGATGTGTTTTTCCATGAACATTATGTTTATATTTCAATGTCATATATTGATTTAATGAAGATGTGTTATGATGTATTAAACATATCAAATTCATAAAAAATTAATGTCGAAATGTGTTTTAGATTATGGTTTCGTAATGGTATTGAAAATGGGGCTTAGATGGAGTTTAGAAGTGTTTACGGTTGCGAAAAAGTAAAAAATTATAGAGTAAAATTGATTGCATACTAAATGTTTAATCGATCGATACATAATGTAGGAATAAACATATTTGTGATAACACCACTTATTCAACTAAAACCTTAAGGTGATAGATGAGTGGATTCACTCACTTAGATTATCTACAATGACAAAATTATTCAAACACTCATTTTTCCCATTTTTTACACTTCACATCATCTTCTGTCTTCCACATAATAATTCAACATTCATTCAATTTTTACTCACTACAATGGTTTTGTTTAATAAAATTCAACATCTTACCCAACCATTTTTATTTCATATTTTTATTTTCTTTTTTATATTTTTGTTTTTTTATTATAAAAGTGTTATTGTTGGGATTCATTTTACTAAAAAATTGTTTAGAGTTACAAACAACAATTTATCGGAGGCTAAATAGAAAAATTAGAGAGAAAAAATAGTTTTTTTTTCTTTTTCCAAATCAAATGAACCAAAACTCTATTTATAGACAAAAAAAAATGATGAATTTTGGTGAAAATAAAAATAAATAAAAATTTAATTTTATATAAAATAATTGACTTCAAATAATTTAGGTTAGATAAAAATATAAACAATCACAACAAACAATTATATTTTGCAAAGTATTATAAGTGGTCTCACTCATTTCTCATTCAACATGTTAAATATTTTTAACACAAATTAATTCATGTCACATTCAACACCTTATTCAACAATTCATTGGAGCAATTCAACTATTGAAAAATTTATTCAACACCCTTGTTACAAGTAGTCTTATATATTATCAAATCTCCATATTTTTATTCAATGTGAGACTATTTCCTCACTTAGTCACACTTGCTATATTATTTCAATAGATATTGTCTTTTGTTGTTATTAGATCATATATTTTGTAGAATGCATTCTCACCCTTTTCGTTTCTATTTTCTTGAATGTAACTCTATATGCAGAATATTTTTAGGTTGAGACTGACAATAATTATGTTGTGGTATTTTATCTTTTCTAATTTCTACTTGTAAGTGTTTATTTGAATTTTATTCAATCGTATTCTCAATTCATTCCAAGTATTCATACTATTCATATATTCGAAATTATTTTCATGTTGTTTGAGTCTTTGGATAATATGCTCACAATCACTTAAGCTCTCATTTGCTAAAAAAATTCACGTTACTAGAATATTTAAACAATATACTTTGTCAACATATTCACAATAAACTAACCATTTTCGATCACTAACTTCATTATTGCTTAATTTTCTTTAATAACCTATATATATATATGAGAACTGACTAAAATATTTGTCATTAAAATTAAAATTCATTTCTCTAGTAGGTCACTTTTCAATTAGAATATCTTTTAATTTGTTATAAAGACTCTCCCAATTTTTTGGATAATAAATATTAAAATGAAGAATTTCTTATTCATAATTATCACAACGAACTAAGATTACAAACAGATAGTCTCCAAACAAAACAACTAATAGAGTTTTACGTGAGTAGTTTCTAAGTCAAATGAAGATTTTATAAATGATATTAAATTAAGATGGAGTTTTTAGTCTCTTTATTTTAAATTTAAATAGTTTTGGTCCTCTCTCATACATTTGTACTTAAAATTAATGATATTTTTATTTTTAAAATGACAAGTTACATGTAAAATATGACAAATTATCGTATATAAATCTATTATTGAATATTGTAGATAAAATATAAATTTAAAAAAATGAAAATTTCATCGATTTTCTTGGAAAAAATTGTAAGAGGAAGACTAAAACTGTTTGAATTTAAAATAGAAAGACCAAAACTGTTTGAATTTAAAATAGAAGGACTAAATTCGTAAATCAGACAAAATAGGGGACCAAAACTATAATTTAACTTCTTTTTTTTATAATACTATAAGTATGAAAAAATGGATCTAATATGTGTTTAATTTTTGTTATAATATGTGAATATTAAAAAAATATATAATCCTAAAATCTTGATTCATATAAGTTGTGTGACTCATGAACTGGTTGGCATTGTTATTGTGTGATACAAATGCTTCTACATTCATTTTTATTATAAATAAATAAAAATTTAATAATATAAAATTTAGAGTATTACAAATAGGGATGGAAATAGGTCACACTAATTAACAAGGGTCTACAACTTAGTCTATATAGATCAATGTCAAATCAAATTTTTTTATAAGTCTATTTGGTTAAATAGGTTAGTCCATAAACCATAAAAAAGCCTTTTAAAACCGACCTATTTTAACAATATGAATAAATATATAATTTTTATAATATATTTTATACTTTATATTACAATACAAAAATAATGTATAGTTATCTAGCAGTATTTGTGAAAATAACTCAAAAAAATCTTACGAATAATGGCATAAGTTTTTTTTCATATCCTAAACAAATAATATCACAAAACTTATGCTAATATATAAGCTCAAATAAGTCAATATAAACAAATATTTAATCTCCTTTTACTTTGATTCTCTAGTATATTTAAATAGAAGTTGAATTGCTTATTATATGTTCAAATGATATAGGCTTTTTAAGTGGGCTAATAGAATAATCAGGCCTTCAAAAAGGTCAAGCTCAGGCCGAAAAATAAGTCAATGATGGGCCACATGCCAGGTAAAGGCTTTGAATTTTTTATCAGGTTAGGCTCGGGCTTGGCAAAGCCTAATTTGGCTCAGCCTATTCCCATCCCTAATTACTATTGAGATATAAGATATAATCCAAGTTGTGTAATTTAAGCTCAAGCTCAATTAGGGTTTGTTAGCCTACTTAGTGTACAAGTCATATATATATATATATATATATATATATATATATATATATATATATATATATATATATATATATATATATATATATATATATATATATATATATATATATATATATATATATAGTTTGTAATTCAGTTTTGTACAATTCAACAATAGAAATCCTTATTTCCTTATTCTCTCTTTCTCTCCTCACTAAAGGTGCCTCGTGCACTAACATATTGGTATCTAGAACTTATGGTTCGTGTTCTGGATCTTGTTTTCAATAACTTCATGTTGGTGGTCGTATTTCTAGGGAACGTGAATCAATTGCTGTAAAGATGAATGACACTAATGACATTCTAAATTCTCTTCCAATTCTTGACGACAAAAGTTGGAACTAATGGAGCAAGCATATGAAGTCCTTGTTCAGTTTTCATGAAACCCCATAAGTGGTCGAAAATGGAGTTCATGAGCTTGCTCAGGATGGAACCGACGTGCATAAAACTACAGAGAAGGAGGCAAAGAAGAAAGATTTCAAGGTTGTGTATTACATTCAATCGGGGGTAGATTCGAAGAATTTTGACAAGATCTTTCATGCTGAATCGATGAATGAGGTATGGGATATTCTTGTCAAGTACTATGAAGGAGGTGAGAAAGTCAAAGTCATTAAATTGCACACTTTGCAACGACAATATAAATTGCTACATATGGTAGAGATGAAAAAATTGTAGGCTATGTGTCGAAGGTGCATAATCTCGTCCATCTAATGAAGTGTTATTTTGAAACCCTAACTGATATGATGATAATTGAGAAGGTAATTTATACTTGAACTCTCACTTTACTCACATTATCGTAACTATTCAAGAATCTAACAATCTTGAAACCCTAAAATTGGAAGATTTTGTTGGTTCGTTGGAGGCGCACGAGATTAGGATTTTCGAAATAAAAGGGGTTCAAGATTCGATACAAGCACTGCAGGCTCAGGCATGGAAGAAGCATGTTATTCCAACAAGTTCAAAGGCAAAGCAGACAATACTTAATGTAAGAAGTCTTAGTTGAATCTGTAACACATCTAAATGGGATTGCTGACTAACCCCACAAACTAATACGTGTCTTTTTAGCATGCGTTATCCTCACTCGAACACCTTCCGAGAAACTTCCTAGAAGGTCACCCATCCAAATACTACTCTAAGTCAAGCACGCTTAACTGTGGAGTTCTTATTTGTTAGGCTACTGAAAATGAGATGTGTCTTATTGGTACAGGTAGCACCAATTAATCCTTATAAGTGATAAGTGCAAAAGTGTAGTTATTTTATATATACTTTTTGTTGCACTTATCGACTCTTTGTTGTTAATATCAGTTGAATAACCGCGTTTTTTGTTGTAAATACGTTTAATTGTGTTTTGTGTACATATTGTATCATTTGATTAGTTTTGTATATGTTTTATAGGTATTTGAGCATGGTTGGAGCAGTGAGGAATAAAGCTCCAAGATGCATTTTTTGATCAATAAAGGAAAAAGGCCAAGATTGGAGGCCAGATGAAGTTATACAGTGGAAGAAACAAAAGTTGCTGGAACTGTCATACATCGCTGGGAGAAATTCCTGTCGTTGGGAGACAGTGGGTGAGAAGACCAATTTTGATGTTGCCTCTGCCTTGCTTCGCGCCTAGGTCACTAGGCGAAAATAAAGAGAGTCGTCGGGAGAAGCAGTGTATATCGGGCGACGTTAGATATTTGTTTCAGTTGAAGACGTGGCACAGTCTGGGCCAAGTATATAGAACTCATGTTTGTGTCCTTATTTGTGTCCAAGTCAATTCTTCTAAACTGTGGATTCCTTAGTTGTTAGGCTACCGAAAAGAAGAACCAAGTAGAAGCTGGTGGACATGTAACACCTGAGGCTAGCTAATAAGGGAAAGGAGTGGTTGTCGGTGCACGAGGATGACAATGAGACACTCCTTGAAGCTTCTATGTAAAAAATTGAATTCACATCAAAATGAGAGGGATCTTGAGGTTGTGCATGTATGAGACTGAATGGTTGAAGGAAGGCTTATAAAGATTAATTGCTACTACCTATACCAACAAGGTGCATCTTCTTTTTGGTAGCCTAATAGATAAGAACTCCACGGTTAAGTGTGTTTGAATTAGAGTAGTATTTGGATGGGTTACCTTCTTGGAATCTCCTAGAAAGCATGTGAGTAAGGATAAAGCATACTGAAATGACTCGTGTTGGTTTGTGGGGTCAGTCAGTAATCTTGAAAGAAGTTGGGGCGTTACAGAATCCTCACAAGAATAAGATCGATGATATGACTTTTGAATCCTCGAAAAGAGGAGAAGGAAACACATATTAGAAAGATAAAGAAGAAGAAAATTTTGTAGTTATATAATTGTGAAAAGTACGGTCACTTGGCTAAGAATAGTTAGTACAGGAAAGTCAATGGATCGACAAAAGGCAAGGATGAAAGAGAAAATCGTGCACGCCAAGATTCAGATGATTCTGAACATATGGTAGATATGGCTACATTTATAGATAACCATGTTGAATCCAATATCTGGTTCCTCGACTCTGGCTGCTCATATCACATGATTGGTCGAAAGGTGTGGTTGACAGATTTCGATAAGTCAAAGAAGAGCAAGGAAAAACTTGCAGATAATAGCTCGTTGCAAGTAAAAGGTACTAGCAACATTTTTATTCAAAAGCGCAATGGAGCAAACTCTATGATCTAAGATGTACTATATGTATCTGGAATGAAGTGCAATCTGCTAAGTGTTAGACAATTGGTCGAAAAAGGTTTCTCAGTGGTTATGAAAGATGAAGCATTGGAAATGTTCGACACACAAAATAACCTAGTCTTGAAATATCCTTTGTCAAAGAATATGACATTTAAAACAATGATCAGTTTGATTAAGGTATAATGTCTAAAAATGATTGTCGACCAAAAGAATAGTTGGTTTTGGCATTTGAGGTTTGACCATCTGAATTTTAGGTTACTCAATCAATTGATCACTCAAGATATGGTAACTATTGTACCAAGCCTTATTATGCCCGACAAACTTTGTGAAGGTTGCTTAGTAGGGAAGTAATTCAGAAATACTTTCATTTCGACAATGGCAATGAGATCCTCTTACATACTCGAAGTTGTACATTCAGATATGTGGCCCTTTTGAGGAGCATACCATTGGTGGAAATAGGTATTTCGTCTCATTTGTCGACGAGGATAATCGAATACTTTAGATCTATTTGATCAAGAGAAATGACAAAGTACTTGAAATCTTTAAGAGATTCAAGATACTTTTCAAAAACAAGAATGAGAAGAAGAACAAGTTTTTGTGAACAGATGGAGGGAAAGAATAAATATGACCATATTGGATATGGAGAGATGCATACTAAAGCAGAAGAATTTACCAAAATCTATATTGGGTGAAGTTGTTTCCGATGTTGTTTATATTCTGAACAGGCGCCATACCAAGAAATTAAAGAATAAGGTTCCTGAAGAAGTATGGAGTGGCAAATGACCATTGGTGTCATTTGAAGGTGTTTGGCTCTATTTTTACAAGCATGTTTCTGATGCAAGAAGAAAGGAGCTTGATGATAAGAGTGAACTTGTGATTCTGTTAGGATATCATAAGACCGGAGCATACATCTTATTCAATCTAATTAATGAGATGATCATGATGTGTCGAGATATTGTGATTAAAGAAAATTCTGCATGGGATTATAATTCTGGCGATGCAATTAATAATCCATTGATGAGTTATGGCTTCGACGAAGTAAATGATGAAGTCAAAGTCGAGGAAAATTTTGGTATTCTAGTCAAAGTTGAAGCAGGTGTTGACATTCCTGACTCAGTCGAATTCAAAGAAGGTGTGGCTAACATAAGTCAAAGACCTCAAAGAACTAGAGTTCGTCCAATAAGACTTCAAGATTATGAAGTGAATGGTGATGGTGAAGTCACGCCATATGGATAATTAGTTAATTTTGCTTTAATTGTTGATGTTGAACAAATCAATTATAACGAGGCTTTAAAGAATAAACAATGAAAGTCATATATGGTCGAAGAGTTATAGGCAATAGAAAGAAACAACACATGGGAGTTAGTCGAATTGGAAACACACACAAAAGATATCGAAGTGAAGTGTGTATGTTTAAACTGAAGCACAATGTTGATGGGTTGATAGCAAGATATAACGAGAGATTAGTAGCTCTAGGATTTCTTCAGAGTGCAGGACTTGACTGCTCTAAAGTACTCGCACCAATAGCAAGATTAGAAACTGTTCGGCTAGTGGTAGCCTTGGCATACAAGTAAGGTTGGTCGACATTTCACTTAGATGTGAAATCAATATTTCTGAATGATCCATTATATGGAGAGGTATATGTCACATAACCTCATGGGTTTGTGATTCAGAAAGAAGCAAGTAAGGTGTATAAGTTACACAAAGCACTCTACGACCTCAAACAGACAACTATGGCATGGAACGAGAAGATCGACTCATACTTAGTTGAATTGGGATTCGTCAAATTCAAGTATGAGTATTGTCTCTATGTTCAAGTTGTGGCACAAGATATAACAATCATCTGCTTATATGTCAATGACTTGCTGGGAACTGGAAATAGCTTGGAGAACTTTTTGAATTTTAATGAAATGATGATGAAGGAATTTAAATGTCGGATATAGGAAAATTGTCTTATTGTCTAGGCATAGAATTTTAAATGTCGAAGCAAGGTATGATGCTAAATCAAAGAAAGTATATCAACGAAATACTCAAGAGATTCAGAATGGAAGACTCAAATCATGCATCCTCACCTGTCGAACCAAATTTGAAGTTGGAGAAGCATGGAGAGGAAGACAAAGTTGATTTAACTTTGTTAAAACAAATTGTCAGATCTCTGAGATATGTGTGCAACAGTCGACTTGATATAGGTTTCGTAGTCGGATTAGTGAGCAGATACATGAGTGAACCAAGGGTGTCACGCTTGAAGGATGCAAGAAGAATTCTTAGATACTTAAAAGGATCGATAAAATATGGAATTCTATTTAGATGAAACTCTAAAAGCAAAGAAGTTGTGATTAATTGCTATTCAGATATTGATTGATGTGGAGATAAAGAAGATCGAAGAAGCACAACTTGTTATTTCTTTCAAGTCTTTGGTGCCACAATCTCATGGTGCTCGAGAAAGCAACATGTGGTGGCATTGTCATCATACGAGGCTGAATATATGACATGATTCTAATCAAGGTCGAAGTGATGAAATCTTTGGGGCTGCAGATTGACAACAAGTTAACCATTAATCTTGCAAGGAATCCAGTTCTGCATGAAAGGAGTAAGCACATCAAAGCTAGATTTCACTTCTTAATGGAGAAGGTAAATCGAGGTGAACTTGAAGTAAAACATTGCTCAAGTGAAGCACATTTGACCGGTATTTTCACTAAAAGATTGAAGATCGGCAGATTCCTGAATTTAAGAAAGAAATTATGAATAGTTCAGATCTACTATGATCAGCGTATGTTCAACAACTTGAATTATAGGAAGGAGGTATGTTGAGATATAATTCAAGTTATGTAATCCAAACTCAAACCCAATTAGGATTTATTAGCCTATTTAATGTACAAGTCATATATATATATATATATATATATATATATATATATATATATATATATATATATATATATATATATATATATATATATATTCAATTTTGTACAATTCAATAATAACAATCTTTATTTTTTATTCTCTCTTTCTCTCTTCACTAAAGATGTCTAACGGAGTCACGCAATAACAATTATAAATAATATTAATGAGATGATATATTTAAAAGAATTTTTTTCTTCATATTTAAAAAAAAATTGAGACTTTTTAAGCATATTAAAAGATATTTATAATGTGATTAGTATATATAATTTGTATATGATTATTATTAAATTATTATTATTTATGTTTAATTATTTAATATTAATTTTTTTCAATAAAATTTATAAATATTGAAAAGAGATATATTTAGAAAAAAACATAATAAATAAATATATCTATAAATTTTTATATTTTTATAGTTATAAGGAAATAAATATATCTACAAATTCATAGAGTTTTATCAATTTTCAAATTAGTCAAACATATATTACATATACATATATTTCTAAAGTATATTTCTAAATTTTGGTTCAATAGTAAGATTCTTCCATTTCAATTCTGAAGTCATTCGAACTATGTTGAATACAGTCTCTTTGGTATAAAAAAAAACAAGGATACATACTTTTAAAAATACAAATAAATTTAGAGTAACATTATAAAAATACACTGAAAAATAAAAATAGCTTTCTTTTCTCTGTCCCTATGGTCCTACTCCTATTGTTAGATCACGACAAGATTTTACGGCTCAGATTGAACCAGTGAATTTTAACGTTAAACCCTGCTTCTTTTCTTTACTGTTTTATGAATCTTGACCATTTTTCAGGATAAATCGGAAATAAGGGGTATTTATATATTATACCAAAATAAGGGTATTTTTGGTAATTAAAAAAAAGGTATTTATACAAATAAATCTACTACGTTACAAAAGGACAAAAACAGAATAAGACGGTTTACCTTGGATGAGTCACTATCGTGATAACTGGTCTGCACTGCAGATATGTATTGCTTCTCAGCAATAGCACAATCCTGATTTGGCAAACACCAACTTTGTCTTTAATGGATTTTCAAGAAAAAAATAAAGAAGTAAAAAAAATAATGGAGCATAGTGTGGTCATTGGTCATGATATCAAGTACTAAAAATTGCATCATTAAAATTATCAAAGACAAAAAAGAAAAATAGGGCTGTTAATTATTTTTTGTTATGCAGAGAACATAATAAAAATTATAAGAAGTTTAATGAATTTAACATTAAAATTTAATTTTAAATATTTTTGTGTTAAAGAATTTAAGTAAATGTTGGATGACTAGGATTTGAAACTAAGAGAGTGTGTCGTTGTTCTCTCAATTCACTCACTTTAATTTTTATAAGTTATAATAGAGATGGTAAACGGACATATTTTTTCGTTTAAGTCTGTTCCGTAAAAGTCTGAAAAAAATAGAGCGGGATGAGACGATTATAGTTGAGGATGATAGTTTAAAATTTAGGTCTTTTTCACAAAAAAAAAAAAAAAGAGAGCGGGGTGGGGAAAGTCTGTGGACACGACATCTTTTAAGTCTAAAATGTAAAATTTCATGTAAATGATCATGCCCACAAAAGTCTACGAAAAAAATGGACGAAACGGAACTGACACATTAGAGGGTGACTCTTGGTATGTCCTGCACTAAAATAAAGGCAAAACGAGCATGTCCAACGAATCAAACCCATTTTGCCACCCTAAGTCAGAGTCGATTCTGACTTTGTAGAGATTTAGGGCAAATAATAAAAATTAACCCTTAATAAAATATTTAACAATTAATTTTGAATTTTTTTTCTTTTCTGAATTATATTTTATTCTTTTGTTTCTGAGACAGAAGAGAAGGTCAATGTATCATACTCAACAAAAAGAATAGTGATTGTGGTTGTCAGCAAAGATAGCGGCGACGCAGTGCGGTGACTGACGTCTGAGAGACCGATGTTCAATGATAAAACTAAAAAGGAAATAGGTACGTGAAAATATATTGAGGGCTTAAAAATAAATTTGTGCCAGAAAATTTTCCACTCAAAAAACTTATATACACATTTTTTATTATCTATTAAATTGTGATAACTTAAAAATACTACTAGCGCTCCTAACTTTTTAATACATTATTATATATATATATATATATATATATATATATATATATATATATATATATATATATATATATATATATATATATATATATATATATATATATATATAATTAATAAGATAATATTTTATAAAACTATAAAATCAAAATATAAAAATGTATTGATTTGAGGGTCCATAATAAATTTAATTCATTTTGTATAAATATAAAATCAAACTATAAAATTAAAATTAATATATTTTGTAAAATAATAAAAAGAAAACTATAAAAACTTATAATAGTAAGAGTCAAATATGTAATAAAAATAAAATAAAATTTTAAAAGATTATAGAAAATAAATAACATGTCATTGAAAATATAAAATGAAATTAATGAATTAAAATTTTATAAATTCAAAATATAAAAATGAGTTGCCTTGAGGGTCCATAATAAATTGTAAAAGATTATATTAAAAAGACTGTCATTAAAAATATAATGTAAATTTAATGAATTTTGTAAAATTAAAAAAATATTATAAAATTGAAATTAATGCATTTTATAAAATAATAGAATCAAACTCGTAAAATGTATCAGAGGAGGATCAAACATACTCACTCATGTTCATTAAAGGATTGCTTTACCACGCGACTGCAAGCATTTTGGTGTAAGGTTTTAGAAAATATTATTTATATTATTATTAATTATTTTAATATTTAACCCTTTTTCCTATTTCGAGGCTCTCAATTTTTTGAGGCTCTGGGTCGTGGGCTTGATTGCCCTAGCCCAAGGCCGGCCCTTATGGTCTTGCCTTGATAAATCTTATTCTTTTTCTAGTCTTATTAATAATCAATCACCAAGCAATAAAAGACACGACCAAATCATTTGCTCAAATGATCAAAAATAACCTTTGTGATATACCTATTAGTCAACTTCTCAAACTTTGTGAGAAAGGTAACCAACTAGATATCATCATACCTGAAAATGAATATATTATTTGCTACAAAAGTTGTAAGAACAATCTTCATGGTCGTATGATATGGCCTAAGAGTGTTACACCTCTGAAAAGTTATATGGACTTCACCTCTCTTTTTAAAAGTTATTATGAGTTATCCTTCTCCTAGCGGTCGAAGTTGATGACTGGTGGCTAGAGACGTGTCAGATGTTAGAAGCTGCAGGTGAAAATGTCACTTGGGCTGTGTTCCGTAGGGAATTTATGAGGAAGTACTTTCCTGAAGATTTTCGTGGTAAGAAGGAGATTGAGTTCCTTGAGCTGAAGCAAGGGAGTATGTCGGTTGTTGAGTATACTTTAAAGTTTGCTGAGTTGGCTAAGTTTTATCCGCACTACAGTGAGGCAGATACTGAGTTTTCGAAGTGCATCAAGTTTGAGAACGAGTTACGCCCAGAGATCAAGAAGGCAGTTGGATACCAGAAGATCCGTGTCTTTGCTGATCTGATTGATAGTTGCAGGATTTTTGAAGAGGATAATAATGCTAATTACAAGATTATCAGTGAGAAAAGGGGTAAGCACCAACAGAATCGTGGTAAGCCTTATGATTCCCCAGTTGGTAAAGGAAACATAAAGCTGCTCAGGGTCAGAGGACTAGTGGGGGAGATGCTCCTGCTGATGTGGTTTGTTTCAAATGTGGAAAAACAGGGTATAAGAGTAATGTGTGTACTGCTGAGATGAAGAGGTGTTTCCGTTGTGGTAAGACTGGACATGTTGTATCTGAGTGAAAGCATAAGGAGGTGATTTTTTTCAATTATGGTGAAGAAGGGCACATTGGTAGTCAGTGTCAGAAACCAAAGAGGGCGCAGACAAGTGGTAAAGTGTTTTCTTTGGTTGAGGACCAGGCATCTGCTGAGGACAGACTCATCAGAGGTACATGTTTCATTAATAATACTCCTTTAATTACTATTATTGATACTGGTGTTACTCATTGCTTTATTGCTGCTGATTGTGTTGAAAGATTGGGTCTTATGTTGTCTTCTATGAATGGAGAGATGGTCGTCGATACTCCAGCCAAGGGGTCAATGACTACTTCTTTTGTGTGTTTAAAGTTTCCTTTGTCAATTTTCGATAGAGACTTTGCTGTTGATTTGGTTTGTTTTCCTTTAAGAGGGTTGGATGTGATTCTTGGTATGAACTGGTTAGAGCATAACTATGTTCATATTAATTGTTATAACAAGTCTGTGAGGTTTTCTACTCCTGAGGAAGAGGAATATAGTTTGTTGTCTGCTAGACAGTTGAGGAAGTTGATGCAATAAGAAGCACAGATGTTCTTGTTGATGGTGTCGCTATTTGTCGAGAATCAAGCTATAATTGAGGAATTACAGGTGGTGCGTGAGTTTCCTGAATTTTCCCCTGATGAAATTCCTGATGTATCGCCAGAGAGGGAAGTTGAATTTGTTATTGATCTTGTACCTGGTACCAGACCTGTGTCTATGGCACCATACAGGATGTCTGCATCTGAATAGTCAGAGTTAAAGAAGCAACTGGAAGAGTTACTTGAAAAGAAGTTTGTAAGACCAAGTGTATCGCCGTGAGGATCTCCAGTGTTGTTAGTAAAGAAGAAAGATGGAAGTATGAGGCTTTGTGTTGATTATAGACAGTTGAATAAAGTAACGATTAAGAAAAAGTATCCGCTTCTAAGAATAGATGACTTGATGGATAAATTGGTGGATGCTCGTGTGTTCAGTAAGATTGATTTGAGGTCGGGTTACCATCAGATTAAAGTGAAGGATGAAGATATCCAGAAGACGGATTTCAGAATGCGTTATGGACATTATGAGTATTCGGTGATGCCTTTCGGTGTTACTAATGCGCCTAGAGTATTCATGGAATACATGAACTGTATCTTTCATACTTATTTGGATCGGTTTGTAGTGGTGTTTATTGATGACATTTTGATTTACTCTAGGTCAGAAGAAGAGCATGCAAAACACTTAAGAGTAGTATTGCAAGTTTTGAAAGAAAAGAAGTTGTATGCAAAGTTGTCCAAGTGTGAGTTCTGGTTAAAGGAGGTTAGTTTTCTTGTTCATGTGATCTCAGATAGTGGCATTGGTGTAGATCCATCAAAAGTTGATGTTGTGTTGCAATGGGAAACTCCGAAGTCAGCTACTTAGATTAGAAGCTTTTTGGGATTAGCTGGTTACTATATAAGGTTTATCGAAGGTTTTTCTAAGTTGGCACTCCCGTTGACTAAGTTGACTTGTAAAGGTACAACCTTTGTGTGGGATGTTCAGTGCAAAGAGAGTTTTGCAGAGTTGAAGAGGAGATTGACGTCGGCTCCGATTTTGATGTTACCTAATCCAGGAGAACCTTTTGTAGTATATTGTGATGCTTCTAAGATGGGTTTAGAAGGTGTGCTTATGCATAATGATAAGGTAGTTGCTTATGCGTCAAGGCAGTTGAGGACTCATGAGAAGAACTATCCTACGCATGATTTAAAGCTTGCTGCAGTTGTTTTTGTGCTGAAAAATTTGGAGGCATTATCTTTATGGTTCTAGATTTGAAGTGTTTAGTGACCATAAGAGCTTAAAGTATTTATTCGATCAAAAGGAGTTGAATATGAGGAAACGGAGATGGTTGGAATTGTTAAAGGATTATGATTTCGGTTTGAGTTATCATCCAGGAAAAGCGAATGTGGTAGCTAATACGTTGAGTCAAAAGACTTTACATATGTCGGCAACGATGGTTAAAGAGTTGGAATTAATTTAACAGCTCATGGATATGAGCTTAGTTTGTAAAGTGACGCCGCTGAGTGTTATGTTGGGTATGTTGAAGATTAATAATGAATTCCTAGACAATATCCGAGAAGCTCAGAAGTTGGATGTGAAACTGGTAGATTCGATCAGTCTGAGAATAATGATTTTAAGTTAGATGCGCAAGGTGTGTTGAGGTTTCATAATAAGATTTGTATTCCTGATGATGCAGGGATGAAGATTGTGATTCTTGAGGAGAGCCATAGAAGCAAGTTGAGTATTCATCCAGGAGCTACAAAGATGTATCGGGATTTGAAGAATTTGTTTTGGTGGCTTGGGATGTAGAGTGATGTGGCTCGGTTTGTGTATGCATGTTTAACTTGTCAGAAGTTGAAAGTTGAACATCATAAGCCTGCAGGATTGATGCAACCATTAGAAATTCTAGAATGGAAATGGGATAGCATTTCGATGGACTTTGTGACGGGGTTACCTAATACTTTAAGAGGACATGATTCAATTTGGGTGATTGTTGATAGGCTTACAAAGTCGGCTCATTTTATTCCTATTAACATCAGTTTTCCAGTGACGAAGTTGGCTGAGATTTACACTAGTGTAATTGTGAAGGTGCATGATGTTCCTCTGTGCATTGTGTTAGATAGAGATCCGATGTTTACTTTTGATTTTTGGAAGAGTTTTCAAGAAGTGTTGGGTTGTAAGTTGAGGTTGAGTTTGGCATATCATCCTCAGACGGATGATCAGACTGAACGGACTATTCAATTGCTGGAAGATTTGTTGAGGGCATGTGTTCTTGAGCAGGGAGGTTCGTGGGATACTTACCTTCCGTTGATAGAGTTCACTTATAATAACAGTTACCATTATAGTATTGGGATGGCACCTTTTGAAGCGTTATATGTTCGAAGATGTAGAACTCCTTTATGTTTGCATGAACCTGGAGAAAGTGTAGTACTTGGACTTGAACTTGTTCGTGAGACTACTGAGAAGGTGAAGATGATTCGGGAAAAGATGAAAGCTTGCCAAAGTAGACATAAGATTTATCATGACAAGCGAAGGAAAGATTTAGAATTTCAAGTAGATGACCATGTGTTTTTTAGAGTTACACCTATGACTGGTGTTGGACGAGCATTGAAGTATAAGAGGCTCACTTCTTGTTTCATTGGTCCATATCAGATTTCAGAAAGAGTTGGGAATGTTGCTTATAGAGTGGCCTTACCGCCTAATATTTCAAATTTGCATGATGTGTTTATGTGTCGCAACTCCGAAAGTATATTTCTGATCTGTCTCATGTGATTCATATGGATGATGTGCAAGTACGAGATAACCGTACTATGGAGACAATGCCTGTACGAATCACAGATAGTGAAATAAAGACTCTTAGGGGCAAAGAGATTGCTTTGGTGAAAGTGGTTTGGCTAGGAGCTTCCGGAGAAAGCATGACTTGGGAGTTGGAAAGCAAGATGCGGGACACCTATCCTGAGTTGTTTGATTAAGGTAAATTTTCGAGGACGAAATATTCTAAGTGGGGGAGAATTGTAACACCCTTAATTTAATTAATTATTTAATTAAATTATTTTTGGATTATTTGTGAAGTTGTGTTATGATTATAGATGTTGTGTTGTGATTTATTGAATTAACTTATTCGATTAAGTTGTGGAATAATATTAGAATTATACTATTATTTGATGTGGGCTTATTTTTAAGGATAAGAAGTAGTAAAAAGGGGGTGTAGGAGTTTTAAGCCCATTAAGACATAATGAGAATTATAGTGTTATGATATTAGTTATTTAGATATAATAAGGAAAAATAAGTAGCAGTAAGAAGAAAAGAAAATAAGAGTTGGAAGAGAGAAAGAGAACGTGAAAGTTGCAGAAAAGAATGAAAAGAGGAAAAAATAGAATTCAATCGGAAAATTATAGAGAAACCTTCAATCCAAGGTAAGGGTGAGGTTCTAAATCTATAATAGGGTTTATGATAAGTAGTATATGGGATTGGATTTGGAAGAAATTGTTTTGTTTGTGATTGATATGTATGTATTGTTGTTTGATGAGAAATCAATGCTTTAGAGACAAATAATGATGCCCTAATGATGTATAATTGATGTAGAAACATAGGATTACTATAATTGATGATTACATATGATTAGAGTATGTTTTTAGGGCCTAAGACAGGGAAATATCAGTGAAAATGCAGTGAAATCGCGGAATGAATTCATTACAGATCAATATGAGTCGACCTCAAAGGCCATGCGTCGACACATGCAAGATTTAAGACTCAGGATGAGTCGATACGAAAGGATCATGCGTCGACACATGCAGCATTTCAGACTTAGTATGAGTCAAAACAAGAGGTTACGCATCGACTCATGCAAGACTCCAGACCCAGTACGCGCTCAAAGAGGCACGCGTCGACTCATGCAATCCAATTTTTGACAGATTTTTCCAAAGGTTGTAACTTGAGTTTCCGGACTCCGTTTGAGGTGCCGTTTGAAGCGTTGGATAGATAACGCGATGAACTTCATTCATAAGTATTAAAATGAAGGATAATAAGAATAATCCTATTACCCAAATTAGGATAGAGTTATCTTCCCGCGTTAATCGCTATGATGATTTTGTGAAGTATGATGAGGATAAGACGATCTTAGATTATTGCTTGGTTCATGACAGTAAGAATAATAATAAAAATGTTGTAGTATTACAGTATAATAATATGTTGAGGTTTGGTAATTATAGATAAGCATTATATGATTAATTAATTATGGGCATTATCATGTTGTAGGCCTATGACCAATGTTGAGGGATTGTCGATCTGTCGTTGTATTGCTGTTATGGCTGAGTTGCTGTGGAATTACGCTGATGAATTATGTTGATGAATTATGTTGATGAATTATGTTGATGAATTATGTTGATGAATTGTGTTGATGAATGATGTTGAGATGCCTCTAATAATTGGCAGCTATTAAGTTGTAGGCTTCTTGCCAACGATGATTCATGTTGAGATGTTGTTAGTGGTGATTGTTATTACTACATTCATTATGGTGTCTCATACATAGCATATCAAGATGGAGCAAATGCTCGTTAAGATGGTCTGTATTGGCGAATATTGAGATGAAGGCTTATGCCTTGTTGAATGCCTCTATTTATTGGCAATTATTTTAAGATTGGAGTTCTGCTCTAATGGCACCACATGCATTTGCATAGTATTGAGTCGCATTATATGATTGCATAAGGAAGTTGTGTATTGATGCGATAAATGTTGTATATTGTTGGTGTTCCCTTGCGATTATTGTTGTTTATAAGATGTGAAGTGGTGATATTATATGATCTGATCTAATATATTATTTATCATACGTTTTATTATATTGTTAGATATCTCACCCTTTATGTTTGAATGTTACCCTTACGTTGGTAACGTGCAGGTAATCCAGAGTGAAGGTGGTTTACCTTCAGTAGTTCGAGCCGATGTTATTGCTCTGATACGTAACACTCGGGGGGATGAATGCTTGTTGCTTTTAGTTATTGTTATTCCAGTTGTTGAACTTTAATTTGATTGTTACTAAGTATGTGTTATTTTGAAGTTGTTGTGATGTTGGACAAGGATGTTATTATGATTCCGCTGCGTAGTTGTTCAAGTTGTTGAATTAAGAGATTAATTTATTTTATGGTTGGTTCATCCGAAGTTTTAAAAGTTTTATGTATCCATGTTGAATGCAATGGTTTTTAAGTTGAATTTGTGGCATCCTGATTCAGTTGTATGAATTTTATAACTCTGACTTACATTTATAATTATCGGGTAGAATTGGGGTGTTACAAAGTTGGTGTCAGAGCAAAGTCGGTTTGTTCGACCAAGTTGTCGAGTCGTAGTTGTCTAACAATCGAGTATTGTTAATTTGAGTTTTAACTGTTGTTTATATTGTAGAGATAAGTTGAGATGGCTGGAAGGAATGATGCTGCAATTGTTGCTGCTTTAGAAGCAATGGCGCATGCGATGGGGAATCAACCGAATGTTGACAGGAATGCTGGATCTCGTAGTTTGGCGACTTTCCAGAGAGAGAACCTGCCTAACTTCAAGGGAAAGTATGATCCTGACCGAGCATTGGATTGGTTGAAAGATATTGAGATAATCTTTCGTGTGATGGAATACATTCCAGCGCAGATGGTTCAATATGGTACTCATATGCTAGTGGTCGAAGCTGATGACTGGTGGCTAGAGACGTGTCAGAGGTTGGAAGTTGCAGGTGAAAATTTCACTTGGGATGTGTTCCGTAGGGAATTTCTAAGGAATTACTTTCCTGAATACGTTCGTGGTAAGAAGGAGATTGAGTTCCTTGAGCTGAAGCAAGGGAGTATGTCGGTTGTTAAGTATGCTACAGAGTTTGCTGAGTTGGCTAAGTTTTATCTGCACTACAGTGAGGCAGATGCTGAGTTTTCGAAGTGCATCAAGTTTGAGAACGGGTTGCACCCAGAGATCAAGAAGGCAGTTAGACACCAGAAGATCTGTGTCTTTGCCGATCTGATTGATAGTTGCAGGATTTATGAAGAGGATAATAATGCTCATTACACCAACAGAATCATGGTAAGCCTTATGATACCCCAAATGGTAAAGGTAAACAGAAAGCTGCTCAAGGCCAGAAGACTAGTGGGGGAGATGCTCCTGCTGGTGTGGTTTGTTTCAAATGGGGAAAACCTGGGCATAAGAGTAATGTGTGTACTACTGAGGTAAAGAGGTGTTTCCGTTGTGGTAAGACTGGACATGTTGTATCTGAGTGCAAGCATAAGGAGGTGATTTGTTTCAATTATGGTGAAGATGGGCACATTGGTAGTCAGTGTCAGAAATTAAAAAGGGCGCAGACAAGTGGTAGAGTGTTTGCTTTGGTTGAGGATCAGGAAGCTGCTGAGAACAAACTCATCAGAGGTACATGTTTCATTAATAGTACTCATTTAATTATTATTATTGATACCGGTGATACTCATTACTTTATTGCTGCTGATTGTGTTGAAAGATTGGGTCTTATGTTGTCTTATAAGAATGGAGAGATGGTCTTCGACACTCCAGCCAAGAGGTCGGTGACTACTTCTTTTGTGTGTTTAAAGTGTCCTTTGTCGATTTCCGATAGAGACTTTGCTGTTGATTTGGTTTATCTGCCTTTAAGAGGGTTGGTTGTGATTCTGGGTATGAACTGATTAGAGCATAACTATGTTCATATTAATTGCTATAACAAGTTTGTGAGGGTTTTTACTCTTGAGGAAGAGGAAGACAGTCTGTTGTCTGCTAGACAGTTGCGACAGTTGATGCAAGAAGAAGCACAAATGTTCTCGTTGATGGTGTCGTTATCTGTCAAGAATCAAGCTATAATTGAGGAATTACAGTTGGTGCGTGAGTTTCCTGATGTTTTCCCTGATGAAATTTCTGATGTACCGCCAGAGAGGGAAGTTGAATTTGCTATTGATCTTGTACCTGGTACCAGATCTGTGTCTATGGCACCATACATGATGTCCACATCTGAATTGTCAGAGTTAAAGAAGCAACTGGAAGAGTTACTTGAAAAGAAGTTTGTAAGACCAAGTTTATCACTGTGGGGAGCTCCAATGTTTTTAGTAAAGAAGAAAGATGGAAGTATAAGGCTTTGTGTTGATTATAGACAGTTGAATAAAGTGACGATTAAGAACAATTATCCGCTTCCAAGAATAGATGACTTAATGGACCAATTTATGGATGCTCGTGTGTTTAGTAAGATTGATTTGAGGTCGGGTTACCATCAGATTAAAGTGAAGGATGGAGATATCCAGAAGACAGCTTTCTGAACGTGTTATGGACATTATGAGTGTTGGTGATGCCTTTCGGTGTTACTAATGCGCCGGGAGTATTCATGGAATACATGAACCATATCTTTCATACTTATTTGGATTGGTTTGTAGTGGTGTTCATTGATGACATTTTTATTTACTCTAAGTTAGAAGAAGAGCAAGCAGAACACTTAAGATTAGTATTGCAAGTTTTGAAAGAGAAGAAGTTGTATGCAAAGCTGTCTAAGTGTGAATTTTGGTTAAAGGAGGTTAGTTTTCTTTGTCATGTGATCTCAGGTAGTGGCATTGCTGTAGATCCATCGAAAGTTGATGCTGTGTTGGAATGGGAAACTCTGAAGTCAGCTACTAAGATTATAAGCTTTTTGGGATTAACTGGTTATTATAAGAGGTTTATCGAAGTTTTTTCTAAGTTGGCACTTCCGTTGACTAAGTTGACTTATAAAGGGAGAGCCTTTGTGTGGGATGTTCAGTGTGAAGAAATTTTTACGGAATTGAAGAAAAGATTGACGCCGGCTCCGATTTTGACGTTACCTAATCTAGGAGAACCTTTTGTGGTACATTGTAATGCTTCTAAGATGGGTTTAGGAGGCGTGCTTATACATAATGATAAGGTAGTTGCTTATGCGTCAAGGCAATTGAGGACTCATGAGAAGAACTATCCTACGCATGATTTAGAGCTTATGGCAGTTGTTTTTATGTTGAAAATTTGGAGGCGTTATCTTTATGGTTCTAGATTTGAAGTGTTTAGTGACCATAAGAGCTTAAAGTATTTATTCGATTAGAAGGAGTTGAATATGAGGCAACGAAGATGGTTGGAGTCGATCATTATAAGAATAGTGATTTTAAGTTTGATGCGCAAGGTGTGTTGAGATTTTGTAATCAGATTTGTATTCCTGATGATGTTGAGATGAAGAAAGTGATCCTTGAAGAGAGTCATAGAAGTAAGTTGAGTATTCATCCAGGAGCTACAAAGATGTATCAGGATTTGAAGAAATTTTTTTGGTGGCCTGGGATGAAGAGTGATATGGCTCGGTTTGTGTATGCATGTTTAACTTGTTAGAAGTCGAAAGTTGAGCATTAGAAGCCTGCAGGGTTGATGCAACCGTTAGAAGTTCCAGAATGGAAATGGGATAGCATTTCGATGGACTTTGTGACGGGGTTACCTAATACTTTAAGAGGAAATTATTCGATTTGGGTGATTGTTGATAGGATTACAAAGTCGGCTCATTTTATTCCTATTAACATCAGTTTTCCAGTGACGAAGTTGGTTGAGATTTACACTAGTGTAATTGTGAAGCTGTATGATGTTCCTATGTGCATTGTGTCAGATAGAGATCCGAGGTTTACTTCTTATTTTTGGAAGAGTTTGCAATAAGCGTCGGGTTCTAAGTTGAGGTTGAGTTTGGCGTATCATCCTCAGACGGATGGTCATACTAAACGGACTATTCAATCACTGGAAGATTTGTTGAGGGCATGTGTTCTTGAGTAGGGAGGTTCGTGGGATACTTACCTTCCGTTGATAGAGTTCACTTATAATAACAGTTACCATTCTAGTATAGGGATGGAACCTTTTGAAGCGTTGTATGGTCGAAGATGTAGAACTCCTTTATGTTGGCATGAATCTGGAGAAAGTGTAGTACTTGGACCTGAACTTGTTTGTGAGACTACTGAGAAGGTGAAGTTAATTCGAGAAAAGATGAAAGCTTCCCAAAGTAGACATAAGAGCTATCATGACAAGCGAAGGAAGGATTATAATTTCAAGCAGGTGACCATGTGTTTTTGAGAGTTACACCTGTGACTGGTGTTGGACGAGCATTGAAGTCTAAGAAGCCCACTTCTCGTTTTATTGGCCCATGTCAGATTTCAGAGAGAGCTGGGAATGTTGCTTATAGAGTGGCTTTATCACCTAATATTTCAAATTTGCATGATGTGTTTCATGTGTCACAACTCCAGAAGTATATTTCTGATCCGTCTCATGTGATTTGTATGGATGACGTGCAAGTACGAGATAACCTTACTGTAAAGACGATGCATGTACGAATCGCGGATCATAAAATAAAGTCTCTGAGGGGCAAAGAGATTTATTTGGCGAGAGTGGTTTGGCTAGGAGCTGCCGGAGAAAGTGTGACTTGGGAGTTGGAAAGCAAGATGCGGGACGCCTATCCTAAGTTGTTTAATTAAGGTAAATTTTTGAGGACGAAAATATTCTAAGTGAGGGAGAGTTTTAATGGCCGTAATTTAATTAATTATTTAATTAAGTTATTTTTGGATTATTTGTGAAGTTGTGTTATGATTATAGATGTTGTGTTGTGATTAATTGAATTAATTTATTCGGTTAAGTTGTGGAATAATATTAGAATAATATTATTATTTTATGTGGGCTTATTTTTAAGGATTAGAAGTAGTAGAAAAGGGGTGCAGGAGTTTTAAGCCCATTAAGACATAATGAAAATTATAGTGTTATGATATTAGTTATTTATAAATAATAAGGAAAAAGAAGTAGCAGTAAGAAGAAAAGAAAATAAGGGTTGGAAGAGAGAAAGAGAACGTGGAAGTTACAGAAAAGAAGGAAAAGAGAAAAACGAAATTCGATCGAAAAATTGTAGAGCAACCTTCAATCCAAGGTAAGGATGGGATTCTAACTCTATAATAAGGTTTATGATGAGTAGTATATGGGATTGGATTTGGAAGAAATTGTTTTGTTTGTGATTGATATGTAGGTATTATTGTTTGATGAGAAATCAATGATTTAGAGACGGACAATGATGCCCTAATAATATATAATTGATGTAGAAACATAGGATTATCATAAGTGATGATTACCTATTATTATATGATGTTTTTAGGACCTAGGGCAGGGAAATCGCAGAAAACACAGTGAAACCACAGAATATATTCAGCACAAATCAGTATGAGTCGACCTCAAAGGCCATGCATCGATACATGCAGGATTTAAGAGTCAGGATGAGTTGATACGAAGGATCATGCATCGACACATGCAGTGTTTCAGACTCAGTATGAGTTGATACAAGAGGATTACGCGTCAAATCATGCAGGATTCCAGACCCAGTACGCGTCGACTCAAAGAGGCACGGGTCGACTCATACAGTCCAATTTTTGACAGATTTTTCCAAAGGCTGTAACTTGAGTTTCTGGACTCCGTTTGAGGTGCCATTTGTTGGATAGCTAACGCGATGAAATTCATTCATAAGGATTAAAATGAAGGATAAGAAGAATAATCCCCGTACCCAAATTAGGATAGAGTTATCTTCCCGCGTTAATCGCTATGATGATTTTATGAAGTATGATGAGGATAAGACGATCTTAGATTATTGCTTGGTTCATGATAGTAAGATTAATAATAATAATAATGATGTAGTATTACAATATAGTAATATGTAGAGGTTTGGTAATTAGAGATAAGCATTAGATGATTAATTAATTATGGGCATTATCATGTTGTAGGCCTATGGCCAACATTGAGTGATTGTCGATCTGTCGTTGTATTGTTGTTATGGCTGAGTTGCTGTGGAATTACGTTGATGAATTATGTTGATGAATTATGTTGGTGAATTATGTTGATGAATTGTATTGATGAATGATGTTGAGATGCCTCTAATAATTGGCACCTATTAAGTTGTAGGCTTCTGGCCAACAATGATTCATGTTGAGATGTTGTTAGTAGTGATTGTTGTTACTACATTCATGATGGTGTCTCATACATTGCATATAAAGATGGAGCTGATGCTCATTAAGATGGCCTGTATTAGCGAATATTGAGATGAAGGCTTATGCCTTGTTGAATGCCTCTATTTATTGGCAATTATTTTAAGATGGGAGTTCTGCTCCAATGGTACCACATGCATTTGCATAGTATCGGGTTTCATTATATGATATGGCCTAAGAGTGCTACACCTCTGAAAAGTTATATGGACTTTACCTCTCTTTTTAAAAGTTATTATGAGTTATCCTTTTCCTTGATTAAGGATATCAGAAGCATGCAATCGGAGGACTTGTGAAAATTAATATTGTTTATTTAAAACTATTCAAGTGGAGTTGGGACTTCATTCTTAATTTGCAGCATCAAATTAGCATTCAAGTCTAGGTGCGTATCCTAGGAATGACTCTGGAAAATTGGAGACCAAAGACCGTATATGTTATTTCTAGTAGTGTGAGTACATTCATATATTTAGATATCAACACAAGTAAGTTCTTGTTTGTTAGGAATTTTGATTACTACGCCAGGATATTGGTTGGTGTTGATCTTTCTGGTCAGTTGTGAGACAAACTCTTGGTGGAAATGAGTGGTTATTCTTTTATGTTTAAATTGAATGTGAAAAAGGTCCATATCCTTTGTAATTTTTGAAAGAATGATGATCATTCAATTACAGAATATAAGAAAGGTAAACTTACTCAAGAAGAGAACATAGATAATGATGTGAACATAAAAGGACGTGTCAATAATTTCAATAAGGAACCTTCCAATGTTAATCCCAACATCAATAATGCTAACATCTCCAATGAGGATGACAATCCTCCTCATTTCAATAATAAAAACAATTCAGAATCCACTGATCACCTAGAGAATGTGTAACCTTCTCATCTGGACTGGATACTAGTGTCCTCAATGAAGGTAGAGCTTCTGATATTGGTTATAATGATGTCATACCAGCCAACATTGACAAAAATGATACTAGCTCTGTGAACTATGGGTTTGTGTACAATACACAACACGAGGATAAACATTTTGATGAGAAAATTATTATTTAAGGAAACATTATTGGGGTGTCAGGAAATAATCACTAGCTACAACACAACCCCATTTTACCTCAGTTGAAAAATGGGTTTTACCTCAATTTCAAAGGCGAGGTAATAAAGGGCGTCATAAAAAGTTTTCACTTTTCCCCTCAATTATGGCTCAACTAAGGGAAAAATTATACTGCCCATGAGTTCGAACCCCGACAACATCAATTTTGTATTTATAGAAAAGCACGCAACTTTACCTCTCGATGATAAAACTAATCGAGGTTAAATGTGTGTGTGTGTGTGTGTGTACGCGCGTGTGTATGTGTATGTATGTATGTGTGTGTGTGTGTGTGTGTATGTGTGTGTGTGTGTGTGTGTGTGGGTGTGGGTGTGGGTGTATGTGTGTTTGTTTACAAGTATTAATATATAATAAATTTTCATAATTTACATTATTTTTGTTTAAACCTACATATACAAATTTGAAGAAGAATCCTGAAACATCTTCGTCATCATCCCTGTGGATTTTGGAGAAGATCAAATGATGAAATCTGTTGAATATATGTATATTGCAATTTGTTCTCTATTGCTTTAGATTTATTTGTTTCTGATATAAAATCAACAATGGTTAGATAAAGAAAATAATTAATCATGTATAAAGACAAAAGATTATGTCCGAACCTTGCACAAATACTATTTTATTCACTTGCAATCCATCACAAAGGCTATTTCCACGCTCATTTAAGTTTCACTTTTTTCATTCCTAATTTTTTCATTACCAATGTTTGTGATTCAAACTGTATGTGATTCAGATATATAGTATGGCATTTCCATTCTCAATGGTTGTTGTGATGGTTACACATGAATTACTGTGTTCGTAGTGTCTTTAACATTGATCCTCAATAAATTGACGATAAACATTTGTTTATGGACGACAAAGATATAATAACTTTTCCCCTCAATGTTTAAATCCATCGAGGTAATATCTTACTTTTGTATGCTGAAATAATCAAACAATAGACTATATTAAAAAAAATTATAGAATATTTTCTTTAATTGTCAATATTAGGAAGTTATTCCAAAATATAACAATGCTTCCTTTTACCATTAAACATTAGCAAGAAGTGGAAATAACAACAACAACAACAATAACATCATCATCATCAACAACAACAACAAAACAAACAACAAAAACAACAACAACAACAACAACAATAACATCAATAACAATAATAGCAACAACATCAACAACAATAATAAATACAACAACATCAACAACAAAAACGTCATTAACAACAACAACAATAACAACAACAACAACATCAACATCAATAACAACAATAATAGCAGCAACAACAACAACAACAACAGTAACAACAACACCACCACCACCACCATCACTACCAATAACAAATTTTTTTATTCAAAGTTGTCGTTAGAATAACAAAAATACCGAACCAAAGTATTTTTTGTCTTGCAATCCATTCCAAAGAATGATGTGTCCGCCTGTATGGAACGACTGTATATGAGTTAGGTTTTGGGTAAAATTTAGTGAACGAATCCTTTTATACTTAAATATGTGTATCATGCCCTCGATTATGAGCCTAATCGAAGGACTAAATTATTTAATATTAAATAAAAATAAAATAAAAATAAAGGTTCCACTTTTAAAGAAATAAAAACATAAACTCTAGTTGCTGTAATTCGAAGCTTGTGCCATGAATTAGTTTACCCCTCGGTTATATAATAAAAGCGAGGGATTAAATGGTATTTTTTTGAGAAAAAAGTGTGGCGCATCAAGAAATTATACCTCAGTTTTTCATTGAGTGAGGTGAAAATGTTGTTATAAAATGTATTATTCGTAGTACTGAATGTTAATATATCTAATGTAGTTCAAAATGATATGAATGTTGCATAAAAAGATAATTGGACGAATATGATAGATGAAGATAAAAATCTAAGATGAGGAGAATGTCGACTAAAACCATATTCTCTCCAAGAAAGATAAAAGTAAGAAAGCTAAAAATAAGAAACTACAAACCCTCCATATAATAGGTTATATAACATGTTCAAATGAGGTGTTTTTTTTTTAAATATTAGAGGAATAACCAACGCTTCTTCTAAATTAGTTTTTAAAAGGATTTACCACCTTTACAAGTATGACATTTTTATTATTTATGAGCCTTATGTGAATTATATCTTCAATATATCGTTGACAATATCAAATATATATTTAAGTATTTGGGGGGACTTCTCTTCTTTCTCTTGCTAGAAGAGTTAAACTAGCCAAGGGTGTCATTCAAGACATGTTTTTTTACTCTTTCCTAGTCTATTCTCGGCATACCAACATCCCCAATATCATTGACAAATGGTTAAGTAATTTTGTTTGGGAAAGTGAATATTAATAACATGAAAATTGTCACTATGACTTGGTATAAGGAAAACAACTTTTAGTCAATATCACATTCACTTATCTATTTAGGGATGAATTATTAGGAAATTCTCACATGTGAAGAATAACTCCATATAACTTGTTAATGATGTGAGTTATATTAATTTTTAGTTTGATAAATGGTTAGTGGGTGATTTTTCTACTAACTCTAGTCTAGTATGTAAGAACAAGATTGGTTATGCATATGGCCTTAAGTTTTGATGATAACCTTACATGTTATTTTAGAGAAAAATTGTGTACACTAATGATTTATGTCTAGTGTGTAGCTTTTTCTAAATAGGTTCTGACTCTGGTAAGAAGGTGTATAACGTCATTAGGTTATAAACTCAACATTTCGGAAGAATACCTTTGGTGTGTGTCGTAACCGACAAAAATACGAGTCACCACCATTACTTTTTGTCCTAAGGACGGTAAAGAACGGATAACCCTAATTTTTCAGCAATTCTAAATTCGCGAGTTCGTTAGACAAAGGGAATGTGTTAGGAACCCTTCATCTCCCTTGTTCTCAAGGAGCTTCCTATTTAAGTTTTAGGGTAAATCGGGAATTTCTACTCAAAGTATGTTATTATCATGTACATAAGAAAAGGTTTAATTTATTTTAGTTAAGGGACTCACCTTGGTTTTAACCGTGTGCCTACGTATCTCCTTGCAAAGAAGTCAGAGTCCATTTCGTAGTTTGTTATGTATTTGGTTAGTTTTTTTTATAGAACTGTGTAATTGCTTTCAAACGATCCTTTGAAATTTCGTCCGTGTTTGAAAGTTGCATGGTCGTAGACGTAGTTCAAAGTTTAATTTGAAAGCAAGTTCACAATCCTCTTTTTTTGAAAATAATATTGAATTTTAAATTAAGTTAGTAACAAAATATTTGAAGTTGGTTAGCTATTTTGATGCATGATTGACAAAAATATTTGAACAAAATAATGTTGAAGTTAGTAAAAAAATAGTTTGATTAAAAAAAGAAGGGTTAGTATTTTTTTTAAAAAATAATTTATAATATTATAAAAGAAAGTTAAACACTTTTCTAAACTATATATTTATTTATAAAATAAAAATATTATTTACTATTGTAATAAAAAAAAAGAAAATATAAATAAATTTGGAAAAAAAGAAAATATGAATAAATTAAATGCCAAAATAGTAAAAATAAAGAATTTTATAAATAAAATACAAGGGGGCGTATTTTGTTCAGCGCAATAATTTAAGGGGTTGAATCAGCAAAGGCCAGACCGAGGTAAAGCTTGGAGCCCAATAGGCGCGAGTGTAATACGGTAGGAGAGCTGACTTGGGATGTTTTGCATTTTATCGCAATTGTTGTGGATAGCAAGAGTCTCCACCGACTTTTCTTTTATCGAAATAAAGGAAAGCGTGAAAAGAACAGGAAAGACCTTTGATATTATTTTCTTGAGCTCGGGGGATAGATTATGAAAAGGGAAGGTATTAGCACCTTTTTCATCCATAGTTATCTATGGGCTCTTAGTTGCTTTCTAGATCATTGCTTTTGTTTGAAAGTATGCTTTGTGGTGGTTTTTGAAAGTATTTTTGAAAAGCGCCTTCGTTTAGGAAAACTTTGTAATGATTCTCGTCTCTATAAGAATGTATACAAAGTGTTGAACTTTTGAAGATATTTCAATGGAAAGTGTTGGTGCATTTGAAAAGGTGTTTGTATTTTGAAGATGAGAAGCAACTAGGAACATTCTACCTTACTCAAAAGTCTTTTGTTCATTCCTCTCTTCTTTTGATATTGCTATCTTACCATTGATTCGTAAGAAGCCTTATCTTTGGATGTAAAAGGGATGGGCGTGGGTCATCATATAGTCATGATATCAATGCTGTGAGATATCTTAGCATTTCTTTTGAGGGACTAAGATCATTTGTAAGGCAACATTCAAAGCGTCATCAAGGGACTATGATCTTGTATTTTTTTTGCTAAGACGTCTCACATGCATAACATGACTATTTTTCATAAGGCAGCAAGTGGAGTTAACCCTAGAGGTGCATGTGTGTAAAGTGTGTTTGATTGCATGCATTTTTGTCTTTTGATCAGGGTGGTCTACTTATTAATTTTATCTTGCCATGCACCCTAATTACTAACATTTAGTATAAAGTCAAAAGTGCAGAAAAGTAAAATTCTACACTATTATAACCATATTGAATTACATGAAAATATAAATGCAAAAATAAGGTAAAACAAGAAAAATGGATCTTTCGATATAGGGCAGCAAACCTTTCGATTCTGCACTTTCCGGCTCTCTTCGATCTGACCCGAAAAGGGGTGAAGGCATGACTTTCGATTGGGGCCTGAAGGCCAGCATATTGTTCTTTCGTTTGGGGCCTAGAAGCCAGCATGTTGTGCCTTCTGGATGCCTCTTTCGCTTGGCCTGAAGGTTAGTATAGAAGCCAGAGGCTTCATTTCTAACTTTCTGTCTCCTGTTTCCTTCATTTGAGTTTGAATAGCAACATGGCCCAAGGCCATGCCAACATCACCTTAAGGCTATATTAGTTCTTAAAGCATGTTTAAATGTACAAAGAGCAAAAGCCAAGAAGATTGTTAACCATGACACACATTAAAAGAGTGTAAACGAAAAGAAGAAAATAGGAAGTACATGTTTGAAACGAAAAGAAAAATTATTTACATGTTATGCTGGAAACGAAGGGTCAAGGTTAAGAATAACTTACCTTGTTGGAGGCTGGAGCGTATGCTGGACTTTGAAGTGGTTGCCTTGAATGGCTCTGGATTCGAAGGAAAATACCAAGGGTGGGCCTTTGACACTGGATTCGAAAGAGCAAAACAAGTGAAATGTCCTTCTTTGCTGGATTCGAAGGATAGTAAGATGTAAGGATTTTTCAGATTTGAAAGGAACAAGTATTTGGATTCTGGGTTTGGATTTGCAAAAGTGTTTAAGTGTTTGAGAATTTTATAGTGTGTAAGAATTTTGAAGATACGTTCCCCTCCTCTTCTCCTTCTCCTTTCTGATGTGCAAATGAACTCTCTATTTATAGAGGAAATTTTTTGAAATGTTTGGGAGTAAAAATAATAAAATAAAGGCTCAGCTGGAAAGTAAGCACCCACTTGTGTCATGATAGCAAGATGGATGGTTCATATAGATTGCTTCCTTAGAAGGAAAACAGGCGCAAGGCTCAAGAAAAACTTTTTCTAAAAAGTAGTATTATACTATTAAGGGCAAGTGGTCATGGACAACAAATGGGTAAAAGCCTATTTCAACTTGCATAACAATTAAATATAGAGTGAGTCATAGGTTTGAGGCCTGAAAAGGGGAAACACGTAGCCTAGCCTATGGGTCTAATGTTCAAATTGATCTTTTGAGTCAAATCCTCTATCTTTCTACACCTTTCGACCAGAATTAAAACAACATTCGTTCCCACCAGTTATGTGTCCTTTGAATGGACCAATTATATGTTCTTCGAACGTCCCTCTTTAGCTGAATATGCCATTTTGAGTCCTCTTGCTTTTGATCACTTAGGCCCAAACCTTCAACCAGACTCCAAAGTAATCAAAAACAAATATTCCCAAACTATGGCAAGTCCTTCAAATGGGCCACCAAGTTGTGTGTCACAATGCAACACTATGGCGTATTGAAGGGTTTGCAGATGGATTCGAAGGTGATATGAAGGTGCATTCGAAGCAAACATGAAGATGAAATCGAAAGTCATAGGAAGGTATCCATTAATCCAATCAAAAACTTGTGAATCCAAGGCAAACAGGTGAGGGGCCAATGGTGCAATTGAAGCTTGTAGGCAGGAGCCATTGTCCAAATGAAGCTTGCATGCAAGAACTATTTTAGTGCATCAAAGAAAACCTGCAGGAGGTCAAATACCCAAATGAAACTTATGGAACAAAGCTTGATCAAAGAAGCCAGATGCTCAATCGAAGGATGTAAAATCAAAACTTACATCGAAGGAGGCCCAAATGTTCAATCGAAGCGTGAGGACCAAAGCTCACTCGAAGAAGGCAAATGCTCAATCGAAGGATGTAAATCAAAGCTTACATCAAACGAGGCCCAAATTCCCAATAGAAGAATGAATCAAACTTGCTTGAAGGAAGCCTAGATGCCCAATCGAAACTAGTATGAATCGAAGCAAGCTTGTTTTTCTTCAATTTTGTCAAGAAAAATCAATGTTTTTGCTTTGCCCTCTTTTTGTCTATTTTGTACTTGTGCAAATTTGAGCTTTTTGAAAATCCTCATGATAAAATGTCTTGAGAAAAGAGAGGGCAAATTTTGGGGTACAACAGCTGCCCCTGTTCAATCTTCTTAAACCTGAAGAGCAAGTATGGCACGTTGCCGTTCGTAGCTTGAATTTAGAAGATGATTGAACACTAGAGTGCCCAGAAATTTGCACTCACATGAAATAGCACTGATAGTTGATGATGTAGGGAATGGGATTACAAATGCCATTTGGATAGATGATGAAGAGTCTTCGGAGATTGGATTAAGGATGCCATCTAGAGTGATTGTTGGCAGAAATTAGACTAAGTCTAAATTTGACTTCAACTGGAAAAGAATCAGAATAAATCTTTAGAGCGATTTATCTGAACCAGAGAAAGTGTCTAACAGAAAGGAATCAGGATAAACCATTGATCAATTTAAACTGAACCAATAGAGGTCTTAGATATTATTCAATTTATGATGGACCTGTGTGAAGCTGCATCTGGTCACGTAGGTAGTTGCTCTGTCTTGCTTCAGAAACTAATTTTGGACCTATTAAAAATTATTGATGATAGCTATCTGTTGATTGATTTTCCCTGACAAGGTAAAGGGTTAGATGTATGCAATGTCATGATGTATGAAATGCATTATGTAATGATGTTCTCAAAAATGAGGTTGTGTTGTATGCATATATCATGTATGTTATATGGTGTATGAATGTGATGCGTTTATTGCAGTGCATCTTTGTCTAGGAAAATAAATCCTTGATAACATGTTGGGGAATCTTGGGAGGCCGAATCCCTAACTGTTATTGGAGAAAATATGTATCTTCAACTTTGTTTAGAATATTTCTGTTGGGAATTCCTGTTCTGTTGTTTGAGGAGAAACTCTGCTGGGGAATATTGGTTTGCTTTAAGAAGACTATATGGAGAGTGTTGATCTTTGCTTGGGGAAATAAAATTCAAGAAATTTTGTTATCCACTACTCTATTGGGGAATTATTCTTGACTGGAGAGAATTGAAAGTTAGCTGTTATCTGGTCGAAATCTAGGCTTGGCTGCAATTTGTTGAGGATAATGAAGTTGACTGTTATCTGGTCGTATTCCAGGCTTCACAGTGACTTTCTAGGGATGATTAAATTAACTGTTATCTGGTCGGATTCCAGGCTTCGCAGGAAATTACTTTGGAGAGTAAAGTTAGGTTGTTATCTGGTCGGTTTCCAAGCTTCGCAGTGACTTACTGAATTTGATTGTTATCTGGTCAGATTCCAGGCTTCATAACAAATTCCTGAGAGAATAAAGTCAATTGTTATCTTGTCAAATTACAAGCTTCAATACAACTTACTGAAGTTAAATGTTATTTGGTCGAGTTTCAAGCTTCACAACAACTTACTGAAGTTAACTGTTATCTGGTCGGTTTCCAGGCTTCATAGCAACTTACTGAATTTGATTGTTATCTGGTCGAATTCCAGGCTTCACATCAAATTTATGAGAAAATGAAGTTAATTGTCATCTGGTCCAATTCCAGGCTTCACAACAACTTACTGAAGTTAACTATCATCTGGCTGGTTTCTAGGCTTCGCAGTAACTTACTGAATTTGATTGTTATCTGGTCAGATTCCAGGATTCATAACAAATTCTAAATTTAATTGTTATCTGGTCAGATTCCAGACTTCACAACAAATTTCCGAGGAAATGAAGTTAATTGTTATCTGGTCAAATTCCAGGCTTCACAACAACTTGTTTGAAAGAACGAAGTTGAACTGATATCTGGTCAGGTCCAGGCTTCATAGTAACTTGCTTGAAAGAACGAAGTTGAACTGATATCCGGTCGGGTCCAGGCTTCACAGTAACTTGCTGGGGGGTAGAGGCAAACTCTACTAGGGAAAAAAAGTTAAACATTTGCTTGGTCGAACTTTAGTCTTCACAATATCTCTAGAAATTAAACTATTATCTGGTCAGGTCCAGGCTTCATAGTATCTTGAGAAGTTAAACTATTATCTGGTCGGGTCCAGGCTTCATAGTAACTAAAAGTTGTTTGAATAGGAAGTGATTCCGTTGAGGAGTGTAATATTTTGTTGGGGAATAAACCCTGTTGAAGAGATTATTTGATGACATGCTGGCAAGGTGAATTCTTATCTGAAGAAATCCACAAGGCTTCTTCTTTTAAGATCGACTCAGCTGGGGAGAGGGCTGTCGAGAGATAGAAACTTTGACCAAGGTTTGCATAGATCCAACTTTGTGGGAAACTCTGTTGGGGCTAAGGTTTATTATAGCAGGATCTGGGGATAATGCTAATGAGATAACTATGTGGAGATATTTCCACTATGTTGAAGAGATGCTCGTTGCTTCTTGGCGGCACATATTTTCTAAATAGTTTAATTATGTTCATATGCATATGTTCATTCAATTTTATTCATTGTACGTCGTTGCTCTCAAGACAAAAAACAAAAAATTTACACTTCAAAGTATATTTGTATTGATGTTCTGCCCATGAATATGCGTTTTTGTACAAAGAGACGGAGATCCTAGTAAGAGGAAATCATCGACATGATAACAAAATTGAAAACAAAAACAAAAAACCATGTGGAAATTATCTCATTGTGTTCCAACTCTACTATTGCCCTAATGTCTTCGAACGTCCCTTGCTATTGACAGAAGTTGATTGGATTGATCTTGGACCGTTTGAACCCGGACCTCAGTAATAAAGTCGATTGTGGTGATTCTACGGGACATAGTCATACGCTTTTAATCCTTAACTTTTGCCTGGACCTCCCTTTTGGGTTTTTAGTCCATCATGATACCCATTTTTGCCCAAGTCACCCTTTTGGGTTTTCGACTTGCCGGGTGTACAATCTTTTGCATATATCCCTAATTTTTGCCTAAACCTTTGGTTTTCTGGGATGCCCTTATCTTACCTAGGTGTGTCAACCTAGCGGGTCTCTTATGCATAATATTTTTTTAACTATTTCTGCATTCACCGGATGTGGGAAATCTTCCCCGTCTATAGTAGTCAGCATCATGGCACCACCAGAGAAAACTTTCTTGACAACAAATGGTCCTTCGTAAGTGGGAGTCCATTTTCCCCTAGGGTCGCCTTGTGGAAGAATGATGCGCTTTATTACCAAGTCACCAACTTGATATACTCGAGGCCTGGTCTTTTTGTTGAAAGCCTTGATCATACATTTTTGGTACATCTGACCATGACAAACAGCAGCCATTCGCTTTTCATCGATCAAGTTCAAATGATCCAATCTTGTCTGGATCCATTCGTCTTTGCCTAGGCCTGCTTCATTCATAATCCTTATTGAGGGAATCTGAACTTCCACCGGCAGGACAACTTCCATGCCATAGACCAAAGAAAAAGGAGTTGCCTCAATCGATGTTCGAGCTGAAGTACGACAACCATGAAGAGCAGATGGTAACATCTCATGCCAATCTTTATAGGTTACTACCATCTTCTGTACAATCTTCTTAATATTTTTGTTGGCTGCTTCCACTGTGCAATTCATTTTAGGTCTATAAGGAGAAGAATTGTGATGCTTGATTTTGAACTAGGTACAAAGTTTTGTGATCATAACATTGTTGAGATTGGTCCCATTGTCAATGATGATCCTTTAGGGGATACCATAGAGACAGATACGGTTATGCTTGATGAATCTAGCTACAACGTTCTTTGTGACTGAGGCAAATGAGGAAGCTTAAACCCATTTGGTGAAATAATCGATAGCGAGAAGAATGAAGCAATGTCCATTGGAAGTAATAGGTTTAATCTCTCCAATCATGTTAATGCCCCACATTGCAAACAGGCACAAAGAAGTCATGACATTTAAAGGAATAGGAGGCACGTGGATTTTGTCAGCATAGATTTGGCACTTGTGGCAAGTCCTTGAGTGGTGATGGCAATTTGTCTCCATTGTTGACCAATAGTAACCAGCTCTCATGATTTTCTTGGCCATAGTATGTCTGCTAGAGTGAGTCACAAAGAGACCATCATGCATGTCTTCCATAATTTCCTCTGCCTCCTTCTTGTCTACACATCGGAGTAGAGTAGAATCATGGTTGCGTTTATACAGGATTCCATTTCTTAGGAAGAATTTGGCTGAGAATCTTCGTAAGAACTTTTTATCATTGATGGATGCTCCTTCGGGATACTCTTCTGCTTCAAGGTATCTCTTCACCTCATGGTACCATGGCTTCTTTGCGTCAGTGTCAAGCTCATAGCAGTGTGCAGGTTCATCGAATCTCTCAATTTTAATCATAGGAGCTTCTTGGTCCCATTTGACCTTGAACATAGAAGACATTATGGCCAAAGCATCGGCTAACTGATTTTCTTCTCTAGGGAAGTGTTCAAAGGTGATTTCTTTGAAGTAAGGAATCCGAGATAGCACAAGCTCTTTGTAAGGGATAAGATTAGGGTGCTTAGTGTCCTAATCTCCATTTACTTGGCTAATCACCAAATCGGAGTCTCCGAATACATTCAAATGCTTGATCCTTAAATCAATGGCAACCTTCAGACCCAAAATGCATGCCTCATATTCAACCATGTTATTTGTACAATCTAAGCACAACCTAGCAGGGAAAGGGGTGTGGGAACCCTCCGGAGAAACTATCACAATACCAATTCCGTTACCCAAAGCATTAGATGCCCCATCGAAGACCATAGTCCATCGGGATCCTTGTTCAGGTCCGTCATACGGTCCAAGTTTCACGCAGTCGATTACTAACATGATATTCTCATCCTGGAAGTTAAAGTTCATAGACTGATAATCATCAACAGTTTGATGGGCTAAATGATCTTCCAATACACTTCCTTTGATGGCCTTTTGTGTTGTATATTGGATATTGTATTCATTCAAGATCATCTGCCATCTAGCTATCCGTCCAGACATAGCGGGTTTCTTGAAGATGTACTTGATATGGTCCATCTTAGAAATCAATAGAGTGGTATGAGTCAACATGTACTATCTTAGCCGGCGAGTATCCCATGCCAGAGTGTAGCAAGTTTTCTCGAGCAGTGAATATCTGGTTTCATAGTCGGTAAACTTTTTGCTCAGATAGTAAATTGCATGCTCTTTTCATCCAAACTCATCATGTTGGCCCAACACACACCCCATAGAATTCTCTAGGACAGTCAAGTACATGATCAAGGGTCTTCCTTCAAATGGAGGTATGAGGATAGGAGGTTCTTACAGATATTCCTTGATTTTGTTGAAGGCAGCTTGGCATTCGTCATTCCATCTGACCACTTGATCTTTCTTCAAGAGTTTGAAGATTGGCTCACAAGTAGCAGTTAAGTGAGATATTAAGCGGGCAATGTAGCTAAGACGAACCAAGAATCCTCTAACCTCCTTTTCAGAATCAGGGACTAGCATTTCTAGAGTGGCTTTTACCTTTGCTGGATCGACTTTGATGCCTTTACCACTGACAACAAAACGAAGAAGCTTTCCAGATCGTACTCCGAATGTGCACTTATTAGGGTTCAACCTCAACTTGTACTTTTTCAGCCTCTCGAATAGCTTGTATAAGTGGTTGAGATGTTCTTCCTCAGTTTGTGACCTTGCAATCATATCATCCACATATATCTCTATTTCATGATGGATCATATCATGAAACAAAGCTACCATAGCCCTTTGATATGTTGCCCATGCATTCTTCAATTCGAATGGCATGACCTTGTAACAAAAGGTGCCCCATTGCGTAACAAAGGTGGTCTTCTCCATGTCTTCGGAAGCCATCTTAATTTGATTATAGTTGGAGAAGCCATCCATGAAAGATAAGACTTTATGTTGAGGGGTGTTATCGACCAAGACATCAATATGAGGTAGAGGGAAGTCGTCCTTGGGGCTTGCCCTATTCAGATCCTTATAATCTACGCACATACGAACTTTTCCGCCTTTCTTTGGCACTGGAACCACATTTGCAACCCATTAAGGATAAGATGTCACAACTAGGAATCCTGCATCAAATTGTTTCATCACTTCAGCTTTTATTTTCTCAGACATGTCAGGCCGCATATGATGGACTTTTTGCTTGACAGGAGGACAATCTTCCTTTGTTGGCAGACGATGAACTACAATGTCGGTATCCAACCCTGGCATATCTTCATACGACCAAGCAAACACTTCCATATAGTCATGTAACATATGAACCAATTTATTTTTGATACTGCTTCCTAGGTTGGCGCCGATCTTGACCTCTTTCTTGTCTGTCTCGGTACCTAGGTTGATGACTTCAACTGATTCTTCATGCGGCTGAATAGATTTTTCTTCTTGCATTAGAAGCCTGGCTAATTCTCCCGATATTTCACAATCTTCCTCGCCTTCATCTTTGGCTTGGTTAATTAGATGTTCGAAATCATACTGGCAATAGTAGAGTCATTGGCAATGAGATCTGGAGTGGCCGAGGATCTGCAAGAGTGTGCGTGTGTTTAAGATGCATGGCTATTTTGAAGAACACATTAAAGAAAAAGAAAGATAATGAGCACTAAAATTTGAATGCAAAAAAGTCCAATGGTTTATATTGAATGATTATATGATAAAATGAACACAAATAAAACCCTTAACAAAATGGACCATAGTGCCCCGGGCCAGGCATACGGTTTAAAAGTCATTGTTTAATATTACAAATAAAAGGTTCTTGGAAATCAATAAACAAGTAATTACTCCTCAATGAAGGAGATGGGGATGAAGTCCTTTGCGTGCCAATTGTTGAGCTCTGTTGTAGTAGGGTATCTCCACTCTTCGGAAGCACATTCATCATCAGAATCCTCCACAGTGTTTACTTCATGATTTCCTATACGAAGAGGGGGCTTTCCTGCATGAGTGCGCCTAACCTCTTTTTGAGTCATGACAATGAAACCCAACCCACATTTATCTTCTTTGAACGGGATCTCGGGGATTTTCCCCCAGGTAGCACAACTTCCATTTTCAACTGCGGCACGAGCGTCCTTAAATGAAACCATCCTTGGCACGACTTTATTAGCTTTGGGCGTGTCGAAAGAAATTTTGGAAGTAGCAACCAAAGGTGGAACAACCTCAAAAGCTTGGTACGGGGTTTCTATAAAATCTCCATCCATCTCCACATATTTGAAAGAATTGAGATGGCTTACCATGAATTCCTCCTCACCACAAACAGTGACGATCCTCCCCTTGACTGGGTATTTTAGCTTTTGGTGAAGCGTAGATGTTACTGCCCCTGCTCCATGGATCCAAGGGCGACCCAACAAGCAGGAGTAAGTAGGACGGATGTCCATGATGTAGAAAGTAGATTTTAAAATCTGTGAGCCCACTTTGATCGGGAGATCCACCGCTCCATGAACCGTCCTTTTGGACCCATCGAAAGCCCTTACAATAATATCACTCGGCTTCAACACCAGTCCTTCACAGTCTAACCGGTCCAAAGCGCCCTTGGGTAGCATGTTTAAAGAAGAGCCAGTGTCAACCAGAACATTTTCTAGGGTAGTCCCCTTACATTCAACAGAAACATGCAGAGCTTTGTTATAGTTCCTTCCAAGTGATGTCAGATCAGCATCCAAGAAACCCAATCTGTTGTCAGATGTCAAGCTTGCCATGCAATTTTCGAATTGGTCAGTTGTGGTCTCATGAGGGAAATGAGCTTTCTTTAAGAATTTGATCAATGCTTGGGCATGAGCATCATAACAAAGTAGCAAAGGTAACATGGAGATCTTGGAAGGGGGTTGCCACAGTTGTTCCACTATCTTGAAATCACTTCTCTTTATAATCTTTAAGATTTCATCCATATCTTGAGTGGGAGGCTCCTCAGTAGCAACGTCCTTTGCAGGCATCTCTATCTCAGCAGGCTCAACCACTTTCTTCTTATCCCTAATGTCAGCACTAGGCTTAGCAGCGGTGATGCAGACAAGTGCCATTGTAGCAGTTGGGGGTGAAATATTGGGCGGAAAGATTCTCCCCGTTCTGGTCACTTTACTAGAACCCGTAATATTCCTAATGTCATCAACTTTGTTTTCTTCAATCCAAGCATCTTGCTTTATTCCATGATAATACACTTCACGAAATTGGCCTAGGGGAAGTGATTATTAGAGGAGCAACAGTTGGTTCATTAGAAATCCTGATAGAACCCTTTGAGGAGATCCTAAGAGGCTTATTTGAAATTGTAATGATGGAGAGGTCTTCAATCTCATCAGTCAAACTTTTGATGGGTGGAATTCTCTCAAATAGGATCTCATGACTATTCATTAGGCGTTGAATGCCTTCTTTCAGCCATTTCCATCCATTAGCTTGTTTGGCGTAGCAATCACAATCTTCTAAATAGCCAGGGAAAACCCCTGCTCTCAGCAAATTCTTTTTGATAACATTTAATGGAGTAGTTAGATCTTCGACGGGAGGAAGCAAAATAGTGTCTTCAATTGCATTGACACCTTTGCCATGGTTTGGCATTGGTGCTGTTATCACATTGGGAACTGTAAGAGGATCAAATTTAATTGTCTTGTTGTCGATTAAGATCTTGAATTTTGCTCTTCAGCGCCCAACATTGGTCTGTCTCATGCCCGGGACTATTTCAATGATATGCACACTTGGTATTTGGATTGTATTTAGGTGAGGAAGTGTTTGGATTGGACGGAGGATCGCACAATGTCACCAATTTAGCCTTTAGTAGGTGTTTTAAGGCTTGGGATAGCGACATGCCTATCCTTGTGAATTGTCTTCGTGGAGCCTCAAATTGTTGATGATTAGAAGATTGTCTTTGAACAGGAGTAGGGTTGGAAATCAGAACAGCATTAACGGACGGACGATTATCCTTCTTAGTACGATACTTTTCCCCATACACATAATTAGTTTCTTTCTTTCTAGTTAAGGGTTTCTTTACGGGGTTGGAGATGGAAGCAGACGACATAAGGATTTTCCCGCTCTTGATACCACTTTCGACCCTTTCACCGGTCAGGATCAGCTCGGTGAAACCGGAAGAAGAACACCCAACCAATAAGTTGAAAGTGGACCAGATAACGTGCCCATAAACATATCAATATATTCCCTATCAGTTAATGGTGGTTGGAACCTACTAGCAAGATCCCTCCACTTTTGGGCGTACTCTTTGAACCCCTCGTCTTTACCCATTGTCATGTCTTGCAGTTGAACTCTAGTCGGCGCCAAGTCGACATTGTATTGATATTGGTGATAGAAAGCAGTGGCCAAGTCTTCCCAAGTATGAATACGGGAACCCTCCAATTGGTAAAACTACTCTAGTTGAGTCCCAACCAAGCTTTCTTGAAAGAAGTGGACCCATAGTTTCTTGTTAGTGGTGTGCGGTTGTATTTTGCACACATAAGACTTCAGATGAAGCTTTGGGTTGGAAACCCCATCATATTTAATGAAGACTGGTATATTGAATTTATGGGGAATGACAACCCCAAATATTAAACCTAAATCATCAAAATCCAAACCAGGAATGGCGTGAATCTCAACAGCCTTCAATCTATCCTCTAGCTGTTTGTACTTATCGTCGGTAGGGGGATATTGCTCGTCAAAATAGTCTTCATCATCAGACACTCGATCATTGACACACCAACCTGGGTACTCCTTGCTTCTCCAACTTGATTTTCATCTTCCTTAGACGAATCTTCAACTATTGGTATCTGGAAGATCGACTCTCTGAATCTTTTACCCATGTTGACTAGGGCTTTCCTTTTTGGTTTCTTTTTGGATGCCAGCAATGTCATCAACTCTTGTTGCCCCATTGGCCAGGGTTAACAGGGTCTCTTTAAATTGGGAGTTTTGTGCTTGCAGGTCTTTCACTATTTTCTCGATATCCATCTTACTGAAATAAATAGCAGAAAGATAAGGAGACCTGTTGTGGAAAACCTGTTATGTTATGATGCATGAAAAATGCGCATGCAAATGATTTCAAGGATTTATGAAATTTAAATTTGTCTAGACAAAGAATGTACAAACGTCAAATTGCATTAATCAATTCAAAATGGTTACAACGTGCCTCTTGGGCTTACAAAATACATTCCTAAGTCAAAAAGGTTGAACGCATCCTCTTTGGTGCTAGGTAGGCGTTCAAGCTCTGTTCTTCATGAAGTTGCTTTGTAAGCTCCAAAACCCTTTTCTCGCTCGCGTAGAACTGAGCTTTGAAGGTGTCTCGCTCTTCCTTTAGCCGAATCCAACCCTTTTGTAAGTCTTCAAGATAAGTAGGCATGTTGAGATAGAGAACAGTATACAGGACATCTCCTTCAGCAGCAGGTTCCACGATAACAGGTAGGATGGAGGGGTAAGGCATTACGAGCTTTTGAGCATGAACTTGTACTCACCTAAGGCAAGGCTCGAGGGGAATAGAATTCTTGTGTCCCCGTGTCTTACTATCCAATCTGCTTACCATCCTCCAAGCTTGTACAAACCTATGACGGTAGCCTTGATTTTCATTGTCGTAATCGAACACCGCTCCTTGGATGAGCATATCATGAGGACCAACTCTTCGGGCATACCCAAAATTCTGTAAAGCCAAGCAAGGGTTGTAAGTGATACCTCCCATAATTCCAAGAAAAGGGACATTAGGGAGTTCCCCACAATGGTCGATGATAGTAATGCTGTCCAAGGATTCAGAACACCAGTGAATATCCGAATGTCAGAGTGACATCAACCTATTAGACCACCTCAAACCTTGCTCGTTCTTCAACACGGATCGAGGGAGATGTGAAACAAACCACTTAGCCAATAGAGGAGTACAACACATGAGGGTTCCTCTTTTCCTCATGGTGCGAGAGTGGAGAGAATGTAGGATATCTCCCAACAAAGTAGGCACCGGATTGCGAGACATGAAGATTTTGACAGCATTTACATCTATAAGTTGGTCAGGATTTGGAAATAGTACCATCCCATAGATGAGAAGGGCCAAGATTTCTTCAAAAGCTTGTAAATAAAAAGTGTTCCAACAATCTTGAGCTTTCTCAAACAAGAACTTGGCTAAGAACCCTTTGACACCACTTCTTGTTTCCTAATTAGCCGTGACGTTGGATCTTTGCAAGTGTAAAGCTCGGGCAATATCTTCAGGGCTCGGGTCTCTTTTGATACCGTTGAAAGGTAGTTGATTGAGAATAGGAATCCCCAAGAGTTAAGAAAATTCTTCCATAGTAGGCACAAGCTGGTAATCGGGGAAGGTAAAACAATGGTGCATAAGGTCGAAGAACTGGAAAAGCACCTTTATCGTGTATTCATCAATGCCCGAGGTAACCAAGTTTAGGAGTCGACCATATGTTTTAGTGAATTAAGAACTCTCAGGAACCCTTGATGCTAACTCTTTTAGTTGAGAAGGAATTCTTACCAGATTGACTTGGATAGTATTCCTGCGGGTGGAAGCCATGTCCTGCAAAACAGAACAAAGATAAATCTCAAAAAATCCTTGAAATGGTTAGTGAAAAATGTAATGGTATGATGTTTTGATGTTATGTACAAGTAAGCATATAAACAAAAAAGCAAAAAAGTTCTTAGGTTTAGGCTTGCATGGATTTTGTAGGTAAGTACTCTCTTGAAGTTTAGTTGGCTCAACCTGTCCTAGTAATAGTAACCAGGTTCTAGGGGATCTCAATATCACTGATCTTTCCTCATCGGGCATTGTTTCAGCACAAGCCTCTTTATGGCGACCGAAATATCCCGAGAAGTCCGATCTCAATGAGCGTAGTATCGAGTATCAACCAACTTCAGACTACACCAAAGTCGACTACCTCACTAATTCCTAAAGGCCAAGTTGTTCAAGTAAAGGTTCTAAAGTCAGTTAGTGCTTCATGACACCACACAGCGGCCCCATATTCTCCTTGACTACTCAAGGGCTACTGGTACCAACAAATGTGTCACACTAACGTAGCTATTTTATAGACCATGTTGGTATACCCCACACAGTTTCCACAACTTATTGCTACTTACCTAAAAGGTGTCCCAGATCCGGGTAGAGGATCAAAACAAGCCCAAACAAAGAACCATAATATAAAGAAAACAAGTCAAACAAAGAAAAGCAAGTAAAGGTGATCTAGCCCTAAGGTAACCCCACTTTTAAATATTCCCCAACAGAGTCGCCAGTTCTGTAATACGGTGGGAGAACTGACTTGGGATGTTTTGCGTTTTATCGCAATTGTTGCGGATAACAAGAGTCGCCACCAAATTTTCTTTTATCCAAATAAAGGAAAGGGTGAAAAGAATAGGAAATACCTTTGAGATTATTTTCTTGAGTTCTGGGGATAGATTATGAAAAGGGAAGGTGTGATGCGGTGGGAGAACTGACTTGAGGTTTTGTGTTTGTGTTTGCAAATGTTGCAGTTTAGCAAGAGTCGCCATCGACTTTTCTTTTATCCAAAAAGGAAAGGTGAAAAAGCACAGGAAAGACCTTTAGAGATGTTTTCTTGAGTTCGGGGGGTAGATTATGAAAAGGGAAGGTACTATCACCCTTTTCATCCATGGTTTTCCATGGGCTCTTAGTTACTTGCTAGATCACTTGCTTTTGTTTGAAATTGTGCTTTGTGTGTGTGGTTTTTGAAAGTATTTTTGAAAATGGAACTTCTTAATGGTTCTCGTTTCTATAAGAACGCCTACAAAGTGTTTGTTTGGAAAATAGTTCAAAGGTGTGTTTGTGAGATGTGTTTTTGAAAGTATTTTGAAAATGTAACTTTGTAACGATTCTCGTTTCTATAAGAACGCATACAAAGTGTTTGTTTCGAAAATAGTTCAAAGATGAGAGTGTGGGTGTATAAAAATGTTTTTGTTGTGAGCAAGCGAGTAACTAGGAGCAAATCTACCTACTCGAAAGGTCTTAAATGTGCTTTTCCTCCTCCTTTAGATGTGGCTATCTTACCATTGTTTTGGTAAGAAGCCCAATCGTTGGATGTGAATGGACGAGCATTGGGACGTTTGTATAGTCATAGAAGGCAACATATGGGACGTTTTAACAATGTCGTTTTAGGGACTATATCGTTTACCGAAGGCAACATCGAGGGTCATCAAGGGACTACGATCTTTTATCGAGGGTCTTTTGCTAAAACGCCCATGTTCGAGGGACATGACTATTTTCCGATAGGCAACAAGTGGAATTACCCTAAGGGTGCATGTGTGTAAAGTGTGTTTGGTTGCATGCATTTTGTCTTGATTAGGGGTTGTCTACTTGTTGGTTTTATCTTGCCATACACGCCTAATTACTAACATTTGTATAAAACAATAAAAATGCAGGAAATAAATATCCTACACTATTACAACCATATCGAAGGACAAGAAAATGTAAAGGTAAAAAAACAAAATAAAAGAAAGGAAAATGAGCTTTTCGACCCAGGAAGTAGCACCCTTCGACTTGCATTTTGTTGGCCTCCTTCGATTGGGGCTAGCACCAGTGAGGTCATGGACTTCGATTAGGGGATGGCACCAGTGAGGTTCTGTCCTTCGATTGGCCTGGAAGTCAGTGTATGGCGAAGCCTTCTGGTTCTGCCTTGTTGCCTTGTTGTCTTCTTCGACTGGAGGTTGAGAGCAGTGAGGTAATGCCTTTCGACTGAGCCTGGAAGTCAACATGGTTTGCCTCCTGGTTGTCTCTTTCGTTTGACCTGGAGAAAGAGGGTAGAAGCCAGAAGCTTTGTTTCCTATCTCCTGTTTCCTGTTTCTTTCATTTAAAGCATTAAATGGCAACATGGCCTGAGGCCATGCTAGTATTTGTCTTGTAAACAATTTAATAGTTAAAGCAAGTTCAGGTAAACAGAAAGCAAAACGAAAGGGTTAGTTCTGAAAAATATGTTAAAAGGGTGGAATCAAAAGGAATAGTGGTATGTACATGTTTCAAACGAAAGGGAAAATTACTATGCCATGAAACTAAAAGTTCAAAGGTAAGAATAACTTACCTTGCCTCAGGCCTTGAATGGATGTGGGACCTTGAGTGGAGGCCCAGGATGCTGGATTCGACAGAGGGGGTCAACAGCTGTGCTTGGAACGCTGGATTCAAAGGAAGAGAAAAAAAAGCAAGTGTGATGCTTCTTTGATTCGAAGGAGACTGAAGTGTAGTTGTTCTTCAGAATCGAAGGAGATGAATGTGATTCTAGGTTTTTTTTGTGATTTATCAAGTGTTGATGAACTTGAGAGTTTTGTTATGTATGAGAAAATTTGGGGGATTCGTTCCTCTGGTCCAAAGATCCTCCCTTAGCTTTGTAAAAAATTCCTCTATTTATAGAGAAAGAATGGACATGTTGTCCAAAGCCAGCCTTGCAAGGAAATGATAAAATAATGTAACGTGAAAGTACATGTGAGGGGTCTCTTGGCAGTTGGGGTGCAGAAGATGTGACTTATGCTTCTGGCCTTGCTTGTGCTCAGACCAAAATCAGGTTGAAAGTTGATTTTGTGACTAAAGTACCTTTTATTAAAAAAAGGGTACATAGTCCTTTGCCAATTTATCCAAGAAAGGTATTATCCAATGAATAAACCTTCGAACCCTTAGGAAATGTATCACAAACTTGTGTAAGCCTCTGATTATGTAAAGATTTGGATGCAGCATAGCATTGAATAATGAGATTTGGTCTTGAGTCGAATGCAAGAATGAGATCGAAACACACTTGTTCGAAGGAAGCCTTTCCCTCAGTCGAAGCTTGTGGTCGAAACAAGCTAATGCCCAGTCGAAGCTTGTATCAAAGAAAACATATTTCCAAATCGAAAGCTCATGCTCGAAGGAAGCATATTGCCCAATCGAAAGCTCATGCTCGAAGGAAACATATTTCCCAATTGAAGCATGTGGATCGAAACAAACATAAAGGGAGTCATTGCCTTGTGTCTTTTTAGCATGAGGGAAGTTCCTGGCTTCTGAATTGAAAGGCACTTTTTCAAGGGAAGCAAAAACTTAGTCAAATCTTGTATGGAGATACCTCTTGGCTCAAACGAAGCTTGTATGAAGCAAAGTATGCAAGAGGCCCTTGGTGCAAGTGGATTCGAAGGATGCATAGAGATGGTTACTTTGTCCCATCGAAACTTGTCCAAATGAAGCAAGCATGCAGGCAGTAAACTTGTCCAGTCGAAGCAGGCTTGTAAGCAGTAAACTTGTCCAAATCTAAATAGGCTTGCAGGCAGCACGCTTGGTAAATCAAAATGGGTTTCCTTACAGGGGGCATGTGTGGCCAGTAGGTCATGGCCTTCAATTGCAAGCATGCAGGCAGCAAAAGGCACAAACGAAGCCTGCATCAAGAAGTTACAGGCCCAGGCGAAAGAGGCAGGCTAGTAGCCATTTTGAGCAATCGAAGGAGGCCAAGAGTCAATCGAAGGGTGCTGAATCGAAGGAGACCTGTTTTCCTCCAAATTTGTCAAAATGTTATTTTTATCTGTTTTCTCCATTTTGACAGCTTCGTTTTAATTTTGGTATTGGAAAATCCCAATGCACTTGTTCAAACTTGAACCTTGAAATCCTTGTAAGAAAAGCCTTGAGAATTGAGAGGGAAAATTTTGGGGTACAACAGCTGCCCCTGTTCAATCTTCTTAAACCTGAAGAGTTAGATTGGTGAGTTTTTCCATTCGTGACTCGAAGATGGAAGATGATTGGACACTAGAGTGCCTAGAAATTTGCACTCGGTGATGCAATGATAGGAGGAATGGGCTTTAAGATGCCATTTGGAGAGGTAATGGATAGTTGTTGGAGATGGGCTTAAAGATGCCATCCAGAAATGATTGCTACTCCAAATAGATGATGAAGGAATCTTAGATGACTTCTATCTCAACAGGATGATGAAGGAATCTTGGATGATTACTACCTCAGCAAGATGATGAAGGAATCTTGGACGATTACTACGTCAGCAGGATGATGATGGAATCTTGGACGATTACTACCTCAGCAGGATGATGAAGGAATCTTGGACGATTACTACCTCGGCAGGATGATGAAGGAATCTTGGATGATTACTACCTCAGCATGATGAAGAAGGAATCTTGGACGATTACTACCTCGGCAGGATGAAGAAGGAATCTTGGACGATTACTACCTCGGCAGGATGATGAAGGAATCTTGGACGATTACTACCTCAGCAGGATGATGAAGGAATCTTGGAAGATTACTACCTCAGTAGGATGATGATGGAATCTTGGATGATTACTACCTCAGCAGGATGATGAAGGAATCTTGGACGATTACTACCTCAGCAGGATGATGAAGGAATCTTGGACGATTACTACCTCAGTAGGATGATAAAGGAATCTTGGATGATTACTACCTTAACAGGATGATGAAGGAATCTTGGACGATTACTACCTCAGCAGGATGATGAAGGAATATTGGACGATTACTACCTCAGCAGGATGATGAAGGAATATTGGACGATTACTACCTCAGCAGGATGATGAAGGAATCTTGGACGATTACTACCTCAGCAGGATGATGAAGGAATCTTGGACGATTACTACCTTAGTAGGATGATGAAGGAATCTTGGACGATTACTACCTCAACAGGATGATGAAGGAATCTTGGACGATTACTACCTCAGCAGGATGATGAAGGAATCTTGGACGATTACTACCTCAGCAGGATGATGAAGGAATCTTGGATGACTACTACCTCAGCAGGATGATAAAGGAATCTTGGACGATTACTACCTCAGCAGGATGAAGGAATCTTGGTCGATTACTACCTCAGCAGGATGATGAAGGAATCTTGGATGATTACTACCTCAGCAGGATGATGAAGGAATCTTGGACGATTACTACCTCAGCAGGATGATGAAGGAATCTTGGACGATTACTACCTCAGCAGGATGAAGGAATCTTGGTCGATTACTACCTTAGCAGGATGATGAAGGAATCTTGGACGATTACTACCTCAAAAGGATGATGAAGGAATCTTGGACGATTACTACCTCATCAGGATGGCGAAGGAATCTTGGATGATTACTACCTCAGCAGGATGATGAAGGAATCTTGGATGATTACTACCTCAGCAGGATGCTGAAGGAATCTTAGACGATTACTACCTCAAAAGGTAATGAAGGAATCTTTGACGACTGCTACTCCAAAAGGTAATAATAACCTTTATCTGTCGATCGATCTTTCCTGAAAAGGTAAAGAGTTAGTTGTATGCAATATCATGATGCATGAAATGCATGATGTCATGATGTTCTCAAAATAAATGAGATTGTGTCGTATGCACTTTATCATGTATGTAAATAGGAGGTATGAAATATGAAATGTTAAACAATGTATATTTATCTGGGAAAATAAATCCTTGACAGATGTCGGGGAACCGTTAAATCCTGGACTGCTGTTGAAGAGTTGGTGTGTCTTCAAACTTTGCTTAGAATGTTTCCATTAGGGATTCCTGTTTTTTTGTTTGAGGAGAAATCTGCTGGGGGATATTGAAAAATCTGTGGGGAGCATGTTTATTCCTGCTTAAGAAAAGAGTTTAGGAGTCTTAGTCGTCCGTTGCTCTACTGGGGAGTCGAAGTTGAACTGATATCTGGTCGGGTCCAGGTTTTGCAGTAACTTGTTGGGGATTGTAGAGTAGTCTACTGGGGAAGAGGAGTTATGGTCCTTTGATTTGTAGTAGTCGGAGAGGTAAACTCAAGCTGCGGATTTCTTCCATTTGTTGGGGAAATAAACCTTGTTGCCGGTTTGTTTGAGAGGTGACGACTTCATTGGGGAAAGTCCTCGAGGACTCTTGAGGTTGTCTCAGCTGGGGAAAGGTTTTCATGGATTAAACTCTTGCTGGGGAATCATCCTATGAGAAGGATTATAGGGAGATTTGTCACTGCCCCTTAGTAGCAAGTGTTTGTGGAATTTCCAGGAAATGTTTGATTGTACGTAACTCTTTGCTGAGATTTGACGTTTAATGCCCCAAGTTACAGAGATGGAGGCCTGCCCCTGGTTACTCAACACTTCTTAAGAGGTTTCCTGGAATCTTGACTGGACTTCCCCAGGTGTGTTGGATAGTGACATGTCATGTCCCCTTGTTGATAGGAGATTTGTTAATGGAAGTGTCGTCCTTCTTTGAAGTGATTTTGTTCACTGAGATAGCTTTCGTTCATCGAATGTTTGTTGTGTGAATTTCTCCGCTGTCAAACAAATAGCCACATGCAAACAGTGATATTCAAGTAATGCAAAGTTTATGTCTGTCTTGAAGTTTTAAAGAATACGTTTTAGCGAGTAAGAAATTTTGTAAGAAAAATTCAAACTCAAGATTTAAAGTAAAGCCTTACAAAATCCAGGATACCTTTTGTAACAGTATGTGTTGTACTTCAAAATTTGCCCTCTTATTTTATCAAGATTTCCCCTCACAAGACTCTTTGGACTCAAGACAAGATTAGGGTTTGAGTTTGCTCAAGGATTTTTGGACTTCCAATGCCTCATGGGACTTTTATACTTCATCTTGGACTCCTAAGATTTCTCATACCAAGTTTCAAGCCTTGAATCAAATTTTTTGCCCAGTCAATTGGACAATTGACATAAAAATCAGCTATATTAGGGAAAAAGTCAACTGTAGCCAATTTACAGTCAAACCTCATAATTTTTGACCCACATCAATATTATAGACTCATATGAACCATTTGATCAAGTTTGGACCACAACTCCTCAAGAAATTTGATCAGATCATCAAAAGGGCAAAATGGTCATTTTTTAGGGTTTTGACTGCAGAAGGGCAATTTCTGATTTTTCACCTAGCCAATGGCAAAATGGGTTCAAACATGGTTTCAAGGACTCAATGGCATCATCTTGACCTAATCACAAGGTTCAAAAGATCTCAATTGCATTGGATTAACAAATGAATTTTCCAGTCAATTGATCAAAAATCAACTGTACACTGAAAAGTCAAACTTTGACTTTTTGGTCAAAATCAAGTGCCAAGGGTCATTTTTCATCAAGATGTGTCAAAACATGAAACTTGTTCACTAAGAAACCTAATTTTGGAAATTAGGGTTTAAAATGGAAAATTTTCATAACTTACAAAAGTTTCTAAGTTATGAAAATTTCTTATTTTTCCCCAACTTTGCCTAACTTTTTCACCATGATGCAATTGGATTAAAAGAAAACTTCCAACATGAAAGTTGTATTCCTCCACAAAATATACAACTTTGATTCACAAAGTTTTCCCAAAAGATGCTTGGATCTCAATTTATGATTTTGTGAATAGGGGTCCATGAAACTTTCAACTTAGTGAAATTTTGCCCTAGTTTAGGAAGGATTTTGACCTATCTTCATGGCAACTTTTCACATAGTTCCAAGTGGAATCTCAAAATTCATTTCAAAGATGGATTGTAGAGCATGTTACAAGCGTTCCAAAATGTCAAGAACTCTCCAAGATCATTTATGGTTAGGGAGAATCGAAAGTTTAAAAATGGCAAATCATCACTTTTGTCCAAGGCATTTTGCACCATGTTACAACTTGAAAATCTGTCCTAAGCATGCTTGTACTTGGTTTACAGGTTCTAATCTCTTCTACAATCATAAATTGAATGCAAATACAATGGTTAATGGCATTGTTTTTTGTCTTGGAAGCTTTGTACAAAGGTTTAGTCTAAAAATGGCAAAAAGGCAACATTGCTACTTTGATAAAGCATGCTTTATGTCATTTTGTTTATCTTGAGCCATGGACCAAAGCTTTTGCTGCAAACAAAGTCCACAAACTTGAGATAAAGTACACCAACTATGTGCAGCTAAGGAGCAGGCTTGTACAGGCCTTGGCATTGTCATATCCAACTTTTCTTCAAAAACAAGCAATTGTGCAAAAGTCAATATAACTTGTGCATCTGTTGAAACCAAGCCAAAGCATTATTCTACACAACCTCAACACATTGTAGCAAGTAGAATACACGAGTTACAAGCCTCTCAAACACCCAAATACACCAAAAACTCCACTTCTTCCCAAAACAGGGCAAGCTCTGCAGAACTCAAGCCAAAACATATTTCACTCGTGCGTTTTTCCTTGAACCACTTCAAACACATTCTATACAACCCACCTGAACTATCCAAGCCATTGTTCAGCAACTGTAGCTTCATTTTCAAGCTTCACCATTTTCAATTTCTGAGTTTGCAGGTTGACTTTTACAAGGAGTTTCAGATCATTTCAAAGCAAGCTAAGCATTGGGAAAGGTCAAGGGAACATCAAGCAAGCTCAAAAGTCCTTCAGGCCTCACTCACAACTCCTACATTGCCATATTCAAACTTGACTGAAACAGGTAATTTTCAAACTTCTATCTCCTTATTTAGGCATCATTGGGCTTAGGTTTGTGAAGCAAAAATGTAGTCTCTAAGTTGCTTGAACTGTACATATGCATAACTTCCATTTATATTAACTGAGCTAGGAGAATTTAGATGATGAACATGCTGAAATTTTTAGGTCAGAAATTGGGGGTGATAAAATTCTCTCTGGTCTTTGAGAGTTAGATCAAGTTTTTTATATCATTAGAATCATGTGATGATAAGCTATAACTTTCATGTTGCAAGATTTTGTTTTTGAGCACGTACGCAGGAGTTACAAGTTTGAACAAGGGCGCGCGCGTTTTCTTTTTCTGGAGGACAGGGACGAAGTGAGTTGGGCTGGGCCTGGCTTTTTCTGACTATTGACACCCCCTATTTACTTCCTTCACCCCCTTGGCCCATTTTCTTCATTTTTATATATTTTCTCATTTCTTTCACATTTCTGACTTTTATTATTTTTTCTAAATATTAAAAATCACCAAAAATATTTTCTTAATTTTTACATTTTTATTTTATTATTTTTATTATTTTTTGGGCATAAAAATAGTTTACTAATAATATATACTTTATTTTTCTTAAATAAATTGCAAATAATATTAAAATACTTACATATTTTATTTTATTATATTATACATATAAAATAATATTTTCTCACATATTTTGTTTTTTAACCTTTTTTGTATATATATTTATTTATTTTCTTGTACATAAAAATGAATAAATAAATAATTAGAATATATATTTTCTTTTAGACAAAAGAAGAACTAGGGTTTCCACCCTTTCCAAAAAATAATCATCTTTTATTTTCTTTTTTTAAAACATTAAATAAATTTATTTTACATACATAAAATAAATAGAAAAACATTTCTTTGCACATTTACATATTTATTGTACATTTAAATATTTGCTTGTTTATTTATTTGTACAAATAAATTCAATATGGTTGTAATAGTTTTAGGGTTTTATTTTGAGCAATATCCCCTTATTCAAACTTGTACCCCCTCCCCATAATAATGTTGTAATAGTCTTAGATTTACTTTTATGCATTTATTACCTTCATTATGCATGATAGTAAAACTAGGGTTTGTATGCAAAAGACAAAAAATCAAAACAAATAGCATGACTAAATACAAGACAAAAAAGCATGAAAAATGACAACACAATGCACACAAGCACCCCTAGGGTTTCATCCACTTTATTGCCTTAAAGCATGGCCATGGTATGCATGCTAGGTATCTTGGCAAAATCAAACAAAAACAAAAGATCATAGTCCCTCGATGACGCTATCTTGGGTGCCTAAACAAAAATGATCTAGTCCCTCAAAAAACATGCTAAGATACTTGGCGATATTGTTATCATGGTCATACGATGACCCGCGCCCGTCCCGTTTAACATCCAAAGATAGGTTTGTTTACCAAATACAATGGTAAAACAACAATGTCAAAGGGTTAAAAAGGTACAAGAAAGATCTTTGAGTAGGGTAGACAACTCCTAGTTACTTGATCAATTTGCAAACATCCTTGCTAATTTAAAAAACACACACGCAATTTCAAAATAATTTCCAAACAAACTTTCAAACATTTGAAACATTTTTCAAAAGACAATACATATTTGTATACATTCTTCAAACAAGAATCATTACAAAGATTGCCACAACGATGACCTCTTTTCAAAATACTTTCAAAACCACACAAAGTACCATTTCAAACAATTGAAAAAGCAAAGCAAGTGATCTAAACAAGTAACTAAGAGCCCATGGAAAACCATGGATGACAAGGGTGCTAGCACCTTCCCTTTTCATAATCTACCCCCCGAACCCAAGAAAACATCTCAAAGGTATTTCCTGTGCTTTTTGACCTTTCCTTTGGATAAAATAAAAAGTTGGTGGCGACTCTTGCTAAACCAAAACATTTGCGAACACAAACGCAAAACCTCAAGTCATTTCTCCCACCGTATCACAGTATGCTTTCGAACTAACCCATGCTTCAATTAGGACTTTTGAAGGGTTGTAACGTGGCTTGGTTCACGGTTTAAGAAACAAAAGATAAAGGCTCAAATGTATTTGTACCCACCCGTTCTTCGTGATGTTCTTCAGTCCTAAGCTCAGTTAATTGTACATTTGAACTCCAATTGAGTCTGGAATGAAGTTTTGGTGATGGTTCAGACAAGTTAGGTTTGTCGGAAGGCAGTCATTTTTGCAACATTTTTTTCATGTTGTCGAGGATTTGTAGTGACCTCCTTTTGATTTGTTATCCCTAATTTTTGCCTGGCTGTTCTTGCTTTGAGATTACAGTCAGCGGGATGCCCCAGTTTTCCTTAAGTCTCTTTTGTAGATTTTGACTTAGTGGGCTTTTCTTTTTGAGAGATAATGACTGCCTATGTGATAGGGAACCATCACAGTCTTTTGATTCCAGAGGAATGTTTTTGATGTCATTCGTTGTATTTACGAGATGAGAGTTTGCGATTTGAATGCGCATTTGAATTATCTGAGAGACTACCCTGGTCCAGGTTTTGATTAAAGGTTTCAAATTTGTGAAAAAAGGAAAAACTTCTACTTCTTTGGCTCGAAGGGGTTGACTAGGGATTATCTTCCTTATAACTCCAGTATTTAGGATTTGAAAGAAACGCCTATACATCGCCAGCAAGGCCTATCCAAAAGTATATTGTATGAGATTATGACATTGTTTTCGTCATCCTCCCTCTAAAGGCTTGTAACTTTTAACAAGAGTTAAATGTCATAAGAAGAATAAAAATCATAGTTTAAATATAGTGAAAACGAAAGGATGAATTCAAGACAAACATATGCAATGCATTAATGAAACAGAGTTTGACATTAATAGATAAATGTTTGAATAAAAAAAAGAAATTACAATTGAAAATTCAAAATGAACAGAAGCCTCTTTGTCTGAACTTGTCACTTTAGGTGGTGAGCCTTTGAGGGACGGAAAAAGAATTCAGTCTGGCCATCTTGTGTGAATTCCAACATTCCTTCTTCAATCAGATCTTGAATCTTATTTCTCAACGCCCAACAGTTGTTGGTGTCATGTCCAGGACTGTTGGAGTGGTATGCACATCTTACATTTGGATTATACCTTGGGGAGGCTATGTTGGGATTCTTAGGAGGGTCCCTTAAAATAACCAGCTTGGCCTCCAACATGTGTTGCAGTGGTTGAGACAAAGACATGTTGATTTCGGTGAAGCATCTTTTAGGCTTGCTTTGCCTTTGCTGATTTTCTGGTTGAAGTCGTTGTTGGGCTCGTGACGCGGAAGCAAATTGGGAAGGTCTTCTCTCGGCTTCTTGTCTCAAGAGAGACTGAATGATGATTTGATCCCCAATCCTAGATGTTTTCCCCATTTGGTTACATCCATCCCGATGAAGCTTGTTGATGAGGACCCTCAGCTCTTCTTGTCCTTGTGCCAGATTTTGGATAAGAGCCATCTGGCATACCAGTTATCCCATCATCTGGACTTTCATTATGGCTATCTCAGTTTGTAGCCTCTCCAGCTGGTCATTTTTGTCGCCCTCAAGATTTCCCATGATCATGCCCCTGGTGAGGAGAGCTTTCACCTCTTCCTGTCCCTTGGACAGATTCAAGAACATTTCTCGGAGTTGAGCGTTTTGAGCCTGGATGTCCTTGATAGTCTGCTCTAGAGCCATCTCTACTAAAATAAACAGTAGTAAGATAAGGAGATTTGTATGGGAGAAACCTGTCATGATATGATGCATGATATGTGGATGTAATGTTTTCAAGGATCTCGCAGGGTAAACACAAGAAAAAGTTAGAAGTTGAACTTCGATTAATAACTTTGATTGGAGAACTTTGTATCGGTGGATGTCCTTCCACGAGAATCAAGCTCACCATGTCAAGTGGTTCATAGCCCTTGACTCAAGTTTATTTGTACTTGATTTTTGACGGCATTTGCTTAGAGGAAAATAAATCCTCTTGCCCTTTGGTAGACGTCTGGTTCAACACGACCCTGCATCAAAGACCCTCGAGATCCTTGAAATGGTTATTGAAAATGCTATGGTATGATGTTATGATGTTATGTATAGATATGCGGGGTAAACAAGCTTATACAAATAATCATGTACACACAAAGCAGACAAATCCTTATGTTTAGGCTTGCATGGGGTTTTATAGGTAAATACCCTCTTGAAGTTTAGTTGGCTTAAACCTGTCCTAGCAATAGTAACCAGGTTCTAAGGAGCTCAATATCACTGGATTGTTTCCTTGGTCATTGTTTCAGCTCAAGCCTCTTTAATGGCGACCGAAATATCCCAAGAAACCAAACCTCAATGAGTGTAGTATCGAGTATGTACCAACTTCGGACTGCACCAAAGCCGGTCATCTCACTACATCCTAAAGGCTAAGTTAGTCAAGTAAAGGGTTCTAGAAGTTCATTAGTGCTTCACGATATCACTCAGCGGCCCCGTATTCTCTTTAATTAACTCAAAGGCTACCGGTACCCACAAATATGTCACACTAACATAGCTATTGCTTAGACCATGTCAGTATACCCCGCACATTTTCCATAACGTATTGCTATTTACCTATAATGTATCCCAAATCCGGGTAGAGGATTCAAACCCAAACAAAGAACCATAATGTAAAGCATACAAATTAAACAATGTAAGCAAGTAAATGTGATCTATCCCTAAGGTAATCCCACTTTTATAATATTCCCCAGCAGAGTCGCCAGTTCTGTGATGCGGTGGGAGAACTGACTTGAGGTTTTACGTTTGTGTTCGCAAATGTTGCGGTTTAGCAAGAGTCGCCACCGACTTTTCTTTTATTCAAAAAGGAAAGGTGAAAAAGCACAGGAAAGACCTTTAGATATGTTTTCTTGAGTTCGAGGGGTAGATTATGAAAAGGGAAGGTACTAGCACCCTTTTCATCCATGTTTTTCCATGGGCTCTTAGTTACTTGCTAGATCACTTGCTTTTGTTTGAAATTGTGCTTTGTGTGTGTGGTTTTTGAAAGTACTTTTGAAAATAGAACTTCGTAATGGTTCTCGTTTCTATAAGAACGCCTACAAAGTGTTTGTTTAAAAAATAGTTCAAAGGTGTGTTTGTGAGATGTGTTTTTGAAAGTATTTTGAAAATGTAACTTTGTAACGATTCTCGTTTCTATAAGAACGCATATAAAGTATTTGTTTCAAAAATAGTTCAAAGATGAGAGTGTGGGTGTATAAAAATGTTTTTGTTGTGAGCAAGCGAGTAACTAGGAGCGAATCTACCTACTCAAAAGGTCTTAAATGTGCATTTCCTCCTCCTTTAGATGTGGCTATCTTACCATTGTTTTGGTAAGAAGCCCCATCGTTGATGTGAAGGGACGGGCATTGGGACGTTTGTATAGTCATAGAAGGCAACATATGAGACGTTTTAGCAATGTCGTTTTAGGGACTAGATCGTTTACCGAAGGCAACATCGAGGGTCATCGAGGGACTAGGATATTTTATCGAGGGTCTTTTGCTAAAACGCCCATGTTCGAGGGACATGACTATTTTCCGATAGGCAACAAGTGGAATTACCCTAAGGGTGCATGTGTGTAAAGTGGCTTTAGTTGCATGCATTTTGTCTTGATTAGGGGTTGTCTACTTGTTGGTTTTATCTTGCCATACACGCCTAATTACTAAAATTTGTATAAAGCAATAAAAATGCAGGAAATGAATATCCTACACTATTACAACCATATGGAAAGACAAGAAAATATAAAGGCAAAAAAACAAAATAAAAGAAAGGATAATGAGCTTTTCGACCCAGGCAGTAGCACCCTTCGACTTGCATTTTGTTGGCCTCCTTCGATTGTGGCTAGCACCAGTGAGGTCATGGCCTTCGATTAGGGGTTGGCACCAGTGAGGTTCTGTCCTTCGATTGGCCTGGAAGTCAGTGTATGGCGAAGCCTTCTGGTTCTGCCTTGTTGCCTTGTTGTCTTCTTCGACTGGAGGTTGAGAGCAGTGAGGGAATTCCTTTTGACTGAGCCTGGAAGTCAACATGGTTTGCCTCCTGGTTGTCTCTTTCGTTTGACCTGGAGAAAGAGGGTAGAAGCCAGAAGCTTCGTTTCCTATCTCCTGTTTCCCGTTTCTTTCGTTTAAATCATTAAATGGAAACATGGCCTGAGGCCATGCTAGTATTTGTCTTGTAAACAGTTTAATTGTTAAAGCAAGTTCAGGTAAACAGAAAGCAAAACGAAAGGGTTAGCTCTGAAAAATATGTTAAAAGGGTGGAATCAAAAGGAACAATGGTATGTACATGTTTCAAACGAAAGGGAAAATTACTATGCCATGAAACTAAAAGTTCAAAGGTAAGAATAACTTACCTTGCCTCAGGCCTTGAATGGATGTGGGACCTTGAGTGGAGGACCAGGATGCTGGATTCAATAGAGGGGGTCAACAACTGTGCTTGGAATGCTGGATTCGAAGGAAGAGAAAAAAAAAGCAAGTGTGATGCTTCTTTGATTCGAAGGAGACTGAAGTGTGGTTGTTCTTCATAATCGAAGGAGATGAATGTGATTCTGGGTTTTTTTGTAATTTATCAAGTGTTGATGAACTTGAGAGTTTTGTTGTGTTTGAGAAAATTTGGGGGATTCGTTCCTCTGGTCCAAAGATCCTCCCTTAGCTTTGTAAAAAATTCCTCTATTTATAGAGAAAGAATGGACATGTTGTCCAAAGCCAGCCTTGCAAAGAAATAATAAAATAATGTAATGTGAAAGTACATGTGGGGGGTCTCTTAGAAGTTGGGTGCAAAAGATGTGACTTATGCTTCTGGCCTTGCTTGTGCTCAGACCAAAATCAGGTTGAAAGCTGATTTTGTGACTAAAGTACCTTTTATTAAAAAAAAGGGTACATAGTCCTTTGCCAATTTATCCAAGAAAGGCATTATCCAATGAATAAACCTTCGAACCCTTAGGAAATGTATCACAAACTTGTGTAAGCCTCTGATTATGTAAAGATTTGGATGCAGCATAGCATTGAATAATGAGATTTGGTCTTGAGTCGAATGCAAGAATGAGATCGAAACACACTTGTTTGAAGGAAGCCTTTACCTCAGTCGAAGCTTGTGGTCGAAACAAGCTAATGCCCAATCGAAGCTTGTATCAAAGAAAACATATTGCCAAATCGAAAGCTCATGCTCGAAGGAAGAATATTGCCCAATCGAAGCATGTGGATTGAAACAAACATAAAGGGAGTCATTGCCTTGTGTCTGTTTAGCATGAGGAAAGTTCCTGGCTTCTGAATTAAAAGGCGCTTTTTCAAGGGAAGCAAAAACTTAGTCAAATCTTGTATGGAGATACCTCTTGGCTCAAACGAAGCTTGTATGAAGCAAAGTATGCAAGAGGCCCTTGGTGCAAGTGGATTCGAAGGATGCATAGAGATGGTTACTTTGTCCCATTGAAACTTGTCCAAACGAAGCAAGCATGCAGGCAGCAAACTTGTCCTGTCGAAGCAGGCTTGTAGGCAGTAAACTTGTCCAAATCGAAGTAGGCTTGCAGGAAGCACACTTGGTGAATCGAAAAGGGTTTCCTTTCAGGGGGCATGTGTGGCCAGTAGGTCATGGCCTTTAATTGCAAGCATGCAGGCAACAAAAGGCACAAACGAAGCCTGCAACGAGAAGTTACAGGCCCAGGCGAAAGAGGCACGCTAGTAGCCATTTTGAGCAATCGAAGGAGGCCAAGAGTCAATCGAAGGGTGCTGAATCGAAGGAGACCTGTTTTCCTCCAAATTTGTCAAAATGTTATTTTTATCTATTTTCTCCATTTTTGACAGCTTCCTTTTAATTTTGGTATTGGAAAATCCCAATGCACTTGTTCAAGCTTGAACCTTGAAATCCTTGTAAGAAAAGCCTTGAGAATTGAGAGGGCAAATTTTGGGGTACAACAGAAGGTATTAGCACCCTTTTCATCCATAGTTATCTATAGGCTCTTAGTTGCTTGCTATATCATTGCTTTTGTTTGAAAGTGTGCTTTGTGATGGTTTTGTAAAGTATTTTTGAAAATCGCCTTCGTTTAGGTAAACTTTGTAATGATTCTCGTCTCTATAAGAATGTATACAAAGTGTTAAACTTTTGAAAATATTTCAATGGAAAGTGTTGGTGCATTTGAAAAGGTGTTTGTGTTTTGAAGATGAGCAAGCAACTAGGAACATTCTACCTTACTCAAAAGTCTTTTGTTCATTCCTCTCTTCCTTTGATATTTCTATCTTACCATTGATTGGTAAGAAGCCTTATCTTTGGATGTAAAAGGACGGGCGTGGGTCATCGTATATTCATGATAGCAATGTTGTGAGATATCTTAGCATTTCTTTTGAGGGACTAAGATCATTTGTAAGGAAACATTTGAAGCGTCATCAACGAACTATGATCTTGTATTTTTTATTGTTTTTTCTAAGACGTCTGACATGCATAACATGACTATTTTTTATAAGGCAACAAGTGGAGTTAACCCTAGAGGTGTATGTGTGTAAAGTGTGTTTGATTGCATGCATTTTTATATTTTGATCAGGGTGGTCTACTTATTGATTTTATCTTGCCATACACCATAATTACTAACATTTTGTATAAAGTCAAAAGTGCAGAAAGATAAAATCCTACACTATTACAACCATATTGAATTGCATGAAAATATAAAGGCAAAAATAAGGTAAAAACAAGAAAAATGGATCTTTCAATTTAGGGCAGCAAACCCTTCGATTATGCACTTCCTGGCTCTCTTCGATCTGGTCTGAAAAGGGGTGAAGGCATGGCTTTCGATTAGGACCTGGAGGCCAACATGTTGTGTCTTTCGTTTGCGGCCTAGAGGCCAACATGTTGTGCCTTCTGGCTGCCTCTTTTGTTTGTCCTGAAGGTTAGTATGGAAGCCAGAGGCTTCATTTCTAACTTTCTATCTCCTGTTTCCTTCGTTTGAGTTTGAATAGCAACATGGCCCAAGGCCATGCCAACATAACCTTAAGGTTAGATTAGTTCTTAAAGCATGTTTACATTTACAAAGAGCAAAATCCAAGAAGATTGTTAACCATGACGCACATTAAAAGAGTGGAAACGAAAAGGAGAAAATAATATGTACATGTTTGAAACGAAAAGAAAACTTATTTACATGCTATGCTGGAAACGAAGGGTCAAAGGTTAAGAATGACTTACCTTGATGGAGGCTGGAGCGTGTTCTAGACTTTGAAGTGGTTGCTTTGGATGCCTCTGGATTTGAAGGAAAAGACCAAGGGTGGGCTTTTGACACTGGATTTGAAAGAGTAAAACAAGTGACATGTCCTTCTTTGCTGGATTCGAAGGATAGTAAGATGTAAAGATTTTCCAGATTTGAAAGGAACAAGTATTTGGATTCTGGGTTTGGATTTGCAAAAGTGTTTAAGTGTTTGAGAATTTTATAGTGTGTAAGAATTTTGAAGATACGTTCCCCTCCTCTTCTCCTTCTCCTTTCTAATGTGCAAATGAACTCTCTATTTATAGAGGAAATTTTTTGAAATGTTTGGGAGTAAAAAATAAAATAAAGGCTCAGTTGGAAAGTAAGCACCCACTTGTGTCATGATAGCAAGATGGATGGTTCAGATGGATTGCTTACTTAGAAGGAAAATAGGCTCAAGGCTCAAGAAAAACCTTTTCTAAAAAGTAGTATTATACTATTAAGGGCAAGTGGTCTTGGACAATAAATGGGTAAAAGCCTATTTAAACTTGCATAAACAATTAAATATAGAGTGAGTCATAGATTTGAGGCCTAAAAAGGGGAAACACGTAGCCTAGCCTATGGGTCTAATGTTCAACTTGATCTTTTGAGTTGAATCCTCCATCTTTCTACACCTTTCGACCATACTTAAAACAACATTCGTTCCCACCAGTTACGTGTCCTTCAAATGGACCAAATGTGTGTTCTTCGAACGTCCCTCTTCAGCTGAATATGCCATTTTGAGTCCTCTTGCTTTTGATCACTTAGGCCCAAACCTTCGACCAAACTCTAAAGTAATCAAAAACAAATATTCCCCAACTATAGTAAGTCCTTCGAATGGGCCACCAAGTTGTGTGTAACAATTCAACACTATGGCGTATTGAAGGGTTTGCAGATGGATTCGAAGGTGATATGAATGCACATTTGAAGCAAACATGAAGATGAAATCGAAAGTCATAGGAAGATAGCCATTCATACAATCAAAAACTTGTGAATCCAAGGCAAACATGTGAGGGGCCAATGGTGCAATCGAAGCTTGCAGGCAGAAGCCATTGTAGATGAAGCTTGCATGCAGGAGCTATTTTAGTGCATCAAAGCAAACCTGCAGGAGGTCAAATGTCCAAATGAAACTTATTGACCAAAGCTTGATCAAAGAATCCAGATGCTCAATCAAAGGATGTAAATCAAATCTTGCATCGAAGGAGGACCAAATGTTCAATCGAAGTGTGAGGACCAAAGCTCGCTCGAAGAAGGAAAATGCTCAATCGAAGGATGTAAATCAAAGCTTACATCGAAGGAGGCCTAAATTCCCAATTGAAGAATGAATCAAACTTGCTCGAAGGAAGCCTAGATTCCCAATCGAAACTAGTATGAATCGAAGCAAGCTTATTTTTCTTCGATTTTGTCAAGAAAAATCAATTTTTCCTGCTTTGCCCTCTTTTTGTCTATTTTGTACTTGTGCAAATTTGAGCTTTTTGAAAATCCTTGTGATAAAATGTCTTGAGAAAAGAGAGGGAAAATTTTGGGCTACAACAAAGAGGGTGTTATATTTAGTTCGCGTAGTAATTAGGGGTGTGTGAATAATATTGGGCTTAGCCCAAATACTTGTTGATAAGTCCATTTGGCTTGGTGTGGGAGAGGATAGGTTGTTACGGTTCGCCAAAGTGGTTAGGAGCGTTCGATCCATATCACAAGGTCTCCAGAAGTTAATCCTGGGATGTTGATCTAAAGTATAACAAACAGAAGGCCAGGATTGAGAGTTAATCAGAGTGCAGAGTGGAGAGTGCATATGGAGACCAGTCAATGGTCTCCTCATCCCATGGCCAGCAGGCAGACACGTGGTGCGCATCAAGAATGGACAAAAGGAGTACATAAACTAAATCCCTTTGAAAATTGTCATTTTTTTCTTTTCCCCCTCTCTCTATACATTCTCTCTCTTTCTCACTCTCTCAGACCAAGAGATAGAATCTCTAGCTTCACTCTAGAACTCCCACCATCCACCACCGGCCAGAAATCGCCTCTGCCGATGGTTCACTAAAAACCACCCCCAAAGCCACCATATAACCCAGATTTTGGGTTGAAGTTCAACAAGAATCTTCATATATTAAACCCTAACCCAGAAAATAATAAGAACCCTAGGTAGAACCCTAAGAACCATAACCCTTGGATGAACCCTAAACCCTTAGCCACCGTGGGCGGCCATCAAGGCCAACGTAAGTTATGAGTGTTCGCCTAGAACACCATCCTGAAACACAGAAAATGATGAACCCTAAAAATCTAAACTGTAACCCCCAAGAATCTTAAACCTAAACCTACAAACCCTAACCCTATCATGAAGAACCCTAACCCCAAATTTCCAAAAAAACACAAATAAACCCCAGTGATTCAGAAGTTCAACAATTACATCGACACACATAAAAAACCCTAAGCTAAGTGATTAGGTTTATCGTTTTTTCCGTGATACTTATCATAATTTGGTTCCTTCTCTGATTCCCTCTTTCTAACCTTCTTCTTTCTCTGTTTCAGGTACAAATGTTGAGGGTTTCACATTTAAGAGACCAAGGCTCCAACTCTCTAGTTCTTCTTCTCCTTAATTCTTCTCCAATTTTTTGGACCCTTCTTAGGTTTAAACTCAGGGTATTTATAGGTTTTCAAACTAGATGAATTAGGAAAAATAAATATGTAATTGATGTTAAAAATTTTGAATTGCTTGTAATTGATTCAGTTAGGGATTAAATTGATTGAATTAGGAGATTTGATTTGTAAGTTAGTATAGATTCAGTTAGAAAATAGAATTAGGGTTTTGTATTGTAATGTACTTGGGCGTTCTTCTGTATATAAATTCATATCAAATAATAAAATCAAGTTTCAATCAAAGATTTGATTTGATCTGCTGCAAAATTATGATTTCTGGGCTTTTATGTTCATGTTAGGCCAAAAGAATATTGAGATGGGCGCAACTTGCACAAGGGTAAAACCTAGTTCACCTTTTCTCAACTTAACATAATAATAAATAAATAATAATAATATTAATGAAAAATAATAATAATGAATAATAATAGTAATGAAATATATTAATAATGGATAACATGCATACCGAACGTTGATACCAGTCAACCAAAACAAATAAATATGTTTTATAAAACTAAATAATAAAACAAAAATGACTAAAAAATTCATTAACTTCGGTCAACTCAATCATAAAAATAGTTATAAAACTTAAAAACAAATGAACCTAATTAAATTTAATATGGGCCACTCAAAAAAAATCTTAATGGGCCATTTAATTATTTGAAATAATGAGCCCAACTTGATAAAATATGAAATAAACTCCCTCCAAAATTGACTTAAAAAATTAAAATAAGTGTTAGTATAAATATAAAAATTAGTATAAAAATAACCCAATAGTGCCAGTGAAATAAAATTGACGGTTTACACCAATGTGAACAAATTTGAGGTATGACAACTACCCATATTTAATTACTCTCTGATTGAAGGGTACAAGAATACGAAGTTCTCGCACATTCAGATCGAAGGGTTATTAAATAATGGAAGATCCAAAAATTTGACTAAAAAGTTTTGAAAGATAAACTGTGTAATTAACCAAAAAGTAAAAAAGAGCAAGGATGACATAGTTAACTAATCAATGCCTAGAGCGTGGGTTCACATATCTATTTTTTCCAAGGGACTAAATCAATAGATATGAGAAGGGATCAACTTCATTTATGCCAAGATACTAAACCAATGGAGTTGAAGAATATCTGAGAACAAACTTACTAAAGCTTCGGGACTAACATAGTAAGCTGAAATGTAGATTTGCAATATTTATCACAACCTAGGGTATAAATGATGCGATATCAATCTTATTTATACCAAGGGACTAAACCAATAAGATCAAAAATTCAAAAAATAACCTATCATTGCTCAGAGACCCATATGATTATTTATATCCATTTTTCATATTTAGCACTACCTAGGGGGTAGATAATATGGGTACCAACTCTATTTATGCCAAGGGACTAAACCAATAGAGTTGAAAAAGGCTGAAGACAAACTAATTAAAGCTTCGGGACTAACATAGCGAGTTGCATTACAGTCTGGCATATTTATCACAACCTAGGGGATAACTGATGCGGGTTTGAAATTTTGAATTTGAAAATTTGAAAATTAAATAACTAGGCCATGGATATGTTTCGCAGATATGCCGCCTAGTGCAATTCGTGGTTCACATTACCTCTAAACATTGTGTTTGTTCTCAACCGAGGTATTTGTAATAGTGTGAAAAATGCTATAATTTGAATCTTCGATTTGCGTAGGTAACTTAGCTAGTAAAAAGGCCTTAAGATGTCTTGCAATATTCTTGGCCTATGAAGTTTGAAATGTAATGCATAAATGATGCGTATATGTATGATGGCCCATGGAAGTATTATTGATATGCTTTTCATATGTAAATGCACCAAATGTTTGTGAATGTTTTGATAATTTTCTCCTTTTATACCTTGGGTTCCTAGAATCATTGACTTTCCAACGTTGTCTGGTGTTTTGTTGTGGTATCTCCAAGTTGATTTATATCTTGATATATTGATGTGAACAATGTCAATGTGATTTTCTATGATCATATCGTAGGCGTAAGCGTGGATTTCTTTTGACATTTTTCTAACCAAAGTTCTTTTTGATGTCTTGTCAATGCTTTTTATATTGTCAAATCCTCAAAATAATCTCGACGTAGTGTTTACAAGAAATAATCATAGTATTCTGCAAACAAGTCCGAAAAAGAAAAACACAATTGAAAAAAATTTGAAAAATAAATTGTTTTATTAAAAAATGCCTCTGAACAGGCCAAAGTACAAGATGCAATCCCTAAAAGAGGTAATTATAAAAAGATAAGCAAAACTGAAAATGGTAATGAATAATGATAATCGATACTGTTATTTCTCCGATGTCCTTTGATAACTCCAATCCCCTTGCTCCTGAGAAAGATAATTAGATCAGTTCTCCCCCTTCGTAGTCGTAGATGAAATAAATCCTCGAACCGCGGTCTATTTGTTCATTTTTTTGAAAAGAATCCCTAACTTTTGCCTCGATCGCTAATTCGGGTTTTCAATCCACCAGAATGACGATTTTTGTTTATATGTCCCTAATTCTTGCCTAGATCAGCCTTTAGAGTTTTCAATCCACCAGGACGCCGCTTTTTGCCCAAGTCTCACTTTCGGGTTTTCGACTTAGTAGGTTTTTCTTATACATAGTATTTTTTGACTGCATCGGTATTCAGAGGATGCGGTAGTTCTTCCCCATCCATTGTTGTGAGGATAAGAGATCCTCCTGAGAATGCCGTTTTAACCACATATGGACCTTCTTAGTTAGGTGTCCATTTTCCGCGTGAATCTAGTCGAGGTAGCATAATCTTCTTGAGAACCAGTTCTCCTTCTTGGGATACTCGAGGAAAGACATTTTTATCGAATGCTTTCTTAATTTGCTTTTGATATAATTGGCCATGGTATAAAGCTGTTAAGAATTTTTCTTCAATGAGGTTAAGCTGATCAAGTCATGTCTTGATCTATTATGATTCTTTAAGCTTAGTTTCCATTTGAACTCATAGTGATGGAATCTCTACTTCAACAAGGAGTACAACCTCCATGCCATAAACAAGAGAGAAAAGAGTTACACCTGTCAAAGTACGCACTGAGGTACGGTAACCATGTAATGCAAAGGGGAGCATTTCATGCCAATCTTTATATGTCTTCACCATTTTCTAGATGATCTTCTTGATATTTTTATTGGCAGCTTCAGTGGCCCCATTCATCTTGGGTCAGTAAGGTCATGAATTATGATGTTCAATATTGAAATCATCACATAACTCCTTCATCATTTTGTTATTCAAGTTAGACCCATTGTCTGTGATAATTCTACTAAGAACTCCATATATGCATATGATATTTTGTTTAATGAATAGGGTGACCACTTGCTTTGTCACATTTTCATAGGAAGCGACTTCTACCCAGTTGGTGAAATAATCAATGACGAATAATATGAATTAGTGTCTGTTAGAAGCCTTCAGTTTGATCATTCCTATAATATCAATTCCCCACATCGAGAATGGCCATCATAAACTTAGGACATTCAGTGGAGTTGGCGGCATATGCACCTTGTAAGCATAGATTTGGCACTTGTGGCATGTCTTCGTATAATGGTAACAATCAGCTTCCATCGTCAACCAATAGTACTATGTTCTTAAGATTTTTCTAGCCATGGCATGTCCATTTGTATGAGTCCCGAAGGTTCCTTCGTGGATCTCTTTCAGGAGTGTGTCCGCTTCATGTTTCTCCATACACCTGAGTAGAACTGTATCGTAGTTTCTTTTATATAACACATCTCCATTTAAGAAGAACTTTGCTGCTAGCTTTCATAGAGTTCACTTGTTTTTTATTGAGGAACCTTCTAAATATTCTTGATTTTCTAAATATCTCTTGATGTCGTAGAACCAAGGTTTGTTATCTGGCCCTTCTTCAACTGCGAGACAGTGTGCAGGCTCTTTAAAATGTTTGATCGTGATTCATGGTTAATGATTAGGCCAAGTTACTTTGAACATGGCTGACAAAGTTGCTAAGGCATATGCCATCTGATTTTCTTCTCGGGGAATGTGAGTGAAAGTAATCTCCATAAATTCTGTAGCTAGCTCCAAAACATAATCTCTGTATGGAATTAACTTGGGATTCCAAGTGTCCCATTCACTGTTGACTTGGTATATAAATTTTGAGTCTCCATATACTTTGAGGTATTTAATCCGTAGATCAATAGTAGCTTCCAAACCCAATATACAAGCTTCATACTTGGCAATATTGTTGGTGTAGTGAAAACATAACCTCGCAGTATAAGGCTTATGAAAGTTCTTTGGAGAAGTTAATACAACTCCAATACCATGTCCTAGTGCATTTGAAGCACCGTCAAACATGAGTGTCCATTATGCCCATGGTTCAGGTCATTCGCCGAGTCCTGGTATTTTGTAATCTCCTATAACCATGGTGTCTTTGTCTGGAAAGTCAAACTTCACCGACTGTGTAACTCGGCGGGAGAACTGACTTGGGTGTTTTACATTTGATCGCAATTGTTGTGGATAGCAAGAGTCGCCACCGACTTTTCTTTTATCCAATAAGGAAAGGTTGAAAAGAACAGGAAAAACCTTTCGAGATTATTTCTTGAGTTCGGGGGGTAGGTTATGAAAAGGGAAGGTATTAGCACCCTTTTCATCTGTAGTTATCTATGGGCTCTTAGTTGCTTGCTAGATCACTTGCTTTTGTTTGAAGAAGTGCTTGTGGTGTGGGTTTTGAAAATATTTTGTCAAGTGTCATTATAATGGTTCTCATTTCTATAAGAACGCATACAAAAAAGCCTTGTCTTTTGAAAATATTTCAAATGAGAGTGTTGGTGTATAAAATGTTTTTGTTGTGAGCAAGCGAGCAACTATGAGCATCCTACCTACTCAAAAGGTCTACATTATTTTCCTCCTCCTTTAGATATTGCTATATTACCATTGATTTGGTAAGAAGCCCCATCATTGGATGTGAAGGGACGAGCGTGGGACGTTTGTATAGTTATAGAAGGCAACCTATATGACGTTTTAGCAATGTCATTTAGGGACTAGATCGTTTACTGAAGGCAACATTGAGGATCATCGAGGGACTACGATCTTTTATCGAGGGTCTTTGCTAAAACGCCCATATTTGAGGGACATGACTATTTTTCTGAGGCAACGAGTGAGATTAACCTAGGGGTGCATGTGTGTGAATAATGTGTTTAATTTGCATGCATTTTATCTTTGATTTTTAGGTTGTATACTTGTTGGGTTTTATCTTGCCATACATACTAATTACTAACATTTGCACAAAAGCAATAAAAATGATGAAAAATAAATCCTACACCATTACAACCATATCGAATAGCAAGAAAATATAAAGACAAAATAAAATAAAGAAAGGAAAATGGGCTTTTCGATTTGGGCAGCAGAACCCTTCGATTCTGCTTCCCTGGCTCCCTTCAATTTGGCCTGGGAGTAGTGAGGTGTAGCTTGACTTTCTGCTTCCTTCGACTGGGGCTTAGAAGTCAGTGTGGCTATCCTTCTGGCTGCCTCTTTTATTTGGGTCTGGAAGTTAGTGTGGAAGCCTAAGGCTTCATTTCATACTTCCTTCCTCCTGTCTCTTTTGTTTGAGATTTTAAATAGAAACATTTCTTGAGGCCATGCTAGCATTGTCTTATGGCCAGGTTAGTTCTTAAAGCATATTTTATAAACTAAGAAACAAAACCAAAAGGAGTAGTAATAAAAACAAACTAAAAGGGTGGAAACAAAAAGGAGAAAATGTTATGTACAAGCTTCAAATGAAGAGTTTAAGGTCAGAGCGACTTACCTTGCTTGAAGCTGGAACGTGTGCTGGACCTTGAGTGGCTGACCTGAGTGCTTCTGGATTCGAAGGGAGGAACCATGGGTTATGCCTTTAGTACTAGATTCGAAGGTCAGGAGATGTGAAGAATGGTTTCAGATTTGAAAGAGAAAAAGAAAACAAGTATTGTGTTTCTTTAGATTCGAAGGGGAAAGGAAACAGGTGTGGTGTTTCTTCTGGATTAGAAGGGTCAGGAAAACAAATGTTGTGTTTCTTCTTGGATTCTGGGTTTGAATATGTGTTTAAGTGTTTGAGAGTGTTTCATGTTTTTTATCCATGCCCCCAGGTCTTTGGATGTGTGTCCAGCCCTTATGCATGTTATGGAGCCTCTTATTTATAGGCAAAGCTGGCTGAGGTTTTGGAGGGAAAACAAAAAATTTGAACAAAATGAGTAAACTGCTTTTTCTAGCTTTCGAGGGGCAGTGTTCGTATGCCATTTTGGTGCAAGAACGGGGCAGTGTTTCAGAACTATTGTGCATCAGTTTTGGAGCGTTATGGCCAGTGTACTAGGCCTGAACTTGGCAGCAAGAATCTTTTGAATATTTCATCTTTTGTTTTGACCTCCTTCGACCAGATTCTCCTTCAAACAACATTATTTGATTTTCACCCAACAAGTGTCTTTCGAATTGGTCACTTTTGTGCATCCTTCGAAAGAGCCAAATGTGTGCCCCTTGAATGGGTCACCAAAGTATGCCTTAAGGGAGTCTTATAAGTCCTTCAAATGGGCCGTCAAACATGTCCTTCGAATAGGACACCTAGACACGTCCTTTGAATGAGTCATGTATGTATCTTTGAAAGGGCCAAATGTGTCTTTCGAATGGACTACGTTATTCTTCAAATGGGCTAGTAAGGTATATCCTTCGATATGGACTCCTATGTATGCCCTTCAAATCCACCAATATATGTCCTTTAAAGGGGGCCACCAACCATGTGTTCTGAAGGTTGTCAAGGGTGGAATTAAAGCATACTAAAGGGAAATGTTATCCACTCGAAGCTAGTATAAACAATAGCCACTGCCCCGTCGAAGCCTGCATGCAGGAGGTCACTACTTTGCAAGCATGCAAGAGGCCATTGCTCAAACGAAGGTTTGCAATGAAGAGTCAATGCCCTGTCGAAGCCTGCATACAGGGGGGTCACTGCTTTGTGGCTCGAGGCAAATATGTAAGTGGCCAATGGTGCAATATAAGGTTGCGTGCAGGAGGCTTTTCCTCTTTGAATTGAAGGAGGCTACAAGAGGTTCTTTGCCTTGTGCCTGCTGGCCTAGTGGGAACATCTTGCGTGAAAGAAGGAATCCATGGCTCAATCGAAGGCTTCATGCAGCCAGTCATCAACTTGTCTATGCAAGCATCAAATGTCCAATCGAAAGCAGGTATGTAGGCTCCCATTACATTGTGAACCATGTGAGGTTAAAGATTCAGTCAAAGGTTGCATGAAGGAAACTCCTGCCTTGTGAATCAAAGCCAGCGTGTCAGAGGCCAACACCCAGTCGAAGGATGCAAGCCAAGCTTGCATCGAAAGAGGCCAAAAGGCCAATCAAAGGAGGTGAATCAAAGAAGACTTATTTTTCTCCAATTTGTCAAAAATATATTTTTAAAAAATCCAATTGTACTTGTGAAAGCTTGAATTTTGAGAATCCTTGTGAGAAATGCCTTAAGAAATGAGAGGGCAAATTTTGGGGTACAACATCTTCCCCTGTTCAATCTTCTTAAACCTGAAGAGTTAGAATGGCGAGTCCATCATTCGTGACTTGAAGGTGGAAGATGATTGAACACTAGAGTGCCCAAATATTTGCACCCGATGATGTGGTGGTTGATTATGTAAGGAATGGGCTTAAAGATGCCATTTGAAGAGATGATGGAGAGTTGTCGGAGATGGGCTTGTAGATGCAATTCAAAGGTGATTGTTGACAGAAATTAGACTAAGTCTAAATTTGAATGTAACTGGGAGGAGTATCAGAATAAATATTTGGTTGATTCAACTCTGAAGGGTATGTTAGAATGGTCCCGTGTTAAGCCGTGTCTGGAAATGTATTAGAAGGAATCTGTGTAAGATTGCTTTATGGTATGCCTGTGTAGGGTTGCCTTAGCAGACATATGATAGGGAAGCCTGGGTAGGGCTGCTTCAAGATGAATCCATGTAAATCCGCATCTGGAAATGAGAAGAAACCTGGGTAGGGTTGATCTAGGATGAGTCAGTGTAAAACTGCATCTGGGATTTAAGAGAAGGAATTGGGTAGGGTTGCTTCAGGATGAGTCTGTGTAAACCTGTATCTGGAAATGAGAAGGAATCTGGGTAGGATTGCTTCATGATGAGTATGTGTAAAATTGCATATGGAAATGTAGAGAAAGAACCTATGTAGGGTTTCTTCAGGATGAGTATGTGTAAAACTGCATCTGGGAAGGAGAAGGAACCAGGGTAGGGTTGCTTCATGATGAGTCTGTGTAAAACTACATCTGGGAAGGAGAAGGAACCTGGGTAGGGTTGCTTCATGATGAGTCTGTGTAAAACTGCATCTAGGAAGGAGAGGGAACCTGGATAGGGTTGCTTCATGATGAGTCTATGTAAAACTGCATTTGGAAATGTAGAGAAGGAACCTGGGTAGGGTTGCTTCAGGATGAGTCTATGTAAAATTGCATCTGGGAAGGAGAAGGAACCTGGGTAGGGTTGCTTCAAGATGAGTCAGTGTAAAACTGCATCTGGAATAAGAAGGAACCTGGGTAGGGTTGCTTCAACTGGTCGTGAAGGTAGTTGCCATGGCTTATTTCAGGTATTGATCTTCAATCTTCTTGTATAGATAGCTTTCCTAGCTTGTTACAGGTATTAATTTATAATCGATCATCCACATATAGTTGTCCTGTCTTGTTATAGGTATAAATCTGGAAAAATTGTTGATGATAGTTATCTGTTGTTTGATCTTTCCTGAAAAGGTAAAGAGTTAGCTGCATGTAATGTCATGATGTACGAAATGTATCGTGTAATGATGTTGTGATCGGTGGATCTGGAACTGACTGTTTAAAGCTGGTTCGCGAAATGTCGCGGAAGCAAGAGTCGCCACCGTCTTTTATTTTCTCCAAATGGAAAGGACAAAAGCACAGAAAAATTCCTTAAAGAGATCGCTCTCGGTTCGGGAGGTAGGTTATAGAAAGGGAAGGTGTTAGCACCCTTTCTATCCATGGTTATCCATGGGCTCTTAGATACTTGCTCATTGTGTTTTCAAAAATGGTTTGTTTGCTTTTCAATTGTGGGTTTTAAAAAGTTTCTTTGAAAAATTTCAGATCGACTCATACGTCAGAGTGTTTGAAAAGTTTGCTTTGAAAGCTTTTGAAAATGTGTTGGTGTGAAAAGTCTTTTTGAGTTTGTTTTGAGATTAGAGCAAGTATCCTTGAGAACCTACCTACCCTAAGGAATTCGTCTGTGTAAGAGTCCTTTAAAGTAGTGCCATCCCACCATTGAGAGGTAGGTAGCACCACCGTTGGAGGTGTTCGGGTCAATTCGATTTTAGGGACATGGTGATCACCAGAGCAATGGGAAGACACCTTAGAAGCTACCCTCATGCCAGGTTCCCGGATCATGAGGACTTACTAAGACGTTTTCTACTCGACGACCACCTTTCGAAAGGCATCAGTAAGGCGTACCCTAGGGGTGGTGTGTGCGAATTGTGTGTCATGTTTCAGTTATTTGTCTTGTCATGTTTGTCGTGTTCTACGCTTGATTTTATTAAGACATTCATTCTTGCATGCTTGGTTAACAGTTAAATATTTTGCGAGGAAATAAATCTAAATTATTACAAATGGCGCGGGTCCACATCGCCAAAATTAAACCGGACCCGATTTAGCGGAAAAAATAAATAATGCGAAGAAATAAAGTGCGAAAAGTAAATTACATGGCTTAGGGACAATTACATAATTATAATTAAACGACATAAGATAAATGCGCGAATCAAATAATTAAAACGAAACTAGGGCGTTGGACCCTTTTGCAAATTAAAATTAATAAGGATTTTAAAATTAAATGAGAATGATATTTTTTGTGTTTTTTAGATTTAATGAAAAAAAGAAATTAATGGAGTTTAAATTAAACGGCAAACCCTAATTCTAATATTTTTTATTTATTATGAAAGAATTAAATTATAACCTAAATTAAATTCTAAATTAATTTGTACAATTTTTAATTTATGAAAATAAAATAATAAATAAATAATATTGTTATTCTAAAAAAAAGGAAATTAAGAAAAGAAAATAAAAAAAGTTATTTAAACCTAAATTCTATTTTTGGATTTTTATTAAAAAGAGGAATTAAAATTAAAACCTAATTATACTACATAATTTACATTCTAATTTATTTATGAAAATAATTATAATAAAATAAATACTATATATTTTTTTTGTATTTCTGATTTTTTTTATAATGTTTTTTATATTTTGTTAAAAAAAGAAAATTAATTAATTAAAGTGGCAAAAATAAATAATACAACAATTAAAATAACAAAAAGAAAAGAACATCAAACCAGGGTGGGGTGTTGCCCCATTATGGAGGTTCAGGCCTTAGAACATAGGCCCATTAAGCCTTGAATTTGCTGACTTTTTGGATTGGATATGATGCATTGACTGGCGTATGTGGTACACCCTTGATCTACGCCCTTGATATGCTCTCCAGGACGCGTGTCTAGACGATATTTGAGTGTGTATGGTGAACATCCTCAAGCGCGCTGCATAAGAACTTTTTATGAAAAATAATGTGAAACTTTTGCCAGACCTGGGACTTGAACCCAGGTCTTGAGAGTCATATGCATAGCACGTTACCATTTGAGCCAAGCGCGTTAATTTAACATAGAATAAACAATAAATATTATAAAAAGAACGCGTTAGTGTTTATGAGAATTCGCGCGAAAATTTAAACTGGCGAATCACAGGCTGCCACCACTTCATCTTCTTCACGCCCCCTATAATATAAACAATATGGCAACGGTTTTAACGCGTTGCAGAAAAGTGCCTATTGAAAAATAACGATTAGAACCCTAGGCATCATAAATTGTTCGCGAGCCTATGGATCTTCTCGTCTCTGAGCCCTGAGTTCAACCATGGTGGTTTGGAGTTCTGATTTTGCCTCTACGTAAAAACCCTCTTTCAAGCTCCTGAAAACCCTAAAAAAGAAACATGGCAATGTCTTCTATACAACACAAAAACTCAATTAAATATAATGGTCAGTTGTAAAACCTTGTAAGGAACATGAATATATCATTAAAATGCCATGATCATGCCTTAAAACCAAAATACGATTATGGATGTTCTTTGGTACAGTTTGAACCCGTTTTACCAGTTCTTGTAGCTTTGCTTGTGGTTTATGATTGATACACGTTCAGAATCACACAAGGAAGCTATTGCCAAAGGAATGGAGGCTTGAATCTACTTAGAACCTTGAAATCAGTTTCCAATTTTTTTGACCGTTTTCAAGTTTTGGTCCTTGCTTTTGAGCGCAGCTTGCAGTCTTTTTGCCTTAGGGTTGTGATGTTGATCATATATGGAAGCAATTAGGTTAAAAAGATTCAATAAAATCCATCTCCATAATTGTTTTCAATCTTTGATTTGTTAAGGATCTTTTACAATCTTTTTTCATGGTGTTTTTGTTCAATCATGTGCCAATCATACCAAAACTTGCCTATTTAAGACTTACACGAAATATTGAGCTTATAATGTGCATGAAAAGATTTTTTTAGGTTAGTTTGATATTTTTCATATATTAAAAGCATTTAAATGAATATAAATTAATATTAATTCAAATAAATAATTAAAAAATATGAGAATACTTCCCTTTGGGCCTAATGGTCGTGCATAGGCTTGGCATGAAGAAACTTGGAAGAAAAATGGGCCCATTTGCATTTTTAGGCCTTTTGCATCAATGTTGACTTTCAAAAATTTCCAAAAATTTCCCAACTTCCACAAGGCATAACTTGGTCAATTTTTAAGCTTTTCACATGTTCTTGGACATTTTGGAAAGGTCTTTGAGTCCTCTAACCAATGCCTTTGGTCCCATGTCATTTTGATATACCAATCTCAAGTTATGGCCTTTGACTTAAAGTCACTTTTTGTTGACTTTTGAAAATGACCTATAATGTTGAAATTGATAACTTTTTGTGAGAGCATTTCTTGGACTTGGAACATGAAGATGAATTGTAGGAAATGTCTTTCTCTTCAAAATGAGCTTTGGATGGAATTTTTCTGATAATCCATGTGAAAGTTATGCCCTGGTCAATTTCAGTTGACTTTTTCAGCTGTCCAAATATAGCAACTTTTGCATCTTGATGATTTTCTGAGCCAAATTTTGAGAATCATGATCAAGCATTGATCAAATGATGTTTGTGGCTTCAAAATGATATGTTGACCAAAAATTTGAACTTTTGACTGTCAAATGACCATTTTGCCCCTACAGTTGACTGTAGTGCAATCTAGGGTTTTGACTGTGCAATTTTGAGCTGAATGCCTTGAAACTTGACATGAGGGTACTTGACCATCTTTGTAAGCATGTGAGACTTGATTGGGCCTTTGAAAAGTTCATTTGCTTGACCAGAACTCAAACCCTAGTTTTGACTGTATAGGAGACAGTTGAGCTGCACAACCCTTGGGGAATTTTGTGACCTTGACTTTGACAATTCTTGATGAATATGGGAGGGCAAATTTTGGGGTACAACAGTTGCCCCTGTTCAATCTTCTTAGACCTGAGGGTGCAGATCGGCTGACGTGCCTTTCGTAATCCGAGGGTAAAAGATGATTGGACACTAGAGTGCCCAGAAATTTGCGCTCACATGGTAGTGTGATGGGGGGATGGGCTTATAGATGCCATTTAGAGATTGCTGGATAGGATGATGGGCTTATAGATGCCATCTGGATGTTGATCGCGTCAGAGATTCCTTCGCGAGAACCTGCATACCTGCAAAACAGAAAATGAGTACCTGACACGCTGCAGGAGCTAATTTTAGATGCTTGGTATAGATATGTCCTGACTGGTTACATGAGCTGGGTCTGGAGCTTCAAACGCTGATGAATGAACCGGGGATGGTTACTGCCTTAGCAAGGATGGTAAGAGAATCCTGAATGATTTCAACCTCAACAACGCTCGTCGAGAAAATTTTGGTGAGAATTACCATCTTCGTAGTGTCAGGAAGAGAACCGAAGGACATTATAATCTCAAAGGGAGTCACCTCACTCACCGTTGGAGAGGGAACTATAGGAAATTATAATCTGGAAGGAAATGTCACCTCACGCTCATGCCGGGGAGGGAAACATCTTAAAAAGGAATTACCACCTCACACGCCGTTGGAGAGGGGACCATAAGAGAATATCACCTCACGCTCATGCCGGAGAGGGAAACATCTGAAGAAGGAATTACCACCTCACACGCCGTTGGAGAGGGGACCATAAGAGAATATCACCTCACGCTCATGCCGGAGAGGGGAACATCTGAAGAAGGAATTACCACCTCACACGCCGTTGGAGAGGGGACCATAAGAGAATATCACCTCATGCTCATGCCGGAGAGGGGAACATCTGAAGAAGGAATTACCACCTCACACGCCGTTGGAGAGGGGACCATAAGAGAATATCACCTCACGCTCATGCCGGAGAGGGGAACATCTGAAGAAGGAATTACCACCTCACACGCCGTTGGAGAGGGGACCATAAGAGAATATCACCTCACGCTCATGCCGGAGAGGGGAACATCTGAAGAAGGAATTACCACCTCACACGCCGTTGGAGAGGGGACCATAAGAGAATATCACCTCACGCTCATGCCGGAGAGGGGAACATCTGAAGAAGGAATTACCACCTCACACGCCGTTGGAGAGGGGACCATAAGAGAATATCACCTCACGCTCATGCCGGAGAGGAGAACATCTGAAGAAGGAATTACCACCTCACACGCCGTTGGAGAGGGGACCATAAGAGAATATCACCTCACGCTCATGCCGGAGAGGGGAACATCTGAAGAAGGAATTACCGCCTCACACGCCGTTGGAGAGGGGACCATAAGAGAATATCACCTCACGCTCATGCCGGAGAGGGGAACATCTGAAAAAGGAATTACCACCTCACACGCCGTTGGAGAGGGGACCATAAGAGAATATCACCTCACGCTCATGCCGGAGAGGGGAACATCTGAAGAAGGAATTACCGCCTCACACGCCGTTGGAGAGGGGACCATAAGAGAATATCACCTCACGCTCATGCCGGAGAGGGGAACATCTGAAGAAGGAATTACCACCTCACACGCCGTTGGAGAGGGGACCATAAGAGAATATCACCTCACGCTCATGCCGGAGAGGGAAACATCTGAAAAAGGAATTACCACCTCACACGCCGTTGGAGAGGGGACCATAAGAGAACTTCTACTGAGTCTTTATCAGAAAAATCTGTTTGGAGTCGATTTCACTGGACTAGAGAAGTCTTTGAAATATGTTTGAGAATTTCAACTGCATGTTTCCTGAAAGGTAAAGGTCAGTTATATGCGATGCATGATATGGATCAAGCAAACATGGACACGATTTATATGATATGATGTGTACATGCATGCTATAATGATGTATGTGATGATTCCTGTATGTTTTCGTCTAGGAAAATAAATCCTTGACGGGTGCTGGGAAGTCATATCCTGGGCTGATGTTGAGGAAGAGATTTTGCTTCCGCTGTGGATGATTGTTGCAAGAATACCGGTAGGAGAAGATAACTCCGTTGAGGAATAAACTTGGCAAATGAAATAAATTCTGCGGGAGAAAAGATACTCTAGCGATCATGCTGGGGAGTGCTACTCTGTGGGGATAGCGATGCTTTGCTGAGTTGATGAAGATAACTCCGCTGGGGGATATCCTTGTTGTCGGAAGTGTTGATAGACTTCGCTGGGGGTAGGAAGATACTTTGCCGAGGACGCTCTTTCCGTGGCTTTTGGCTGAGGATAACCCAGTTATATCCTGTTACGGAAATAACTCTTTAAATCAAGCCGGGACGACGCGTTCGTGCTCTGCGAGGGGATAAGCTTCCAGAATCTACTGGGGATAAGCTTACTGCTTGGGGAGATATGAATTCCAACTTTCCTGGGGAAACTGGATTGGACTCTTCTGGGGAGTTTGATATGCTGGGGAAGTGATTCCTTTGAATATTGAGATACCGCCGGGGAACAATCTTTAGACCAAGACTGCCGGGGATGCTTGTTAAGAATGCGTGCTGCTGGAGGGGTATTGAGATCTACAGGAGGATACTCAATTTCCTTGATAATTGTAATTTTGCTTGGAGAGACATGTATTGTTTTGTTGAACCACTCTCTGGGGAATTAAGATACACTTGGCCGTGTTTTTTTTTTAGCTGAACCTACCTTGGTACCTTGGAGGATAGGTCAATTAGACCGCTCAGACAACTCTTTACTGCCCCTGTTTCTGTGGGAGGAGGCACCTGTGAAAATGTTTGATAGTTGTTGATGGACAAACTTTCTTCTGGTAGACAGGTGACAAGATGACAGGACATAGTCGTACGCTTTGATCCCTAACTTTTGCCTGGACCGCCCTTTCGGGTTTTCAGTCCACCGGGATACCCATTTTTGCTCAAGCCGCCTTTTCAAGTTTTCGACTTGCCGGGTGTACATCTTTTTTATTTCATCCCTTCATTTTGCCCGAACCCTTTTGGTTCGCCGGGAAGCCCTTATTTTTGCCTAGGTATGTCAACCTAGCGGGTCTTTGATTTTGCGTAGTATTTTTTCAACTATGTCCACACTCTTAGAATGCAGGGAGGTGCCCCTGGCTGCTTGTGTTGCCATATTACCAGAAGACGTCTGATCGGGCAAGATTCGTTGCTGGAGTGCCCCAAGTGACTCAGGCAGAGATTTGCCCCAGGCTTTTAGGCCTTTTGAGAGATTCTCCGAATCTTGATTGGATTGCCCCAGATGATGGACAATAGTCATGCCGTGCCCCTTGATTGGAAGTGCTTTTGTTCGCTAGGTATTTCTCGTGCGAATTTCCCTGCTGTTCAAACAAAAAGTCATATGCAAACAAAGTTATGTTAAAAATGCAACGCCTATATCTGTCTTGAAGATTTTGAAAATGCATTCTTTTTCATAAAACAAGTGATTGTTTGTAAAACGTGATGTCAACTCGTTATTTTACCATAAGCCTTAAGGAGTCAGGATACCTTCGTAACAGTATGCTTTCGAACTAACCCATGCTTCAGCTAGGACTTTTGAGGGTTATAACGTGGCCTGGTTCACGGTTTAAGAAACAAAGGGTAAAGGCTCAAATTATTTGTACCCACCCGCTCTTCGTGATATTCTCCAAACCTAAACTCAGTTGATCGCGCGTTAGACCTTGCTTGAGTCTTTGCTTTGACGTTCCAATAATGGTTCAGATGTTGATGATTTATTCTGAATAGGCAGTCATTTTTGCTTTGGTTGAGGGTTTGTGAAACCTCTTGCTTTTTTGATTTTTGTTATCCCTTTCTTTTTTGCCTGAACTGTTTCCCTTTTTTTTTTTTTTTTTTTTTTGGAACTACAGTCAGCGGGATGTCCCAGTTTCATAAGTCCCCTTTGTAGGTTTAGACTTTTCGGGCTTTTTATTTATGAATTTTGAGGATGACTGCCTGTCCTTTTGATTGTTCCGAACCATTACTGTCTTTGTTCGTTTCGTAAAGATCTCTTCGGTGCCATTCGTTATGCACTTGGATCAACTGAGAAGACTACCCTTCCCCGGGTTATGATAAAGGGTTTTGATTTTCGAAAATAAAACTCCTACTTCTTTGGCTCAGATGGGTTGACGAGGGATTATCATCCTTATAACTCCAGTGTTTAGGGATTGAAACAATGCCTGTACCTCATCAGCGGGGTCTGTTCAAAAGCATACTGTAATGATTGTAGTATCATTTTCGTCATCCTCCCTCAAGAGGCTTAGAATTAAAGATCAAGAGTTGACATCAGAAAAAATATGAAAACAGTTTGCATATAGTGAATGCGAATATATTGATTCAAAACAGACATAAGCGATGCATTAATGAAATAACAACGTTTGACATGAAGAAATGTTTAAACAATCAAAGAAAAATGCAACTTGAACATTCGAACGAACAAAAGTTTTCTAGTTTGAATTAGTCACTTCATATGGGAGATTCTCAGCAGAAGCATTTCATTTGGCCACCCGGCATGAACTCCAGCACCCTTCCGTCGATCAAGTCCTGGATCTTGTTCTTCAAGCTCCAACAGTCATTGGTGCCATGTCCAGGACTGTCAGAATGGTAGGCACATCTTTTATCAGGGTTATAAGTAGGAGCAGAGATGTCAGGATTCTGGGGAGGACCCTTTAAAGTAATCAGATTGACCTCCAACAAGTGTTCCAGCATTAGAGATGGTGGTATGCCAGTCTCAGTGAAATGTCTTCCAGGCGTGTATCGCTTGCGTCGATTATCCCGTTGATACTGGGCTTGTGAAGTAGTAGCAATTTGGAGAGGTTCATTCTTCACCATACCAGACTTTGGTCCTCTTGGTGGCTGATTAAAGACTTGGTCCCTGACTTGGGCTGGTTGCTTCATATCTTGATGAAGCTGACTGATCATGGCCCTCAGCTCTCCTTGCTCCTGAGCTAAACCTTGAATGAGGGCCCTTTGCCCCAGCATCTGGGTTTTCAATGTGTCTACCTCAGCTTGTAGACGTTTCAGTTGTTCGTCCTTGTCATCTTCAGGACTCTTTCTGATCAGATTCCCCATGAGGAGTGTCCTCAACTCTTCCTGCCCCTTGGATAGGCTTAGGAAGATCTCTTTGAACTGAGTCTCTTGAGTGTGACGGTCCTGGTTACCTTGTTGGGAAGCCATTGCTGAAATAAACAGCGAGAAGGGTAAGTGACCTGCAACAAGGATACCTGCTATGCAATGATGTGTATGATATGCATGCAATGTTTTCGAGGACCTCGCGGGGTAAACAAGAAAGTTTGTTAGCATTTGGATCCGGTAGCTTGATTGAAGGAACTGCATGTTGTTGAGAGTCCTTCTTCAAGGTCAAAGGCTCACCATATCCAGTGGGTCATAGCCCCTGACAACTTTGGCTGGAGGAAAATAAATCCTCTTTGCCCCTTGCTAGATGTTTGATTCATCATGACCTGCATCACAAGCCCTTGAGATCCTTGAAATGGGTTAGGATGTATGCAATGGTATGCAATGGTATGATGTCATGCTATGCATGGGGTGATGTAGGTAAACCCTGTTATGAGTCCCAATTAAGGACTATAAACAAACCCTGCAAGAAATTCAGTATACTTTGTTATGAGTCCCCGTTGAGGACTATAAACAACACCTGCAAGAAATTTGGTAAACCTTGTCATGAGTCCTAGTTAAGGACTATAGACAAGACCTGCAAGAAACCTAAGTAAAACCTGTCATGAGTCCCAGTTAAGGACTATAAACAGAACCTGCAAGTGGTTAGTACACCCTGTTATAAGTCCCAATTAAGGACTATGAACCCAACCTGCAAGACATCAAGGGTCAGATAATAAGCATGCAAGTAGTCAAGTACGAAGGCACACAAGTCACACAAGAGAAGCCCTTAGGATTTAGGCCAGCATGAGGTCTGGGTATTACCCTCTTGAAGTTGGTGGGTTCAACCTGTCCTAATCAAAGTAACCGGGTTCAAAGGTTCCCAATATCACGGGATTGCTTTCATTGTTCATCGTTTCGATTTAGCCACTGAACTGGCGACCGAAATATTCCAGGAAAGCAACCCTCAATTGAGCGTAGTATCGAGTATCAACCAACCTCGGACTGTACCAAAGTCAGTTATCTCACTACCCTAAAGAGGCCAAGATAGTTCAATTAAGGTTCCTAAGGTCTGTTGATGCTTCACGACACCACGCGGAGGCCCCGTACTCTCCTTGACTGAACTCAAGGGTTACCGGTACACACCAAAGTGCCACATCAACGTAGCAGACTGTTTCAACCATGTTGGTATACCCCGCACAGTTCCCTCACAGCCTTGTTGCTACTTTCTAAGAAAGGTATCCCCCAGATCCGGGTTAGGATCTATAGAACTCCCAAGCAACCCACAATAATAAAGCACACAAGGAAAACAATTGAAAACATAGTTATGAGCTAGCCCTAAGGTACACCTCACTTTAAGTTAAGTCCCCAGCAGAGTCGCCAGTTCTGTGATCGGTGGATCTGGAACTGACTGTTTAAAGCTGGTTCGCGAAATGTCGCGGAAGCAAGAGTCGCCACCGTCTTTTATTTTCTCCAAATGGAAAGGACAAAAGCACAGAAAAATTCCTTAAAGAGATCGCTCTCGGTTCGGGAGGTAGGTTATAGAAAGGGAAGGTGTTAGCACCCTTTCTATCCATGGTTATCCATGGGCTCTTAGATACTTGCTCATTGTGTTTTCAAAAATGGTTTGTTTGCTTTTCAATTGTGGGTTTTAAAAAGTTTCTTTGAAAAATTTCAGATCGACTCATACGTCAGAGTGTTTGAAAAGTTTGCTTTGAAAGCTTTTGAAAATGTGTTGGTGTGAAAAGTCTTTTTGAGTTTGTTTTGAGATTAGAGCAAGTATCCTTGAGAACCTACCTACCCTAAGGAATTCGTCTGTGTAAGAGTCCTTTAAAGTAGTGCCATCCCACCATTGAGAGGTAGGTAGCACCACCGTTGGAGGTGTTCGGGTCAATTCGATTTTAGGGACATGGTGATCACCAGAGCAATGGGAAGACACCTTAGAAGCTACCCTCATGCCAGGTTCCCGGATCATGAGGACTTACTAAGACGTTTTCTACTCGACGACCACCTTTCGAAAGGCATCAGTAAGGCGTACCCTAGGGGTGGTGTGTGCGAATTGTGTGTCATGTTTCAGTTATTTGTCTTGTCATGTTTGTCGTGTTCTACGCTTGATTTTATTAAGACATTCATTCTTGCATGCTTGGTTAACAGTTAAATATTTTGCGAGGAAATAAATCTAAATTATTACAAATGGCGCGGGTCCACATCGCCAAAATTAAACCGGACCCGATTTAGCGGAAAAAATAAATAATGCGAAGAAATAAAGTGCGAAAAGTAAATTACATGGCTTAGGGACAATTACATAATTATAATTAAACGACATAAGATAAATGCGCGAATCAAATAATTAAAACGAAACTAGGGCGTTGGACCCTTTTGCAAATTAAAATTAATAAGGATTTTAAAATTAAATGAGAATGATATTTTTTGTGTTTTTTAGATTTAATGAAAAAAAGAAATTAATGGAGTTTAAATTAAACGGCAAACCCTAATTCTAATATTTTTTATTTATTATGAAAGAATTAAATTATAACCTAAATTAAATTCTAAATTAATTTGTACAATTTTTAATTTATGAAAATAAAATAATAAATAAATAATATTGTTATTCTAAAAAAAAGGAAATTAAGAAAAGAAAATAAAAAAAGTTATTTAAACCTAAATTCTATTTTTGGATTTTTATTAAAAAGAGGAATTAAAATTAAAACCTAATTATACTACATAATTTACATTCTAATTTATTTATGAAAATAATTATAATAAAATAAATACTATATATTTTTTTTGTATTTCTGATTTTTTTTATAATGTTTTTTATATTTTGTTAAAAAAAGAAAATTAATTAATTAAAGTGGCAAAAATAAATAATACAACAATTAAAATAACAAAAAGAAAAGAACATCAAACCAGGGTGGGGTGTTGCCCCATTATGGAGGTTCAGGCCTTAGAACATAGGCCCATTAAGCCTTGAATTTGCTGACTTTTTGGATTGGATATGATGCATTGACTGGCGTATGTGGTACACCCTTGATCTACGCCCTTGATATGCTCTCCAGGACGCGTGTCTAGACGATATTTGAGTGTGTATGGTGAACATCCTCAAGCGCGCTGCATAAGAACTTTTTATGAAAAATAATGTGAAACTTTTGCCAGACCTGGGACTTGAACCCAGGTCTTGAGAGTCATATGCATAGCACGTTACCATTTGAGCCAAGCGCGTTAATTTAACATAGAATAAACAATAAATATTATAAAAAGAACGCGTTAGTGTTTATGAGAATTCGCGCGAAAATTTAAACTGGCGAATCACAGGCTGCCACCACTTCATCTTCTTCACGCCCCCTATAATATAAACAATATGGCAACGGTTTTAACGCGTTGCAGAAAAGTGCCTATTGAAAAATAACGATTAGAACCCTAGGCATCATAAATTGTTCGCGAGCCTATGGATCTTCTCGTCTCTGAGCCCTGAGTTCAACCATGGTGGTTTGGAGTTCTGATTTTGCCTCTACGTAAAAACCCTCTTTCAAGCTCCTGAAAACCCTAAAAAAGAAACATGGCAATGTCTTCTATACAACACAAAAACTCAATTAAATATAATGGTCAGTTGTAAAACCTTGTAAGGAACATGAATATATCATTAAAATGCCATGATCATGCCTTAAAACCAAAATACGATTATGGATGTTCTTTGGTACAGTTTGAACCCGTTTTACCAGTTCTTGTAGCTTTGCTTGTGGTTTATGATTGATACACGTTCAGAATCACACAAGGAAGCTATTGCCAAAGGAATGGAGGCTTGAATCTACTTAGAACCTTGAAATCAGTTTCCAATTTTTTTGACCGTTTTCAAGTTTTGGTCCTTGCTTTTGAGCGCAGCTTGCAGTCTTTTTGCCTTAGGGTTGTGATGTTGATCATATATGGAAGCAATTAGGTTAAAAAGATTCAATAAAATCCATCTCCATAATTGTTTTCAATCTTTGATTTGTTAAGGATCTTTTACAATCTTTTTTCATGGTGTTTTTGTTCAATCATGTGCCAATCATACCAAAACTTGCCTATTTAAGACTTACACGAAATATTGAGCTTATAATGTGCATGAAAAGATTTTTTTAGGTTAGTTTGATATTTTTCATATATTAAAAGCATTTAAATGAATATAAATTAATATTAATTCAAATAAATAATTAAAAAATATGAGAATACTTCCCTTTGGGCCTAATGGTCGTGCATAGGCTTGGCATGAAGAAACTTGGAAGAAAAATGGGCCCATTTGCATTTTTAGGCCTTTTGCATCAATGTTGACTTTCAAAAATTTCCAAAAATTTCCCAACTTCCACAAGGCATAACTTGGTCAATTTTTAAGCTTTTCACATGTTCTTGGACATTTTGGAAAGGTCTTTGAGTCCTCTAACCAATGCCTTTGGTCCCATGTCATTTTGATTTACCAATCTCAAGTTATGGCCTTTGACTTAAAGTCACTTTTTGTTGACTTTTGAAAATGACCTATAATGTTGAAATTGATAACTTTTTGTGAGAGCATTTCTTGGACTTGGAACATGAAGATGAATTGTAGGAAATGTCTTTCTCTTCAAAATGAGCTTTGGATGGAATTTTTCTGATAATCCATGTGAAAGTTATGCCCTGGTCAATTTCAGTTGACTTTTTCAGCTGTCCAAATATAGCAACTTTTGCATCTTGATGATTTTCTGAGCCAAATTTTGAGAATCATGATCAAGCATTGATCAAATGATGTTTGTGGCTTCAAAATGATATGTTGACCAAAAATTTGAACTTTTGACTGTCAAATGACCATTTTGCCCCTACAGTTGACTGTAGTGCAATCTAGGGTTTTGACTGTGCAATTTTGAGCTGAATGCCTTGAAACTTGACATGAGGGTACTTGACCATCTTTGTAAGCATGTGAGACTTGATTGGGCCTTTGAAAAGTTCATTTGCTTGACCAGAACTCAAACCCTAGTTTTGACTGTATAGGAGACAGTTGAGCTGCACAACCCTTGGGGAATTTTGTGACCTTGACTTTGACAATTCTTGATGAATATGGGAGGGCAAATTTTGGGGTACAACAGATGTTCTTAAAATAAATGAGATTATGCTGTATGCATTTATCATGTATGTAAATATGATGCATGAAATGTTGTTGGAATGTAATTTTGTCCTGGAAAATAAATCCTTGACAAAAGTTGGGGTGTTTTGGGTAGTTGATTCCCGGACTTCTATTGGGGATGAAGAGTATGCCCATCTTCAAACCTTGCTTAGAATGTTTCCACTGGGATTCCTGTTTTGTTGTTTGAGGAGAGCTCCGCTGGGGAATGTTATTTTTGCTTGAGAGGAAAACTCTGTGGAGAGTGTTGATTTTCTCTTAGGGAAAAGAGTTCAGGAGTTTCGGCTGTCTGCTGCTCGACTGGGGAGCTATCTCTTTATGGAAGAGAAAGGAAGTTAACAACTTGTTGGGGGATAAAGAGGTTAACTGTTATCTGGTTTGGCTTTCAGGCTTTGCAGCAACTCACTGGGGGTTATAGAAAAATTCACTGGGGAAGAGGAGTTGTGGTCCCTTTATTTGTGATAGTCTGAGAGGAAAATTCAAGTTGGGAAATCTTACCGTTTGTTGGGGAAATAAACCTTGTCTCCAATCTGTTGGATACGTGTTTTCTTTTGGCAGAACTCCTTGAGGGTTCTTGAGATCAACTCAGTTGGGAAGAAGTTTTCAGAGATTAAAATTCTGGCTGGGGATCACCCTATGAAAAGGACTTTGTGGGGATTTTGTCACTGCCCCTAGTAGTAAGTGTTTTTAGTATTTCCAGGAAATATTTTCCTGACCGTACGTAACCCTTTGTTGGAATTCACGTTCAATACCCCAAGTGAATCAAAGCAGGCCTGCCCCTAATTATTCAACATTTCTTGAGAGATTTCTTGGAATCTTGACTTGAATGCCCCCAGACGAGGTGGACGGTGATATGTCACGCCCCTTGCTTATAGGGGATTTTGTCATTGGAAGTGTCATCCCATTTGAAGTGATTTTGTCCACTGAGAGAGTTTTTGTTCGCTGGATATTCGTTGATTGAATTTCTCTGCTGTCAAACAAATAGCCATATGCAAACAACTATATTCAAATAATGCAAAGTTTATGCTTGTCTTGAAGTTTTGAAAATGCGTTTTAGTAGATAAAAGAATTTTTGTAAGAATGTTAATCCAACTCAGGATTTAGAGTAAAACCTTACAGGAGTCAGGATACCTTTTGTAACAGTATGCTTCCGAACTAACCCATGCTTCAATTAGGACTTTGAAAGTGTTATAACGTGGTCTGGTTCATGGTTTAAGAAATAAAGGATAAGGCTCAAAGTGTATTTGTACCTTCCCATTCTCCGTGATGTTCTTCAGTCCTAAACTCAGTTAATTGTGCGTTTGAATTCCACTTGAGTCTGGAATGACGTTTTGGTGATGGTTCAGAAATTTGGAAACTTATTTGTTGGAAGGCAGTCATTTTTTCCATATTTTCCATGTTGTTGAGGATTTGTAGTGTCCTATTTTTTTATTTACTATCCCTGATTTTTGCCTGATTGTTCTTGTTTTGAGATTATAGTCAGCGGGATGCCCCAGTTTTTCTCGAGTCTCCTTCGTAGGTTTTGACTTAGTGGGATTTTCTTTTGAGAGATAATGACTGCCTATGTGATAAGGAACAATCACCGTCTTTTTTTTTGATTCAGAAGGAATGTTTTTGATGTCATTCATTGTGTATAAAGTGAAAGCTTGCGACTGAACGCACACTTGAATTAACTGAGAGACTACCCTGCCCCAGGTTTTGATTAAAGGTTTCAATTTGTGTAAAAAAGGAAACTCCTACTTCTTTGGCTCGAAGGGGTTGACTAGGGATTATCCTCCTTATAACTCCAGTGTTTAGGAATTGAAACAACGCCTGTACATCATCAGCAAGGTCTGTCCAAAAGCATACTGTATGAGATTATGATATTGTTTTCGTCATCCTCCTTCTAAAGGCTTGCAACTTTTTGAAACAAGAGTTGAATATCATAAAGGTAGTAAAAATAACATAGTTTAAATATAATGAAAATGAATGGATTAATTCAAGACAAACATATGCAATGCATTAATGAAACAAAGTTTGACATTAATAGAAAAGTGTTTGAATAGCAAAAGAAATTACAATTGAAAATTCAAAATGAACTAGAACCCTCAATGATTTGGCATGGGAGCAGTGATCATGTTGGGAGTCTCTGGAGGGTCGATCTCAATCTCCTTGGCGTTAATCATGTTTTGAATCTTGTATTTCAGCGCCCAACAATCGTTAGTATCATGCCCAGGACTACCAGAATGATATGCACATATTGCATCAGGGTTGTAGTTAAGAGAAGAAGTTTTGGGGTTTGGATGAGGTCCTACCAACGTAATTAGATTCATCTTCAACAAGTGTTGCAGTGCTTGAGACATCGGCATGTTGATGTGGGTAAACTTTCTTTTGGGCTCGTCTTGCCTTCGCTGATTTCCAATTTGTTATTGTCGCCGTGATGTCGGACCGGAGCTCAGGACTGCCCCCACATGTTGGTCATGATTGCTCTTGTTATGACCCTTTTGGCCGTACATAACATTGGACTCTTTCTTCCTATTGTATAGATTTTTCTGAGTATCAGAGGGTGTAGCTCCTTGGATCTTTCCGCTTTTGATGCCCGCTTCGACTCTTTCGCCAATAAGTATTAGCTCGGTGAACCCGACTGAAGAGCTTCTGATTAGGTGATTGAAGAAAGGTCCCGTAAAGGTTCCCATAAAGAGGTCAATCAGCTCCCTGTCAGTTAAGGGTGGCTGCACTCTGGCTGCCAGGTCTCTCCATTTTTGAGCATATTCTTTGATACCCTCGTTGGAACCCATGGTCATATTCTGCAACTGCACGCGAGTTAGCGCCAGATCAACATTGTATTGATACTGCTTGTAGAAAGCAGCAGCCAAGTCTTCCCAGGTATGAATGTCGATTCCTTCTAACTGATAGAACCACTCCAGTTGAGTGCCATCCAAACTTTCTTGGAAGAAATGGACCCATAGCTTCCGGTCAGTAGTGTGAGGCTGAATCTTGCAGACATAATATCTCAGATGCATCTTAAGACAAGAGACCCCATCATACTTGGCAAAGGTAGGGATTTTAAACTTTGATGGGATGACCACTCTGGAAACCAACCCTAACTCTTTAAAGTCTAAGCTAGGTATCTGCTGAATCTCCATAACATTGAGGCGATCCTCCAATTGTTTGTATTTATCATCAGCGGGAGGATATTGTTCCTCAGAGTAGTCAACTTCATCTTCATCAGTCCTCAGGTTGTTATCTTCTTCATGATTCTCCCCCTTATTTGATGGAGTTGAGAGATCTAGAGTTCTCTTGACTGGTCTTCTAAGTCTTCTTCCCAAATTCAGGACGCCCACTGACTTCTTGTATTTTTCTTCTTGTCTTTGAGAAGGAGAGTCTTTAGGTCCTCTTGACCTTTAGCCAAAGTCAAGAACATTTGTTAGAATTGAGCATTTTGTGCTTGAAGATCCTTCACGGGTTGTTCCATATTCATCTTACCGAAATAAACACTAGGAAGATAAGGAGACCTGTATGGGAGAAACCTGTCATGATGCATGGTATGTGGATGCATATTTTGAAGGATCTCGCGGGGTAAACACAAGAAGATGTTAGAAGTTGAATTTTGATTAACAACTTTGATTGGAGAACTTTGTATCGGTGGATGTCATTCCACGAGAATCAAGCTCACCATGTCAAGTGGGTCATAGCCCTTGACTCAAGTTACCGTGCTTTGGTCTTGACGGTGTTTGATTAGAGAATGAATCCTCTTGCCCCTTTATAGGCGTCTTGTTCAAGATGACCCTGCATCAAAGGCCCTTGAGATCCTTGAAATGGTTATTGAAAATGCTATGGTATGATGTCATGATGTCATGTACAAGTATGCAAAGCAAGCAAGTTGTTATGTACAAATTGTCATAAACACACAAAGCAGACAAGTCCTTAGGTTTAGGCTTGCATGGAGTTTGTAGGTAAGTACCCTCTTGAAGTTTAGTTGGCTCAACCTGTCCTAGTAATAGTAACTGTGTTCTAGGGGATCTCAATATCATTGATCTTTCTTCATCAGACTTTGTTTCAGTGCAAGCCTCTTTAATGGCATATCATGAAAGTCCAATCTCAATGAGCGTAGCATCGAGTATCAACCAATCTTCGGTCAGAACCAAAGTCGGATATCTCACTACTTCCTAATAGCCAAGTGGTTCAATTAAGGTTCTAAGGTCAGTTAGTCCTTTATGACACTACTCAACAGCCCCGTATTCTCCTTAACTGACTCAAGGGCTACCGGTACCAACAAATGCGTCACACTAACGTGGCTATCGCTTCAACCATGTCGGTATACACGACACAACCCCTACGATTTATTGCTACTTACCTAAAAGGTGCCCCAGATCCTGGGGTAGGATCTTTAACAATAACCCAAACAAGGACCCCATAATGTAAAGCAAGCAAGTCAAACAATGAAAAACAAGTAAAGGTGATCTAGCCCTAAGGTAACCCCACTTTTAAGTGAGTCTCCAGCAGAGTCTCCAGTTTTTTAACTTGGTGGGAGAACTGACTTGGGTGTTTTGCGTTTGATCGCAATTGTTGCAGATAGCAAGAGTCGCCGCCGACTTTTCTTTTATCCAATAAGGAAACGGTGAAAAGAATAGGAAAGACCTTTCGAGATTATTTTTTGAGTTCGGGGGGTAGGTTATGAAAAGGTAAGGTATTAGTACCATTTTCCTCTGTAGTTATCTACGGGCTCTTAGTTGCTTGCCAGATCACTTCCTTTTGTTTGAAAATGTGTTTGTGGTGTAGGTTTTGAAAATATTTTGAAAAGTGTCTTTGTAATGGTTCTCGTTTCTATAAGAACGCGTACAAAAAAGCCTTATCTTTTGAAAATGTTTCAAATGAGAGTGTTGGTGTATAAAATGTTATTGTTGTGAGCAACCGAGCAACTAGGAGCATCTTACCTACTCAAAAGGTCTACATTATTTTCCTCCTCCTTTAGATGTTGCTATCTTACCATTTATTTGGTAAGAAACCCCATCATTGGATATGAAGGGACGAGCGTGGGACGTTTGTATAGTCATAAAAGGCAACCTATGGGATGTTTTAGCAATGTCATTTAGGGACTAGATCATTTACCGAAGGCAACATTGAGGGTCATCGAGGGACTACGATCTTTGATCGAGGGTCTTTGCTAAAACGCCCATACTTGAGGGACATGACTATTTTTCCGAGGCAACAAGTGAGATTACCCTAGGGGTGCATGTGTGTAAATGATGTGTTTAATTTTCATGCATTTTGTCTTTGATTTTTAGGTTGTCTACTTCTTGGTTTTTATCTTGCCATACATCCTAATTACTAATATTTGCACAAAAGCAATAAAAAGGCATAAAAATAAATCCAACACTAATACAACCATATTGAATAGCAAGAAAATCTAATGAAAAATAAAATAAAGAAAGGATAATGGGATTTTCAATTTGGGCAGCAGAACCCTTCGATTCTGCTTCTCTGGCTCCCTTCGATTTGGCCTAGAAGTAATGAGGTGTAGCCTGACTTTCTGCTTCCTTCGACTGGGGCCTGGAAGTCAGTGTGGCTATCCTTCTGGCTGCCTCTTTCGTTTGGACCTGGAAGTTAGTGTGGAAGCCTAAGGCTTCGTTTCATACTTCCTTCCTCCTGTTTCTTTTGTTTTAGATTTTAAATAGCAACATGGTCTGAGGCCACGCTATCATTGTCTTATGGCCATGTTAGTTCTTAAAGCATATTTTATAAACCAAGAAACAAAACCAAAAGGAGTAACAATAAAAACAAACTAAAAGGGTGGAAACGAAAAGGATACAAATGTTATGTACATGATTCAAACAAAGAGTTTAAGGTCAGAGCGACTTACCTTGCTTGAAGCTGGAACGTGTGCTGGACCTTGAGTGGCTGCCCCGAGTGCTTCTGGATTCAAAGGGAGGAAACAGGGGTTATGCCTTTAGTAATGGATTCAAAGGTTAGGAGATATGAAGAATGGTTTCAGATTCGAAAGAGAAAAAGAAAACAAGTATTGTGTTTCTTTAGATTCGAAGGGGCAAGGAAACATGTGTGGTGTTTCTTCTGGATTCGAATGGTCAGGAAAATAAGTGTTGTGTTTCTTCTTGGATTCTGGGTTTGAATATGTGTTTAAGTGTTTGAGAGTTTTTGATGATTTTTCTCCACGCCCCCAAGTCTTTGGATGTGTGTCCAGCCCTTATGCATGTTATGGAGCCTTTTATTTATAGGCAAAGTTGATTGAGGTTTTGGAGGGAAAACAAACAATTTGAACAAATTGAGTAAACTACTTTTTATAGCTTTCGAGGGGCAGTGTTCGTATGCCATTTTGGTGCAAGAATGGGGAAATGTTTTAAGACTGATGTGCAGCAGTTTTGGAGCATTATGGCCAGTGTACTAGGCCTGAACTTGGCAATAAGCATCTTTTGAATATTTCATCTTTCGTTTTGACCTCCTTCGACCAGATTCTCCTTCAAACTACATTATTTGATTTTCACCCAACAAGTGTCTTTCAAATGGGTTACTTTTGTGTATCCTTCGAAAGAGCCAAATGTGTGCCCCTTGAATGGGTCACCAAAGTATGCCTTAAGGGGGTCTTATAAGTCCTTCGAATGGGCCATCAAACATGTCCGTCGAATGGGACACCGAGACACATCCCTTGAATGGGTCATGTATGTATCTTTGAAAGGGCCAAATGTGTCTTTCGAATGGACTATGCTATTCTTCGAATGGGCTAGTAAGGTATATCCTTCAACAGGGACTCCTATGTATGCCCTTCAAATCCTCCAATATATGTCCTTTGAAGGGGGCCACCAACCATGTATGCTGAAGGTTGCCAAGGGTGGAATTGAAGCATACTAAAGGGAAATATTATCCAGTCGAAGCTAGTATAAGCAACAACCACTGCCCCGTTGAAGCCTGCATGCAGGAGGTCACTACTTTACAAGCATACAAGAGGCCATTGCTCAAACGAAGGTTTGCAATGAAGAGTCAATGCCCTGTCGAAGCCTGCATGCAGGGGGTCACTGCTTTGTGGCTCAAGGAAAACATGTAAGGGGCCAAAGGTGCAATCGAATGTTGCGTGCAAGAGGATTTTCCTCTTTGAATCGTAGGAGGTTACAAGAGGTTCTTTTCCTTGTGCCTTCTGGCCTGGTGGGAGCCTCTTGCATGCAAGAAGGAATCCATGGCTCAATCGAAGGCTGCATGCAACCAGTCATCAACTTGTCTATGCAAGCATCAAATGTCCAATCGAAAGCAGCTATACAGGCCCCCATTATATTGTGAACCATGTGAGGTCAAAGATGCAGTCGAAGGTTGCATGCAGGAAACTCCTGTCTTGTGAATCAAAGCCAGCGTGTCAGAGGCCAACGCCTAATCGAAGGATACAAGCAAAGATTGCATCGAAAGAGGCCAAAAGGCCAATCGAAGGAGGTGAATCGAAGAAGAATTGTTTTTCTCCAATTTGTCAAAAATATTATTTTTAAAAAATCCAATTGTACTTGTGCAAGCTTGAATTTTGAGAATCCTTGTGAGAAATGCCTTGAGAAATAAGTTGGAAAATTTTGGGGTACAACAGAACAGACTGATATTATGCCAATGGTTGATGAGCTAAGTGATCATCTAGTACACTACCTTTTATGGCCTTTTGAGTAACATATTGGATTTTGTATTTGAATAACAACATCTTCCATCTGGAAATTCTTTCTGTAAGAGCTGGCTTTTTGAACACATACTTCAAAGGATCCATTCTTGCTATTAACCACGTGGTTTGGGTTAACATATATTGTCTTATCCGTTTATTGGCCCAAGCTAAATTACAACAAGTCTTCTCAAGAACCAAGTATCAGGTTTCATTGTCGATAAATTTCTTGCTTAGGTAGTAGATGGCATGCTCTTTTCTACCTGTTTTATCATGTTGACCCAATACACATCCCATAGATCCTTCAAGAACTGTCAAGTACATGATAAGTAGTCTTCCAGAAACATGTGGCATTAGAATCAGTGGTTCTTGTAAATATTGCTTTATTGTTTCAAAGGTTGTTTGACAGTCTTCATTCTACTTCATTGACTGATCTTTTCTGAGTAATTTGAATATAGGCTTACAAGTGGGAGTTAGGTGTGATATGAACCTTGAGATGTAATTTAATTGTCCTAAGAAATCACAAACCTCTTTTTCTATTCTCGGAGCTGGCATTTCTTGTATGGCTCTTACTTTGTCAGGATCCACCTCAATACCTCATTGGCTTACAATAAAACCCAATAATTTTCCCGACCTGACACCAAATGTACACTTATTCAGATTCAACCTCAGTCTGAATTTTCGTAGTCGTTCGAATAGTTTCTGTAAATGAATGATATGGTCCTATTCTGTTTGAGATTTAGCAATCATATCTTCCATATAAACTTCGACTTCTTTGTGGATCATGTCATGGAATAGTGTGACCGTTGCTTATTGATAGGTTTCCCCTGCATTCTTTAGACTGAATGGCATTACTTTGTAGCAGAAGGTGCCCCAAGGAGTCATGAAAGTAGTCTTTTCCATATCCTCGGGAGCCATTTTGATTTGATTATATCTTGAGAAACCACCCATGAAAGAAAATACCAAACCTTGAGCTGTGTTGTCCACCAAAACATCTATGTGAGGTAGTGGGAAATTGTCTTTAGGACTTGCTTTATTTAGATCCCAATAGTTTACACATATACGCACTTTATCGTCCTTCTTGGGTACCGGCATGATGTTAGCTATCCAAAGTGGATTGTCTACCACGACCAAGAGTCCTGTATCGAATTGCTTAATGACGTCTTCTGGAATTTCACTAGCCATGTCTGGACGAGTTCTTATGACATTTTATCTAACTGGAGAACAACCCTCCTTGAGTGGTATTTTATATACGACAATGTTGGTATCAAACCCTGGTATATCTCGGTAAGACTAGGAAAATATATACATGTACTCATGTAGGAGCCTGATCAACTTTTCCTTCACGCTTTCTTCCAAGGTTGCACCTATCTTGAACTCTTTCTTGTCTTTCTTTGTCCCAATATTGATGATATCTATAGGTTCCTTGTACGGTTGTATGTCATTTGATTTGTGCTCTAGTAACCTTTCTAACTCTTCAGAGAGTTCATGATCTTTCTTATCCTCCTTTTCAGCTTGGTTAATTGGTGCATCAAAATCATATCGGATCGTAGCAGTATTGTTATCAGCGAGTTTAGGTGTGGATCTAAACATTTTATCATGTTTTGGTTCTTTTTAGAATGCTAAATTGGAAAGTGAAAATGAAAAAGTATTTCCATTTTGAAAAAAAGGTAGTAAATAAAATAGAAAGACATGGATCTCAATTGAATGCAAAACAATACATTTTATTAATTGAAAATACTGTTTGAAAATAAATAAGGGGCCCTTACAAGATACCCATATGCCTGGGAAGGGACATAAGTTCTTTTAAAAACAGAAAAAATTACTTTGGAAAGAAAAAGATCTCTGGAATCTCCACGGAAATCCAATTCTCGAGTTCTTCGCCTGGAGCACATTCACGGATGAAGTTGGATGCCCCTTTGCTATTAGTTTTGTTGGATATCATTGACACTTGTCCACCATGCTCTATTCCTTTGCTGACAAAAGTTTCTTGGATCCGAGGAATTTTCCCCTTATCTTTATTAGTAGCCTTAGAGGGTTGATAACCCAAACCAAAACAATATTTATTTTCAGGTATCTCCACAAGCTTGCCCAGCCTTTGGATGTTCTATCCTCCACCACTGTTTGTAAGCCTCTCCATGAAGTCATGGCAGTTCTTGGTTTCTTAATTTTCTCCACCGGCAGGGTTACCACAGTAGCTACTTCCAGGACTTTGAACAGCGTTGCCACATAATATTCTTCCACACTGATGTATCTGTAAGACTCCAAATGACTTTCAAAGATATCTTCTTCTCTTTCGATCACAACCAATTTTCCTTCGACAAGGAAATTTGTTAGTTCTGTAGTTTGTATGATTGACATTATTTTTAGTAAAATAAATTAGACAACAATATGTTAAATAGGATGTTTCATCAATTGGAGCAACATGTCGACCAAGATGTCCTATGCAGAGTCATTCAACATTGTGACAATGTTGGGCTAAGCTGTTGGATTTGTTTAAGTTTTAACAGATGCAAAATATTCTGGGAATATTATGGTATCCTATGTGGCGCTGATTTTAAGGTCTGGAAGATTCAAGCTAAAATCAAGAAGAATATTTACTTTCTAATTATGGATATATATTATGAAAGTCATGATTGAAGACCTATCTTTATGCATAATTTTCCGCAGATTTATAGCAACTAAGATGCTGCGATTTGAAGCCCAAAATCCAGTTTGGTAAAATGTTATAAATAGAAGGTTGTTAACCTAAAATAAGGTAAGTCGTGAATGAAAAGATGTAATTTATTAGGGCTTCGTTTGTGTGCCACTCTCTAGGAGAGTTGGTCTGGGTTTTTGTGAGCCTATCGACTATCATGTTGGTAGAAGAGTATGATTGTTCCTTCAGTTGTAAGGTTATGTCATTCATTCATAAGCTTGTAAGCATTGAATATTTGTGTTTCAATCTCTCTTAAGCTTTTAAGCATAAAGTCGATTATTGTTCTTGGATAAAGCTTTGAAGCAAATCCAAGTGTGTTTGTTAGTCAAGAGTCTTGGTTGAACTTTATGATTGTTAGATATCACTGAGGTGATTTAGGAAGTGAGATGACGATTTCTCATATTTATGAAGGACCTAAGCAAAAGTGTCATTAGGTAGGGATTAGGTGAGAAGTTGTAAACAAGGGAGTTTAGATTTGAACTAATACTGCTGATAGTTGACTTTCTTCCTGGATTGGTATCCCCCAGAGTAGGTGTTGTTGTACACCGAACTGGGTCATCATACCTGTGTGTTATTATCATTATGCATTATTCAATATTGTTTCTTGACTATATGACATGTCAAATAAGATGTTGAAACATCTATCATGACTCTGTTATGATATGTTTATATCAGTATGCTTTATCTAGTTCAAGTGTTGTTACACATAGATCTTTGTTTCAACATGTGTTAGGACATTGCTATCTGTATACCAGAATTTCAATTGGTATCAGATCAGGAATCCTGCTCTATTCTGGGTGAGACCTAAGGAAGATACTTTATGGTGCCTTGGACTTGAAGGAACAAAGTGTTGCTTGTAGCTGCTACTATGAGTGCGGTGTTAATTGTGAGGCGTTTCTCTGCTTCTTGTGCTTCTATAGTGTTAACATTGTTGTACTCCAAAATTATCCCTCTCTATTCTCAAGACATTTCTAACAAAATATCTCAAATGCTCAAGAAGTTTCAAGAGTTTGATCAGACAATTTACCTCCTAATCACTGAGCCCACAAATTAGGGTTTTGGTTTTCTCAAGGACAAGTGGACTTTTGATGCTTCAAATGACTTTCATGGTTTATTATAGGTCTTCAAGATTGCTCATACCAAGTTTCAAGCCTTGCATCACAATTCTGCTCAACTGTATTGGGTAAAAAGTCAATTATGGTCAATATAGAGTCAAACTTTATGATTTTTGGTCCCCATCAACATTTTGAGGTCATATTTATCAATTAATCAAGATTTGATCAAAATTCTTCAAGAAAAGCATTCAAATCATCAAAGGAGCAAATGGTCAAAATTAGGGTTTTGACTGAGAATGACTGATCAATGACTTTTGACCAAGTACATGACCTAATGGTTTAAATCATGATCTCAAGGATTCAAACACAACATGTTGACCTAACTTCATGGCTCAAATCGTTTCTCAAGATCAATGGATTGATAGTTGAGTTTTGGACCAACTGATGGAAAGTCAAATTGATACACGAAAGTCAAATTTTGACTTTTTGGTCAAAATTACATTTAAAAGATCAAAATCCATAAAGACATTCAAAAACATCAAGCTTTATCATCAAGAATGAAGAAAATCAATAAAGTCCATAAAAAGTCAAACTTTTCAATACTTAGAAATTTTCTAAGTGTTTTTATACGATAAATTCATTATTTCATGACATTTTTTCACCAAGATGCAAGATAATTCAAGAAAAAATTCAAAATGAAATTTTTAGATCTTGATGAACTCTACAACCTTGTATTAGAGGGTTTATGTCCAAAAAATGCTTAGATTTGAAGATATCGGCTCATGAAGTCATGACACTTTTGTATAAACACTTAGAGAAATTTTCAACAAGTTTGGCCAGATTTTTATCCCAAATTCTTGGCCAATTTTCATCAAGTTCTAACTTGATTTAGCCAAAGTTGTAATCATGAAAGTTTTAGACAATGTTTCAAGCATTCCAAAACATCCAAGAGCATGAATTTATCATACTTGATCTAGGAGATTCAAAGGCATGAAGTTGGGCATCCATTCTTGAATTAGAAGTCATTTTGGTGAAAAATACATAATCCAATCTGCATTCTATGCTGCATAATCTTGCTTTGCAGGCCTTTTAACTTGCAAATCTCACCATAATTTAATGTTTACACAAACATTTGAGCTATGGTCCATTTGATTTAAGCATTGTCACTTCCATTTTTGAAAAGCATGCTTTTGCAAAATGTCAATGCATTGATATTTTTAATGGTTATATTTAATTACAAGCAAGCATGGAGAAAACCCTCTGCGCCCACCAACTTTAGAACATGCTTGTACTTGAAACATTGAAACTATGAAAATTCATCCAACTTGGTCTTTCACTTTCAACCAAACCATAGCAGGCTATCTTACAAATTTGATTACTTCAACCTCCCAAACCTCTTTCCTATAAATAGAGAGATAAATTGTAAGATAAAGGATATGAATAAGCCCTCAAAACCCCTTTACTCTCAAAAAACAAGAATTGTCCACAAAACCTCCATTTTTGAGCTTTGAAGTCCAAATATTTGAATCTCTCAAACCTTGCAAGGTTTGGCCACACAAATCATCCAAATACTTCACATACATCATATAGAAGTTGTTCAAACACAAGAAAAACTTCTGTAACATCATTATCACCATCTTCCAAACTCAAAAACAATACCTTGTAACTTGACTTGGTTGGAGTGATTCAACAACCTTCAGCAAAAAGTGAGGATTGACATAGCTTCAAGAAGGTCCAAGGAAGCTTAATTAATAATAGTATTACACCTAGAGCAACTAGAAGAGGCTTAAGACTTTTCTCCAATAGAGGTAAGTTTCCTTAAACTTTGATATCTTTATTCATACATCATTTGTTTTTGTTTTTAAAAGAATAAAACAGGACAAATCAAGGCATAAGAGTGCAAATATCAAAGATTCAAAGAAAATGCTTTAGGAGACCTGACATGGGTGGCCGTGCCACTGGACACAGGCCATGTCAGGGAGAAAATATGCAAAAAGGGCAAGGCATATGCTGACACGGGTGCCCGTGTCACGCGATACGACCCGCTTCAACTTAATTGGGATTGAAAACTTGGCAAGGAGGCAAGGAAGGAGCTGACACGGGTGCCTGTGTCACACGACACGGCCCGTGTCAATTCAGCTGAGACTAAGAACGTGTAGGAAGCATTGGGCAGATTCTGACACGGGTGCCCGTGTCCAGTGACACGACTCATGTCAACCTAGGCATTAGAAATCCCGATTTTTTGAGATTTTTGTTATAATTTTGGGTACACTGGACATTTTGCATTGTTGGGAATTGACATTAACATCCAAATTATTTTCTAAACAATTAAAAATCATTAGACTTAGGTTTTATTTTAATTTCAATTAACGTATATTTTTAGGTTTTTTTGTTTAAAATAATTAGTTAACCTCTCTTTTAATTAAAACTAATTAATTTTTTTGGGTTAATGATCAAACATTGTTATCTATCACAAAAACCCTAAAAAAAACTTCTTTCTTCCTCTTTACATTTTGTACATTCAATTATTATTCATATTCAATGGTTTGTAATAGTAATTAGGGCTTTATTGCCTTTCTTCCCCCATTTCACAAACTTGTACCCCCATTCCCAAAGCATTGAATAACGTAGGACATTTAAATTCCACAATTTATCGCTTTCCTTATTATTGCTAGTAATTAGGGTTTGCATGACAAGAATTAAAATCAAACTTAGCAAAACCCTAATTCAAGATGAAATAATTGAATCAAACATACTATGCACACATTCACCTCTAGGGTAACCACACTTGTTGCCTCAGATTAAAACAGTAATATCCCTCGAACATTGAGATGATTTTAGCAAAAAATGTTGATTAAAAGATCATAGTACCTCGATGACCCTTCAATGTTGCCTTCGGTAAATGATCTTAGTCCCTTACCACAATTGCTAAAACATCTTGCGAGTTTCCTTCTATGACTTTACAATGACCCATGCTTGTCCTTCACATCCAATGATATGGATCTTTACCAATCGATGGTAAAATAACACTATCTAAAGAAGGTGGAAAAGAACAAAGACTTATTGAGTAGGTCGATTGCTCATAATTTCTTGCTCATAAACAAAATCATGTACACCTCACACTTTCAAAAACACTTTTCAAATAAACATATTGCCTACATTCTCAATGATATGAGAATCATTACAAAATGACCTTACATTGGAATTTTCAAACATCTTTCCAAACACTTCCTTTCAACGAATATTTTCAAAACCAACACTTTGTATACATTTTCAACGATGTGAGAATAATTGCAAAGTTTTCCAAACAAAGGCGTTTTTAAAATATTTTTAAACTTACACAAACACAAAGCATTTCAAAGTGATCAAGCAATTAAGAGACCATAGATAACTACAGATGAAAAGGTTGCTAACACCTTCCCTTTTCATAGCCTACCCCCCAAACTCAAGAAAATTCTCAAAAGGTCTTTCCTGTTCTTTTCACCCTTTCCTTTATTGGATAAAATAAAATTCGATGGCGACTCTTGCTATCCGCAACATTTGCGATAAAATTCTAAACACCCAAGTCAGTTTTCCCACCGTATCGCAGAACTGGCGACTCTGTTGGGGAGAATTTTGAGTGGGGTTACCTTAAGAGCTAGACCACCTTTATTTGCCTTAATTATTTTCTTTACATTTATGGGTTATGCTTGGGTTTATTACTTGTAAAAATCCTATACCCGGATTTGGGGCATATTAGGTAAGTAGAAATAGATCATGGGGACTGTGCGGCGTAATACCGACATGGTTGAAGCGATGGCTATGTTAGTGTGACACATTTGTTGGTACCGGCGTCCCTTATGTCCAATCAAGGAGAATACGGGGTTGCTGTGTGGTGGAATGAAGCACTAACTGACCTTAGAACCTTAGTTGACCAACTTGGCCATTAGAAAGTAGTGAGATAGCCGGATTTGGTGCAAGACTAAAGTTAGTTGATACTCGATACTAAAATCATTGAGATCAGACTTTTGGGATATTTTTGCCACAGTTTGGATGCTTGAGCTAAAACAATTCCCAATGAAGAAAGATCAGTGATATTGAGACTCCTAGAACCTAGTTACTTTTTAGGATAGGTTGAGCCAACTAATCTTCAAGAGGGTACTTACCTATAACCCTAATGCAAGCCTAAACCTAAGGCCTTGTGTGCTTTGTATGTATATGATTGTTTATTCATAACATCATAAACATCATAACATCATGCCATAGCATTTTCGCTAACCATTTCAAGGACCTAGAGATTTATCTTTGTTCTGTTTCTTAGGATATGGCTTCCACTCGCAGAAATACCATCTGAATTACCTTCGCGAGGGTGACTCCTCAACTCAAAGAGTTAGCATCAAGGGTTACTGAAAATTCTCCGTTCACCAAAAGATATGGTTGACTTCTCAATCTGGTTACCTCAAGCTTTGAAGAAGACATGATAAGGGTACTCTTTCAATTCTTTGACCATGTACATCATTGTTTCACCTTTCCCGATTATCAATAAGTGCCTACAATGGAAGAATTCTCTCAACTATTGGGAGTACCAGTAATTGATCAAATACCATTCATCGGTTTAGAGGAAACTCTAAGACCCGAAGTTATTGCCAAGGCCTTACATTTGAAGAGTTATGACATTATAGCCAATTGGGAGACAAGAAGTAGGGTCAAAGGCTTTTTGGATAATGTCCTGATGGAGAAAGCTTAACTATTTTGGGATGCTATGGATTTACAAGCTTTTGAGGAGATTTTGGCTCTTCTAATTTATGGTTGGTGCTTTTTCCTAACCCTGACCAACTCATAGAGGTGAATGCTGTCAAAATTTTCCTTACTCGTAATCCCGTACCTACTTTTCTTGGAGACATTCTACATTGCCTTCACACTCGCACCATGAGGAAGAGAGGGGCTCTTATATGCTGCATTCCGTTGCTGTCTAGGTGGTTTATTTAGAACCTTCCCCAATCAGTTTTAAAGAATGAGCAAGGTTTGAGGTGGTCGCAAAGGATAATGTCGCTTTCTCATGCATATATCCATTGGTGCTCTCGTTCTCAAGAAGACATTACTATCATTGGCCATTCTGGGGAGTTCCATAATGTTCCACTCTTGGGCATTAGCGGAGGTATTTCTTATAACTCTTCTCTAGCTCTATGACAATTTGGCTATGCTCGAAGAGATGGTCCCCATGATGCATTCATTCAAGGATTTGTATTCGACTATGAGAATGGTGTTCAAGGTTATGATCAAAGGTTTGTGCATGCTTAGGGAATTGTAAGCAAAGTTGATCTCAATACTTTGGGGCATTAGAATTCCATCCCTCTTGAGCCTTATCTCAAATGGGTACAAGCTTGTTCTCAAAGTCTCATGATGCCATATCTTGTTATTCTACCAATATTTGTGGAGCCTGTTGCCGAAGGGGATGCTCCTTATACCATTATTCATTTTGACATGCCCACCAACTTCAAAGAATTGTAGAGATCATGGATTCAACTCAAGGGGGGGAACGAGACACCTTTGAAGCTCGATTCTATGCAAGCGAGAAGAAATTGTTGGAGCTCACAAGGAAACTTCTTGAGGAGCAAAGCTTGAATTCCTACATTGCACCAAAGAGAAAGCTCCCATGGGAGACCTGAGTTATTTGGTTTTAGGATTTCATTTTGTTGTCTCTTTAAAACCTTTTTTCTTTTTCATTGTAAGCCCAAGGGGCAATTGTAATCTTTGAACTTTATTAAATACAATTGTTGCGTTTGTTTCCTTTTTGGCTAGCAAATTTAAATTCCTTAAGGTCCTTGAAAACATTGCATCCGCATATCATGCTTTGTTGTACCCCAAAATTTTCCCTTTCATTTTACTCAACACATGCCTATTGAGGTCCTCAACTTGCCCAAGGATGCCCAAGAGTTGATCAGATAAATTGTCCTCCTAAGGCAATGAACCCCCGAATAGAGTTTCCATTTGAATCAGGATATGTCAACTCCAAAGACTTAAATTGTTTTCCATGGTACTATTATGCCTCCAAGACTGTCCATGACAAATTTCATGCCTTGCAAAACAAGTTTGCACAGTCAATTGCCCAAATGCTTGAAAATCAACTGTACTAGGTCAAAAGTCAACTGTGGCCTATATACAGTCAAACTTCAATATTTTTTGTCAAGAACATCATTTTGAAGTGATAATCATCATTTGATCAAGGGTTGACCATGATTCCTCAAGAAATTCTCCTAATTCATCAAAAGTTAAATTTGCAAAATTAGGGTTTCTATAGGAAAAGTCAACTGAACTTTGACTGGGCATAACTTTCGCATACTTTATGCATTTGGCCCCAACAAAAGCCTATATTGAATAGAATCCAATTCCCTACAATACATATTTTATCTTCAAGTTCAAGAAGTGCACCATTTGAAAGAAGCAAGCTCATACATTACATGTCATTTTCAGAAAGTCAACAAAAGACACTTTTTGTCAAGACCTTTTACATCAAGATAACAACTTCAAATGCAAATATTATCAAAATAGGTATTGAATTAGACATCTTGATCTTCCCAAAAAGTCCAAGATCATCTCCTTGGGTTAAAAATTGAGCAAGTTATGGTTTTCCCAAGTTGGGAAAGTTTTTGAAAATTCAAAAATCCTACATCGAGCAAAGTTGAGTTTTCAAGGCATTAACTCATTTCTTTGAGTTTTAAACTTCTCCATGGCATATTATAGGACCCATAAGCTCTTCCCCTTATGGTCTTACTTTTTATCCATTTATTTTCCATTTTTTTGGATTTATTTTCAATAAAACATGAAATAACTGGTTTAAATAACAAAGGGAGGTGTATAGCACAAATGGGATTGGAATTATCTTGCACAAGGGCCCAAGCCACGCAGAAAATGATGTCCAGGTTCATCCCCTTCAAGAAATGGCGCAAAAGTCATTTTGGGCAAGTTTTCAAATTTTACATTATGGTTCTTTAAAACATCAATTTGGCAAGTTTTTGAATATTATATCAATACTTCATTACAAGGCATTATGGCATGGATTTTGCATTCAATAACATTCATTAATTCCATCCTATATGTATTGTACCATTTGCAAGCATTAAAAAAGGAGAAAAAAGACAATGACCACGCTACAGAAGCCCTCTCTCAAACTCTCCATTTTCATAAATTCGTCAAAAATTTGCAACCGCACTTACAAACTGTTTCGTGATAAACTAACACTATAGTCATTCTCCAAGCATTCCCATGAATTGATCCAGGCCATCCCTAGGCCATTGCATGACTAAGAACACTACATATCCGAACCTGTGTATTTGGTAAAAAATTTAATTCGAATTTCATTTATCTGTATATTTTAATGCCTTGGTTTGTTTGAATGTTGCACAGGAGCTAAAAATATGAGGTTTGGGCATGAGAATCACAAGGTTTGAGCCTGAAATCCAATCGTGCCATAGCTAGGACACGATCTGCATTTCGTGCTCATAACGCAGGATACATGCCCATTTATTTTGTTTTTTTGTTCTATTCTTTATGTTTTATTTCTTCTTTTGATTTTATTTTTATTAATTAACCTTAAAACCAAAAAAATCAAAAAAATAATAATTAAATTTTTTTAAACATATCATTAATTAATTAATTAGTTAATATTTTCCTAAAGTAATGATTAAGTAGAACTAGGTTTTATATTTCATAATTCTTATTTTCTTTAATATTCAAGAATTAAAAAATATTAATTAGGTTTATTTTATGTTATTAATTAGAATTTAATTTAATATTTTTGTAAATTAAAAACCAAACAAAAAAACATGCCTTTTCTTTTCTTAAAACTAATTCAAAAAACATCAAAAAGTTTCCTTTACGCATTTTCCTATTTCGCGCGCATTTTCTTCTTTCGCACTTTTATATTCCTGTACATATTAATATAGTCAAACTATAAGGTATTTTTATTGCTTTCCTTTATATTTATCCCGGTTTTGGACTTGTAATTAAATCCCTCTCCCCGAAGCCATGTAATAGCGTAGGAATTCACGTTTCCGCACTTTATATTTTTGTACATATATTAACTGTTAGAGGTATGGCTAATAGGATTGCATGAATAAGATAAAACCAATCGCTAGAAAACTAACGACAAAGACTAATATATCTAAAATCAAATACACTCGCACATACACACCCCTAGGGTATCACTACTTCGGTTCACTTCGGTAAATGGTCATGAAGCATAGGGAGTTTTAGTGGTCACCCTCCAGTCCAAAAAATATCAAAATAACCCATTCAAATGTTGCCTCAGAAAGATCTTTAGGACTTTAGGGTAATTACTAAAGTTTCCTAACCATTGCTTTTGTGACCGTAAAAACGTCCCTTTCAATTGTCCCTTAAACTCCAATGACGAGGCTACCTACTCCTTAATAGTAGGATATCGCTGTCTAAAGGAAATGAGAAAAAACGAACAACTTTTTTTTCCCGAGTAGGTAGATAGTTCCTAGGTACTTGCTCAAAAATCTCAAAATATTTTCACACAAACACTTTCAAAACAGTTTTCAAAAATAACTTCGTCACACTCTTGAGGACAGAAACAAGAGTTATCACGAAGTAAAACAATTTGTTTTTCTTCAAAAGACACGCACATAGCAATTTTAAAATGAGCAAAGTGCTTAAGAGCCCGTGGAAAACCACGGATAGAAAGGGTGCTAATACCTTCCCTTTCTTTAATCTACCCCCTTACTCAGAAAACTCTCGAAAAAGGTTTTTTTCTGTTCTTTTTTTACCTTTCCTTTGTTGGATAAAATAAAAGACAGTGACGACTCTTACTTACCGCACATTTGCGAATACAAACGCAACACCAGTATTAAACAGTCGGTTCTGCCACCGTATTACATGCATCATATCATACACAGATTTCCTGACACATGTTTCCTCATCTTTTTACTATTTATTTCAATATAAGATGGCTCTAGAGCAAACCGTCAAAGATCTGCAAACTCAACACACACAGTTCCAAGAGACTCTCCTCAACCTAGATAAAGATCAGCAAGAAATGATGGCACTCCTTGCGACCAAAAAGAAGACCAAGAAGAGGGCTGTTATTCTCAACATGGGAAGAAAGTTCAAGGGGCCTTCCCGACTAGCTCAAATAGAAAAGGCTTCTTTAGAGGAAGAATACAATAAAGAAGAGGAAGCTAGAAGCACTAGAGCTGGGGGAGGAAATAACCAAGCTACTGAGGATGAAGACTATTCCAAAGACTAGTATCCACCGCAGATGAGAAATACAAGCAGCTGGAAGACCGAATTAAGGCTGTGGAGATCCAAACAGTGTCTGGTTTAGACTTTGAAGACTTAGGTTTGGTCCCTGGGGTGGTAATTCCCCACAAATTCAAGGTTCCTGTCTTTTCCAAATACGACAGGGTCTCCTGTCCAAAGATGCATCTGAGGTCTTATGTCCACAAGATTCAACCACGCACCGCCGATAGGAAGTTATGGGTGCATTTATTCCAAGAAAGCTTATCTGGGACACAATTGGAATGGTTCTATCAACTTGAGGGGACTAATGTCCACACCTGGGAGGATCTATCTGCTGCCTTCTACAAGCAATACCAATACAACACTGATCTCGCACCAACTCGTGTGTAGTTGCAGAATATGACTATGGATTCAAATGAAGGATTCAAAGAGTATGCTCAAAAGTGGAGGGACCTGGATGGAAGGGTGCAACCCCCGTTGACTGATAGAGAATTAATAGACATGTTTATGGGCACCTTGACTAGCCCATTCTTTAATTTACTGATTGAGAGTTCTTTGTCAGGGTTTACTGAGTTGATTATGACTGGTGAACGAGTTGAAAGTGGAATCAAAAGCGGAAAGATACCCATGGCCTCAACCTCTAATGCTGTAAAGAAACCTTTTGTCAGAAAGAAAGAGACTAATACTGTTTATGGACAAAGGATCCGTGTTAAGAACGATCATCACCAATCGGTAGGAGCTGTATTGATTTCAAATCCAACCCCAGTTCAACGACCAAAATAATCAAACAATCAACAAAGGCCTGATGCCCCGAGGAGTCAATTTACTAGAATCAACATGCCACTATCCCAAGCTTTGTAACATCTGTTGAAAGCATATTTGGTGGCACTGAGGAATCCTCCTATAAACCCCAATACTTCATCTCTGAATTACAACCCGAATGCAAAATGTTCCTATCATTCCAATAGCTCCAGGAACGATACCAATGATTGTTGGGCCTTAAAGAGCAAGATCCAAGATTTTATTGATAACAAGGTGATTGAGTTTGACCCCCCACAAACCCCTAATGTCATTACTGCTCCCATACCCATTCATGGTAAAGGTGTCAATGCTATTGACGATTTCTCTTTTGTCTCCATCATCGATGATTTGACTACTCCATTGTTGACCATTAAGAAGAATTTGCTGAGAGCCAGTTTATTTCCTGGCTGCCTTGAAATTTTTTACCATTATGCTTCCCAAATCAATGGCTGTATATGGCTGAAGAAAGGTATTCAACGCCTGATTGATAGCCATGAAATTCTGTTCGAGAAAACTCCATCTGTAAAAAGTTTACCTCAAGATGTTTCCATAATTAGAATTTCCAATGCTCCTATTAGGATCACCTCTAAAGTCCCTATAAGAATTTCTGCTGAGCTAATAGTATCTCCCTTGATCATTACTACACCGGGGCCAGTCCCCTATTCCTCCGACAAAGTCGTACCTTGGAACTACGGGGCAGAAGTTTATTATCATGGTGTCAAGCAAGAGCCATGGATTAATGAAAATGGAGAGCCTGGAATTACAAACATTGTGTACAAATAAGGACAAAGTCGTGCCAGTTCAGAATGCGTACAAAGTGTTTGTTTTTGAAAATATTTTCAGAACAAGTGTTTGTGAAAAAGATGTTTTGTTTTTGTGAGCAAGCGATTACGAGCGATCTACCTACTCAAAAGTATTTCGTGTTATTTTCCTCATCCTTTAGATAGTTCTATCCTACCATTAGTTAGTCGGAAGCATTATCGTTGGATGTGAAGGGACAAGCGCGGGTCATCGTACAGTCATAAAGGCACTCGTAGGAGCGCTTTAGCAATTTTATCGTAAGGGACTAAGATCGCTTACCAAAGACAGCATCGAAGGGTCATCGAGGGACTACGATCTTTTTAACCGAGGGTCTTTGATAAAGCGTCCCCATGTTCGAGGGACATGATTATTTTCCGAGGCAACGAGTGAGGTTACCCTAGAGCTGCGTGTGTGAAGAGTGATTCATGTTCAGTTATTTAGTCTTGCAATTAGGGTTTTCTACGTTTGCTTTTATATCTTTCCATACAATCCTATTAAGCTAGACAGTTATAAGAAAAGCGGTAAAATGCATAAAATAAAGGCAGAAATTAAAGGGTCATACGCTATTACAAAGCTTCGGGAAAGGGGATACAAATTTTAAAACGCTAATTAAACTATTACAAATTGTAAGCAGATACATAATTGGAAAAAATAATGAAACACGCGACTGTAAAATACACGAAGCGGTAAAATAAATATAAATGGGAAAATAAATTATTTTGTGATTGTTTTAAGAAAAAGTTCGATGATTAACCTAAAAGCTACTTAATTTTAATTAATTAAAAAAAGTTTAATTAATTAGATTAAACAAAAACCTAAAATCTAAGTTGGTTTTAATTTAATTAATAAAACCTAAAAAAATTAAATTAGGGTTGATTAAAAACCTGAAATTAAATTAGGGTTTATTAAGATAAATCAAGGGTTTGTAAAAAATGTTAGGTTTTATGAAAAAGGAAGAAAAGGTATTAAAAAATAACCAAATGGTAGGGGTGGGTGTTGAACCCACGCCCTCAAGACTTTTCAGCAACACAAACACACCCAGGCCAAGCGCCCCTTGGTGTTAGAATCTAGTTTCAACGCATTATAGGATAAACCTGCAAAATATGGAAACGTTAAGTAAATAAGTGGCAAAAGGTTGGATCGAACCTAGGCCCTTTGACACAAGTGACTTTAACGCGCACGCTTCTATGCTGGGGCGGCTGCACATTCATTAATTTAGATGAACCAATAAATATAAATATAACACATGCATGTATTGACCGGAGAGGCGCCCGGGGCATAGCTTCAGTCATCTTCTTCAGTTGTCTTCTTTGTCAACAACCTGCAAAATGAAAGAATCAGTGATCCAAAAACGTCCTACCCCGCTAAATCGAGGACTGCAAGTTCAATGGAATGATTTTTTCGGCCTAAAGATCCATGGTTTTTGAGATATGAAGAAAAACGCATGAATCGGTGAAGCCATGGTGATTCGTGATCCTAACTGCATGGGACCCCCACGATTATTCTATCATGCACTAATAAACCTCATGAACACATTAGTGACATTAATACATGTTAAAGCAAACAAAAAATCAAGATATGAATCTTATGAAAATTATGAAACCGGAGATGACGTGACATGAGATTTCATGTGTTTTGGATCATCAAAATTTCTCCAGACTTACCTTGGGAATGAACGGAGTTGATTGGGATCACAAGTTTATGGTGGAAGGGCTTATAATAAGAATTTGGAGATTTCAGGGTTCTTGAAATTTTGAGGTTTTTTGACAACCTTGAGGCAAGGGTTTTTTCGTGTCCTTATTTGTATAAAAATAATGAGATTATATAATGGAAATTAAGGCAAAGATATGGACTTGGTCTTTTTAAGAAAGGCCTATGTATTTTATTTTATTTATTTTTCATTATTAATGAATAAATAAAAAATAATTAAAATAATAAAAATAAAAATAGGTCAAGGGGTGTAAGAACAATATTTGAGGTGTATGAGGAGTATAATACACGTTTGGACTCTTAAACTATGTCCCAATAGCCCAAAATAACAAGCTTGCTCACTTTGAAGTTCATGCATTTGCTCAAACAATTTCAACTTGCAATGGACATAACTATCTCAATTTTCATCTTTTGAAGGTGATCTTTGATGTTTTAGAAAGCTCAAGATGTACTCTACAATCTCTATGATGATAATTTTTTATTTTGAATATTTATCTTGATGTAAGTTGCCTTGACAAAAAGTGTCTTTTGTTGACTTTTGAAATGACCTGTAATGTATTGACTTATATCTTTCAAATAATGCACTTTTTGGACTTGAGTTTAGAGATAAAAAGTTATGGAGAATTGGGTTCCCTTCAAAATGAGCTTTGGTTTGGGAAAATCTGATGAAGCATGTGAAAGTTATGCTTGGTCAAAGTTCAATTGACTTCTAAATAAACCCTAATTTGGCAACTTTTGACTTTTGATGATTTGAGGGATTTTCTTGAGGAATCATGATCAACCCTTGATTAAATGATGAATATAACTTTAAAATGTTGATGTTGACAAAAAATATTGATGTTTGACTGTATGTTGACCATAATTGTGTTTTTACCCAATACAGTTGATTTTCAGTCATCTAAGCCATTGACTGAGCAAACTTATGATGCATGGCTTGAAACTTGACATGAGCATCCTTTGGGACATATGAAGAACCATGAAAAACACTTGATACCTTGTAAACCTAATATTCCTTGAGAAATACAAAACCCTAGGTATGGACCCATTGCTTAGGAGGACAATTTGTCTGATCAATTCTTGAGCCACTTTGAGCATTTGAGAACCCTAGGAGAATGTCTTGAAGAAAAATGGGAGGAAAAATTTGGGGTGCAACAGCTTCCTCTGTTAAATCTTATTAAACTTGAAGAGTTAGATTGGCATGTCTTTCATTAATGACTTGAAGGTGGAAGATGATTGAACACTTACGTGCCCAGAATTTTGCACTCACATGTGCAGGCGGTAACACCGTTGGTTGATGATATTGCTTGAATGAGCTTAAAGACGCCATTTGGAGAGGTAACTGAGAGTCGTCGGAGATGGGCTTAAATATGCCATCCGAAGTAACTGTTAATAGGAGTACCAAAATGAGTCTACACTCGACTTTATCTGATGGAAATGCTTTTCAAAATTCAGTCTCTGAAGGGAAGGTGTTAGAGTAGCTGCTTGTCAGATTTAGTCTCTGAGGGGAAGATGCATGTCAAAACTCAGTTTCTGAGGAAGATGCTTTTCTGAATTCAGTCTCTGAAGGGAAATGTTAGTCATGTAGATTGTCGCCCCATCTTGTTTCTAGAATTGATGTATAGTCTGCTTTTGTTGGTAAACTCGTCATGTTTCAGGAATTCATACCACCTGGTGATAAAGATATTCGCCTTGTCCTATTTTGAGAATTAATCTTCACCTGGTCATAAAGATAGAAAGATAGTTTCCCCATCCTATTCCCGGAGTTAATATTTGCTCGGTCATATAAATAGTTTCCCTATCCTGTTTCGGGAGTTAATATTCAACCTATTCATGTAGATAGTCGCACCGTCCTGTTTTGGGAATTGATCTACAATTTGTTTTCAAAGATAGTTGCCCTGTCTTGTTTCAGGAATTAATTTGTGTCTGGTCATATAGATAGTTTCCCTGTCTTGTTTCAGGAATTAATTTACGACCTGATTAAAAATTGGTGATGATATTCGTCTGTTTGTAGACTTTACCCGAAAAGATAAAGAGTTGGCTGTATGTAATGTCATAACGTATGAGATGCATTGTGTAATGATGTTCTAAATGAGAATGTACTATATGTGTTTCGTATTCACATGCTATGGTATTTGTAAGTGGTGTATGATTGTGAAATGTCGTTGAAACGTATTAGTATCTTTGTATAACATCTTTGACTGGGAAAATAAATACCGGACTGCTGTTGTGGATGAAGAATATGAGTAATCTTTAACCTTGTCTAGAATGTCTCTGTCGGGGATCCTTATTTTCTATTTAAGGAAACTCCGCTGGGGAATGTTTACTTCTGTTTGGGGAGAAGAGTTCAAGAACATTGGTCACTCATCTCTCTTCTGGGGAACTTAATTCTTATATACCCTGAATGGGGATAAAAGAGATGGATAATCTTATGGGATGCTGTCTGACCAAGTTTCTGATATGGATGCCGACTCGCATGGGAAGTATAAGGTTAAGCGATACATGGTCTAGTTTCTTATTTCATAGGAACTCTCTAGGGATAGTTGTCTGGACTTCCCTTTGTTGGAGAGAGAAATTTTACCGGTGATTTATAGTAGTCAAAGGGATAGACTCAAGCTGGGGAGACTGTATCCTGTTGGGGAAATAACCCTGTTAGGGAAATAAACCTTGTTGGGGAAATAAACCCTATTGGAGGCATTAATTCTGTTGAGGAAATGAGCCTTGCCGGAGAAGAGAATTCTGCAGGGGATTTTACAGTGTTGGAGAAATAAACTCAACTCGGGAAGAGAATCCCTATAAACTGTGCAGACGTCATAATCTCTGACAAAGATTGGGACTCTATAGATTCAAGGCATTGCCGGGGAAAATATCATGCTTCTTAGGGTATTTCAGACTCGTGGGGAATGTATCTTTGTTAAAGATGAGCTTGTGAAGATGACTCCACGGGGGATAATCTAATGGAAATTACTCTGTGGGGATTTGTGGATGACTTGAACATTGTCTCAACTCCTAGAGTCTTTAGTAAATGTTTATTCCTGGTTTTATGCATATATTTGTTAACAACAATCATATTCATATGCATATGTTCATTCAATTTAATCATTGGACGTTTTTGCAAACAAAACAGAAAAAGTAAAACAAGATTTGAATTTTGAAATTGTATTTATATTGATAGTTTTCCTATAAACAGGCGATTATTGTACAAAGAGACAAAAGTCTTAGTAAGAGGAAATCGTCGTGAAATGAAGAGAGTATAAAGTGAAAATAATATATATAGCTATGTGTAAATGATCTCATCAGGTTTCAACTCTGCTATTTCCCCTATGTCTTCGAGCATCTCATCCCTTGATGTTAGAAGAAGTTGATTGAATCGATCGACACCATTCAAACTTAAAGCTGACTGTAAGTGATCCAACGGGACATAGTCGTATGCTTTAATACCTAACTTTTGCCTAGACCTCCCTTTTGGGTTATCAGTCCACCGGTATACCCTTTTTGCAAAAGCCACCTTTTTAGTTTTTCGACTTGCCGGGTGTGCAATCTTTTATATATGTCCCTAATTTTTGCCCGAACCCTTTTGGTTCACCGAGATGCCCTTACTTTTGGCTAGGCCAGTCAATGTAGCGGGTGGTTTTTCATGCGTAGTATCTTTTGACTATGTCCGCGTTCACAGGGTGCGGAAAATCTTCACCTTCCATGGTGGTAAGTATCATAGCACCGCCTGAAAATATCTTCTTGATTACAAATGACCCTTCATAGGTGGGAGTCCATTTGCCCCTGGGATCACCTTGCGGTGGAATGCTGCGCTTTATTACCAAGTCACCAGCCTGATATACCCGATGCTTGATCTTCTTGTTGAATGCTTTAATCATATGCTTCTGATACATCTGACCGTGACAAATAGCCGCCACGATTATTCTATCTTGCACTAACAAACCTCATGAACACATTAGTGACATTAATACATGTTAAAGCAAACAAAAAATAAAGATATGAATATTATGAAAATTATGAAGCCAGAGATGCCATGCCATGAGATTTCATACGTTTGGGATCATTAAAATTGCTCCAGTCTTACCCTGGGAATGAATGGAGTTAATTGGGATCGCAAGTTTGTGGTGGAAGGGCTTATAATAAGGATTTTGAGATTTTAGGGTTCTTGAAATTTTGAGGTTTTTTTGACAATCTTGAGGTAAGGGTTTTTTTGTTTCCTTGTTTGTCTAAAAAGAATGAGATTATATAATGTAAATTAGGGCAAAGATATGGGCTTGGTCTTTGTAAGAAAGACCTATGTATTTTATTTTATTTATTTTGCATTATTAATGAATAAATAAAAAATAATTAAAATAATTAAAATAAAAATAGGTAAATGGGTGTAAGAACAATATTTTAGGTGTATGAGGAGTATAATACATGTTTGGACTCTTAAACCATGGCCCAATAGCCCAAAAAAATAAGCTTTCTCACTTTGAACTTCATGCATTTGCTCAAAATTTTCCAACTTGCAATGGACATAACTCTCTAAATTTTCATCTTTTGAAGGTGATCTTAGACTTTTTGGAAAGCTCAAGATGCCTTCTACAATCTTTATGATGATATTTTCTTTTGAATACTTTATCTTTATGTAATTTGCCTTGACAAAAAGTGTCTTTTTGTTGACTTTTGGAATGACATGTAATGTAATGGCTTATATCTTTCAAATGATGAACTTTTTGGACTTGAGTTTAGAGATAAAAAGTTGTACAAAATTGAATTCCCTTCAAAATGAGATTTGGTTGGGGAAAACCCGATGAAGCATGTGAAAGTTATGCTTGGTCAAAGTTCAGTTGACTTCTCCTAAGGAAACCCTAATTTGGCAACTTTTGACTTTTGATAATTTGAGGGCTTTTCTTGAGGAATCATGATCAACCATTGATAAAATGATGAATATCACTTCAAAATGTTTATTTTGACCAAAAATCTTGAAGTTTGACTGTATGTTGACCACAATTGACTTTTTACCCAATACAATTGATTTTCAGTCGTTTGAGCCATTGACTGAGCAAACTTGTGATACAATGCTTGAAACTTGACATGAGCATCCTCGGGGACATATGAAGAACCATGAAAACCACTTGATACCTTGGAAACCTAATCTTCCTTTAGAAATACAAAATCCTAGTTATGGACCCATTGCTTAGGAGAAGAATTTGTCTGATAAATTCTTGAGCCACTTTGAGCATTTGAGAACCCTAGGAGAATGTCTTGAAGGAAAATGGGAGGGAAAATTTTGGGGTAAAAAATGTGAAGGAAAATGGAGAGGATGACGTGAAAGGTTTGGGTGTAGTGTGAGGATTTTAGGCATGGTTCAAACAAGTCATGAAGTCTTAAAGAAAACCGATCATGGTAAAAGATAAAGATGGAAGATTAAGTTTAGGATAAGTTTCCTTGTAACTGATTAAATTCCTTTTTTTTTGTAAAATTTTCTTTTGACCTTTATAACCTCTTGTTAATCTTGAAATGACATGTACTTTAACATGATTAATCATGAATGAAAAACACCTGAAGTTTGAAATTGAATGGATGAACTTGAATAATTTGAATAATCTGAATGACCATGGATGTGAGTAGTTTCGACTTGTTCTTTTTGTAATTGAATTTTGATTCATTTTGTGTCTTTTGAGAATTATGCAGTCAAAGTAGAAGCTAAATGAGATGTAATTAATAGAACTTGAATAACGTTGAAACTTGACATAATAGAAATAAACACTTTATCTCCAACATTCAAAATTCAATGTCTATTATGTATGAGTTTTTGCAAGATGGATCTTCTTGAATTATGCGATTTCAAAACATTCTTTAAATCCCTTAGCTTTTGGTAAATTAAGGCCTTGGTCATACTTTGGTCAAAGTAAGGAATTTTACCCATCCGACTTCAAGTTTACTTCATAATACCCCATGATGAGTGTCTTATATGTTCTACAAGAACCTGAATCAAAATTGTCCTTGTATGCCATGTTTCCATAAGAACTTGGATTCAAAAAAACTCGCACACAATGCATTGGATCTTAAAAATCCAATTTTTATGTTTGAATTTCCATTTCTGAATGCCTTGCACCTTAAACCCGCGTGAATGGAGATCCTTGAATAGACGAAGTATGGGTCCTCAAGAGAAGTCTCAGTGCACTCTTAAATTAATTCTTGATGAATCAATATTGATGTCATAGAGAATCCATAAACAAAAATCTTGAATCATACCAATTGACCGCTTGGTAACATTGAATTCATATCCCACTTGAATGATCATCTCTACATAATGAATTCAAAATGAATTCAATTTTTGATGAGCAAAAACCAAATCAACCTACCTTCTTGCTAAAATCTCTAACTTCAAACTCAATTCAACCTCAAGAGGCAAGTATTTAAAGAATAATATAGGGATAATGAAATATTCCAAGGAACCAACCCTCAATGAGTGTAGTATCGAGTATCTACCAACTTCGAACTACACCAAAGCCGGTCATCTCACTACATCCTAAAAGTCCAAGTTGGTCAAGTAAAGGTTCTAGAAGTTCGTTAGTGCTTCATGACATCACTCAACAACCCCGTATTCTCTTTGATTGACTTAAAGGCTACCGGTACCCACAAATATGTCGCACTAACATAGCTATTGCTTAGACCGTGTCAGTATACCCCGCACAGTTTCCACAATGTATTGCTATTTACCTATAATGTTTCCCAAATATGGGTAGAGGATTCAAACCTAAACAATAGATCCAAGATGTAAAGCAAACAAGGCAAACAATTGTAAGCAAATAAAGGTGATCTAAACCCTAAGGTAACCCCACATTTTATAAATTTTCCCAGCAGAGTCGCCAGTTCTGTGATACGGTGGGAGAACTGACTTGAGGTTTTGTGTTTCGTCGCAAATGTTTCGGTTTAGCAAGAGTCGCCACTGACTTTTATTTTATCCAAAAGGAAAGGTAAAAAAGCACAGGAAAGACCTTTGAGATGTTTTCTTGAGTTCGGGGGGTAGATTATGAAAAGGGAAGGTGTTAGCACCCTTTTCATCCATGGTTTTCCATGGGCTCTTAGTTACTTGCTTATATCACTTGCTTTAATTTTGAAATTGTTTGAAATGGTGCTTTGTGTTTGGTGTGGTTTTGAAAGTATTTTGAAAAGATGCCATTCGTTTAGGCAATCTTTGTAATGATTCTCGTTCGTAAGAATGTATACAAAGATGTTTGTCTTTTGAAAAATGTTTCAATGTTTTGAAAGTTGTTTGGAAATGTTTTGAAATGTGTGTGTGATTGTTTTTGAAAATAGCAAGGATTTGTTTTGAAGAGAGCAAGTAACTTAGAACTATCTACCATACTCTAATGTCTTTCCTATGCATTTTTATTCCTTTGACATTGTTGATGTACCATTGATTTGGTAAACAACCCTATCTTTGGATGTTAAACGGGACATGTATGGGTCATCGTACAACCATGATAGCAATGTTGCCAAGTATCTTAGCATGTTTGAAGGGACCAAGATCATTTTGTTTTAGGCAACCTTTTGATAGCGTCATCGAGGGACTATGATCTCTTGTTTTGTTTTGTTTTGCCAAGATACTTTGCATGCATACCATGGTCATTTTTGTTAGGCAACCAAGTGGGTGAAACCCTAGGGGTGCTTGTGTGCAATGTGTGTCATTTTACATGCCTTTGATTGTATTGTATTAGGTCATTTTATTTGTTTGATTTTTGACTTGTCATGCAAAACCCTAGTGTTTACTAAACATGGTATAAATTGATAAATTGCGTAAAAGTAAACTAAGCTATTACAACAATTATTATGGGAAGGAGGATACAAGTTTTTGATGGGGATATTTGCACAAAATAAAACCTAAAATACTATTACAACCCAATGAATATTTGCAAATTAAATAAATGTACAAATATTAAAAATGCAATAAAAATGTAAATATGCAAAAAATGTTTTGTATTTGATTTTTTGTATGAGAAAAAATGATTTATTTAAGTCTTAAAAAATAAGAAAAAATAACATTATTATTTTTGAAAGGGGAAACCCTAATTTTTGATTTAAAAGAAAATTATGTTTTCTATTATTTATATTGTCCATTTTTGTACAAGAAATAATAAATAATATTATTAACAAATATTAAAAATTAAAATGTGTATGAAAATAATATTTTATGTATAAAAATAATAAAGTAAAAAATGTATGGTATTTTTAAAGGTATTTACAATTTATTTAAGAAAATAAAGTTCTATTTATTTTAATAAACTATTACCTATGTAAAAAATAAAAAAATAAAAAAATTACAAAAAATTAAGAAATTATTTTTGTGATTTTTTAATGTTCAGAAAAAAATATTAAAATCAATAAACATAAAAAATATGAGAAAATATGCAAAATATAAAATATGAAGCAGGGGGGTGTGGATATCAAGTCAGGGGGTGTGGACTTCAAAAACAACAAGCCCAAGGCGCGCCAGGCCCATGAGAGTTATCCCTGTCCTCCAGCTTCATCCTTCTGCGCGTATTTGTTCAAACCTGCAAACTCTCACATACTTGCACAAAAGCAAAAACTTAAAAACATGAAACATATAGCATTTTTGATCACGATTCCAACCATATCCATTTTGTGACCTAACTCTCAAAGAACAGAGAGAATTTTATAACCCCTAATTTCTGACCTAATTTTTTCAGCATGTTCAACATTCAAATTCTCTTAGCTCAGTTAATATAAATGGCAACTATGCATATGTACAGCTTCACCATGCTAGAGACTATATTTTTGCTTCACAAATCGTGGCTTGAGGATGCTTAAATAGAGAGATAGAGTTTTGAAAAATACCTCCTTCAGCTGGATTTGGATATGGCAATGTGGGGACTTTGAGTGAGGCCTGACGATCGTGTGAGCTTCGTTGAAGTTCCCTCAAGCTATTCCAATGCTTAGCTTGCCTTGAGGATGCTTGAAACTCCCGGTAGAAGTCAAGCTGCAACCTTCCAAAATGAAAATGGTGATGTCTGAAACAGAGCTCACAGTTGCAGGATGATTGCTTGGATAACTTTGGTAGGATGTATAGAAGGTGTTTGAAGTGTTGAAACAAGAAACGCACGAGCCAAAAATGAAGTGGCTAGTGTTTTGCAGAAACTGGAAGTTTTGGGCAGAAATTTGTGTTTTGGAGTTTTGGAGAGTTTCAGGTCATAAGCATTCATCCTATAGCTTGAGATAATTTTGTCAATATGTATAGAGTGATAAAAAGTCCACCCTTTTCCTGTTGTACAAGTTCTGACTTCTTTGGCCAACTTCCTTGCATTTGAAGAAAAGTTGAAGTGACTATGCAAATATGCTTGTACTGCTTGCTTGCTAGCTGCAGAGAGTTGGTATGCTTTGCTTGAAAAATATGGAAAATTCCTGTACCAAAGAAACAAGTTCAAGGCTCAAGGCTGATAAAGTTGGAAAAGCTTGCTTTATCAAAATGGCATTGTGAAGTTTTGGCCATTTATGGAATTATTCCTTGTACAATGCTCCAATAGTGAAAACAAAGCCTTTATCCACTGAGTTAGAATTTAATTATGGAGTGTAGAAGAAGTTTAGGACCTGTAATACAAGGAACAATCATGCTTGATCAGATTTGCAACTTGATGCATTGTAAAAATGGCTTGAACAAAAGTGACAAAATGCCATTTTCTCTTCTTCGATTCTCCCTAACGACAAATGATCTTAGAGAGTTATTTGACATTTTAGAAAGATTGAAATATGCTTTACAATACATCTTTAAAATGCATTTTTAGATACCTCTTGGAACTAGGTGAAAAATGTCCATGAAGTTGGGTCAAAAACCTGCCTAGATTAGGGCAAATTTTCACCAAGTTAAAAAGTTTATGAACCCCTATTCACAAATTCATAACTTGAGATCCAAGCATATTTTTGGAAAACTTTGTGAATCAAATTTGTAGATTTCATGGAGGACTACAACTTTCATGTTTGAAGTTTTCTTTGAATCCAATTGCATCATGGTGAAAAAGTTGTGAAAAGTTGGGAAAAAATAAGAAAATTTCCATACTTAGAAAATTTCTAAGATATGAAATTTTTTCAAATTAAAACCCTAATTTGCAATTTTATGTTTCTTGGTCAACAAGTTTCACATTTTGACATATCTTGATGAATTATGACCTTTGGCACTTGATTTTGACCAAAAAGTCAAAGTTTGACTTTTCAGTGTACAGTTGACTTTTGATCAGTAGACTGCAAAATTCATCTGTCAATCCAATGAACTTGTGATCTTTTGAACTATTTGATTAGGTCAAGATGATGCCATTGAATCCTTGAAATCATGCTTGAACCCAATTGGTCATTGGCTAGGTTAAAAATCAGAAATTGCCCTTTCTCAGTCAAAACCCTAATTTTGACCATTTTGCCCTTTTGATGATTTGATCAAATTTCTTGAGGAGTTGTGATCCAAACTTGATCAAATGATACATATGAGTCGAAAATGTTGTTGTGGATAAAAAATTATGAAGTTTGACTATAAATTAGCCATGGTTGACTTTTTCCCAATACAGTTGATTTTTAGGTCAACTGTCCAATTGACTGAGCAAAAATGTGATTCAAGGCTTGAAACTTAACATGAGCAATCTTAGGGGTCCAAGATGGTGTATGAAAGTCACATGAAGCATTGATGGTCCAAAAATCATGGTGCAAACTCAAACCCTAATTTCAGGTCATCAGTGCAAGAGGATGTCTTGAGCTGAGCAAACCCTAAACTGGTCTTGAGTCCAAGAAGTCTTGTGAGGAAAATATTGATAATATGAGAGGGAAAATTTTGGGGTACAACAGCTGCCCCTGTTCAATCTTCTTGAACCTGAAGAGTTAGATTGGCGAGTTTTGCCGTTCGTGACTCGAAGGTAAAAGATGATTGGACACTAGAGTGCCCGTAAATTTACACTCGTCAAAGTGTAGTTAAGGGAATGGGCTTAAAGATGCCATTTGGAGAGGTGATAAAATCTTGTTAGAGATGGGCTTGTAGATACCATCCAAGAATGTTTGTTGAGTTGTAAGTTGTAAATCAGAAGAATAAGTATCAGAATGGTATCCGTGTCTGGAATGCATCTGAACTGTATCTGAAGTATGAAACTGTATGAGCAATGGAATGGCGTCCGTGTATGGAGCGTATCCGAGCTGTAACTATACTTGAATCTGAATGAATAACATAATGACTTCTGTGATGGAGTGTATCTGTATTGTATCTGAGTCTGAAGTCTGAATAAGCGACAAAATGGCATCCGTATCTGGAGCGTAGCTAAGCTGGGGAAAATCAGAATAAGTGACAGAATGGCAACCGTGTTTGGAGCGTATCTGGACTGGAATCTGAATAAGTAGAAAAATGACTTCCGCGTTTGGAGTGTATCTTGACTTGAATCTGAAAGCTTAATCTGAATGAGTATCAGAATGGCATCCGTATCTAGAGCGTATCTGAACTGTATCTGAATAAGTAGATCTGAATGAGTATCAGGATGGCATCCGTATCTGGAGCGTATATGAACTGTATCTTGACTTGAAATCTGAATAAGTATCAGAATGACTTCCGTGTCCGGAGTGTATCTGAACTGTATCTGAAATCTTTGAACATTGTTAATGGTAGCTGTTAATCTTATCCTAAAAAGGATAAAATGTTAGCTGAAACACAAAGTTATGCTACATGAAATGTATTATGCAATAAATGTGCTTTATCAATGTTTATGATATATGGATGTAATGTATGCGCATGTAAGCTGATTTGTTGTATTGCTGAGGAAAATAAATCCTTGACAGCTGGGGATAATAAAATCCTTGACTGCTGCCGGGGAAAATAAATCCTTGACTACTGAGGATAAGAAGTCCTTGACAACTGTTGGGGATTAAAAATCCTTGATGACTTTCCTGGGGATATAGAGATCCTTCAAGTCTTGAATTCGGAGTATTGACAAAAATTCTGTTGAGAAAGTAATGCCATGTACTACTTAAGAAAATCTACTTGGGGAATCCAGAGAACTTTGATAACGTCTACTGGGGATTATACAAAGGGAATCTTCGTTCTGCTGGGAAATAGAGAAAACTCAGATGACTTCTGCGGGGAATTAAGAATGAGAATCTTCATTCTGTTGGGAAGCAATAAAAACTCTATGGGGAAGAAAGCTATCCTGTTGGGGAGTAGGTTCAGGAGTTTGGGTTGTATGCCACTCTACTGAGGAATCAACCTAGGTTAGGGAGGAACAAAAGGTTAACTGTTATCTGGTTGCTTTTCAGACTTCAAGATAACTTGCTGGGGAATTTGGAGAAACTGGATGGTTTCCGCTAGGGATTGGTGGTTGGAAATCTTGGCTCCGCTGGGAATTGGGAGTTTGAAGTTTTAACTCTGATGGGGATTAAGGGTTTGAAATTTTAGCTCCGCTGGGGATTGGGTTGATGCACTATAGGGATTGCTCCTGGAATAGCCTAAAGACGTTTTCCTATCCTTTCAACCTGTCAGTAATTCTTCTTTTCCACTTTGTTTATTTGTAAACAGTAATTATGTTCAAATGCATATGTTCATTAACGAATCATTGGACGTTTTTGCAAATAAAACACAAGTGTAAAAAGAAAAAGACAAATGGTTTTCTACACTTTAAAGAGATATCTTTGTATTTACTTTGAATAAGTATTTTGTACAAAGGAGACAGTCATCCTAGTAAGAGGATGGTGTCGTAAAAATTGAGAAAAATTTATACAAAGAAAGATAGCTAAGTGTAAAAAATCCCATGGGGTTCCCATTCTGCTATAGCCTTCGTGTCTCCGAATATCTGGTCAATTTGCTGCTTTGTCTGAAGATGATTGGATTGATCAGAAGCTCAGAGTTTGTCAGTGAAGAGATTGTCTTTAAAGTGACCCGACGAGACATAGTCATACGCTTTAATTCCCTAACTTTTGCTTGGACGGCCCTTTCGGGTTTTCGATCCACCGGGAAACCCTTTTTTTACCCAAGTCGCCTTTTCAGGTTTTCGACTTGCCGGGTGTACAGATTTTTTATTTTTATCCCTAATTTTTGCCTGAATCGCCCTTTCGGGTTTTCGATTCACTGGGATGCCCTTGTTTTGCATAGGTGTGTCAACCTAGTGGGTCTCTTATGCGTAGTATCTTTTGACTATGTCTGCGTTCGCAGGGTGTGGCAGGTCATCACCGTCCATGGTGGTTAAGATCATTGCCCCACCAGAAAATATGTTTTTGATTACAAATGGTCCTTCATAGGTAGGATTCCATTTGCCCCTGGGATCACTTTGTGGCAAGATGACGCGCTTGATCACAAGATCTCCAACTTGATATACTTGGCGTCTGACTTTCTTGTTGAAATCCTTGATCATCCGGTTTTGATACGTCTGACCATGGTAAACAACAGTAAGTCTTTTCTCGTCAATTAAGTTTAACTGATCAAGTCGGGTTTGAATCCAATCATCTTTACTCAAACCTGCATCCTTGTTGATTCTCAAAGAGGGGATCTAAACCTCAATAGGTAAAACATCCTCCATGCCATAAACTAAAGAATAGGTTGTTGCCCCAGTTGATGTACGAGCCGTGGTACGGTACCCGTGGAGAGCGAGCGGTAGCATCTCATGCCAATCCTTGTAGGTGACTGTCATTTTCTGTATGATCTTTTTGATATTTTTTTTTGCAGCTTCAACTGCACCATTCATCTTTGGCCGGTAGGGAGATGAGTTGTGATGTTGAATCTTGAACTGCTCGCACAGGGCGGTGATCATAGTATTGTTAAGGTTTGTACTGTTGTCAGTAATGATCCTTTCGGGGATATCGTACCAGCAAATAAGATTCTGCTTGATGAAGCGGGAAACAACATTCTTAGTAACAGATGCGAAGGAGGCTGATTTGTCCCACTTTGTGAAATAATCAATACCCACCAGAATGAAGCGGTGTCCATTGGAGGTTGTAGGCTTGATCTCTCCAATCATGTCGATTCCCCATATAGCGAATGGCCAAGGAGCTGTTAAGACATTTAGAGGAACTGGGGGCATGTGCACCTTGTCTGCATAGATTTGACATTTATGACAAGTCCGAGAGTGTTGATAGCAGTCAACTTCCATGGTAGACCAGTAATAGCCTGCCCGTAGAATCTTCTTTGCCATCATATGCCCGGTAGAGTGAGTGCCAAATGTACCTTCATGAAATTCAACCATAATCCTTTCAGCTTCAATCTTGTCCACACAACGGAGCAGAATAGAATCATGATTGCGTTTGTACAGGATGCCATTACTTAGGAAGAACTTAGTTGAGAATCTCGTTAAGAACTTTTTGTCGTTGACTATAGCTCCTTCAGGGTATTCTTGAGCCTCGAGATACCTTTTGACTTCATGAAACCATGGCTGGTCCACCACTTCTTCGGTATTAATCTCGTGACAGTGAGCAGGTTCGTCCACCCGTTCAATGGTGATCTGGGGAGCCTCGTTATCCCAATTAAGTTTAAACATGGATGACATTATAGCTAGAGCATCTGCTAGCTGATTTTCTTCTCGCAGGAAATGCTCGAAGGTAATCTGCTCGAAATGTGGTAACAATGTCAAGACATGTTCTTTGTAAGGGATGAGGTTTGGATGCTTAGTGTCCCACTCTTCTTTGATCTGACTGATGACCAAAGCTGAGTCCCCAAACACAACTAAAGATTTGATTCCCAAGTCTATGGCAGCCTTGAGTCCAAAGATGCATGCTTCATACTCTGCCATGTTGTTCAGACAGTTGAAGCAAAGTCTGGCGGTGAAAGGAGTATGGAAACCTTCCGGAGATATAAGCACAACCCGATACCGTTACCAAGTGCATTAGAGGCCCCATCAAAGTATAGGGTCCATCGGGATTCTTGTTCAGGTCTGTCATATGGTCTGAAATCTTCAACATTGTCCAATGTCATGATGCCTTCGTCAGGGAAGTCAAACTTCATGGATTGATAATCTTCTACAACTTAATGGGCTAGATGATCAGCCAGCACACTGCCCTTTATAGCTTTTTGGGTCGTGTACTGTATGTCATACTCTGTTAGAATCATCTTCCATCTAGCTATCCTTCCAGACAAAGCAGGCTTCTCGAAGATGTATTTTATCGGATCCATCTTAGATATCAGCAAAGTGGTATGAGTCAACATATATTGTCTTAGCCGGCGAGTAGCCCATACCAAAGCGCAACAAGTTTTCTTGAGCAGTGAATATCTGGTTTCACAGTCGGTAAACTTTTTGCTAAGGTAATAAATGGCATGCTCTTTCCGTCCAGACTCGTCATGCTGCCCCAATACGCACCCCATTGAGTTATCCAAAACAGTCAGATACATGATTAGCGGTCTTCCTTCGACGGGTGGAATCAAGACAGGAGGTTCTTGTAAATACTCCTTGATTTTATTGAAAGCAATTTGACAGTCATCATTCCATCTAACTACCTGATCTTTCTTCAACAGCTTAAAGATTGGTTCACAAGTATATGTTAGGTGAGAAATAAACCTAGCAATGTAGTTTAGGCGTCCCAAGAAACCTATGACCTCCTTCTCAGTGCGAGGAGCAGGCATCTCTTGTATAGATTTGACTTTGGCAGGATCAACCTCGATGCCTTTGTTGCTGACAATGAAACCTAAGAGCTTACCGGACCGGACTCCGAATGTGCACTTGTTAGGATTTAACCTTAGCTTGTACTCCTTCAACCTGACAAACATCTTTTGCAAGTGGTCAAGGTGTTCTTCTTCAGTTTGTGATCGGGCTATCATGTCATCTACGTAGACCTCTATCTCATGATGTATCATATCATGAAACAAAGCTACCATGGCGCGTTGATAGGTTGCCCCAGCATTCTTCAGTCCAAATGGCATCACTTTGTAGCAGAACGTACCCCACTGTGTAACAAAAGTAGTTTTCTCCATGTCCTCAGGTGCCATTTTGATCTGGTTATAGCCTGAGAATACGTCCATGAAAGAAAATACTTTGTGCTGAGCTGTATTTTCAACCAAGATGTCAATGTGCGGAAGTGGAAAATCATCTTTAGGGCTGGCCCTGTTTAAATCTCTATAATCCATGCACATTCTGACTTTTCCGTCCTTTTTAGGCACGGGAACAATGTTAGCAACCCATTGTGGATAAGAAGTAACAACCATAAATCCAGCATTGAACTGCTTCATAACTTCTGCTTTGATCTTCTCTGACATGTCAGGTCTCATGCGGCTGACTTTTTGTTTCACTGGTGGACAGTCTTCTCTTGTGGGTAGACGGTGTACCACAATGTCTGTATTAAGTCCCGACATGTCTTCGTATGACCAGGCAAAGATCTCAACATAATCATGCAACAACTGAATTAAGTACTCCTTGACACTTGGCTCTAGGTTGGCACCCACTCTGATTTCTTTCTTGCCTTCCTTAGTACCCAAGTTGATTGTATCCAACAGCTCCTCATGAGGCAGAATAACTCTTTCCTCTTGTTGCAGTAATCTGGCCAATTCCCCTGGCACCTCACAATCTTCCTCACCTTCGTATTCGACTTGGTAGATCAGATCTTCAGAGTCACTGAAGGCTATAGCAGTATCGTTACCCATGGGTTCCGGAATGGAAGGGTACCTGCATTTGTAAGTGTGGGTGTGTGTAAGGGTATAACCATCTTTAAACAACAAAATGTAAAAGAAAGACAATGAGCACAAAAGTTTTAAATATGAAAAGCGTCCATGATTCATTAAATGACATATGAAAATGAAATAAAGACCCTTACAAATGGACCTATGTGCCTCGGGTAAGACACAAGGTTGAAAAAGTATGAATTGTTTATGAATTATTACAGATCCAACAGAAATGGAAAAGATAAATTACTGCGGTATGAAAGTAATCGGAACAAAGTCTTTTGCTTCCCAGTTGCACAGTCCTCCGCCAATAGTAGGAAAAATACAATCTTCAAAGCTTCCATCTTCTTCACTATCCTCTAGTGCATTAACCCCTTGGTGGCTGATCTTCACAGGTGGCCCTCCGGTACAGGCACGACGCACGGCCTTCTGAGTGGTCGAAGTAAATCCCAGGCCAAACTTGTCTGATTTATAGGGAAAGTCTGGAAGCTGTCCCCAGATGGTGGATCCGCCTTGTTACACCACTGCCTTTGCATATTTTAGAGAAGACATATGAGGTATAGGTTTTGTGATTACAGGAGTTGAGGATACCGCCTTGGTCGCTGCTATTTCCTGAAAGACTTCTTCAAAATGTTGCAAAGGGGTCTCAATGAATTTGCCATCCAATTCTACATATCGGAAAGAATTTAGATGACTAATCATGTATTCCTCTTCACCATGGACAATTATGATTTTCCCTTGGACAGGGTACTTCAGCATCTGATGCAAAGTCGAGGTGACCGCACCGGGATTGTGAATCCAGGGACGTCCCAACAGGCAAGAGTAAGAAGGACGGATGTCCATCACGTAGAATGTTGAATTGAATGTCTGGGTACCCACCTTGATCGGGATGTCCACCTCTCCATGGACCATCCTTTTAGAGTCGTCAAATGCCCTCACAATGATGTTACTGTGTTTCAGGGTTAGGCCTTCACAATCCAACCTATCCAAGGCTTTCTTTGGCAAGACATTCAGAGATGATCCCGTATCAACCAAGACATGGGATAAGGTGGTTCCCCTACACTCCACTTTGACATGTAGTGCGTCGTTATGTTTTCTCCCTTTAGATGTCAAGTTTGTATCAGAGAAACCCAGGCCATTGTCGACTGTTAAACTGGCTACACACTCTTGGAATTGATCTGCAGACGTCTCTTGCAGAACATGAGCCGTCTTCAGAAACTTTACCAAAGCTTTAGCATGTGCCTCGGAGAAAAGCAGCAAGGCTAACATAGATATTTTGGAGGGGGTCTGCCCCAGTTGTTCGACCACATCATAATCACTTTTCTTAATGATCCTCAGGATTTCTTCCATCTCCTTCTTGGATGCCTCAGGAATACCTAGAGATTGAGCCTTCGTCAGGACAAGCTCCTCTTGAACGTTCTTTCCTTTATTCTCAGCATTGGAAGTAGGGATAGGAATTGCATGGTCATTGTTGTCAGGTATACTTGCAGGTACAATCACGGGCACAGATGTAATCTTCGAAACGGCCACGGGTCCAGAGACTGCCTTTGGAGGCGCAATCTCTGGAGAGAAAATTCTCCCACTGCGGGTAATTTTGCTTGTTCCGGCAATGTTACTGATGTTGGAATTGTCCTCTTCAGAGCTTTCTTCCTTGGCAGTCTATTCAATCTGTTTGACACCATGATAGTAGATTTCTCCACCATAGTTCCATGGTACCATTTTATCTGATTTGTATGAGGCTGGCCCGGGCATTGTTATCTTCAATGGAGCAGTCATAGGAGCGGATGTAATCCTAACGGGTTTTTTAGGAACCCTGGAAGGATTGGCGTATATGGTTATTATTGAAACTTCTGAAACTGGAATGGGTGAAATAGGAGCTTTCTCAAACAAAATTTCTTGGTTATCAATCAGTTGTTGGATACCTTTCTTCAATAGAGGACAGTCAAATGACGAGGACAGACAAGTATGGAAATCTTTGTCACAACCTGGGAACACCCCAGCTTTCAACAAATTCAACTTGATGGTTAGGAGAGGAGTTAACAATTCATCCACAGTAGAAACAAACAAATCTTCTTCCACAACATTGGCATTGTGTCCATGCCTAGGCATCGGAGCGGAGATAACATTTGGTTTTTCAGGAGATTCAAATTCATCTTCCTTTGCGTCAATCAGATCTTGAATCTTGTTCTTCAGAGCCCAACAATTGTTGGTGTCGTGCCCCAGAATTTTTGAATGGTAAGCGCACCTGGCATTCAGATGGTATTGTGGAGATGCAGTATTGGGATTTTTAGGGGCCTCCTTTAGCATGGCCAAATTCAACTTCAGGAGATGTGGTAGGACTTGAGTAGGAGTCATGTTAATCTTGGTGAATTTCCTTACAGGCCTTTCCACCCTTTGCTGATTATTCTTCGGCTGATCATTTCTCGGTTGGTTGTTTCTCGGCTGGTCTGATGCAGACTTTTGAATCATAACGGCCCCACTGTTGGTCGTCGTTCGGTTCTTCCCTGATTCCTCTGTGCATAGACAGTAGACACTTCCTTCTTTCCAGTGAAGGTTTTTTTTGCAACTGCAGAGGTAGACGCGTCTTTCTGAATTTTCCCGCTTCTAATATCGGCTTCCACCCTTTCGCCAATTAAAATCAACTCAGTGAAACCTGCAGAGGAGCTTCCAATCAGGTGATTAAATAAAGGATCTGACAGAGTCCCCAAGAACACGTCCACTAGCTCCCTTTCAGATAACAGTGGTTGCACCCTTCCGGCTAAATCCCTCCACTTTTGTGCGTAGTCTTTGAAGCCCTCATTGGACGCCATAGCCATACTCTGGAGTTGAGTACGGGTTGGTGCCAAGCTGGCATTGTATTGATACTGTTTATAGAAGGCAGCTGCCAAGTCTTCCCAATTATTCACATCAGACCTCTCCAACTGGTAGAACCAATCAAGCTGCGTTCCTGACAGACTGTCCTGAAAAAAGTGGACCCACAAATCTTTGTCAGCAGAATGTGGCTGAATTTTCCTGACATAAGATCGTAGGTGCATCTTGGGACAAGAAAACCCATCATACTTGGAAAATAGTGGTACTTTAAACTTAGGAGGTATTACAATTCCAGATACCAACCCTAACTCTTCAAAGTCTAGCCCGGGTAGTTCTGTATCTCCATAGCAGCTAGACACTCTTCCAAGTTTTTGTTTTTGTCATCGGCCGGAGGGTACTGTTTTTCAGAGTAGTCCTCATCTTCCTCTTCTTCTGCTTCAGAATCAGATGGTACTGCCGTCTCTTTACCTTTTCTTTCCCCTTCCTCAAAGGTTGATGGAAATTCCAAAGTCCGTCTGGCTTGTCCTTCAAACCTTCTGCCCATGATAACCACACCGGCTCGCTTCTTCTTCTTTTTATCTTTCTCTTTCTCTAGTAGAGTCTTGAGCTCCTCCTGCCCCTTAGCCAAGGTCAAGAGTAGCTGTTGAAATTATGAATTCTGAGCTTGCAAGTCTTTAACCGTTTGTTCAAGATCCATGTTGCTGAAATAAATAGCAGAAGGATGAGGAAACTTCTTGCAAAGACTTGTTTATGCATATGATGAATGATATGTATTTATGTAATGTTTTCAAGGATTCGAAAATTCAAATTTGTGTTAAACAAAAAGGAACAAGCATTATATTAATAAAATAGAATTTGTTTACATCAATGCCCCTAGGGCAAAATAGTACAAAATTCTAAGATAAAAAGACATTGCGTATCCTTTTTGGTGCAATATAGGTGTTGAGAGTATGCTCTTCGTGAAGTAACCGAGTGAGTTCCAAAACCTCCTTCTCGCTTGCATAGAATTGGGCTTCAAAAGTATCGCGTTCTCCCTTGAGCTATATCCAACTCCTTTGTAAATCTTCAAGTGATGTTGGCATGTCAGGATGTAGGAGGGTGTGCGGAACCTCTCCTTCCTTAACAGGGTCTATAATCACTGGGAGAACAGAGGGGTAAGGCATCATAAGACTTTGGGCGCGGGTTCGTACCCACTTGAGGTAAGGCTCAAGAGGGATGGAATTCTTGTGTCTCAAGGTCTTACTGTCTATTTTGTTAGGCATCCTCCAAGCTTGGATGAATCTTTGTCCAAGTCCTTGATTGTCGTTGTCGAAGTCGAAAACCAAGCCTTGAATCAACATATCATGTGGGCCATCCCTTCCGGCATAACCAAACTGTCTTAGAGACAAGAAGGGGTTGTAGGTGATGCCTCCCCTAATGCCAAGTAGAGGGACATTACGGAATTCCCCATAACGGTTGACGATGATAACATTCTCTTTAGATCGATAACACCAATGAATGTCTGAATGTGTAAGTGTCATCAGCCGTTGTGACCACCTCAAACCTTGCTCATTCTTAAAGACTGATTGGGGAAGATGAGAAATAAACCATCTTTCCAGAAGAGAGTGCAACACATGAGAACACCTCTTTTCCTCATTGTTCGAGTGTGAAAAGAGTGTAAGATATCTCCAAGCAAAGTAGGCACCGGGTTGCGTGACATGAATATTTTGACAGCACTCACATCTATGAGTTGGTCAAGATTTGGGAACAAGACCATCCCGTAGATGAGAAGAGCTACAATCTCCTCAAAATCTTGTAAGTCCAAAGAATTCCAGCAGCTTTGGGCCTTCTCAAACAAGAACTTTGCCAAGAAGCCTTTGACACCACTTCTTCTTTCCCAATGGGTTGTGACATCAGATGAGTGGAAGTGCATGGTTTGAGCAATCTCTTCTGGCTTTGGATCTCTTTCCGTACCATTGAAAGGTAGTTGATTGAGAATAGGAATACTCAAGAGTTGAGATAATTCTTCCAAAGTGGGAACAAGCTGGTAGTCAGGAAATGTGAAGCAGTGATGTAAAGGGTCAAAGAACTGGAAAAGAACTTTCATCATGTCTTCCTCTGTGTTGGAAGTGACTAAGTTGAGAATACGACCATGCCTCTCGGTGAATGGAGAGTTCTCAGGAATCCTTGAAGCTAGCTCCTTGAGTCGTGGAGGAATTCTTATAAGGTTGACTTGAATAGTTTTCCTGCGAAGTGAAACCATAACCTATAAAACAGGAACAAAGATGAATTTCCAAAATCCTTGAAATGGTTAGTGGATGCATATGATGCTTCATGATGTCCGTTATGTTATGCAGAAGTATATATGTACAAGCAAATCACACAAGTTCCTAGTTTAGGCTTGCATGGGGTTTCATAGGTAAGTACCCTCTTGAAGTTTAGTTGGCTCAACCTGTCCTAGAAATAGTAATCGGGTTCTAAGGAGCTCAATATCACTGGATTGTTTCCTCGTTCGTTATTTCAATTTAGCCTCTTTACTGGCGACCGAAATATTCCTAGGAACCAACCCTCAATGAGTGTAGTATCGAGTATCTACCAACTTCGGACTGCACCAAAGCCGGTCATCTTACTACATCCTAAAAGTCCAAGTTGGTCAAGTAAAGGTTCTAGAAGTTCGTTAGTGCTTCATGACATCACTCAGTGGCCCCGTATTCTCTTTGATTGACTCAAAGGCTACCGGTACCCACAAATATGTTGCACTAACATAGCTATTGCTTAGACCGTGTCGGTATACCCCACACAGTTTCCACAATGTATTGCTATTTACCTATAATGTTTCCCAAATCCGAGTAGAGGATTCAAACCCAAACAATAGATCCAAGATGTAAACAAACAAGGCAAACAATTGTAAGAAAATAAAGGTGATATAAACCCTAAGGTAACGCCACTTTTTATAAATTTTCCCAGCAGAGTCGCCAGTTCTGTGATATGGTGGGAGAACTGACTTGAGGTTTTGCATTTCGTCGCAAATGTTTCAGTTTAGCAAGAGTCTCCACCGACTTTTATTTTATCTAAAAGGAAAGGTAAAAAAGCACAGGAAAGACCTTTGAGAAGTTTTCTTGAGTTCGGGGGGTAGATTATGAAAAGGGAAGGTGTTAGCACCCTTTTCATCCATGGTTTTCCATGGGCTCTTAGTTACTTACTTAGATCACTTGCTTTGCTTTTGAAATTGTTTGAAATGGTGCTTTGTGTTTGGTGTGGTTTTGAAAGTATTTTGAAAAGATGCCATTCGTTTAGGCAATCTTTGTAATGATTCTCGTTCGTAAGAATGTATACAAAGATGTTTGACTTTTGAAAAATGTTTCAATGTTTTGAAAGTTGTTTGGAAATGTTTTGAAATGTGTGTGTGATTGTTTTTGAAAATAGCAAGGATTTGTTTTGAAGAGAGCAAGTAACTTAGAACTATCTACCCTAGTCTAATGTCTTTCCTATGCATTTTTATTCCTTTGACATTGTTGATTTACCATTGATTTGGTAAATAACCCTATCTTTGGATGTTAAATGGGACAGGCATGGGTCATCGTACAACCATGATAGAAATGTTGCCAAGTATCTTAGCATGTTTGAAGGGACCAAAATCATTTTGTTTTAGGCAACCTTTTGATAGCGTCATCGAGGGACTATGATCTTTTGTTTTGTTTTGTTTTGCCAAGATACTTTGCATGCATACGATGGCCATTTTTGTTAGGCAACCAAGTGGGTGAAACCCTAGGGGTGCTTGTGTGCAATGTGTGTCATTTTACATGCCTTTGATTGTCTTGTATTAGGTCATACTATTTGTTTGATTTTTGTCTTGTCATGCAAAACCCTAGTGTTTACTAAACATGGTATAAAGCGATAAATTGCGTAAAAGTAAACTAATCTATTACAACAATTATTATGGGAGGGAGGATACAAGTTTTTGAATGGGGATATTTGCACAAAATAAAACCTAAAATGCTATTACAACCCAATTGAATATTTGCAAATTAAATAAATGTACAAATATTAAAAATGCAATAAAAATGTAAATATGCAAAAAATGTTTTGTATTTGATTTTTTGTATGAGAAAAAATGATTTATTTAAGTCTTAAAAAATAAGAAAAAATAACATTATTATTTTTGAAAGTGGAAACCCTAATTTTTGATTTAAAAGAAAATTATGTTTTCTATTATTTATATTGTCCATTTTTGTACAAGAAATAATAAATAATATTATTAACAAATATTAAAAATTAAAATGTGTATGAAAATAATATTTTATGTATAAAAATAATAAAATAAAAAATGTATGGTATTTTTAAAGGTATTTACAATTTATTTAAGAAAATAAAGTTCTATTTATTTTAATAAACTATTACCTATGTAAAAAAATAAAATAAAATAAAATAACAAAAAATTAAGAAATTATTTTTGTGATTTTTAATTGTTCATAAAAAAATATTAAAATCAATAAACATAAAAAATATGAGAAAATATGCAAAATATAAAATATGAAGTAGGGGGTGTGGATATCAAGTCAGGGGGTGTGGACATCAAAAACAACAAGCCCAAGGCGCGCCAGGCCCAGGATAGTCATCCCTGTCCTCCAGCTTCATCCTTCTGCGCGAGTTTTTTCAAACCTGCAAACTCTCACATACTTGCACAAAAGCAAAAACTTACAACATGAAATATATAGCATTTTTGATCACGATTCCAACCATATCCATTTTGTAACCTAACCTCAAAGAACAGAGAGAATTTTATAACCCCTAATTTCTGACCTAATTTTTTCAGCATGTTCAACATTCAAATTCTCTTAGCTCAGTTAATATAAATGGCAACTATGCATATGTACAACTTCACCATGCTAGAGACTACATTTTTGCTTCACAAATCGTGGCTTGAGGATGCTTAAATAGAGAGATAGAGTTTTGAAAAATACCTCCTTCTGCTGGATTTGGATATGGCTATGTGGGGACTTTGAGTGAGGCCTGAGGATCGTGTGAGCTTCGTTGAAGTTCCCTCAAGCTATTCCAATGCTTAGCTTGTCGTGAGGATGCTTGAAACTCCCTGTAGAAGTCAAGCTGCAACCTTCCAAAATGAAAATGGTGATGTCTGAAACAGAGCTCACAGTTGCATGATGATTGCTTGGATAGCTTTGTTAGGATGTATAGAAGGTGTTTGAAGTGTTGAAACAAAAAACGCACGAGCCAAAAATGAAGTGGCTAGTGTTTTGCAGAAACTGGCAGTTTTGGGCAGAAATTTGTGTTTTGGAGTTTTGGAGAGTTTCAAGTCATAAGCATTCATCCTCTAGCTTGAGATAAGTTTGTCAATATGTATAGAGTGATACAAAGTCCACCCTTTTCCTGTTGTACAAGTTCTGACTTCTTTGGCCAACTTGCTTGCATTTGAAGAAAAGTTGAAGTGACTATGCAAATATGCTTGTACTGCTTGCTTGCTAGCTGCAGAGAGTTGGTATGCTTTGCTTGAAACCTGTGGAAAATTCTTGTACCAAAGGAACAAGTCCAAGGCTCAAGGCTGATAAAGTTGGAAAAGCTTGCTTTATCAAAATGGTATTGTGAACTTTTGGCCATTTATGGAATTATTCCTTGTACAATGCTCCAATAGTGAAAACAAAGCCTTTATCCACTGAGTTAGCATTTAATTATGGAGTGTAGAAGGAGTTTAGGACCTGTAATACAAGGTACAAGCATGCTTGATCAGATTTGCAACTTGATGCATTGTAAAAATGGCTTGAACAAAAGTGACAAAATGTCATTTTCTCTTCTTCGATTCTCCCTAACCACAAATCATCTTAGAGAGTTCTTGGACATTTTAGAAAGCTTGCAATATTATCTACAATCCATCTTTGAAATTTACTTTTAGATACCTCTTGTAACTAGGTGAAAAATGTCCATGAAGTTGGGTCAAAAACCGGCCTAGATTAGGGCAAATTTTCACTAAGTTATAAAGTTTATAGATCCCTATTCACAAATTCATAACTTGAGATCCAAGCATATTTTGGGAAAACATTGTGAATAAAAGTTGTAGATTTCATGGAGGAATACAACTTTCATGTTGGATGTTTTCTTTGAATCCAATTGCATCATGGTGAAAAAGTTGTGAAAAAATAAGAAAATTTCCATACTTAGAAAATTTCTAAGTTATGAAAATTTTTCAAATTAAAATCCTAATTTGAAATTTTAGTTTTCTTGGTCAACAAGTTTCACATTTTGATATATCTTGATGAATTATGACCTTTGGCACTTGATTTTGACCAAAAAGTCAAAGTTTGACTTTTCAGTGTACAATTGACTTTTGATCAGTTGACTGCAAAATTCATCTGTCAATCCAAAGAACTTGTGATCTTTTGAACTATTTGATTAGGTCAATATGATTCCATTAAATCCTTGAAATCATGCTTGAACCCAATTGGTCATTGGCTAGGTTAAAAATCAGAAATTTCCCTTTCTCAATCAAAACCCTAATTTTGACCATTTTGCCCTTTTGATGATTTGATCAAATTTCTTGAGGAGTTGTGATCCAAACTTGATCAAATGATACATATGAGTCTAAAATGTTGATGTGGATAAAAAATTATGAAGTTTGACTGTAAATTAGCCATGGTTGACTTTTTCCCAATACATCTGATTTTTAGGTCAACTGTCCAATTGACTGAGCAAAAATGTGATTCAAGGCTTGAAACTTAACATGAGCAATATTAGGGGTCCAAGATGGTGTATGAAAGTCACATGAAGAATTCATGGTCCAAAAATCCTGGTGCAAACTCAAACCCTAATTTCAGGTCATCAGTGCAAGAGGATGTCTTGAGCTGAGCAAACCCTAAACTGGTCTTGAATCCAAGAAGTCTTGTGAGGAAAATCTTGATAATATGAGAGGGAAAATTTTGGGGTACAACAGGGGGTAAACTATAACCATAGGGTTGTTTCCCCAGAAGAGTCTCCAGCTGTCATAATCGGCAAAAAATACGAGTCGCTACCACTACTTTTTGTCCTAAAGACGAGAAAGAACGGATAAACCTAAATTTTCAGAGATTCTAAATTCGCGAGTTGGTTAGATAAAGGGAAGGTGTTAGACACCCTTCATCTAACTTGTTCTCAAGGGGCTTCCAATTTGTTTTAGGGTAAATAAGGAATTTCTACTCAAAGTATGTTATTATCTTATGCATAAGAAAAGGTTTAATTTTTTTAGTTATGGGACTCGCCTTGGTTTTAACCGCGTGCCTACGTATCTCCTTGCGAAGAAGTTAGAGTCCATTTTTTAGTTCGGTATGTGTTTGGTTATTTTTTATAGGATTGTGTAATTGCTTTCGAATGATCCTTTGAAATTCGTCTGTGTTTGAAAGTTGCATGGTCGCAGACGTAGTTCGAAGTATAATTTGAAAGCAAGTTCACAATCCTCTTTTTTTGAAAATGATATTGAATTTTGAATTAAGTTAGTAAAAAAATATTTGAAGTTGGTTAGCTATTTTGATGCATGATTGACAAAAATATTTGAACAAAATAATGTTGAAGTTAGTAAAAAAAATAGGTTGATTAAAAAAAGAAGGGTATTTTTTTTATAGAAAATAATTAAAAATATTATAAAAGAAAGTTAAACACTTTTCTAAAATATATATTTATTTATAAAAATAAAATTTTTATTTACAATTTTAATGCAAAAAAGAAAATATAAATAAATTTGAAAAAAAGAAAGAAAATATGAATAAATTAAATGCCAAAATAGTAAAATTAAAGAATTATATAAATAAAATACAAGGGGTGTATTTTGTTCAGCGCAATAGATTAAGGGGTTGAATCAGCAAAGGCCAGACGCGGGGATGTTATGTTTAGTTCGCATAGAAATTAGGGGTGTGTGAATAATATTGGGCTTGGCCCAAATACTTGTTGAGAAGTCTGTTTGGCTTTGTGTGGGAGAGAATAGGTTGTTACGTTGTGCCAAAGTGATTAGGAGCATTTGATTCAGATCACAAGGTCTCCAGGAGTTAATCCTGGGACGTTGATCTAAAGTATAAAAAATGGAGGGAAGGGATTAAGAGTTGACCAGGGTGTGGAGTGGAGAGTGCACATGGAGACAAGTCAATAGTCTCGTCATCTCATGGTCAGTAGGCATCCACATGGCGCACATCATGAATGGACGGAAGGAGTACATAAACGAAATCCTTTCGTAAATTTTATTTTTTCTTTTCCATCCTATCTCTACATTCGCTCTCTTTCTCACTCTCTCAGACCAAGAGAGAGAGAGAGAGAGAGAGAGAGAGAGAGAGAGAGAGAGAGAGAGAGAGAGAGAGAGAGAGAGAGAGAGAGAGAGAGAGAGAGAGAGAGAGAGAGAGAGAGAGAGAGAGAGAGAGAGAGAGAGAGAGAGAGAGAGAGAGAGAAGCTCTAGCTTCTCTCCAGAACTCCTGAAGAAGTGAAAAACACAAGAGAGGGGGGGGGGGGGGGGGGGTGAACTGAAACTTAAAAACAAAAGCAGTAGACACAATATTTTTATCCTAGTTCGTTTGATCTCAAACTACTCCAGTCCACCCGCCAAGGTGATTTCGCCTCTCTCCAACGAGGACTTAATTCACTAATCAAATCTGATTACAGTACTACTTTGGCAACTGCCAAAGTCTTCTTAAGTACAACCACAACCCGATTTATCTCAAGGAAAACTAGCTTAATCAAACGAGAATGATATACCGTGTACTGTTGTTTTTCGTTACAAAAATTGTATCACTACTGTGATATATTACACAATTTGAGCGTATAAGTGAATATGAAAGATTGCAGCATTTTAGATGTATGAACAGTAGTGTCAAAATAGTAAATGATTTGTCCTTTGATCTTGTTTATATAGGAGTGTTAATCTTGTTCAACATAAAGCGTGATAATGGACACTCAATGCTATTTCCATATTGAGAAGATTCTTGTATGACTGAAGCTGTTGCATATGATACTGTCTTAATTAAAAAGTAACGCTTTAGAGCTAGAATCTTGCATGCTGCTTTTACTTCAGAACATTGATGACTCAGAGATGTGAGGATCTGATGGTATAATAGACTTCTATTCAGAATCAGAGTGTCCTTTACTTTAGCGCAAATTCTGATCATCATTCTTCAGAACATTCTGATTGCCTCAACTTGAAAGCTTCTGTAGCTTAACTTCTTATGCTATTTTGGTCAGAACTTCTGCATACAAAATAACACAAATTTAGAGTGCATATTTGTTCTATGTGTTTGTTATCATCAAATCTCTAATTAAGGGTTGTAGAATCAAACTATGTTCTAACAATCTCCCCTTTTTTGATGATGACAAAAACTAGGATTTTCAATGAAAGATATAGAACAAAAAGCTTAAGAGAGTCTCCCCCTGAGTTGATTACTCATATAGAGATGAGTTACTTCTCGGAAGTTCCTTCTCGTCAGAGCTTTTAATGCATCTCCTTTTGTCCTTATCAGAGTATGTTCCTGTTCAAGCTTTTCAGAAAACATAGAGGTTAAAATATTCATAAGGTTTGAGACTTGTCCCAGTATATTGTTATTGAAAATATCTTACATTCTCCCCCTTTTTGTCAGGTATCAAAAAGCAATATAATCATAGTCAAAAAGATGATTTATATTAAAAAAAACATAATGCAATGTCATTTTTCAGAAACAAAGAGGATACGATGAGAAATACAGATAAACAGTTTAAAGAAAATCTAAGAAGGAGGGGGGAAGTCGTGTGAACAACGCTTCCAACAAGCTCTTAATCTGAGTGCTTAATTCTTCATGCTTTCCTAGAATGTCTTTGATTTCTTTTGTTGTATATTCTTGTTTATCCAATATATCCCTGATCTCTTTGTTTGTGTCTTCTTGCTTATCCAGTCTGGAATGGATTAAGGCATCCTGCTTCTTCAACTCTTCTAGAGTTTGCATGACTAGAGACGAAGCTGGTGTATCTTCAGGGGTTACATGTCGTCCAGAACACTCTGCAGACTCTTCTGATTGAACAACTTCTTCTGTTACAATTACCTTTTCTAGAGTAGTAGTCAGAGGATGACTATTAGAATCTGGTTGAGTGGCTTCTAAAGGTTGGTGCTCTTTCCAGGGAGTGTTTTCCAGCAGAAGAATTTCTTTCTTGTCCTAGTGGCTTAGAACTTGATCTTTGAAGGCTTTCAGCTGATCACTGAAGTTCTGCTGAGCCCTTTCATAGCTCAATTCTTTCAGCTTCTGGGTTTCAAAGTTGAACCATTTTCTGAATCTTTCCCACAGAGAATCAGAAGCAGCAGGATTAGAATTCTCTTGACTTGCTTACTTCAAAGAAGTAACCCATTCCTGTATTTCTGTTTCCAAAATCAATAGTTTTTTACCAACATCTGATTTGGTTAAGGTTGGTTTAGGTTTGGGATGGCGATTTTGTGTGAGGTGGAAGCTAGATGGTCCAGAGCTTCTAGATCAATGACAGTTCTGAGGTGATCAGCTGGACGGTTGATAGGTGAGGGAGTGGAAGAATAAGAAATCAGGATTGGTGAGTGAGGGGTGTTTGGTGGTGTGGATTCATATGGTGAAGGTATTTCTGGAATATCATGAATGGAGAGAAGTAAACGAACCATAAGGGGTTCTGTTATTCTAAGAATTGGGGTAGTGGTATCAGAGTCTGTAAGGGAGTCTTCTGATTGGTCTGCGGTAGCATGTTGAATTTCCAGTTCAGGTATTTCAGAAGATGGATTTTCAGATTGAGGAGTGAGAGGGTTTTCATTTACTGGTTGGGGTGAGTTGAGGTTTTGATGTTTTGGTTGAGGAGAGGGTGGTTGTGGATTTTCTAGTTGTTGAGGTTGAGTGTTTGGATTTTCTGGGAGTGGTGAGGAAAAGTCTTGATCAAACAGTTCAAAATCAGAGAGAACTCTTGCAAGTTCTGGTTGATGTTGTTCTGGATTTGGATTGGGGGAGTGAGGTTCATTTAAGAAATTTCTAAGAGTTACAGATGGGTCAAACTCTATGTCAAAATCCTCAAATGTTTGGGGTGAAGGATTTTCTGTTGGTTGAGGGGGAATGGTTTCAGATGTTGGAATAACTATTGATTCTACAACAGAAACAAAAGATGTATTGCCTTTCTTTTTCGCAACTTTGGGTGTCCTCTGAGAGGATCCTTCTCATGCTGCCTTCCTCTTTCTAGATTTCTTTAGCACAACCTCTGGAGCTGGCTTGTGCAGATCTTGGATGTTGGTTTCTGGTATAGTCCCATCAGCCTTGCAAGCTTCAAGGTATCTGACTATAATCTTTGGAGAGGCATCTATCTCAGAGAATAGTGGAAAATCCTTCAGAGGAATTCTCCTAGAAGTGATGACCTCATGAGAAGCAATTGTTGGTTCCTTCTTAATGTTTTCAATAATCTTCATTTTCTTCAGATTCTTGGCATTCAAAGGTTTCCCAGTAGTTGCTTCAAGAGTAATGATTTCCTGAGCCTCTGTCAGATGTTCTATCAGCTTATTTTCCATTAGAATATCTGAAATCAATCTTCCTAGAGGAATCCAGTCCCTCTTAGTTCTTTCTTCATCTCTTGTCTCTTTCACACTTGTTCTGAGATGGTTGAAGAGCAAATATGGAAGGTTTATTTTGGTCTTCTTTGCAATGAAGTATATCAGAAACCGCTGATCAATGTTGATGTAATCAGGAGAGCTTGTAGGCTTCCTGTGATTGATACATCCCCGAATTATTCTAGCCCAAATTCTGTAATGATCTTTCAAGTCTCTGATCTTGCTGGATGGCTATCCAGAAGTAAAGATGACCCTAGCAATGGATTTTAGGTCAGAACACTTATCAGCCATATCAATGCATCTGACTCCGCGGCCATTGTATCCAATGTGTTTCCCAATCAAATCTTCTATAATCACTATCTTCTTCCCCATAACATATTATGTGATCTGGTGGTTGGATGAAGTAGCATGAATCCAAAAATCTTTAACAAGAATGGGAAAAGTTGGACCCAACAGACGATCAAAGTATCTTTTCCATCCCTGTGCAGTTACATCTTCATACAGATTAAACCCATTTTCTTGTAAGCTTTCAAAATCGATGATCAATTCACAGAGAACTTCAAGGTTGTCGACCGGAGTGAGTAGTGTTCTAATGGGCTCCTCATATTGTTCAGTAGAAGAAGAACCAGTAGCATTGTTGAGATTCTTGAGACTTGATGAGGATGCCATTGTTCACACGGATTCTTTGAAGAAAATTGATAGACGGGGTTTTTGAAAAAAAAACTAGAACAAGAGAGAATATTGAAGGTGGTAAAACATGAATGAATGAAATAGTAAATCGAGTTTATATAAGTTCTTTAGAAAATGTAATCAGTAAGAAAGATAAAATAAGTAATGATTATATTGAATTAATGAAACCTGAAATTGGGGGATTTAGAGAGATATTGAGCAGATACCAATGACAGATGTCTCAATGCATCCAATCAGAGCCTTGGACCCTTCAGAATTTAAACGCGTGTTCAGCCTCAGAAGGTAGCTTGTGAGAGGATGACAGATGTTTGATGGTGTGAACTGCACGCCTCTATCCTTGAAATGAAAAGTTCAGATCTTTATAGATAGATTCTGATGCAACTGTACTGCTAACTTCTGAAGACAAGTTGATCAGATGTTCACAGTAAACAATAAAATTCTTAGGGTTAGAATATGCACATAAAACATTTTATTCTTGACACAGTTTGATGCTGAGATGTTTCAGAATGAAATTGAATCTATCTTCAGAAAGGGGTTTTGTAAACACATCATCCCATTGATGGTCTGTGTCAATAAATTTTAAAGTAAGAATTCCTTTCTGAATACAATCCCTAATAAAGTGATGTTTTATTTCTATATGCTTAGCCCTAGAATGCAAAATGGGATTTCTAGATAGACATATGGCAGAAGTGTTATCACAGAAGATAAGAATGTTACTCTCAAATATGTTGAAGCCTTCAAGTTGACTTTTCATCCAGAGAATTTGAGTGCTACATCCAGCAGCTGCTATGTACTCAGCTTCTGCTGTTGACAATGCTATTGTGGATTGTCTATTTCTAGTCCATGAGATCAGGTTGTCTCCCAAAAACTGGAAGCTTCCAAAAGTGCTTTTACGCTCTACTCTGTCTCCAGCAAAGTCAGCATCACAATATCCTACTAAGTTGTATTCATTGGATTTTCTATAAAACAAACCCAAATTAGTATTACCTTTCAAATACTTGAAAATTCGCTTAACTGCTGTTAAGTGAGATTCTCTAGGATCTGATTGGAATCTAGCACATAAGCAAACACTGAATAAAGTATCAGGCCTTGAAGCCGTCAGATAAAGGAGAGATCCAATCATACCTCTGTAGATTTTTTGTTCTACCTTTTTACTTACCTCTTTCTTTTCCAGAATGCACGTGGGATGCATTGGAGTCTTTGAGGGCTTACATTCTGAGAGGTAAAATTTCTTCAGAAGTTCTCTGACATATTTGCTCTGATGAATGTAAGTTCCTTCTGGAATTTGGTTTATCTGAATGCCCAGAAAGAATTTAAGTTCCCCCATTAAGCTCATCTCAAACTCTTCCCGCACGCACTTAGCAAATTCTCTTCCCAGAGAAGGTTTACTGGATCCAAAAATGATATCATCTACATAAATCTGAAAAACTAAAATGTCATTCTTAAATGTCTTACAGAACAATGTTGTGTCCACTTTCCCTCTGGTGAATTCCTTTTCTAACAGGAAGTTACTTAGTCTTTCATACCACGCTTTGGGAGCTTGTTTCAGACCATAGAGTGAATTCTTTAGTTTGAAAACATGTTCTGGGTGTTTGGAATTTTCAAACCCAGGGGGTTGGTGCACATATACCTCTTCATCTATGTAACCATTTAAGAATTCAATTTTGACATCCATCTGATACAAAGTGATGCTATTATTTACAGCAAAGGAGATTAAGAGTCTGATAGATTCTAACCTTGCGATTGGAGCAAAGGTTTCTGTATAGTCTATCCATCTTGCTGACTATAACCTTGTGCCACCAGTCGTGCCTTGTTTCTGATGTCTTCTCCTTGCTCATTCAGTTTGTTTCTAAGCACCCACTTTGTTCCAATGACATTGAATCCTTTTGGTTTGGGAACCAAATCCCATACGTCATTCCCGATGAACTGGTTTAATTCCTCCTGCATTGCCAGAATCCAGTCATTGTCCAGAAGAGCTTCATCAATTATTGTTGTTTCAATCAGTGAGATCAGTCCCATGAGAGATTCTTCAGAGTTTCTGAATGTTGATCTTGTTCTGATTGGATCATCCTTCTTTCCCAGGATCTTATCTTCTGGGTGAGCTATGCTGTTTATGGATAACCTTTTTTGGAGATGACCAGCAGAAGGTACTGGAGCACTTGTAACATTTCTTTCTGAAGTAGTTGGAGCGTCTCTGTTGGGAACTTCCGATGAGTTGTCTTCAGTACCTACTGTTCTATAGCCAATGATCTTCCCTCTTTGGTTGCCTCCAAAGCCCATGTAGCCTCCAGGTTTAAGTTCCAGGCTTTGGAACATATGCTTTTTTCCCGTCATGTGTCGAGAGCATCCAGAGTCCAAGTACCATGACTGGTGTTTTAGCCTTGCTGCTAAAGATATCTGCTACATATATAATTTTGTCCTTAGGTACCCATATCTTTTTGGGTCCTGGTTTGTTAGTTTTACCAAAATTCTGTTTGAATGTTGGTTTGACAGAGTAATCATTACTAGTGTATTTTAGGTCATGTGTGTGCCCGTATGTGAAGTGTGATTTTAGTGGTGTGCATTTTATAAAAAGGTCCTTGACTTTCTTAGGTGGATATACCTTACCTTGGTATCCTATTCCTTTTCTGCCATTCCTGCTAACTCCATAGATCATTGAAGCCATCTTGCTTCTATCTAAGCTTTTAGCCAAAACTTCTGAAAGTTGTGATCATACTCTTTGATGATCTTATCAGCATTACTGGGAGTCTCTGAGATTATTTCTTTCTGAGAGTTTTGTAAATCATTTTCTAATTTTAAAATCTTTTCTTTTAACTCATAATTTTCTAATCTAAGACTCTCAGTTCTTTCAGAGTCAGAGATAAGATCCCTTTTCAGGTTTTTGAATTTGACTCTGATCTGCTGATACCTTTCCAGAATTTCATTCAGACTTTCTGCAAGTTCAACCTTAGTAAAATTGACAGTGAAATCAGGGAATACCTCTACTATGTCTAATTATGAATCTTAACCAGAAGCTTCGCTGTCATCTGTCATATTTTCCATAAGAGCGATGTTGGCTCTTTCATCATCTGACTCCGAATCAACATCATAAGTGTCTGGATCTTCCCATGTTGCCATGGGGCTTTTCTTCTTCTCCTTGAAGAACTTCTTTTTAGGATTCTCCTTATGAAGCCTTGGACAGTCACTTTTGTAGTGCCATTGTTCATATGCACTCATAACAGATGATGTCTTTGTTATTTGAATTTTTGTGACCTGAAGAAGCTTCAGATCTTCTGTGTCCAGAGTAGGACTCACTTTCTATATCTGGAGGAGGATTCATTTTGATTCTCTGATCTTCTCGGGTTTCTGAATTTTCTTTGTCTTTGCTTCCACAGTTGATTGACCCTTATGGAGAGAAGAGACAATTAGTCTTCTTCTGATGAGGATCCATCAAAGGTTTCTTCCATAGCCTGCAAAACCTTAGAATCAGTTTTTTTGTTAGATTTTAATGCTATAGGCTTACCTTGCTTTTGAGGCTCATCTTCTTCTAGCTCTATCTCATGACTTCTGAGGAAGCTGACAAGTTCCTCCAGAGATATTTTGTTGAGATCTTTAGCTAGCTTAAGTGCAGTGACCATTATCCTCCATTGCTTGGGTAGACTTTTGATGATCTTCTTTACGTGATCAGCAGTAGAATATCCTTTGTCAAGAACTTTCAGCCCAACAACAAGAATCTAGAATTTTGAGAACATTGATTCTATGGATTCACTGTCTTCCATCTTGAATGCTTCATATTTCTGAATGAGCGCAAGGGCCTTGGTTTCTTTGACTTGTATGCTGCCTTCATGCGTCATTCTCAGAGAGTCAAACATGTTTTTGGCTGTCTCTCTGTTTGAGATCTTCTCATATTCTGAGTATGAGATGGCACTGGGAAGTATTGTTTTGGCTTTATGATGGTTTCTGAAATCACGTTTTTGCTGGTCAGACATCCTTTTCCTATCTATCTTCTGACCACTTTCATCCACAGGATGTGTGTATCCATCAATTACCATGTCCCATAGATCAACATCATGAGCCAGAAAGAAGCTCTCAATTCTGTCATTCCAGTAGTCAAAATTTTCTCCGTCAAAGACTGGAGGTTTGCCACTGATTCTGTCCTTGTCCTCATGATAGTCATTGCTGATGTTTTGGCTAGGTCCCACCATAGTGTTTTTCTCAAGCTTGGATCTTGTACTGATACAATTAAGTGTATGAACTCAGAACCAGGCGCTCTGATACCAATTGAAGAAGTGAAAAATACAAGAAGGGGGGGGGGGGGGGGGGGAGTTGAATTGAAACTTAAAAACAAAAGAAATAGACACGATATTTTTATCCTGGTTCGTTTGATCTCAAACTACTCCAGTCCACCCACCAAGGTGTTTTCGCCTCTCTCCAACAAGGACTTAATTCACCAATCAAATCTGATTACAGTACTACTTTGACAACTGCCAAAGTCTTCTTGAGTACAACCACAACCCGATTTATCTCAAGGAAAACTAGCGTAATTAAACGAGAATTATATACTGTGTACTGTTGTTTTTTGTTACAAAAACTGTATCACTACTGTGATATATTACATAATTTGAGCGTATAAGTGAATATGAAAGATTGTAGCATTTTAGATGTATGAACAATAGTGTCAAAAATCGTGAAAGATTTGTCCTTTAATCTTGTTTATATAGGCGTGGAAATCTTGTCCAACATAAAGTGTGATAATTGACACTCAATGCTATTTCCATATTGAGAAGATTCTTGTCTGACCGAAGCCATTGCATATGATACTGTCTTAATTGAAAAGTAACGCTTCAGAGCTAGAATCTTGCATGCTGCTTTTACTTCAGAACATTGATGACTCAGAGATGTGAGGATCTGATGGTATAATAGACTTCTGTTCAGAATCAGAGTATCCTTTACTTTAGCACATATTCCGATCATCATTCTTCAGAACATTCTGATTGCCTCAGCTTGAAAGTTTCTATAGCTTAACTTCTGATTCTGTTTTGGTCATAACTTCTGCATAAAAAATAACACAAATTTAGAGTGCGTATTTTTTCTTTGTGTTTGTTATCATCAAAACTCTAATTAAGGGTTGTAGAATCAAACTATGTTCTAACAACTCCCACCACCCACCATCGACCAGAAATCGCCTCCGCTGATGGTTCACCAATAGCCACCCCAAAGCCACCATATAACCTAGATTTTTGGTTGAAGTTTAACCGAAATATTTATATATTCAACCCTAACCCATAAAATAATAAGAACTCTAGGCAGAACCCTAAGAACCCTAACCCTTGGATGAACCCTAAACCCTTAGACACTGTGGGCGACCGTCAAGGCCGCCGTAAGGGATGAGTGTCAGCTTGGAACACCATCCTGAAACCCAGAAAAGGATGAACCCTAAAAATATAAACCCTAACCCTATCGTGAAGAATCTTAACCCCAAATTTCCATAAAAAACACAAATAAACCCCAGCGATTCAGAAGTTCAACAATCACATCAACACATGTAAAAAGCCCTAAACTAAGTGATTAAGCTTACCGTCTTTTCCATGATACTTATCATAATTTGGTTCCTTATTTGATCCCCCCTTTCTGATCTTCTTCTTTCTCTGTTTAAGGTGCAAAGGTTGAGGGTTTCATAGCTTAGAGACCAAGGCTCCAACTCTCTAATTCTTCTTCTCCTTAATTCTTCTCCAATTTTTCGGTCCCTTCTTAGGTTTAAACTCAAGGTATTTATAGGTTTTAAAATTAGTTGAATTAGGAAAAATAGTTATGTAATCGCTGTTACAAATTGTGAATTCCTTGTAATTGATTCAGTCAGGGATTAGATTGATTGAATTTGGAGATTTGATTTGTAAGCTAATATAGATTCAAGGGTTAATACCTATTTTCACCCCTGACATATGGGGTGTATTTGAAAAACCCCCCTGCCAAAAAAAAAGTTCCAATAGTTACCTTGACAAATTTTAAAAGTTTCAATTTTTACCTTGAGGCTCCCACATCACCTAAAAGGCTGATGTGGCTTATTTTTTTGTTACAGTTGGACGTTTTTTTTTTGCCATGTCACACAAGACCAAGTAAAATGTCCAAAATGCCCTTTCTACATTTTTCTTAAAATCCCTAATAATTTGACAAATGCTATGTTTCAATTCAGACCCTCCACCTCCAAATTAGGGCGCAGCATCTTCATCTCAGCAACCCAACTTTTGCTTTCCTCTTTCCTCTTCATCTTTAAGTTTTCTTTGATTTCATAAACATGAGTCAACCAAATTGTTCTACTTCATGCTTATCTTCAAATGGTAGACTAACTCCCAAATGCGGCCACAATGTCTCCATGAAGTTATTTGTTTCAAAATCGGTTGCAAATCCCGGGAGAAAATACTGGAAGTGTAAGTTCTGGGGTAAAGGAGATGACTGCAACGCATTTGTTTGGGATGATGAATTTTCTGATGATTTCGGTGATAACGGCCATTCGGATGTAGCTTCAGTAGAACTGATGAGCAAACTGGAGAGAGATATCGCACTGAAGATGGAAGCCATGGAGAAAAAAATGGATGAGTTACAAAAGAAGCTGAATTATGTTTTAGTTGGGTTTATTTGTCTTTTGGTTCATTTCTTACTTAGTTCATGTAAAAATTCATGAAGCTGTGGCTTATGTTCTAGGAATCTGTTCTTAAGCAATTCTGTTTTGGAATATTTTGGAAATATATTAGTTATGGAATATGGAATATATTACTCTCATGAGTTTTGGTTATCTGTTCTTATATTTTAGAAATCTGTTCTTAAGCAATTCTGTTTTGGAATATTTTGGAAATCTGTTCTGATATTTTGGAAATCTGTTCTTAAGCAATTCTGTTGAGTAATTATGTTTTACAAAATCTGTTGTACAAAATTTGAGCAATTCTGTAATTCTGTAATTCTGCAATTTTGTTAAGTAATTATGTTCTTAAGCAAATTTGTTGTACAAAATGACAATAAAATAGTTAAGCCAAAATCTGTTAAACATTGTCAAGCAAATCTTTTGTGATACATAGTCAAGTACATATGTGATACAAAATGACAATAACGTGATACATAACTTAAGCCAAGCCTGTTCTGATAATAAGTAAAAGCAACAAAATGACACAGGAAACTTTCAAATTGAATTTTACAAAATAGCACACTATGTGCACAACTACTGATCCATCAGTTTCTTCACTATGTGCCCTTCCTCTTCTTCCTTGATATCTTCTTTGAGGTACTACCACCAGTTTCTTCACCTATGGTCAAAGGTGCATCAGGTGTTGATCCAGGCCCACCATGTCTTTTGGCATTCCTCACTCCCTTCAATCTTTCACTGACTCTCTTTCTTGATCGCTTCCAAGGCACGGCCACGGGCTTTTTCCTAGCTGAAGGCTTTTTGACATTAGTAGCAGCAGGGTCAGGTTGCATTGCAGCAGGTTGTGAATCATGTGTTGGGGGAGGTTGCATTGCAGCAGGTTGTGATTCATGTGTTGGGGGAGGTTGCATAGCAGTAGGTTGTGTGGGATTGTCAACTTGTGATTGTTGTTCTTCATAAATATCCATCATATTATTCAGCAATGCATCCATCTCTGGGTCTTCATCCACAGTTCCACCTCCAGTTGCAGTTGTATCAACATTTGCATCAGATTTTTTTGACACTTTGGTCCTAGGTGTCTTTCTCTGCATTATTCAGAAACAGATATAAATAAAGACATTTCAATATGCTGAACATAATATTATTCAGTAACAGATTCATGACTATAATACCTTTCTCTTTAGTGCATTAGGATCTTGCTCCTTAGCTTGACACTTCCTAGAATTATGGCCAAATTTGTCACAATGCGTGCATCTGTATGCTACACCTACCCTCCTCATCCTTGAACCATTCTCATCCAACTCTCTAAACCTCAGTTTCTTAGGCCTTCCAGGTCCCTTCTTGTATTGTGGTGGCAACAATTCTTCATCATCCACAGTTGGCCACATGTCCATGCCATTTATTGGACTAACATTGTTTTCATAACATGCCCTGTAAGCTTCTCTCATGTAACAAGGGTCAACATATTTCTCAGGATCTAAGTTTTGATACTGTAATGCAGAAACAACATGCCTACATGGTATGCCCACAAGATCCCAAAAACAACAAGTACAGGTTTTTTTCCCAATATCAACAACAAACTGCAATCCATTATATGGGTGATGGACTTGCCACAAATCACCACTACTCCATGTAGGCAGCCATTCTCCACTAAGATATGTTTCCTTATCAAGCCTTTTCCTAGGATTAGGCATGACATTGTGCTTCCACTTATCAAGCTTAACAACACTATTAGCAATCCTATTCATCAGGTAGTTCCTAATCCATTCTACCATAGTGAGTATTGGCTTATCCCTAGCTTGTAATATTGTACTATTGAAAGATTCACTCAAGTTATTCATCAAAACATCACACTTTGGGTAAAATGAAAATGAATGCTTACACCATAGTTTTGTTGGCACTCCCATCAGCCATTCCCATGCCTTCTTATCAATTTGTTTAAGCTGATTCATCTTCTTTTCCCAAGCCTGGAAGTAAGTAGCCTTTGCAGCCCCCAATAACAGGTCTCTAATGGCAGCTCCCCCTCCAAATTTCTTCTTGAAATTTGCATACAGGTGTCTGAGGCAGACCCTGTGTTCAACTTGCTGATGCATTTCCTCAAAGACACTAACAAGTCCCTAAAAACAGCAAGACCACAGAAAAAAGCATGTACATTAGCAACTTATATATTCCTCATAAATGTTGAACATTAGCAACAAAACAAGGCATGTAACATTAGCAGCAGGTTCTCATTAATGTTGAACATTAGCACCAGAAATACTTCAGTACCAGAAATTAGTGCATATTTGTGCATGTTTCATAAATGTGAATAACTAAGGTAATTAGTGCATATTTGTACCTTTTGTTGGTCTGAAATAAAAACATACTTTCTCTCTTCTCCAATGTCTTCCATTAGCAATTGCATAAACCATCTCCAGCTTTCTTTTGTCTCAGTCTCCACCACACCAAATGCCAAAGGATAATATTGGTCATTCGGGTCCCTTCCTACAGCAATTAACAATTGACCTCCATATTGTGTCTTAAGATGACACCCATCTACCCCTATAAATGGTCTACAACCCTTGGTAAACCCTTTCTTGCATCCATCAAAACAGAAGTAAAATCTACCAAATCTTAGTGGTAGTGTTGGATGTGGTCTCTCAGTATTTAGTTTGACAGTGTTCCCAGCACAATGTTTTCTCAACTCAGCTGCATATCTCCATAACATGTTATACTGCTCCTTTGCATCACCTTCAATTATTTCTTCAGCCATAGCTTTGGCTCTCCAAGCTTTCCCTTTGGTAATGCCCACTGAATATTTCTGTCTAAGCTCAGACATAATTTCAGACAGTTTAACTTTCCCTTGTGACTTCCTCTTTTCAACCACTAACTTAGAGACCCACTTGGAATTGGCAGACTTGTTATTTAATACCCTTGCACATGTGTGGGTCCCCACCCAAGTCTTTAGCTGGTAAGTGAGGCTACCTCCCACTTTGCTACACAATGCCAAAAACCCACATTTACTCTTACACTCAACCCTAACCCTATAGCTCTCATTCTTAACAAATGTTATTTCTCTACCATTTAATACTGACCAATCCCTGATAGCATCTTTAAATTCAGAAAGAGAAATGAACTCCATACCTAATTTGAATTGAAAGTCTTTGTTAAGCAGCTCTGATCTGAACTTCTCATACTTTGGCTTGGAAGGTTTGTCATCCATGTCACTTTCATCAGCATCTGAACTTTCAAGTTCCTCACTAGCATAATCCACATCTTCACATATCCTTGTAGCCCTCTTTGAACAAGATCCTAAGACACTTTTGGGCACCAAAACACTGACCTTGTCCCTTTTGCTCTTTTCTTTCATCTTTTTGGGATCCTTGGATGCACAACGCTTGAATCTAAATGATTTCCCTTCGATCTCCACCCTATTCCCACTAACTGGAACAGCTACCTCCACTCGTTCAAATTTATCTTCTTCTACTTCAATTACTCTTTCCTCTTCACTGTCATTGAAACATTGGCTTGCATCAACATAGTCACCAGAACTATCATCTCCACTAGAGGTGCTGAAGTCATCAACATTAGGTACCAGAACCTTGGTCATCATGTCTTCTACACCGTGCTCTACCCAAAGATCACCGTGAACCCTACAAGACATACAATGCTTAGCAACTTCTACAGCTCCTGCATCATCAACAACATTTGTAAACCCTTCATCCGTTTGCGGAATCTTTCTCCATAGCCTAAAACCTTCATAACCCCAATCTTTAACCAGACTAACAACTTCAAAAAAGCTCCATGTATCTTCGTCCTGACATTCAACAGTAGTCTCACTACCTCCTCTATAATACGTATGGCCGTCTTGCACGAAACTTCCCCCATGATGAAACACTAAATTAAACACACCCATTTGCAAGGATGAAGAACCCTAATCGCAGGGTCTGAAT